>LR990348.1:24063497-25269226 GCA_905147345.3 Mythimna impura | reverse complement strand
CCACGCTATAAGTAAAATGATATCTTATTATTGACTTCTTGGAAATTGATTTATTTGTGTTTAATAATAATAAATGACGAGAACATATGACCGGGTACCTCGTGAGGTTCTGTGGTGGGCCCTTAAGGAGAAAGGTGTGCCTGGGAAGTATGTGCAGTTGATCCGAGCGATGTACAGCCAATGCAGTACCCAAGTCCGGTCTGCAGTGGGCAACACTGGCAGCTTCAGTGTGGCTGTCGGCTTACATCAAGGGTCGGCCCTCAGCCCTTACCTCTTCCTGATGATAATGGACGCTCTGACGTCGGGCATCCAGGAAGAGGCTCCCTGGTGTATGCTGTTTGCCGATGACATTGTGCTGGTTGCCGAGAGTGGCCTAGAGGTCCAGAGCAAATTGGAGGTGTGGTGGCACAGACTGGAGAGTGTTGGCTTAAAATTGAGCAGAACGAAAACCGAGTACTTGTTCTGTGATTTCGGTGGTCTCTCCGGTCCTATGCCCTTAGCTCTCGCTGGAACGCCCATACCAATCTGCTCCGACTTTCGGTACCTCGGGTCGCTTATCCAAGGAGATGGCGAGGTAGACCGAGACGTATCAAATCGGATCAATTCAGGATGGATGAAATGGCGACAGGTCACTGGAACAATTTGTGACCCACGGATGCCCCCCAAGTTGAAGGGTAAAATCTACAAGTCCGTGATAAGACCTGTCATACTGTATGGATCAGAATGTTGGGCTGTGAAAAAGACGGATGAAAAAAGATTGCATGTAGCGGAGATGAGAATGTTGAGATGGATGTGTGGTGTGACGAGAATGGATAAAGTGAGAAATGAGTATATTAGAGGAAGTTTGAAAGTGGCGCCAGTGACTGAAAAGTTGAAAGGGAATCGTTTGTCTTGGTATGGTCATGTAAAGAGGAGAGATGAAACGCATGTTACTAAAAGAGTTATGAGTATACATGTGGATGGGTGGAGAGGGAGAGGGAGGCCAAAGAAAAGATGGATGGATTGTGTGAACAGTGATATGAAAGAAAAGGAAGTTAGTGATAGCATGACGGTTGACAGGATAGAATGGAAGAAAAAAACATGTTGTGCCGACCCCAAATAAGATGGGACAAGGGCAGGAAGATGAAATGACGAGAACACGTGAAAGCTGAGAAAAAGAAACCAATCAAATATCTCGACTTAGCACACGAAGTTGTCGTGACCGCCCACGGCTTGATAGCTAAAAGCCTCGACGACAATCTGTCGAAGGTCGCATTGGGCAGTTGGATCAAGGCTTGATCCAAAAAGCAGTACTTCTGAACACGGCTCATATTATTATAGCCTTTACCACCGGTAGCTTGGACATCTTGATATATCTATATTAAATATAGGAAATAATAATGTTATGTTGACATAAACAGGCTGATATATACAATTGAAGCCCTGACTCCTGAGCTAGGTGGTACCTGAATGTATAAAAAATGTTATGGATTTTAGTTGTGGGGTCATTCCACTGTGTATAGGGTCGGGTCGATGCAGTTTAATGGCTCCCGCAAGTAGTGAAAACCGTATAACTATATGACAACGCGTTTTCATAAAAAAATTCAACGACAAACTATTTTCCAGTTTGTCTAATATTCATTATAATAATTAGTAGAGATATTTTTATTTGACTGGAAGTATGGGATTTTTTTTAAGGTAGGAAATCATCTAATGACTTACCCCACTATAGCGTGGAGCGAGAGAGTATGTCAGACTTCTACTGATTAAAACCACACCTATATTTATTACCCGACTGCAAGAAGGGTTATGTTTCGCGCGTATCTTGTATGTAATATTCTTTATTACCTCATATCTTCTAAACCGCTGAAAGGATTTACATAATTAAGATATCGATAGATTCGTCTTAATAACCCATGTATTTTTAGATAGGTGATGTTAAAAAAAAACCAACGTAACGACTGTGGGATGCCATAATGTAGAGCAAGAAAAAATATTATTTTTTGTTTTTTATTTATTACTTTTATTGCACACCTTAATTACCCTATGTTCAATTTCTAGAACCTCGAGTAACCCTTTCATACATTTTCCCTATGACAATATCAGGCATTGGCCCAGCTAGGCCCCTAAAGTTTGCTGACATCTCTTTGAGGCGCGCGTGGAACACTACGTGCTGTCGACGACTCTAACTCGGCCCTTACAGGACGAACGGACGGAAAGCTACCCATTGCTCGTCGTTCACAAGCCCGAGCCTACGGTGGCCGGAGATCGCTCTGCGATGGAAGTATGGTCTGTGTTTCAAGGTTATCGAGAGACAAACATCGAAAAAAATCAGTAGTTTTTTAGGATTTTTAGAAAATAACGTTTCTATGTATTAAAAAAACTATCTCCTTGTTACTTATATACCTTATCTTGACTAAATGATATTTCCCCCGAGTGTAGTGTAAATAAATTCCGGTCAGACCCAGTGCGGCGTGAAAAGGGCTTCTATTGAAAAAGGTTCATTTTGATGAGGTTCTATTTTAACGCCTGAAAGAGCTAAGAATATTTTGCAAATACTTAGTCCACCTATTTCTTAATAGTGCTGTTTTATTAAATATTTTGGTATTGAGTATCATGGTAATAATAAGAATTACTCCTAAAGATATTTCAAATAGTCATAAATGTAAAATGATAAGGTAGTACAAATAAAAGTTGTGTAGTTAAATTCGATTAAATTCTGAGGGCACTGACCCAACCAATTTACACAATAAAGTAAATAGTCTATTCAAATTATATACCCTTTATATTAACGTATGACACAACCCACAAAACTTAAAAATCAGCTAAGTTTCATACTGAAAGACATTGAAATAATTGCATTTCTGATATGATATATATATAATATATAGGGTGACTGGTAATTAGTGACCGATACTTAAACACATGTTTGTACTCATGATTACAAACAACTTTCCTAAAGAAACTTTTTTTTATATTCTCATTAGTTTTATCACAATAATAAAAAAGCTAATGAATTAATGAATTAAAACGCGCGCGGGCCTGCGACCGGCGGCCGTTCAGCTGTTAGCCGCGTGACGCCGTCGTACCTACAATAGTGACAGAACACCCGCGCAGCTTGCAAACCCATAGGTGTACGTACCTAATCAGTGAATTTACCTAAAAACTAGTGAGTATATAAAAAAAGTTTCTTTAGGAAAGTTGTTTGTAATCATGAGTATAATCACGTGTTTAAGTATCGGTCACTAATTACCAATCACCCTATGTAATACATAAAACACCCTTTACCATATCAAATACCTACACCAAAATATCATATAAGCAGCAAAGCGTGGCACAATTTAAATTATCTCGACAAGGATCCCATAAGTCATGGCGATATATTATCTCTATACATAAGGCTCTTTGTGCGAATCAGTGAGCTCATATTTGAATTGAAGGGGTAACTTCAACATTGAAGCTGGTCTGTTTAATTTGAGAATCGTAGTTTAAGAGGGTTCTCAAGAGGGGCTCATTCACTCGCCTATCGTTAACATGGAGCATGGTTTAAAAGCTTGTTACTTCATCGAACGCAATCCAACGCGATGTTTGACGAAAAGGTAACGCGAAAAAAGAGAGATAACGCCTGAAAACCCTGTTAGCATTTGGTAATTCCGTAATTTACTCGAATATTTAATAAATCTTGTTCCAGGAAATACGTGTGTTTTTTAAACCTTAAAATTTTTTGAAAAAAAAAATTGGCGTCATTTAGAATCTTGATTAAAATTGCAAGGCTTCTATTGTTATACTTTTTTGACTTTTTTAAATTTTTGAGTAAATTATGAAGTGTCAACGTTCATGCAAAATAGTAGATTTTCAGAGGTCTTTACTGGATTAGTTTTACACAAATTTATAAATTGATTTCAATAGAAGCCTAGATAATATCCACAAGATACTGTGTTTGCAAAATATCTAATGAAAAATGTGTAGGTAATAAAGTCATAATCGCGTAAGAGCGGTTGTATGAAAAACAGTGAAAATGTATGTCGAGTTGCATCCCCACACACACACACATACACACACACACACACACAGACACACGAGCGGCATGTTGCCAACGGCAGAGCTGAGCTGACACATCGGCGGCAGATGTTAACGCGTCGACGGCATACAACTATATGTAAGCCATACAAATATCTGTTCCATGCTGGAATCAAACTTCCAACACGCAGCACAACATACAATCGCTCAACTACTGCGACCATGCTGTCATAAATATTACGATGAAGAATGATTGATGGGGAGCAGCACACCACTGGAAGCTGTTATATAAGGCTGGCTTTAGGTCTCATAGCTGACAAATGATAACATTATTCTCAATCTCAACCTACATCTATTACTGGTGTAGAAACCCCTTAAAAGTTTTATTCAACAGTAACAGTGTCCCGTGGCATCTTTGGTCACTTCTACGCTTTTGTAGGTCATAGCGTGATGTTATATATCCTATACCAGCCTCCCTAGCCAAGTTACAACCATATCGTTTCGATTCTCTTTTCGTCGATCGCCTCGAGTAGGCCACGCCTCCGATTCCTTTATACTGCCGTCATCTCAACGCTCAGTCACGTGGTCAGAACAAAGGAACAGGGGGCGTGGCCGACTCGAGTCGATCAACGAAAAGAAAATCGAAACGAAACGGTTGTAACTTGGCTAGGGGGGCAGGGGTTCCAAATCTACGTTACACTGCGCTTTCCTTAATATGTTCACATTTTTCTGCGACGCTCTCATAAAATAAAATCTATATTATTAAAAAAACCTGTAATAATATGATATTATTGTGATACATTTAATCCAAAATTAAACAACATTGTCTAGTTTTACAGACACTTGAAATTGCCTGCGACCTGAGCGTACCGATTTGCGAGATCTCTCGGACAGGACTACGACGCACCTGGGCGTCGCGACGCACAGTTTGGGAATTCCTGGCCTATACTGCCGAATGGCACGAACCTGGCTATCCTATACAGAAAGTTTTTTCCTCAACCGACTAGTAATTCCAGAGATTACCGCAATCTGGGTGCATGATCCAGGGCAGACAGCGAAATTCAAATTTTTGAAAGTTTTTTGCAACTTGTGCCTCAGTATCGCATAGTATGGTAACCAAATTACATTTGAGGTAACGACATCTATTTATTTACACAACTATACTCATTAAATTAATCAACATAACTTTTAACTTAGACACGTGGTAAATTGTAGAGTTTTTATATTAAAAAGGCACATTTTAGCTCTTCACTAAATTAGAGAATTATATTAATGGTTTTAATATTTTTTTTTTTTTAATTGATATAAACCAGCGCTTGACTGCGATCCCACCTGATGGTAAGCAGTGATGCAATCATTGATGGTGAGGCGCACTAGTAAGTGTAATTGTGTATTTACGTGGCTATCCTGCAGCAATTTGCCTTATACAAACAAAGAAACACAAAAAGACTTGTTCTGCTTTATAATATTAGTACAGATTTCCATCAAAAGCCAAATTCTTCAAACTGTTCATAAAAAAACCCGCCTAACTAATTCACATCATACCGTTGGCAGCCATAAAGGAATCACGACATAACCGCAGCCATTGGAACAAGTCCACACAACCATTGGACGACCTCTCCAATTTTTCCCTCGTAACTAGGCCTATGGGAGTACGGAAATTATCCTGAAAACATTCAAGCAATTTTCTCTTTTATTTCTATAGGAACGTAAGGGTAAGAATCGTGTGAGGTTTTCGTAGTTTCAGAAGGATTTGGAGAAGTAGAAATATAATCGAGTTAATGAGATACGTTCCACGTCGGATACCATTGCGCTATCCCGTTTGGAGTGTCAACAGGGTACGATTCAATGTGCGATGTTTTTCTTTTGGAACCTGTTATTTGTTCGAACCTGAACGAATTTGAGGTCAATATTTGCTCGGAGCATCTGGCTTTTTGGAAACCTAATTTCTAGACTTCTATTTTTCGATTTTTATATTTTACATCTTGAAAATCATATTTAAGAGGAGTCTTCAAATATTGAGTATCTTCCAGTATTTTCACTGTGATCATGTCATCGTTCCATCATTATTCTCTTGCGGTTCGCGCTTGACCGCTATCTCACCTGATGGAAAGCGACGATGCGGTCGACGATGGAGCGCGCTTACCTAGAGGTAACCTATTCACTCTTGACTTAAAGATTCTTGGGTTGTAGCCATCAGGAAACACAGATTCCGGCAAGGAATTACACTCCTTAGCTGTACGCACAATGAATGTGTCGCACAATGAATGTGTCCCAAAACGTTTTGTGCGTATAGGTGGGATGTCTACCATGTACCGGTGGTGCATTGCCGTAAGCCTGGTGGTCCGATGATGGAACGGGCTAGGTGGAATTAGGTTATGCAATTCCGACGCACACTCCCCGAAATGCAACCGGTAGACAACCGACAGGCTAGCAACTCGGCGTCGATGCTCAAGACTTTGAAGCCTCGACTCAACAAGTGCATCATTGCCAATGATTCTCCTGCCTCACCTCTCAATTGCACCAAGTGCAACCCCATTTTGTGTCCAGGCAATGCCTATCCATTCCGGGTTGCCTGGAAGAAATCGCCGAGTGCGATAAGGCCGCCAATTGAATTGTGTTTTTTGTATTTCAAGGTTTCAATTTGTAATCTTGGTATTCAATAAAGAATATATAAATAAATAATGATTTTATCTTCAAGAATGGACAAACTTAGAATTTATTCGCAAATTGTATTAGACTATTCGTATTATGTTGTTAATCTACTTAAGTATTTCTAGTTTCAAATACGTATGGCGATAATCAAAATCATCATTTAAGCCGAAAGACGTCTACAGCTGGACATAGGCCTCCCCCAAGTGTCGCCACAATGACCAGTCATGTGCGTCTTTCATCCATCGGATTTCCGCGATGCTCACCAGGTCATCGGTCCACCTTGTGGGAGGCCTTCCAAAGTTGCATCTTCCAGTACCTACGTGATTGCCACTCCAGAAACTTTCGGCCACATCGACCGTCTGTTCTACGTATTATTTTTTTTCGTGACGAGGGAGTCATTGATTATGACTTCTTTGACTCTAGAATGGAGCGAGAAGGCGGATGAGACTTTCAACTGACTAAAACCTACCTATATTTTGCGTTCTAAGACCACGGGTTTCGTTCTTATTCAGAAATACTCCATGACCCTAGCGGACATCGGTCCTGCTGGGCCCTTTGTCTCTACGGTTATGCTGAAATGTCCTAGAGACACGCGTGGAACACTACGCGCTGTCGATTACCGGAAGGAGAGCTACTTATTGTTTGTCGTCCGCAAGCACAGGCCTACGGTGGCCGGTAGTCGTCCCGCGTGGCCGGTAGTCGCCCCGCTTGTTTTTCTACGTTTGATGAATTTTATTTACTTTGCTCGATAAAATTCCACCCCACTGCCAAATCAACCTTCAATTTCTTCTAATCAAAAACAAAACACACACGCTGATTAATGTCACGTCGTCAAAGGCCCAAAATACGTCTGAGAAATGAAAAAAATATACATACATTCCTTCACGCATTCAATTTCTTATGTAAACATATATATATGTGAGCCTGCTCGTCTAATTACGTGCCTAATGTGAGATGAACTGAAATAAAGGCACCTTCGAGCATGACTACATAACAAAATGTTGAGATAAAAATTCTCGGTAATTCAGAGGTGATTTGTGAGGGTAGACAGTTACGAATTTTAGGATGTTTAAAGGACAGAATAGTTGATTACAGCATTAATATACTACAGTGTCTCAAGACAAAGGTCTATGACCAGTGTGATGCCAGTGATGACATATAGCTCCGAAACGTGGTCGCTCATAATGGGCCTCAACAGAATCCTTAAAGTCAGCCAGAGGGCAATAGAAAGGGCTATGCTGGGAGTTTCCTTACGTGATCACATCAGAAATGATGATATCCGCATGAGAACCAAACTTAAAAGGCAGTAGGCAGGGCACATAGCTTGCAGAACATTCTCGCATCAATCCGATTGATGCGAGACTCACAGGTCCGGTCGTTATGGCAACACTTGGGGGAGTTCTATGTCCGACAGTGGACGTCTTTCGACTGAAATGATGATGATGACAGCATTGATATGTTTCAGCTGCCAGTGGCTTCGTCCACGTAATGGCAAAAAAATTATCCCAAGGGTACCAAGGGTGCTTCCGGAACAAAAAGCTAAGCTGTTCCAGGATATGTTCTACCTGTTTACCAAGTTTCATCTAAATCCGTTCAGCCGTTTGAGTGCGAGGGCCGACGCTGCGATAAGCGGGCGCCCACGACGGGCATCCGCCGCGTAAACACGTGCGTGTTCACGCGGACGGTTTCCGTGGGATCGCAACGGGTCCCGTCGCAGACGCAGTTTGCAACGTCCCTACGCAGTGGCGCTAGTTTAACTTTAAGGGTGTGCATACACGGTCGTGTCGATGGAGAACTTAGTATTTAAAGACATTTTCCTCCCGTATAACATAGCGATGTTGACTAAATAAATCCGTACGTGCGTGTTACCGCGCGGGTAGCCTGCTCCCCGTGATGGATGCCCGCGCGGGTCACCGCGACGAAGCACTTTTGTATGGGACCGCGCGGGCGCTTAACGCAGCGTCCACCATCCCGCACTGGACCCGCGTGATGGAATACAGCCCTTGCCTTCTCGTAGAGAGGAAGCCAGAGTCCCTACAGTGAAATCATTATAAGGCTGACTATGCTATCAAATCTGCCCCCCTAGCCAAGTTACAACCGTTTCGTTTCGATTCTCTTTTCGTTGATAGCCTCGAGTCGGCCACGCCTCCTATTCCTTTGTCACCCTAGTGGAGCCAGTCAGTTTCTCCACTAGGGTTATTGTCTTATATCTGAGGGTCGCAGCCTGTCTTATTGTCCCCATATCCTCTTTTATCACTTCTCTATATTGTGCTCACATAATAGAAGAGACAAGAAACATGTAACCAAGATTTATGTAACTCGTGATATTAAGATTTAAAAGAGTGTCCATGGAGTTTCTTGCACGTTCTACTCCATAGAGATCTACGCTTTGGAACGTGCAATTTAGCTTCACTTTTTTTTTGACTGACCGACATTTTGACATTTCAAAAGTGCCTGTAATTGGTCTATTTGAAATAAACGTTTCTGATTTTGACTTAGCAAATCTTATCTTGTTCTGTAGTAGAGTAAATATATACTAAGATCCCAGAGCTGTCAGACATAACTTATTTTCACATGGATGTAACCTTAGGTTCCACAACCAAACATCCAGTCAGTGCATGAAATCGTCTCACTCGCTCTGGAAAGCATGCGTGCTCTCGCGCTCATACTCTCGGCTGAATAATTTTTATGTTTAGGGGATGTTTGGTCACTACAATTAGTCTGACTACTGAAATATAACTTTTTAATAGTTACCTCAATAACATATTTAAAAGTCAGATATGTAAAAATAATTTTGAGCTTTAAAGTGTCTGACAGAAGTTTTGATCCATGGAAAGTGTCTGACACTTATGATAGTACTTTAGAATAATATTCTACAACACATTTATAAAAATCAGCCATCAAAATTTAAGTTAAGTAACTCGTTATTTTTAGTTCCCTTTCTCACCTCGTACCTGCCAAAGTTCCCCCAGGGGGAGCTCCACAAGTACACAGGTATTCAAAGCACATGAGACGCTACTGAGAACCTAAGGTTTCATCCATGTGAAAATAAGTTATGTCTGACAGCTCTGGGATCTTGGTCTAATAGGTTCTTAATAGACTAACGTGCTTCACATTAAGGGGATGCAACTCGACATACATTTTCACTGTTTTTCATACAACCGCTCTTACGCGATTATGACGTGTTCACCATTAGTGGATCGACCACCGATCCTGTGGCCAAAATTAAATCAGCTCTGATCCGACATCTAAACATATCCGCATCATACCTTCCCGATGGAAAATCCCCACGTCCTTTCCGCGGGTATTTAACTATCCATTCTACAAATACATACCGCCATACGTCTGTGGGTGCCGAACGTTCTTGTCGTGTCGCGGCGGCCCCGTTACGATAGTTGACGTGCGCATACGCATACGAACGCGCAAGATTTGTTGCGAACCTGTGAAATTGCGTATTTGTTCGAACTGTACCGGTTTGTTTTGTTTTACTTACGTGTTCGGAAGACTAACGTCAATAAATATTGTAATGTGGATGTTAATTTTAAGAGTGGAAAAGATTTTTTTGGGATATTTTCTATTCTTATTTGACTGCCATGGTGATCCATTGGTCGCTATAAATTCGCAAGAGCATGGCCTCGTGAGGGCGATCGGCGGCGGTGATCTCTCGCGCCGGGCCTTGGTACAGGCCATGGTCCGGAGCGAAGAGGATTGGCAGGCGGACGCCTCCTTCTGCGAAGCAGTAATGCTAGAAAAGGAGACGGCCGATCGCGTGAGGCAACGGTCCTCACGCCCCAACCGCCGCCGGGATTCCGATCCCGATTTCCGACCACCGTAGGCGCGGGCTTGCGGACGGCGAGCAATAGTTGGCTCGCCGTCCGACCGTCCGGTAACCGTCCGGACCGAGCCCAATTCGTCGACGGCGCGTACTGTTCCACGCGCGCCTCAGGGAAATGTCAGCAAATCGTAGGGGCCCAGCAGGGTCGAAGCCTACAGCTGGGGCCACTGGTAGTGTGAAAGTGAAACCCGGGGCCCTGGGATAAAGGCAAAGAAGGAACTACGAAGGATCCACGGTTTAGTCTTGACAATTTTTATCGTTTCACGACTGACGTGCTCGTCGTTGCCACTATCATAATAATCTGTTGTCACCGCCAAAAAAGTCGTAGACGACAGTTAATCGTGTCGTCCTATATAAAGAAAGAAAGAAAGAAAAATATTTTATTTGGCACACATGGATACACACACTGTAAAAACAAAATTTAAGATATGAATACTCCTTATAAAAATATATAAGCCACGATACTTAAAACCACATGATTTGTCGTCACAACAATATAATTAACACAAATAAGTCAATTAAATTAAGAGATAAAGAATTTTACTTACGCACATTTGATGCACACGCAAAAGCGAAAAGTACAAATCCGCCGTTTTGCTCGGACGTGGCGCATATATGTTATTTCTAATTAATTATGTTTTTGTCTTGCAAAATGTTTGCAAAATATTAGTTATAAGTTTGCGCCTTTTCCGGCAAATAAAATGTTTTCTTTCTTTCTTTGTTTCTTTTCTTTCAAATACAGATAGAATAGCACATAGGTGCTGCTTATGTCAAATACAATTTCTTCCAGCAGACACACGGGGAGTATGTATTTTCTTTATTCAGTCGATCCAATTCGGTGACAACAATTTTGACTCTGGAACGATTTGGCACACGAACGTATAGCAATTATAAATACTAGACAGGACAGTAATTAACTGTTGATTCATTCACTGTATTTATTTCCCAGTCATTAGTGTGAGATAATAATGGTTCAACAAAAATTTACGAGTTAAGATCGATAGTTTGGACCACACTTGTTAGATGAACTGGTGAATATTTTAAACTATGTAGACAGTCCATAGAAACTTTGCTGATGGTAGAATGGAATATTCACAAGTCCCAGAATCTTGACGGGACTTTTAAGTAAATGTTAATTATCTTCAAGATGGTATGGTACTTTTTTTTTCTTTTTTTCCGGTGTGAAAATCATCCAATGACATCCCTCGCTCTTGGGCGGAGCGTAGTGCGATAGTTTCGGACTTTTACTGAATAAAAACCTACTCCTATTCCTTCGTTACCTTTCATACCAGGGCCGAGTCTTCCTTTCAGAATCAGACCCTTGGCCCCAGTAGGCTTCGATCCAGCTGGGCCCCTACGATTGCTGACATCTTCTTGAGGCGCGCATGTAACACTACGCGCCGTTGACGACTTGGGCTCGGTCCGGATGGCATGGTATAGGATCTGACCCTTAAAACGTGAGCACAATAACATACATAATCAACTTAACAGCTGGGACTCAGATCTATTTTCTATGAGAGGGAATGGAGCATCGACCACGCAGGCCCAGCGCGGGTTGGTGAATGTCACATTTGTTCGAATTTTTGATGTCGGTTTCTGTACGATGTTTCCCATCACCGTTTTGAAAGCAGTTTAGATGAAATAAATTAAACAAAGAAACGTTTCTGCCTGAGTTTGAACCCATGCCTCGTAATTATTGTACATAATTTAAGCTATTACCACTGGGTAACGAGGTAAGAGGGACACATTTTTCAACAAGAAGTAAAAAAAGTGAACCGGCTTTAGGATGATTTCCTTTGTCCCATCCTGTCCTTCCTTATTTGAATTCGCCGCCAATCGCACACGCATCGCACCGCCACCTGACGGCGGATGGAAGAAGCAACAGTTCAAACTCAACAGCACGTCAACCCGCGCGCGAGGTTAAAAAAACCTGAAAATATCGTGAAATACTACTGCTAGTTGTGCAGTGAGGTGATCCCATGGCTTCCATCATCCTGTGAGTACTGACTAATTTCCAATTAATAATCCTTAAGCCCGTTCTGCGTAGGAAACTTAGGGAAGCGTCCCTGGTTGGACGCAATACTCATTCAAAAAGTATATATGTCGTGAGCAGATCTTAGAATTGATCACTTCATGATATGGCCAATTAAAACTGGCCTGATCGTTTAAACGTTAACATTTTTGATGATATATCAATCCTCGTTTGGCCATATCATTGATGTAGGATTGCAATGATAATAAAAGATCTAAAGAAAGCCAAACGAAGATTGAAATATCATCAAACTTTAACGTTTAAAATGATCGGGTCAGTTTTACTTGGCCATATCATGAATTGATCAATTTCTAAGATTTCGCCACGACATATACACTCGTACGTTATAGATGCATTTACAAACAAATTGATGTGTGTATATATGAATTTTATTATAAACTAGCTAACCCGGCGAACTTCGTACCGCCTAATAGTAAGGATAACGCCATCTACTGGCATTACCAGAACAGCATAATTAATTTTTAATGACATTTTAATTAGAGATGGCGTTGTATGCCTACGAATTTTTTTTCGTGATTTTTTCCATTTTTTCTCACCGTTTAAATCTTCCCTGGACACTCTGACTACTATATCCTACTCTACCCAACTCTACCCTACTCTACCCTACTCTACCCTACTCTACCCTACTCTACCCTACTCTACCCTACTCTACCCTACTCTACCCTACTCTACCATACTCTACCCTACTCTAACCTACTCAAAAAAAAAGTATCCTATGTGTTTCTCCTGGTTCTAAGCTACCTCCCCACCAACTTTCAGTCAAATCGGTTCAGCCGTTCTTGAGTTATAAATAGTGTAACTAACACGACTTTCTTTTATATATATAGATTCAAAACAATACCTATACAGTACGTAATCCAAAAATTCCACCACGTAACGTCAAACAAAACTGATCAAACGCACACTAACTTCATAGAGCCGTTGAATAGGTAAAATAAAGCCGGAGAAAATTCGATTTTGCGCATTCACCACGTGAGCTCGATCGCGGTATCCTAGCGCATTTGGCAACGGATGATAGACTAAATTCAGAACTATCCCGCGTGGAGATAAATGGGGTTTTGTTAGCACTTGTCTGTAGTACTAGAATTGTTTAGTGTTAGATAATGGCGTGGGGGAGGCCTACACCGAAGTGGCGACTACTACTTAGAGGCATGATTTATATTATGAAGCATACTTAACCATTATAATAAAACTAGCTGACCCGGCGAACTTCATACCGCCTATTAGTAAGGATAACTTCATTTACTGGTATTACCAGAACAGCATAATTCATTTTAATTAGAGATAGCGTTGTATTCGGATATTTTTTTCGTGACTTTTTTTTTCATTTTTTCTCATCGTTTAAACCTTCCCTGTACTATCTCGAATATTTCAAGACCAAAATTAGCCAAATCGGTCTAGCTGTTTTTGAGTTTTAGCGAAACTAACGAACAGCTATTATTTTTTATATATATACGAGGCATGCCTTTTAAGTTTTGTCGTTTGAAGAAAAAAACACAACTAGAACCTTATAGTACTTTTTATTGTTTTTCAAAGTATTGACCACGTAGCTTAATACACTTTTCCATTCGCTCAAACCAGGTATTATAACATTTATTCCACTCTAAAGTGGGGGTATTCAAAATGGCTGACTTGAAAGCGTCGACTGCTTCTTCACCGGTCTGGAACCTTTGACCACGAAGACTTTTCTTAATTTTAGGAAATGTAAAGAAATCGATAGGGCTTAGGTCAGGACTGTATGGAGGATGGTCAAGAATTTCTACTTTTTCCTGCTTCAAATACTCAATCGTTTGACGAGCGATGTGTGAGCTTGCGTTGTCATGGTGCAGGATGATGCGTCGCTTTGAGTCAGATTTTCTAGGTTCGGAGATGACTTGTGGTAAACAAACTGTAGTATACCACTCTGCGTTAACCGTTCTACGATCTTCAAGTGCAATAATCGCAACGTGGCCGGTTTTTCCAACGAACGTGGCCACCATCTTCTTTGAAGTGCTTCGAGAACGAACAACTTTAGTCGGCTTTGGCTCGTCTTGAAAGACCCAGATTGTAGATTGTTGTTTGGAATCAGGATCGTAGGCATAGATCCAAGATTCGTCACCACTGATGATGTCGTAGACGTGATTTGACTCTACTCGGTTGAACCTTTGCAGAGTTTTCTTATACCATCTGACGCGGGCCGCCTTGTGATCGCCGGAAAGCAGATGCGGTATCCAACGGCAAACTAGCTTTCTCACACCAAGCGCTTCATGCAAGATCTTCTGAATGGTTGTCCCTGAGATGCCTAATAGAGCCTCTATCTCTCGATACGTCACATTATGATCTTCGAGAATTAGTTGTCTCACAGCAATGATGTTATCTTCAGTGAAGGCGGATTTTGGGCGTCCTTCGCGAGATTTGTCACTAACACTAGTATGTCCACGCTGGAATTCTAAATACCAGCGTTTGACAGTCCGCAGACAAGGGGCTTCATCACTGAACACAGATGTTAGCTCTTCAAAACACTGAAGCCGTGTCAGGCCTCTTCTAAAGTTGTAGAAAATTATTGCACGAACATTTTCCTTAGAAAGATTCATTTTCGTACGTAACCTGACAGATTCCAATCGACGCTGTGACTAAACAATAGTATTGATCCTAATACTTTCAACTGTTTTGAGATTTAAAATTTAAACACATTCAAATACAGAACAGTTCCAAATTCAAAATTGCCGGGAAATATGGAAACGACAGAACTTAAAAGGCATGCCTAGTAGAAGATTATATTTATAGATAGGTAACTTATATTTAATAAATTACCAAATGAAATTAAGGACTTAAATATTAATCAATCTAAGAGTAAATTAAGAAATCTATTATTGGAGAAATGTTATTATAATATTGACGATTTCCTTAATGATAAATTGTAAGCTATTTGATATTGATTTTATTTAATTTTGACATTGTATTATTATTTTTAGTATAGTAAGTTACTTGACATTGATATTTATTTAATTTTGACATTGTATTATTATTTTTAGTATAGTAAGTTACTTGACATTGATATTTATTTAATTTTGACATTGTATTATTATTTTTACTATAGTAAGTTACCTAATTGACATTGATATTAATTTAATTTTGACATTGCATTGTTATTCTAATTTCTATTCATTGAGTTATGTTGTGTTTTGTTATAATTATTTCAATGTGTTAATTAATTCATATTTATAATAAACTACGAGAAAGAGTGTACACCTTTAAGGTAGATTTTTGAGGAACTAACTAATTTATTATTAAGATCTCATGTAAAATGTACCAAAAATCACACCAATAAATGAATTATGATTTTTTTTTATTTTTTAACTAAGTGTAAAGTGTAGAATTAAGTAACTCAATTAATGTATGTAAGTAGTAGAATAAAGAACTTTTATTTTTATTTTATTTAGATAATGAAGTAATTTTTTTACTTGCATGTTGCAGTATGCATCGATCTCCTAACTGAGATGTATCTCGGTCACTTTGGGAGTTAGATGATAGATCTGTAAGACGTGTCTGAGAATAGATCAATGAGAAACAAAGCGTTTAGTAAGGTTGTTGATGGATTAAAACAGATTTTGTGAGTAAGATTAGGTTATGTATCACCCTGATGTGGCTTGAGTTTACTTGCTTAATTTAATTAAAGCTTAATTCGATTTTAAATTTTAATTATTTATTGTGCACGTGTTACTAAAAGAAATATGAGTATACATGTGGACGGATAGAGCAGTGGTAGCCGAGTGGTAACGGCCCCGACTTACGAGTTGTAGGTTGCGGGTTCAAACCCAGCCAGGCGCATTACTTCGTGTAATTTATTTCATCACCACTGCTCTCAAAACGGTGAAGGAAAACATCGTGAGGAAACCGGCATGTCCTAGAACCAAAAATTCGAAGACATGTGACATCCGCCAACCCGCACTGGGCCCGTGTGTTGGATTACGGCCCATTCCCTCTCCTAGAGAGGAGTCCTAACAGTGGAAACAATATAAAGCCGACTATACTATGCTAATATTAAAGAAAAGGGAGTTAGTGATAGCATGACGGGTGACAGGACAGGTAAAAAAAAAAATGTTGCGCCGACACCAAATAACACAGGACAAGGGCAGGAAGATGATGGGAATGTCCACATTTACACCACAGTGTACAAGAGCCTTAAAACGGTTTCCCCCTGATAAAAAAACCGGGAAAGTGCAAGTCGGACTCGCGCTGAGGGTTCCGTACAAACTTACCTATGAAAACAATTCAATTCCCGAATTGAGTTACGATGATTTTTCCGAATCGTAAAAAAGTTTTTTTTGTGACGTAACTACAAATTTACAGTTTTCAGATTTTGTCCTATACTTGTGCTATGAGACCTTGCTTCATGCCAAATTTCAGGATTCTAGGTTAATGGAAAGTACCCTATGAATTTTGATTCCCTTGAGAGTGTCGAAATACACGTTTTTTGCGACATAATCGGCCGTATCTTTTTTTTTTGTTAACTCAGAAGTTTGATTTTTTCACAGCTTCAAGGGATTGCAGACTTGAGTATATGGTTTTAATTTAAACTCGATACCTCCACGCGTTCCCGAGATAAAGAGTTTTGACAGACAGACAGACAGACGGACGGACAACAAATTGATCCTATAAGGGTTCCATTTTTCCCTTTTGAGGTACGGAACCCTCAAAAGACAAAAACTCCAAGAATCACCTCTCCAAACTACAAAACATTCTTTGCTACATACAGATTTACTAAAGCATCACATTTCTCTGCACGTAGTAACAATTTTTACATATCGAAGAACACTTTATATTTTTCAATATGATTCATCTGTATTTCTACGGTTATCTGCCAACGTTGCATTTATTTTATAGTTGTAACCACGGAAGTCGTCCGTCGTCATATTATCATATCGTTCTCGTTCATCGACTTCCTTTTTATTTGACTCAGTAATATTTTCATTATTTCAGTCACTGGGTTTTATAGGTATCATTTAAAAAGCAGTTTTATTATTTATTATTATCTAGCTTAAGTAAAATTAGGTCTATATATTTAGTTTTAAAATATCGTCGCAGCTAGATCCGCACCGCTCCTGACTCTACGATATACGATATGCCCTTCACATCGACAGTAACAGAAACAGATGGAGAAACATTGTACAAGAGAAAGTGATAAAGCATGGTCACGACTCTCAACATTGAGGAAAACGACGCAAGGAGGAGGAGAAATTGTCGCTTAAGGGGATGCAACTGAACATACATTTACACTGTTTTTACTACTCTTACGCGATTATCACTTTATTACACATTTTTCATTGGATTGGATTGGAAATCAATTTATAAATTTGTGTAAATCCAGTAAAGATCTCCGAAAATCTGCTATTTTGCATAACCTTTGACACTTTATAATTTACTCAAAAATTAAAAAAGTCAAAAAATTATAATAATAGAAGCCTTTCAAATGTAATCAAGATTATGAATGACGACAATTTTTTTCAAAAACTTTTAAGAACAACATTTAGTAGAACAAGTTTTCCTAGAACAAGTTTTATAAAATGTTCGAGTAAATCACGGAATTACCGAATGCTAACAGAGTTTTCAGGCGTTATCTCTCTTTTTTCGCGTTGCCTTTTCGTCAAATATCGCCTTGGATTGCGTTAGATGAAGTAACAAGCTTTTAAACAATGCTCGTTGTTGACGATTTGCGAGTGTAAAAGGACCCTCTTAAGTGCAGCACGAGACCGAAATCTAAGAAGTAATATTGTGTCTAACACTTTTGGCAAGGGTATGTAAGTTGGCAGTTTATCACACACTGAACGATCAACAAGTTTCGTATTTTACTTTTCAGTCGCGACATTCAATTTTAAACGTCATACAAAAAAAAAAATAAGTGTGGCACTCGGGGACTGCCGCGGTAAAGCTATTGCATAGCATTTTGTATCAACTTATGCAATTATAATTATTTATTTATTTTATTTATGCAGTATTTCTTTTTCTTTGATATTAATTCAAGTTACACTTTTTGAGCGTGGTGACCGATAAGAAAACAATTTTTTTTCTTTCTTGTTTAATTCATAAATTGCTACAAGTATGTTCAGTTGTTATCATAGAACATTACTATAATCTATTGTAATACAAAAAGACTATTTTGTTTGACCGAGATTTGAACTCGAGGCACGATGATAACATAGGTAGAACTCTGTACCAATGCGCCACACAGGTCGTTAACGACTTTTCTAAAATAGGTGTTCGGTCTCTGTCGGCATTCAAGCCACACCTCCGAGCGTGAGGTATATTTTTCGTTACGGAATTTCTGGATTCGGTCCCCGCGCTCAAGGCCCGCGATAGAAGCTATGCAATAGCTTAAATATATCTAAAAGCGGAATAACTTTGTTATTATTCTCTAAGCGAGTAAGAAATCCTCGTAGATACCAACTTAAATAATAAACGAATTCATCCCCAAGCGATCTCTGAAGTCAGTGATGTACTCGTATTATAATATACACCCGTCTTATAAAGAACGAATATTCGCAAAAGGTTTACCAAAAGATAAAGGAGGAAGGATTTGAAAAGTTACAAAGTAAACGGGTATGTTAAACTTAGATCTGGCGTCGGTTTAACTAAACATCGAGTAATAGTACATTTTGATACAGGTGGAGTTTGCCATTGCGATCGAGACGGAATCCGCCCGAGGTAGAGGGTGTTACGGAACCGAGTGCTGCAGTGACAAACCACGTGTATTAAATGACGTTTTTTCAAAACAGGAAGAAATAAATAAACGGATGACGCGCGACTCGCGGGGGTCGCTTAGAAAGAGAGAAAGAAAGAAAGAAAGAAAGAAAGAAAGAAAGAAAGAAAGAAAAAAAACATGTTATTTGGCATAAGTATATTATGTGAATAAATATGCGCCACATTCGCGCAAAACGGCCGAACGCTCAGCATAATGCCGTGGCCATACGCAAAGCGCCCAGTCTGATACGATAAATGTAATAAATTGTGGCCGGGGCAAACTCATGCACTTTTCCGCACTAGTACGAAAGATAGTAAATTGCGTGCGTAAAAGCGGTAGTGATAATTTGTTTTTGCAGGTTTCTTTCGACGTTCTTTTCGTAACTAAGTTAGAATTTAGTGATCCAACGATTGTCCAGAATCGTTAAAGGTGTTACATCAATCTATACGATGCTCACTTGTGTTACTTTTTTGGTGTACAATAAAGTTTATTCTATTCTCACTATTGTAATATTTTTATTAATTAAAGGAAATTTCAGGGTTTCTATCGAAGTCACGACATTCTTCAGAAATATTATGAAAAATATAAATCTGTCTAAACTATTTCCCAACTAATTTGAGGTCGGTCGGCTTGTAGTCTAACCGGGCCGCTAAATAATAATAACATAGCATAGCATAGTCGGCCTTATAGTGTTCCCACTGTTGAGACTCAGGCCTCCTCTGTAGGAGAGGGAATGGGCCGTAATCGACCACGCAGGCCCAGTGCGGGTTCGTGGATGTCACATGTCCTCGAATAAAATGATAATACAATGTTTCGCAACTATCACACAACGCCATCTAGTCTCAAACTAAGCAGAGCTTGTGGTATGAGTACTAGACAACTGATAATCACACTTTTATATTTCTAAATACATACATATTATATTATAAATAAATTACACCCAGTCACAGAGCAAATGATCATGATGAACATGATCATTTGCTCTGTACACACAAATATTTCTCTTGGGTGGGAATGGAACCCACGATCTCCGGCACTTACCACTAGACCAACAGTTCAGTCAAAAAAAATGCTAGTTATACTTCGGTTCGTATTTCGGTTTGTATTAGTACAGTTAGTTAAGCGACCTCAGGTGAGATTGTAGTAATTGTGATGGATCACAAGTATGGAGTTACACAAGTATATTATGTAATCCTTGCCGTTCCTATGTTACTATATTTTTCTTTGTTACAATTGTGTGTCCAACTTCTTTCAAAAAGGCATACGAGATTGAAGTAAAGCAGGATCTACAACAGACGCACACGTGGGCCACGCCTGATTTGTACGTATAGTCGCGTCGCGTGGCGTGGATCTAATGTAGCTCTACAAGTCTAGTTGTCATATAAAATGTATGGAGACCGACGCGCCCTGATCAGCGTTCGTGGCCCACGTGTGACCAATGTAGTTCTACCTTAAATAACATATTTACTTCGAGTTATTTTTGACGACGTCTACACAAATAATACACATCAATCTGGGGACGGATTTTGAAATAAATCTGCAGGCATGAGCATGTTTAATTATATTTTTCCTTTCATCTTCATTTCAGTACCTTGTCTCAAATAAATACGCGTAATACTATTAATATTCCCTACGGGAGTCTGTGTTGTTTCCTGATGGTTACAACCTAGAGGTCTTTAATTCAAGAGTGAATAGGTTACATCTAGGCAAGCGTGATCCATTGTCGGCCACATCATCGCTTACTATCAGGTGGGATATAGTGCTCAAACGCGTGCCTATCCATAATAATAATTTAAAAAATATTTAACTTGTATACTATTTAGTTATAGTTCTGGTAGCTAGTTTTATAACATGTATAAGGAGTAAATCCATTCAGTAGTTTTTGAGTTGGTCACAGACAGACAGACAGAAAATCGCGGTGTTATTTTAGAATATGTAAGGGAATTTCAAGGAGCGAGTTGTACCAAGCATTTTAACCCAAATAATCTGCAAGATATTTCGAAGTTACAGATCCAATAAAATGCTAACACATACGTGCGCATCTAATTGATCACTAGCTTAATCAACTCATTATTTTCCTTAATGGTCTTAAAGGAATAATTTAATTCTTGGTACCGTAAAACGGGGTGAATAGAAACAAAACTTTGGTTTGGTTTTTCACTTTGATACCATGTTATCGGCTTCTAACAAAGCATCGACTTTTTGGAATAAAAAATTAATTAATAAATTGATATAGTTAAATGCTGCAAAAAAATATTCAAATATCGTGAAAATACCCTTTGAAGTTTTGTTTCTATTCACCCCTTAGTTTCTATTCACCTCATTTGACTGTAAATATTTTAGCTTGCTAAAACAAAGAAAATGCCTACCTGTCTCTTCATACGCAGGTAACTCAATCTTAGGCTTTAAAATAACATGTCTAATTTTCAAGAAAATTTAGCACCTACATTTATCTAAAGTGACGTGGCGTTTTGTTTGTGTTACAATTAATGGCTGAATAACCGTATATTATTATGTTATTTATATATGTAAAATGTCTAAAATTTCTTTGTAGATGAGGGTCAATGGTTCATGACTGATTTAATTGGTAGCATAGGATCTAAAGTATTGAATAAACTAGTTGTGGACTATTGAACTTCTACAACAAAGAAATTTTAGATAGGTACTTGAACATTGGTTGAGTGCAACTGCACTTTTGACCCCTGACTGTACATAGAAGAAGATACTGAACTGGTTCTACTGCTGACTTTTTATATTTTACTAGCAGTTGCGCGTTGTCACCTGCATCTATGATGACTGCTCCGCTCCCGTGGGTCACAATGTGATTTTATATAGCACTTTAAGAGAGAGGGAGTGCTGCCGCTGTTTAACTGTTCTCTTTTTATTCTTTGCCATTTTGTGTAATAAGAGTGAATGAAGGAGAGGAGAAGGAAGTGAGATGGGGTTTCACGCTGCTATCCTTCAGGCAAGCACTGATAGGACGGCATCATTGGGGTACTAGTCTGGAGACTGCGGGGACGCCCGAGCCTCCCCGGGAGTGTCCATCGGGCCCTCTCTTCTGGTCGCCAACCAGCACGATGGCGCATCCCGTATTTTTTCGACAGTTGGCGGGGCAGCCTTTCATGTGTGGCTGGTACATTACTTGGGCCCCCAACTACCTGCGGTCGGCCAGCGGCGCACCGTGCCTCGGATCCCGCTACCCTCCGCGACTAGTCTCCCGATACCTCCACACCAGTGTGGGCCTGGTCGGTCTGCCTGCAATGGAACCACCACTTCGACCCAACTCCTCTAAATTGGCTACACTGAGCATCGTACCGGAACACGGCTAGGCCGCTTGGCGGTACGTCTTTGCCCAGTGGGTGGTCGCAAGCCAACGGTCGAAACCTACCACCAGTAAAAAAGAAAAGTTTCGTGACGGTATATTACTTTCACTACTACATACACTAATAACTGTGAAAATTGTAACTAAATAATAATTTGTCATAAATCATTTCAGTGCCAACCGTTACTTGTTACAGGAATTCTGATTAAACTTCGAAAATGTTATGGCAGCTAATTTCGTCAAATTATATAGTAGGTAACAACGACAATACGATTATGAGTCAAACGGAATTTGAAATTTATTATACGTATTATAGTTAGTTTTGTAAAAATTATGTGTGAAACTTTAGACAGTATAATTAGCTGCCAAGAAATAATTACCTATGTTTTGTTAAAAGTTTTAAACTAATTATTTACTTAATGTCTTTTGTTTTTTTTTTTATTCTTGATAGGTTCGCGCTTGACTGCTATCTCACCTGATGGAAAGCGACGATGCGGTCGACGATGGAGCGCGCTTACCTAGAAGTAACCTATTCACTCTTGACTTAAAGATTCCCGGGTTGTAGCCATCAGGAAACACAGATTCCGGCAAGGAATTCCACTCCTTAGCTGTACGCACAATGAATGTTGTTGTTTTACGAATTCTTTCTACATGCCATTTTTTTAAGGTAGGAAATCATCTTATGACATCTCCCGCCCTTGCGCGGTAATAACGATTTTAAAAATAAAAAAAATAAAATAAAAATTCATTTATTTTTCCACATTGATGTAACACAGTACAGACAGTATAATAAATGGAGTGGACTGGAGCCTAAACTAGGGTAGCCCTGTATTTCAGGACTCCAGGTCTTCCTCCCGCGGCGAGTGAGTTCGTTACAATTAATTGGTGGATGCAATGTAATCAATGTATATTATGTGTCTATGCGTGAGTGCGTGTGTGTGTTGTGCATGTGTTATGGTGTGATTGTGTATGTGTTGTGGTGTGCCTGTGCGTGTGTGTGTTGTGTATGTGATGTGTGAGAGTTTGATTGCTCGCGTCTGTTTATAAGAGTATGCATTATGTATGCTTGGTTATGCATGAGTATGCTTTGACTGCTCTTGAAACTGATAGAAAGAATTTTATACAGTCTACATTTAAAAAATTACAGTTTTTTTTATTATTATTAAAAAGCCGACGAAAAATTCCACCACTGGGGGGTCCAGAATCATGTACTAGATCCATAGTTTCCGTTAGTGAGTCGATGACAAAGACACGGTGTATAATTAATATTCATCAAGATCATTCCAAAAAGCTCAAACACGATAGGGTTATGTTATTGGGCTTATTACCGAGTTCCTATGGCCATTTTCTAGCTTTATCATCAGATCCTGGTTGCCATCTAGCACCAAAGTACTCATCAAGACGAATCATACGAGCCCAAACTCGATGGGGTTGTGTCGTTTAATTACTGAGTTCCTGTGGCCATCTTCTGGTTCCATCATCAGATTGGAGATCAGAGAGACCTGACAATGCAAACTTATTATAACATGGAGCTGTCCATGTTGTCAGGTGAAACTAAATAGATTTTCACCCTTAAAAAAACCCTAGAGCAGGAAGAAGCCCTTTGATAATTTCCCAGTCCATTAAAAAAGGTTATGATTTCCAAACATACACCATTTCTTCTACTGAGGATTTTCATTTTTTACGAAAATCCCACCACTGGGGGTTTGGGCACGCCACAATTATGGCGGTAAGTCCCCTCTTTGAAGCGTGGTTGGAAAGACCTCACGGCGTCCTCACTTTCCGCATGACGCAGGTTCTGACCAAACACGGGAAGTTCGGGAAGTTCCTGCACCGGATTCGTGCGGAAGCGACGCCAGGGTGTCGCCACTGTGTGGACCGCCCGGAGGACACGGTGGAGCACACGGTGGAGGTGTGCCCCGCTTGGGAAGAGCAACGCCGTGTCCTCTTGGGGGCGATCGGCGGCGGCGATCTCTCGCGCCGGGCCTTGGTACAGGCCATGGTCCGGAGCGAGGAGGAGTGGCAGGCGGTCGCCTCCTTCTGCGAAGCAGTAATGCTAGCAAAGGAGGCGGCCGATCGCGTGAGGCAACGGCAACGGCAACGGTCCTCACGCCCCAACCGCCGCCGGGATTCCGAACCCGATTTCCGGCCACCGTAGGCGCGGGCTTGCGGACGGCGGGCAGTGGGCGGCCCGCCGTCCGACCGTCCGGTAACCGTCCGGACCGAGCCCAAGTCGTCGACGGCGCGTATTGTTCCGCGCGCGCCTCAGGGATATGTCAGCAAATCGTAGGGGCCCAGCAGGGTCGAAGCCTACTGGGGCCATGGGTAGTGTGAAAATGAAACCCGGGCCCTGGGACGAAGGCAATGAAGGAACAGGAGTGGGTTTTTAGTCAGTAAAAGTCTGACACTATCTCCCGCTCTGCTTAAGAGCGAGATTTGTCATAAGATGATTTTCCCACCTATAAAAAAAGAACCCCCAGTGGGTTCAGAATCATGAACTAGAAATGATCCATATTACACTTTTATGCGTCGATGTCTGAGACACGGTGTATAGACCCCCACAGTTTCCAAATAATATCAACAAACATTGTCCAGGCAAAAATACAGTAAAATCTCATAAAATTACATTCATAACAATAAACAGCAATCAATAAGTAACAATAACTGCGGCATGGAAACGAATATCGTTTCATGTCATTAATGTCTGTTTTGTGAGTATACAATATATTTTTTATCGGCCTTGTGTTCCAGAAAAGGCTGCAGTGCAGCAATCAATAAAAAAACTGGGCAAGTGCGAGTTGGACTCGCGCACTAAGGGTACCGTACAAACTTGAATGGTAAACTTGCGGTTTACGATTTATGACGTATAAAAAAAACTACTTACTAGATCTCGTTCAAACTAATTTTCGGTGGAAGTTTGCGTATGTTTGTTTGTTGTTTGTTTGTGTTTGTTTGTGTTTGTTTGTGTTTGTTTGTGTTTGTTTGTGTTTGTTTGTGTTTGTTTGTGTTTGTTTGTTTGGTTTGTTTGTTGGTGTTTGTTTGTGTACATCATACATTTTTTTTTAGTTTTATCATTCTCTTACTTTAGTAGTTACAGTGTGGGGGATACATCTTACCACTTTGGAAGTGTCTCTCGTGCAAACTAATCAGTTTAGAAAAAAAATGATGCTAGAAACCTCAATATCATTTTTGAAGACCTATCCATAGATACACGTAAAGTTTGATAAAAAAAAAAAAAATGAGTCAGTTCTGAGTATGGGGAACCCTCAAAATTTATTGTTTATTTTTCTATTTTTGTGTGAAAATCTTAATGTGGTTCACAGAATACATCTACTTACCAAGTTTCAACAGTTCTTATAGTTTCGGAAAAAAGTGGCTATGACATACGGACGGACAGACAGACAGACATGACGAATCCACAAGGGTTCCGTTTTTTGCCATTTGGCTACGGAACCCTAAAAACTGGCCAAATGCGAGTTGCACTTGCACACGAAGGGTTCCGTACTACAATATTAAAATCGAGCATAAAAAAAAACGCCGATACAATAACGTTTCATGTATTATAAGTACAAATAACATGAATTAAAAGCCTCTGAAGTGTCCCTAATAAAATAAATAGGTCTATTTTATTAACTATTTTCAAAAAGACTACTTCTAGAACCTGGCCTAAAGCCGCAACTTATAAAATGCAAAATTTTCGCTTTAAACCTTGGTAAAACTTGTATGAAACGGTCGGGCGCCCGTCTAAAGGACAGTGTTATTAAATTTCAGGGTACCAGACGTACGTGCAAGTGTCATGGCTACACGTGAATGTGGAAAATAATGTTATTTTAATAATTAAATTAAAAGTAAAATACGCGGGCATAAAGTGTGACAGAATTTGCCGATAATAAAATATGTTTGCTCATTCTCAGTTTTTTTTTTTTTTTTTTTTGTTTTTTGTTTTTGCCACCTGATGGTAAGCAGTAATGCAATCGTTGATGGTGAGGTGCACTTTTTTTTCGGTGGGAAAATCATCCAATGACATCACTCGCTCTTGGGCGGAGCAAGAGGGTGTGTCAGACTTTAACTGACTAAAAACCCATTACTGTTCCTTCGTTGCCTTTCCATATACCAGAGCCGAGTCTTCCTTTCAGAAGCAGACCCTTGGCCCCAGTAGGTTTTGACCCTGCTAGACCCCTACTTTTGCTGACATCTCCTTGAGGCACGCGTGAAACAGTACGCGCCGTCAACGACTTGGGCTCGGTCCAGACGGTTACCGGACGATCGGCGATTACAGTGAGGTGCACTAGTTTATTAAGAGCCTATTCACTCTAGCCTTGATTTTAAATGTATGCGACTATAATGTTGATACATCATCATTTGTCTAACCTACCTAACTAACTAACCTACTAGCTTAGTCTGCTTCCAATCTTACCGGATGTGGTTGAATACTCGTGTTATACATGAAGTGACTGCTTATTAGATCTCCACAACCCAGGAACCAAAACGTCGAAGCCATCTGCCTTCCACCAACCCGCAGCCGCGGCCAGCGTGGTAGATTACGGCTCATTGCCTATCATCGAGAGGCGGCCTAAGTCCTAGCAGCGGGATGATGAAGAAGTGCATGATAGCAGGATGATGGACTGGAGAAAATGGAAGAAGAAAACGTGCTCCACCGACTTGGGCATTAACTACTAGCATTAACCTAAAATATATGCAGGAAGATAATGATTATTTTCAATGTGATTTTAATTAAACTCTCTGAAAATTTTGTTTAATGTGCTTAAAGTGACGCTAAATGTGCTGAAGAAAAATTCACCTTTTTTAATATGGTTAGGCTCGCTTTTGACCACCATCTCACCTGATGGTAAGCGATGATGTGGCCGACAATGGAGCACGCTTACCTAGAAGTAACATATTTACTCTTGACTTAAAGACCCGTAAGTGGTAGCTATTAGGTGTGGTGTGGTGTAGTGTGGTGTTGTGGTTGGTATGGGTAAACATCCAATGTCTTCTCCCATTTTATGGTGGAGCGAGAAGGCGTGTCATACTTTTACTGACTAAAAACCACACCTGTGTCCTTCAGTTGCCCATTGCGTCCTAGGACCAGGGCTTTCTTTCCAGAAATTCCTCGTGGCCCTAGCGTGATAAGCAATTTACTTTGACTTTTGAATTAGCAATAACATGCGTCAGTGCTTTCCTTCCGACAAACACTTTGTTGAACAAACTAAAAGGTTTCAGTATCAGGTTTAAAAATAGGAAAACAGGGGTGTGCAATGTTTTAACACTAAGTAGAAGTCGTTAGAAGATATTTAATGGATTAAATCGAGTGGTTATCAACCCTCGTGTAAGCTGTATACTGCCGATGAGAGTGACCATCGATCATGTTGATGTGGCATTTGTAGTGTTATCTCTGGAAAATGTGCTCGTACAATCTGAAAAAAGGTTTTTTTATGGTAAGCGATAATGTGGTCGACGATGGAGCTATCAGGAAACACTTCAGCAGGGATTTCCAATCCTTAGCTTAGGCTTGGCCTTTAGAGTTTATCGTTGTGTGACAGACGTTTGTATTATTTTGTAAAGAAGCTTTACTTTCTTGAAAAATCAATTAAAAAATGTTATTACAATTTTACAGATATCAGACTTTCAATACCTACTTAAGTACCTAATGAAACCTTGCTTCAGGAAACTTCAGGATTCTAGGTCAACGGGAAGTAATCTATAGGTTTTGATTTCATAGCTAGTGTCAAAATATGAGCCTAAACGGAGTATAAACGGTAGTCTTTTTTAGATTGCAATGAATTATAAGTTTTATTTTTAGGGTTCCGTACATCAAAAGGAAAAAACGGAACTCTTATAGGATCACTTTGTTGTCCGTCTATCTGTCTGTCTGTTAAGACCCTTTATTTCGGGAACGCGTAAAGTTATCGAGTTGAAATTAAAACTATATAGGGTGACTGGTAATTAGTGTACGATACTTAAACACGTGATTGTGCTCATGATAACCAACAACTTTTACTACAAAACACAACAAACCTGAAACAAACCTGAACATTTATGTTTGCCTAATGTACTGAACAGCTGATATTTTTCGCGATTTCGGCTTTGATCCCATAATAAAAATTGTTTGTTATCATGCAATTCATTACAATTCATAAGTCTAATAAGTAACGCATAAGTATTAAATCTGTGTCAGTCTTCTACTGACCTATTATAGGCATCAATCAATCTTCTTCCTTAAATGGTCTTAGTCAGAAAGCTGATCACCATGGTAACTGACAAGGGTACAAGAACAACACCTCATGGATTATCCTCTGGAGCAGTCGACCCCACACGTACCATAAACACTACACCTACACCGTGAATGGAATTATGGTGTGGCACAAGGCAAAAGCGATCAATAATATTTTCTTTTTTTTATGTACCTGCCATATTGTCTCTCCACTACCCTAGGTTGACTGGTAGAGAATACCTAAGACATTAAGTCCGCCTTTGTACCTTTGTTTCATCATCATCATTTCAGTCGAAAGACGTCCACTGTTGGACATAGGCCTCCCGCAAGCATCGCCACAATGACCGATCCTGTGCGTCTCGCATCCACCGCATTCTCGCGACTCTCACCAGGTCGTCGGTCCACCTTGTGGGAGGCCTTCCAATGATGCGTTTTCCGGTGCACGGTCGCCAATAGAACCTTTCGGCCCCATCGACCATCCGTTCTACGAACAATGTGCCTTGCCCACTTCCATTTAAGTTTGGCGATTCTTCAGGCTATGTCACGCAAGTACCTTTGGTTGCATTAAGATTTAAAAACACAACTAAACATTTTTCTGTCTTTTTTTTTTCTTTTTTAGTTGAATCTTTTTTTCTTCTCTTGGGTCTTTAAGTCAAGAGTGAATAGGTTACTTCTAGGCAAGCGTGCTCCATCGGCCACATCATCGCTTACCATCAGGTCATCAGGTGAGATAGTGGTCAAATCCGACCCTATCTACACTAATATTATAAAGAGGTGGAGTTTGTTTTTTTGTTTGTAGGAGATAATCTCTGAAAGTACTGGTACGATTGCGAAATTTTTTTAACCGATAGAAAGCTGTTTTATTCCTGAGTGACATAGTCTATATTTTATGTACGCGAGCGAAGCTGCGGGCAAAAGCAAGTTAATAATAAAAAATAAAATTTCTTTGAGCTGAATAATTGTGACCATTGTACGAGTACATTGGTAACACTTGGACGTCTCTCGACTGAAATGATGATATTGATAAAAATAGTAAGTGTGTTTATATGTATGTTTATGTATACTTTATTGTACAACAAGATTATAATATACAAAATGGAAATCTTACACTAAAAAAAAACCGATCAAGTACGAGTTGGACTCGAGAACCAAGGGTTCCGTAACTTACCTATGTAATTAGTTCAATTCCCGAATCGAATCTCGAAGAGTCTCTACTTACCATAAGGTAGGCTTGCAGTCAAGCACTATAAGTTTATATCATTTAAATAAATAAAAAAATGGGGATAGGGATTGGATTTTTTTACGGTGTACAATAATGAGTATTCTATCTATCTATCTATCTATATATATCTATATATCTATATGATACCGATAGAATCAAAATCTTTATTTTATACTCCATAAAAACACAGGACAAACAACCAGAAAAAAATCAAGTATACAGGTCTTATCGCACAAGGCAACCTCTCACTGACAACCTTTGGGTGGACTGAATTAAAGAAAATAGATTTAGGGCCGTCAGTGTACAAATACTACGAAAACAAACTTCGACACCAAGTGTAGGTAGATACAAAGACCTTCTCTAATAACTTGTACCACAAACCTCCACTTTGAAGAGTTAAGCTCTCCAGGGGGCAGGATTTGTGGTGGAAAAACTTTGTCCATTAAGTCTTGCCACTGGTCATCAGTTGTGTACGTTTGTTTACTTTTTTCTTTGCTTACGTGTATGCTTGACATGTTACTTAGTTATATTGGATGGTCCTAAGGGTGCTGTCAGAAATGAGAGTGATTTGTTGAACGGGAAGTAAAGTTGAGGTAATCAAACTAAGAGTAGAGTCTCAACTTGTATAGACAACTAGTTTCTCCAGCGGATTTAACTGCAGGAAAGTCGAAAATTATCCCAAGGGAACATGGTACACGAGATAAAAAAGTACTATGGACGAAGCTCGCCTAAATGACCTTTAAAAGTTTTTATGTAACTTTTACAGGACATGGCTTACTCATCTAAAAAATTTCCTCTGAATCCGTTCTGCCATTTGGGTGTGATGAAGTAGATACTAAACATAGGTGCTAACTCACACACACATACCTACATACATACTTTCGCCTTACATTCAAACTTTCAAATGTTATCCCTGTTTAATTATGTATTAGTATGGATTTTATTCTTAGTCTTCATCTTCATTTTCATCTCTTTCTCAAGATAAAAAACTTTTTACAAAAAAAATACAACCGACTTCAATGTAAAAAAAAAACACTGAAAAGTGCAAAATAACTTTAATTTCGGAAGTCGGTGTTTCTATAACAGTTTTGTCTCTTCGTTATTTAACACCGACTTCCGAAATTAAAGTTATTTTGCACTTTTCAGTGTTTTTTTTTTACTTTGAAGTCGGTTGTATTTTTTTTGTAAAAAGTTTTTATTGTACACTTTTTAGTTATGGTACCACCACTAAAAAGTACCCCTCAGCCAAACTTAATACCTTATAGCCAGAGTGCATCTCATGACAATTCTAATAATCCCAAACACGGTTAGATTACATTAATTTATTACAGAGTTCCGGTGCCTAACTTCAGGCTTCATCATCAGATCAGTTCGATATATTCCCCCTCTACTTTCAGTCAGTCATCGACTACACGTATAAACAAAGCAATTTTACTTGTTACGACGGTTCTGCTGTGATCCTATGAGGAGTTCTGTTCCATATCTTCAAAGTTCATGATCAGATCATAACAATATTTCTATGGGACCAACTCGGAAGTATAACCTTCCAATCAAAAAAAATATTTTCAAAATCGGTCCACAATTGACAGAGAAATCGGTGAACATACATAAAAAAATAAAATAAAAAACATACATTCAACCGAACATATAACCTCCTCCTTTTTGAAGTTGGTTAAAAAGAGAGAATTCCTCCACATCTACCCTCATATTACGAAATGAACCCTTTGTAATTGAATTTTAAGAGTCTATTAAGAATAATTATTTAATTATTTGTAAAGTTCAATTCAATTAACAGCTGCTTTAATTTATTTTAGAGAATAATGTCTAATTTAAATAGAATATTTTTGTTATTACGTAATACGAAACCATGAAATATCATACCCTTTTACAGTAACTTAATTACCTCCAGCAGTTTCTGGGCAATTAATTCCATTAGTAACCTTTCTATTATAGCTTGCTATGAGAAATAAATAATAAAATGTATATTTGGTTTACGCACAAAAACATTATTTGTATTGTCTGGACTATTTCATCTGAAGGTAAACGATGATGTGATCGACGATAGAGCACGCTTGCCTAGAAGTAACCTATTCAATTTGGCCTACAAGGCATTAGTGCCTTGTAGGCATCTCTTTTTCAAGAAAAGGACCTTATTGTGTTAGCAAAGGAGGTCCATTTTAACCGACTTCAAAAAGAAGGAGGTTCTATGTTCGGCTGAATGTATTTTTAATTTTTTTTAATGTATGTTCACTGATTTTTCGGTCAATTGTGGACCGATTTTGAAATTTTTTTTTATTGAAAGGTTTATGCTTCCAAGTTGGTCCCATAGAAATATTGTTATGATCTGATCATGAACTTCAAAGATATGGAACAGAAGTCCTCATAGGATCACAGCAGAACGTAACAAGTAAAATTGCTTTGTTTATACGTGTAGTCGATGACTGACTGATGGTAGAGGGGGAATATATCGAACTGATCTGATGATGAAGCCTGAAGTTAGGCACCGGAACTCTGTAGTAAATTAATGTAATCTAACCGTGTTTGGGATTATTAGAATTGTCATGAGATGCATTCTGGCTATAAGATATTTAAGTATGGCTGAGGAGTACTTTTTAGTGGTGGTACCATAACTAAAAAGTGAAAAATAAAAAACTTTTTACAAAAAAATACAACCGACTTCAATGTAAAAAAACACTGAAAAGTGCAAAATAACTTTAATTTCGGAAGTCGGTGTTAAATAACGAAGAAACAAAACTATTATAGAAATACCGACTTCCGAAATTAAAGTTATTTTGCACTTTTCAGTGTTTTCTTTTTACTTTGAAGTCGGTTGTATTTTTTTTGTAAAAAGTTTTTTTTATAAAATAATTCTTCCTTAGAGTTTTGCAAATCACATCACGTCAGATTGCTTAACAAATAAATAATATATACATACCACAAACCATCGCAGACATTTGAAACTTCGTACAGTTAACTAACCTGAACTGAACTTAATAATTTAGTTAGTTTAGATGTTAAGAATTGACTGGATCTGACTGTTAGCTCGAATACTTTTCAATCCACCTTAGTACATAACATAAAGCATAATAAGCCTTGTAATATTCACGGAACTCAGGCCTGCTTTTTGGGAGAGGACAAGGGTCGTAATCCACCACGCGGGCAACGTGTGGTTTAGTAGACGTCACATATCTTTGAATGTTTGGACCTGCTAATTGCCTTACGATGTTTTCCTTCACCATTTTGAGAGCTGTAGTGATGTAATAAATTGCACAAACTAAAGTTACCTGAATTTGAACCCACGGCGTACAATTCGTAAATTCATAAACATAGATTTTAATTTAATTTCCACAGTCCGAGCCCAAAACTCCGATATATACGAATAATTAATTCATATACATACTTCAGCGTACGAAAGTCACTAACAGGCCACTTAAAGATAATTAATTTAGCTACACAGTAACGTTTGTGAATAAACTGAATATTTATTAAGTGTAACCGTTTCGGGCTTGACATATTACCTCATTAGTTCTGGTAGGGTCCGCATAAAATTGGATGTTGCAGGACAAAGAGTTTTAAATAAAAACGAGGTAAACCATTTTGTCGACTAGTAAAATTTACAGCGTGTATTTTTTGAGAAATTAAGAGTTGTAGAGCTAAATTTTAACGTGGCTTTTGTGGAATTATGAGTTGGAATCTAGTTGTAGAGATTTGGTTTTGTAAAGCATTTTATTTTTTTGATCTTTTATTAATATTTTTTGGCAGAAAAGTTAGAGGTTTTAAAAAAAACATTTAATAAAACTGACTTGAACACTCGTATGCCAATTACTTATGTTGAAAAATCACATTGCATGTCTTAAATGTGCACAAAATTTTCTATTATCTATTTTTTTTTTTATTTTTATTAAAAAGCATGCATTTGACCACTATCTCACTTGAAGGTAAGCGACCATGTGATCAACATTTTTTCTCTTTTTATTTTTTACTAGTTTTTAACAGCGGCTTTGATCACTAGAAAGTAGGTTTCTCCTTACAAACTTTGGACCCCCATTTCATCCCCTAAGGGGGTGAATTTTGAAAAATCCTTTCTTGTTCTTTGTATACATAATAAAAGGCACCTCTGCATAAAATTTCAGCGTCCTAGATACAAAGGTTTGGTCTGGGCATTGATAAGTTAGAGTGCGAGTCAGGATTTTACCAACCCGCACTGGGCCCGCGTGCTGGATTACGGCCCATTCCCTCTCCTAGAGAGGAGGCCTGAGTCCCAACAGTGGGAACATTAAAAAAAGCCCGATAATGCTATGCTATATACACCACTAGTTTTTAATTAGTACAAATACTTAAAGGGCTTATTAGAAATGGTCTTGTTATTATTTAAGTAAAGTATCAATAAATAATATTCATAAACAGCAAAGTTATTAGCGTTTATTTATATCCCAAAATGTCACTCAGTTTATGGAAATATTGTACAAGCTATTGATTATGAATGAAAAACAATGGAAAAACACTGCGCGTAGTCTTTTCTAGTAGCAATTGTGAGGAATAATTGATTCAATTATGAATTTACCAATTATGACAAATTTTCGTGGACAATTTTGGGATTTCGTTTTTTTTTTACTTTTGACTACAGAAATATGTAGTATAGAGCCCATTTTTTTTGTACTAATTAAAAAATAGGGGTGTATACTGATATTTTTGCTGTTTTTACTATTTTGATTTTGAATAATTTAATTTGTACTTTTAAACTTGTTGACTACAGAAATATGTAGTATAGAGCCCATTTTTTTTGTACTAATTAAAAAATAGGGGTGTATACTGATAATTTTGCTGTTTTTACTATTTTGATTTTGAATAATTTAATTTGTACTTTTAAACTTGTTGATTTGTTTTTAAGTCAATTATACATATTTTATTTTCTGTCTTTAATTCAATGTTCCCTCCTCACACATAAAAAAATAACTGCATCGATCACCATGTTTCCGTGTCGGTTATCCCAGACAATACAAACAGTTATTTATATTTTCATTTTATTTCCACTGGGTAAGCAAAGGTATTTTATCGAGTTCCAGTCACCGTAACAAATTCTCAACGTTCGATATATCTTCGCTGCGCCACTAGGTCGCAAAATGATATAAGATAAATCGGTCGTTGAAATCAAACGCAGAAATGGTTAATACTGTAGTTTGCTGTATACACCTGAACATGTTATTTCGAGAACCAATAGTTGTGCTGGTTTCTTTGATGTCTTTTGCTGTTAGCCATTTCAATGTCAAAATCTTTTTCTTCTTCCAAGGACCTCGTCTTTATGATATTGCTAATAAACAACTTGCAATCTATCCATCAACGAAACTTGAATGCAGGAATAAGGTCTTAAAATGGCTCCTAACACTTAACTACGAAGATACAGAAAAACTTTTACTCAGTTACAGATAAATATAACACACATCCACTACACACACCCCCTAAAACCACACAAGCACAACTCTAAAAAGCTCACACAACACTACACACAGAATAAACACTCACACAACACTATAAACAGAATAAACACTCATCAACAAATCACAAACTTACCAAAACATTAACTACTATGACTGTATATGATTTCTTTTAATTTGATCTCTTATTTTAATTTCATATTTTACTTCGCGCCGAAACTGAAATGCAATTCTATTATTGTTCACATAATGTAGTAATATTTTCATTACGGGTCAAAGGATTCGCAAGTTTAGATATATATAAAAAAATACAATCAATGTATCCTGGCAACACCATCGCGTCTAGATGTCACTTATTTTTTTTGCGGTAAAAGTTTCGCATGGAAAAAACTTTATCCTATCTAATTACTCATTTAAGATACATGGAATAGTATTTTTTTAGCAATTTAACAAAATCCCAAGTGATACATCTTATTATTCATTTATAATACATGAAATAGTTCCTTCTTTAGCAAAATAACAAAATTTCAAGTGATAACCTATAAAGTGTATTGTGCAATAACGAATTTCAGTGTCGAATTTAAGCCTTGAATCTACAATCACGCAGGATGAAGAACCGATATCCAGCAAAAGCCAAAGCACTAAGTGATCATAGCGAGTACTGCATCTCAGACTTACAAGTCGAAACCTTGCTCAATCTTCAATCAGGGTACGAGATACCATTAGCGAAGTTGTTTTTGCACGCTAACTGATTGGAAGCTGCCAGACTGGTACGTGATGCTCTTAGCGGCTTATTCTACGTTGCTAGTCTGAAAAGGCCCCTGAAACCTGTCATCGAGGACGCGATCCTCATCGGGCAATGGCGGAGGCACTAAGTGATCATAGCGAGTGCTGTTTTTCGGACTTGCGAGTCGAGGCCTCGTTCAATCTTCAATCAGGGTACGAGATACTATTGGCGACGTTAATTTTTACGCGCCAACTGATTGTAAGCTACCAGACTAGTACGCGATACTCTTGGCTTCGTTACTCTACGTTGCTAATCTGGTATGCATCTGTTATAGCAGGTGAGTCCCATTCATTTATAATCCAAAGAACAAAAATGGCAAAAAGACTAAGTTCGACGTGCTCCACTTTATCAGTGCCTATAAAGGTCACGAGAAGGCCAAGTTCATACTACCCATCTGTGTATTATTAATTCGTGTAAAAACAGTACACCACCTATGTGTAGATCGCTACAAAACATTCAAACTCCTTTAGTGAATACGAGATATTCCAAACCACCATAAGGTGGCAAGTTATACTGCCTAATATGTAAATTATAAACTTTCCAAAGTAATGCTAAAGAATACGAGATATTCCAAACTGTCATAAGTTAATCCAATGTACCTAGCCGGATTGCCGGTAGATACCCACCTGTGTCCAGTTGTTGGACTAGAAGCCAACCCAAAACCATGGGAGAAGGCAAGGCAGAATTATTGACACCCTCACCGGCTACAATGCTGGTGGAAAATACTGCCATAGTGCGAGCATAACGGTGGCCGATTATCAAACCTATTTTTTGCTGAGCTAAATAGTAAAGACCTATTCAATAGAAATATTATTATTTCCTTATGGTTATGTTGTACACTGACCTGCAATATATTCAAAATAATAAAAACAAAAACAAACCATGGAACACGAGATGTTCACAATGATATATATCTAAGCACTAAGTGACATGAATACTTCATCAACAATTTACAAATGATATGTTCACATAAAGCAACAAATATCAGTAAGTGTTGATTATGATATGACTCCATGTAATAATATCTATGGAAAATCTTGATATAATTTAAACGGATTAAATTCATAGGTACAGCATATCATTCCACATCCTCAGTATTTAAGCTTATAGTAAAAACCTTGCTCAAAGAGCATGTAAGCTAACTTTTAAGGAACCAAAACCTAAGGAAATCGCAGGTTAAGTCCTCTGCTGATACCAGCAGTCCTGAATAAAATTATAAGGTTCTAAAGTTTCAATACCAGAATTACAGGAACTCCTCACAGGCTTGAAGAACCCGTGCACCAGCACCTTGGAATACTTGATGTATGACACCAATGCCACAATTGGTGTGGCCACCCGCTGGGCTGAGCGGTTTGAGGAAGCTACCATTGATTTTAAGAAGAAGTAACTTCTCACTGTTGAAAGCAGAAGGGAATAATATTGACGGGCAAAACCACCAGCCCTACTTACTTATAATCACCCCAAGGGAGTAAGTCAGCAATAAACTTATAATGATATACAACAACTAAATAATGAAATATGTGCTGATATATTTGTAAATAGTTGTTAGAACAAAATGGTATGAGGTATCTACCTTACTCGTACTTAATGTCTAAATCACTCAATAAACTAAAAATTCAATATAAATGAATGTCAAATTACACAAACCGCCTGTACGCCTGCTATTGACATAATTGCACAGAACTAAACCTAAATTCAAATCTTTTGTAAAAACTTATCTGGTTGGTGCTCCTAATAAATGAATAAACAGGGAAATCTTTGTTGTAACAAAACAGAAATAACAAGATTCAGATTTAATTTGATCTGCACTGGTATAACATTTCCAGTAGCAATTGTCTTATATTGACAATATTTTCTGTGTTCAAAGCAAATATTGTATGGAGGGAAATTGCCTTATTATAGGGAATACCTAGGAACAAGCTTCCCATGACTAGACAACTGGCCTTGTCATGGAAACATTACTTCTGATGCATTTGGCACATAAGAGCTCTCATGCCACGGGACACAAAAAGTGTGCACCAAAGCAACTTGTTTCACAAAGGACTCACTTCTATGACAATCAAAAAATCTCACTGCGCTTAATAGAAAAATTACTTTGCAGTATACATGACTCCTGAACTTAAAAATTTAACATAAAAGTAGACAACTATCTACCACTTGGTAAAGAAATGTAATGTTAGATTTTATGTTAGATCATTCAGACATTCCCAAAACATGCATGGCATACCCACCAATTTTGGGACAGGGATGGTTTGCTGAACACAGTTTAATATCATGCCTATAAGCCTATATGTATCCTATAAGTCATATGGTGAAATTATGGCTTCTCTCTACTTTGTTAGGTTGTCACTGTCAAACAGTGTCAGAAATGCAATAGACAACTTTGTCTACGGTGCAGCTAAAACCCGGTCCACACATGACCTACAGTAAAACTAGTCTTTTCTTTGGCTGATACTTTTAAATTTATTTCATGTTTATCCAGGTAGAATAAACATATCTTATCTCCTCTTTATTCTCTAAAATAGCTAAGTGGGACTGAATGTTCAAAATACACTTACTTAATTGAGGCAATGAATTACCCCATTTGAATTACTAGTATCATCAAAACTATAAGTACTTAACTTACCAATACAAAAGTAAAATTGCATTGAAACAAAAAAGGGGGGGGGGTGTATGCTGGGGACCAACTAGTGCAACAGGTCCTCGTGAAAAGTCAGTGACCATACAACTTCTCTAGGTATCTAGTCCCTAGCAGGAAGTTCATTCCATCGACATGACATAAACCCCTCCCTCAAGAAACAAATTTTCTCGTTACATATAACATAAACTGTGACAGAAAAATACTACTGTGATGACAGAGAAAGACAATCGCATTAACTTCCATTTCGGGAGGCACAAAAAAATGACATAAAATGGTCTTCATAAGTATAAAATAATTGTATTTACATATATTTAGATAGACCCATATGCATATACATACAGGTATATACAAGTATACACATACATGCTGAAATAAACGTTAGTATACTAGCTGTATCATGCAGTAGAGAAAAAAAAAAAAAAAAAAAAAAAGTAATAATATTAATAATAATAATAATTTAATATAATAAAATATAATTTATATGTTATGTTAAATGAACAAACGGAATAATAATAATAAAATCGATAAGCTAGACTTCCATACCAGTCACCTACAATGTCAACACAAATATAACTTAGATGTGAATAGATACTTATCGTTTGAAACGAAAATGATGAATGTGATAATATATAATGCATGTACCTAATTGCATTGCCTAATGCAAGGCTAATTATATGATGCATTTAATGTAATTACATTACCCCCAGTGACATTTAAAACATCACTATGGTATGATAAAAACAACTAATGAGATTATTCTGCTTCAATAGATTTCAACAAATTGTCTTTGTGTTAAGTGGGAACAGCAGTACTATAAAACCAAAGTAACTTTTTGTCTGATTACATTTAGTAATAATGACCTTGTAATATAGCCGACATCAACGGCTAGGTACAGGGGCGCTGGCTTTTAGAAAACCCCATGGGTGCTCATGCTCATTTGATGGACTCGAAAAAGTGGCGAAGTGTGAGAAGAAAAATGCACACTGATCAACCGACAAATAAATAAATATCCTACTTACATACCGCGTACCTAATTACTAATTATGTTCGATAAAAATATAAAATGAAATCATTTTATAAAAATGACCTAAAAGGCGATTACTTATCTGTTTCTTGATGTCTATTCTCAGGGGTACTCGGCACCCACTGTTTATTTCTCATAATCGGCGCCCCTGGCTAGGTACATATAACGATGATGTACAAATAACCAAGTAAGTACTAAAATATACTGAGAGTAATGATATAATATTTCTAAAATAAGCTAGTAAGTCATAAGTGACTTTCATTAAGAATAATCCAATTAATTACAATACACGTCTCACACCGTGGTATTATAACTGCCCCTGTTGAAGATAACATGCTTCTCATCTAAATCAGTTGCCTATCAATGAATCAAATATATTTTTACAATACGAGAATACTTGTCACACAATACTTAAAAAAAAAAAAAGAACGGATAGTCTAGTCAACACCTTGGGACACTCCCAGCAAGAACGTATGACTGTAGCGACAAAAAAAAAAACCTTAGGGAAAACTGAAATCAACTCATATCTTACTATAAAAAGAAACCGCACTTGAGTTGATAGTACCAGTACTAACAATAGCGTAACAATTAATTATTGCAGCAAACTCTAAACATCTACATTATGTGAACAATAATAGAATTGCATTTCAGTTTCGGCGCGAAGTAAAATTGGGAATCAAACGAGCTTACCTGTTAAGCGAAGTCTTGATTCTAATTTTATGAGCGCCGAAACTGAAATGCAATCACCCACCCACCACTAGTTAATAGCCCCAAAGCTGCAATAATTAACCTACCTAACTCACAGTTATCCTTACAGGGAAATAGTGAATGTAAGTATGCGGTAACAAGTCTGTCCAAAAGACAGCTTGTTCCTTGTCCTATAATCTCTAAAGTAAGTGACATCTAGACGCGATGGTGTTGCCAGGATACATTGATTGTATTTTTTTATATATATCTAAACTTGCGAATCCTTTGACCCGTAATGAAAATATTACTACATTATGTGAACAATAATAGAATTGCATTTCAGTTTCGGCGCTCATAAAATTAGAATCAAGACTTCGCTTAACAGGTAAGCTCGTTTGATTCCCAATTATAATTTAATTTATGTCATAATTTGAATTTTAATGTCATAATTTTATTTTATTTTAATTTTTATTTTCATGAGTTATAAGAACTTCCTATTAATGTAAAGCATCCTCTAACTTTGGATTTTTATAATGTTTTCGAGATTAGGAGACCAGGAGACTCGTAGCACAGGTTTCACCTAGTATGGGCTCCTGTCTCCCGTCTGTAAACTGTTTCTTATAAATTGTATAATTCTTACTAAGTATGGGAGAAAACAAATAAATATTATTATTATTAAATATTATTATTATTAATGGTCCAGCAATGTCGCTCAAACTAAAACTCCAGTGTTTTTTTTTAGGTAGGAAAATCATCTAATGACAAATCACGCTCTTGGGCGGAGCGGAAGATAGTGTCAGACTTTTACTGACTAAAAACCCACTCCTGTTCCTTCGTTGCCTTTCGTACCAAGGCCGAGTCTTGCTTTCAGAATCAGACCCTTGGCCCCAGTAGGCTTCGACCCTGCTGGGCCCCTACGGTTTGCTGACATCTGCTTGAGGCGCGCGTGAAGACCATAGGAGTCCAGCATGGCCGCCAGAATTTTTTAAAGAGTTGCCATGATCCTGGAACGCAAAGGCCACTGAAGGAACACAGGTAGATTTGAGTCAGTAGAAGTCTGACACTGCCTCTCGCCCCACCCAAAGCGAGACAATTTATTCGATGACGATCATTTAACTATTGCCACATATTTAGTAAATATGTATCCCAGCCTACGCGTAGTACAATCGAGTAACGTCACTGGTTTTAGCAATAATACGTGACTGGGCTGTTGATCGAAAGGCCAAGCTTGAAAAATTCATTGTAGACAGTTCGGTTCTAGCATCTTAAGGTCATATTTTCATATTACATTTTAGTACATTTTTTTTTGGTGTGGCTTGTTGTGATGATGTTGGTTGAAATGACTTATCTCGCTCTAGGGTGGGGTGAGAGGCAGTGTCATATTTTTACCGACTAAAACCACCCTGTGTCCTTCAGTTAGCGTTCCAGAACCACGGTAATTCTTTCAAAAAATCTCTCGGCCCTGCTGGGCCCCTACGGTTTTGCTGACATTTCTTTGAGATCCACCTTTTTTTTTGGGTGGGAAATCATCCAATGACATCCCCTAGGACACTGCACGCCGTCGGTAACTTGGGCTCGGTCCTTACCGGACAGCTGGATGGAGAGTTACCCATTGTAATACACAACTAACAGAATAATAACATAAAAAACTTTTTACAAAAAAAAAGAAAATACAACCGACTTATTCTATGTAAAAAAACACTGAAAAGTTCTATAATAGTTTTGTCTCTTCGTTATTTAACACCGACTTCCGAAATTAAAGTTATTTTGCACTTCTCAGTGTTTTTTTACGTAGAAATCAGTTGTATTTTTTTTTTTTGTAAAAAGTTTTTTATTTTAGACTTTTTAGTTATGGTACCACCACTAAAAAGTACCCCTCAGCCATACTTAAATACCTTATAGCCAGAGTGCATCTCATAACAATTCTAATAATCCTAAACACGGATAGATTACATTAATTTATTACAGAGTTCCGGTGCCTAACTTCAGTCTTCATCATCAGATCAGTTCGATATATTCCCCCTCTTCTTTCAGTCAGTCATCGACTACACGTATAAATAAAGCAATTTTACTTGTTACGACAGTTCTGCTGTATTCCTATGAGGAGTTTTGTTCCATATCTTCGAAGTTCATGATCAGATCATAACAATATTTCTATGGGACCAACTCGGAAGCATAACCTTTTAATAAAAAATAAAAAATAAAAAATTTCAAAATCGGTCCATAATTGACCGAGAAATCGGTGAACAAACATTTAAAAAAATCATACATTCAGCCGAACATAGAACTTCTTTTTTGAAGTCGGTTAAAAATGTACCACTTACCTACGTATCTAATTTATTTATGGTGTTACGCACATTTTTGTTAAAGAATCTATGTAAGTACCAAAATTCGATGCCATATGTCTCATTTTAGGACGCGGTATTTTACTCGATATACTACGAGTTTTATTGACATTTTTATTTGAAAAAAAAAAATATCGGAAATAATAACAAAGCTGTCCTAAATCGATGTGTCTTTTTTAAGTGGTAAATCTTTAAATTACCTCTCCTACTCTAGGTGAAACAAAATGGAGTGTCATTTAACTAGCACAAGAAGATTTAGTTCATTATTTGGGGTTCTATGAAGAGAGTATGAGGGAAAGGTCATTCACTGCTAAAGCTAAGCCTCATTGAATCATATCCTTCAGTTGCTCTTTGCATTCTAGGAGCACGGGTTTCTTTTTCAGGGCTATAAGAAAGCAACGAGTCTAAAAGCTAAAGTTACATCATTAAAACGTGGTGAAAGAAAACAAACCCTAAAGAAATATTTTAAGTGGTAACCCTAGCTCTAGCTGTGAACCCGGCAAGTTATCATTTAAAGCCTTGAGGGCCACCCCTCGCCGAGTAAGGGGAAGGAATTATTCTTAATTTGGGAGAGTATTTTTGGAACATTTCTGCCAAGATTATCAGAAGGCCTCTATTTTAGGCTTGACCTTAAGATAGGTCGATGGAAACAATGTTTGTTTTGTCTTAGATAAAAAGATTCATTTTGTAGCAACGTTTTTATTTTTTGTCATTGTTAATGATTAATGGCTTTTGAAAGACTTAGTTCGATCAGGATTCTGACATAATAATAGTAGATTATGCGATTAATCCCGAACGCCAGTGAGGGACTTATATAATTAACTCCCGAGCAATGCGAGGGTGATAATAAAGAAACCTAAGTGAAGTGAAGAATTCAAGCCGCCCAAGACAAAGACAGCTTTATCCCCGTGTTGGATACTCTACTTTTTACACCATCTGTGAGATAATTAAAAAACAATTTAGCCAAACAGATCATACATTAGAGAAATATAAGTATTATTTACAAGTTAATCCTAACTATCACTCAACATGTTTTAAGATTTGAAACAAACAAAATTCACAACCCTAAGATTCTATAGTTTCAATTTTCTATAACGCTCCCGCTCTTTCATTACTTTTTTTTAGGGACTCGTCAGTAACCACGTTTTATTGTTTTTTTTTTTAGTGGCCTGTTTGAATTTTGAATAAACTTGTTTGATGCACATACATTTATATTCACTGTTGACGGTTTTTGACCAAATTCAAATCTCATTATTACCTAGGGATCGCCCATACTGCATTATCTCCTTAGGGACAGAATTACTTGCTTTAAGTGATGGTTGTATGACATATAAAAAGGCATTATCGAGCAGGTGGTGTAAAAAATACATTTATGATACATAATTTTAAATATTATGTTCGTTTGAGTATTTTCAGTAGTATTTCAAGATAGATTTTTATTGGTCTACAAATGACTGAAATAGTTCAGTAAATAAATAGTGATAAAAAAATTTAAATAAACTATCGACATTAATACAAATAACACTAAAAACTGCAAAATAACTTTAATTTCTAAAGTTGCTGTTTCTGCTTCGGTGCTTTTTTGTGTTTTTTTATTTGTGGTCAACTAAACCTAAATAGTGTGCAAATTCTATAGTAAGGTACCTTTAGAATACAACTATTACAAGTAAACCTATAAAAGATTAGTTTCACCATCAAATCCTGACCTGACAAGCAAGGGACCACCTGAGAAGTATATATACCCTTTCAAACAAAAGAATTTTCCTAATCGGTTCAGGCACCTTCGAGTAATCAGAGAATATACATTAAAAAAAAATCTGATGAATTGAGAACCTCTTCCTTTTTCGAAATCGGTTAAAAATAATCTTTAAGTCAACAATACAAAACCTGATAAAACCAGAACGTCGAAAAACTCGTCCGATAATTAACAAACTTCATAGCTACAAAACTTCATATGCAAGCAGAATACGAAATAAAACACAAACTAGAATAATTACTAAGGAAAATCTGCCAGACCGAACTAAGAGAAGGTAATAGGACTAATTTATTAAAGAACTTGATAGTTAACAACCAAACATGGGGACTCAAAACACGAGTCGCATACAGAACGGGATACTGACAAAACTTTGGAATTAACATCCGTAAAGCTAGCGAAAATGTGGGGCTATGAGAGTAGCGAGATTTGTATAAGGCACATATTAATAAACGTTGCTAAACTACGTCCTCGAGTGAGATATCTCAGAGCAAGTTGCTGATGGATAATTCTGGTTATCAGGATGTGCCTAATTTTTTTTTTTTTTTTTTTCGGTGGGAAAATCATCTTATGACATCCCCCGCTCTTGGGCGAGGCGGGAGATAGTGTCAGACTTTTACTGACTAAAAACTCGGATGTGCCTATACAAGTATTGCCTGTCAGCTAGAAGAGTACAATCAGAGATAATGTGTCGAATTAATTCTCCCAGACAGTGGCATGTCCGGCAGGGGTCAACTGTACCGTCTTCCATAATAAATCTTCGACAGTTATTTGTCATGATAACTTCGTCCATAATTGCACAAACAAAACCTTCAGTTTCCCCAAAGAGGTCACCCAAAACGCAGCCAGGCTACGAATTTTATTATTATTTATTATATTACATACTTATTATATTTTTAAATATTTCCTTAAAAAAACACACATTAAAAAAAAACATTTAAAAATATAAAAAATAGTAGCCCACCGGCATCGGGAACAGAGTCCAAGCTGCCGGTCAGGGCTTGTTATTATTATTATTATTATTTTAATCTTTATTTAAAGAGTTTTTTTGCTAGTGCGAATGTCACTCTGTACAATAAAATAAAAAAATACATTTTGATTTTTTTTAAATATAACAAAAATGTAAATGAGTGAAATAAAGGGATAAATAATAGACCATAACCATAAATTAAAGAAATGTTTTTTTAATAAATAAAGGAACACTTTTTTGAGGTGGGCCATTATTAAATGATTTCTCCCACTCTAGGGTGAAGCTAGTCAGACTTTTATTTTTGACTAAACCAACCTGTGTCCTTCAGTTGTCCTTGGCGTTCTAGGTCATTCTTTCAAACGTTCCCGCAGCAAATAAAGAACCAAACCATTTTAATTTTATGCAAACGAGCATAACTTTCATTCATAAAATTCATTCGTAATAAGCTTTGACAAATAACAGAAGTGGTATGATTAAGTGCTTTGGAATCGGAATGAAATTATCGCAATCTGTCTAAAATACTCGCCAAACTTCTAAGTACACTTCCAAACCATTTGTAACAAAAGTTAGGGCATTAAATACAGCGAAAAATCATTAAAATTATACATTTTATTTACGTTTTGTTCTTCGTCAGCCAATATTTAAGTGCGTTTTGTAATTCAACTGGACATTTTTTTATTGATTTAAACTAGTGTTTGACTGTGACCACGTGACTGAGTGTTGAGATGACGTCAGAACAAAGGAATCGGAGGCGTGGCCTACTCGAGGCGTTCGATGCAAGGGAATCGAAACGAAACTGTCGTAACTTGGCTAGGGGGGCTGATGGTAAGAAAAGATGCAATCGTTGATGGTGAATTGCACTAGTTTATTAAGATTTGTCCTATTAAATATTTAGTTCAGACATTTACGATTTCTAAAGTGGGGAAATAACTATAGAAATAGAATATTATGACTGTGTTAAACCTACGTTGTGTTGAAACGGCATTAATGACGGCTAGGATGCCGATATTATAATTGTGTTTTGTTTATCTTAATGGTCTTCTTAGTTTGTATTTATTTTATCTATACTAAAATTATAAAGAAGTAAGATTTGTATTTTTCTTTATAACGCGTGTGTCTATCCGTATGAACGCGCTAAACGCAAAAACTACGAAACGGATTTACGAGTATATGCAGTTTTTACCAACTAAGCAAATGATTCATGAGGCAGTCTCAGGTGGATAATATTAATAATAATATAATAATAATAATAATTTTTATTTCGGACACCAAAAATCCATAGAGTGTTAGTAAAATACAAGGATAAAAAAACAAAGAAAAAACTTACTGCCTAGTGTTAATAATTATCAAACTCCGCACAAACTTCTGAAGAATTGGAGAGCCAAAGCTCTCAGCGACAGTTTTCAGGATGCTGTTCCGACTGTCCCTCACTCTCCTCAGTAGCGACGACGCAGTTTTTTATACGAATAATCGCGTAGAAACCGTCGGTACGGGCTTGCGTAAACATCTCCGACGCGCTACAGTAGCGAGGTAGTCTCAACAGCATCCTGAAAGCATTATTATATTGGACGCGCAGGACATCCAGCGATCTCTTAGTATAATTGACCCATAGACTGCCCGTGTACAGACTTTGACAATAAGCCTTGAAAAGTGTTATTTTTACTTGGTCTGTACACCGCGCAAATCTACGGGACAACATATTACTCCGGACCGCTAGGGCCCTGCGCTCCCTCTCAATGTCCACATCGTCCCTGAGATCAGCGGCAAGTAGATACCCTAGGTATTTAAAGGTTAACACCCTACTAATTGGGGAACCGTTCAATAGTAGCCCAGGTCCTTCTCCACGGCGTTTGCCGCTGACCTCAAAGACCATGTATTCACATTTCTTAACATTGTATTTTAATCCATGTGCGGCAGCATAGGCCTCGCACGTTTTAAGCAGCTCTCCGATTGCTCCCGCCGACGGACCCAGCAGCACCATATCATCTGCATAGCTGATGTTGTTTATTCTCACCCCATCAACACTGCATCCGACACGCATGCTACTGAGTGCGACTAGCAGGTCATCCACGTAGAGGTTGAAGAGCCTGGGAGACGTCAGACCACCCTGTCTCACCCCGCACTCCAACCTATACGGCTCAGAGACTGCATCATCCCATTTCACATGATTAACTTGGTTCCCATACCAGTACTGGAATAGTCCACATATTTCCGCGGGTATACCCCTGTCTCCCATCTTTCTCCAAAGCACATCATATGAGACAAGATCGAACGCCTTGGAAAGATCAAGGAAACAAGCGTACACCGGCGTACCGCGATCTTTATAATATTGAACGGTGTGCTTGAGGCTCAAAATAGCACTTTCAGTTGAAAGTCCGGGGCGGAACCCGAACTGTGCATCATGAAGATGTATATAATTACTTAAGCAAGAATCAAGCACACCATCCAATACTTTAGCTATTACAGTCGCAAGCGAAATGGGACGATAATTACCCTTGTCCGCGATGTCACCTGTCCTGTTCTTCACAATGGGAACTACGATGGTCTTCATCAGATTAGCAGGTAAGTACGCGTGACTAACACACATTGTGAAAAACATAGACAGGACCCGCGACAGATGGACGCCTGCATGCCTCAGGTGCTCAATGCTGAGCCCATCATGTCCCGGAGACCTGCCTCGGTTAATGTTGTTAATTATAGCACACACCTGCTTGGCAGAGAAACGTATCAGAGGTTTCGCGCCAGGACGGATGGGCCCACCATCACCCACCAAGGTTGAGGGGCCGAGTGGGGATTGAACTATGAAATGATCTTTGAAAACATTTGCAATTCCCTTCTTGTCATTTATCCCCTCCACACTCGCAGAGAGGCCAGGCTTCGCATTCAAATTGCCAGTGGATTTCCAAAATTTACCAAAGTCTTTACTAGCTCGCTGTTCTGCCAGCCTATCCATAACAATTTGTTCAGCGTTATTCTGGCAGAACTTCAAACGACTTTTAAAGACCTTTCGCTTTTCATGCATATCATCATAAACCGGACCCGACGAGGGACGATGATTCTGTACCCAGGTCTGAAAGCTACACCTGGCCTCGCGGTGGGCGTCTCTCACATACTCATTCCACCCACACACTCGCTTACCTCGCCTCGGTCCCCCTACAGTTGTCCCTCTAGATTGCCTCGCCGCCGCACATAGGATTTCTACAATCTGTTCATACAAACTGTCCAGAATAACCCTATGCTCAGCCAATCCGCATGATCCAACGCTACACCTTTCAAACTCATGGGGGAAGTCAATGTCTCGCAATTTATTATTACATAAATCATGATAACTTTGCGTTTCTGACTTAGTTCTTTCACCCCAAAAGACCGAATTATGCCTAGCACTCCCCGTCATCAATTTCGGTCTCACAACTTCCAAGTCACACTCTAGATATATAGGTAGATGATCCGAGACGTAAACATCTTCGGGTACACAAACATTTGCAATGGTATGCCAAGCTGATACAGATACCACACAGTGATCTAACCATCTCCTGCTTCCGTGCGCATCACTTATAAAGGTATAAGTACCACTATCGACCCCTAGCTTCTTTACGTCAGCACAAACCCAGGATTGGTCAGAACAGAAACTACTATATTAAGTATACTTTTTTTTATGGCAAAATAATCCAATGACATCCCCCGCTCTTGGGCGGAGCGTGAGGGTGTGTCAGATTTTTACTGACTAAAAACCCACCCCTATTCCTTCGTTGCCTTTCATACTAGGGCCGAGTCTTCCTTTCAGAAGCAGACCCTTGGCCCCCGTGAGGCAACGGTCCTTACGCCCCAACCGCCGCCGGGATTCCGATCCCGATTTCCGGCCACCGTAGGCGCGGGCTTGCGGACGGCGAGCAATGGGTAGCTCGCCGTCGGACGAAACCGAAGTAGGCGGTTAAAGGATTAAATTACGGGAACGGCACGAGTACAAAAAGCAGACCATATTTTTTAAGCATCAGTCATCGCTCCAGAACTTGATACGAGATTAGCAAGTAACGTCCATCAGGTTATATTTAAGTGATAAATTCTCTGCTATCAAAATAGAACAAATCAAAACACGAAAACACTACTCACCAAAATGGATCTATCAAAACTTTTGAGCCTTCCCAAAATATTCGTCGCCCTTCTAACAGAAACATTGACTGACCTTTCGCTATAAGGCTGTGTGCAGAGCAGAAATTTTGACAGTCTTTTCACACTGACAACAGTAAACAGTAATGACGCAAATATTCGCAATGAAACTAGAACGATTTGCGTGCTGCGGTTTTCCCGTCCTATTATGATTTAGGTGTCTTCAAGGCTTAGTGCGTTTCACCATCAACAATTGCATCACTACTTACTATACCCTGTCTGTTTGAAAGCGATAAACTTAAAAAATACTGAAAGAATTTTCATACGGTTTTCACCTATAGACAGAGTGATTCGTGAGAGAGGTTTAGGTGTATTATACTTATGCATACTGTAGTACGGAAAGCCGAGGATTTCAGAACAACGATTTCTGTCACCCATACAAAGCTAGGCTGGGTCGCTAGTAGGTCAGTTTGTTTAAACGCACTAATCTCAAGAATTACTAGTTCGATTTGACAAATTATTTTAGTGTTGGGTAGCCCATTTATAGAGAAAGACATCATAACATTTTTTTTTAAGTGGGTACCTAATCATTTTGTGACTTCTCCCACCCTTGGGTGGTGCGCGGCGGTGTGTCAGACTTTTACTGACTATAACCCACTCCTGTTCCTTCTTTGCTTTCATTCCAGGGTCCCGGGGTTCTCTTTCGTACGAACAATGGACCCAGTAGGCTTCAACCCTAAGACATCATAACATCATGCTACGACTCGCGGGAGCAGTAACCAAAGACGCGGGTGAAACCACAGGGAGTTTTTATAAAACTATTGAGAAAAAAAAACTGTTCCCAAAATTTGTTTGACACTGGTGTGCTCACAGTCTAAAGACGAATCGTGTATTCACTTTATCAAAAATTCCGAGGCGGTCACAATTCCAACAGTTCAAATATTGTTCTCAACTTTCGACAGCCCTTGCTCAGGGCTGCCACATTCCGACAGGATTCGGGTAGAATTATGCAGATTTTCCTCAGTGGTTTGAATAATTGTGCGTATTACAATGGTATGCGGTAAAGGAATAAAGGGACGGGGGAAGAATCTGCGGCGTTTCTAATTGTTATACAAATTAATAGGTCTGGGTGGCTGTGGCTTGTCCTCTAAGCTTGGAGAGGATTCAGATTTACATAACTTACAAAGATGAACGTATTAGTGTTAATCGTAGATGATCATTTGTATTTATAAAAGGAGGAACTGACTGACTGACATATCAACGCACAGCCAAAACAACTAGAAGCGTGAAATTTTGCACAAAGTTTCCTTTTATGACGTAGGCCAGTACAAAGAACAACGTCTTTATGTCGATACCGGCCCACGCTGAAAACCAGCGCTGTAGACTCATTGCATTTTGCGTGTGGTCACGGCATTATGCTGAGCGTTCGGCTGTTTTGCGCGAATGTGGCGCATATTTTTCACATATTTTTTTTACCTGCTTATAAATTGTTAGTTCTAAATTTGCGCCTCGTTCTGCTAAATAATTTTTTTTTCTGTCTCTCTTTCTTTCAAAGAGAGGATTTTCCAAAATTCACTTTCTTAGTAGATGAAACGGGGGTCCCAAAGTTTGTATGGAGAAAATTACATTCACACGGGTGAATCCGCTGGCAGAAGCTAGTTGTTATCTATGAATGCTTATGCAGTATTAAGGTACACCTTTGTCAAATCGTTTAGGGAAACAAACGTGGTGTTATGTTATTATTCATACCGGATGAGGCACTTATCAACCCTAGACTACTACAATCAAATTACTAAAGCTGCTACTTTTAAAGGCTCAACTGGCTGCAAAAAATCTGGGGGCCCTCGCAAAGGTCAAACAGTACTTCAAGCCGGAACAGCTGCTCAAACTTTATCAAGCGCAAGTTCGATCGTGTATGGAGTACTGCTTTCATCTTTGGGACGGACCTGCCCGATAACAGCTTGATGCACTTGAGACAATTGAGAGGCGAGGCTTCAAAGTCTTGAGTATCGACTCCGAGTTGCTAGCCTGTCGGTTTTCTACCGGTTGCATTTCGGGAAGTGTGCGTTGGAATTGCATAGCCTAATTCCACCTAGCCCGTTCCATCATCGGACCACCAGGCGTACGGCGATGCGCCAACGGTATATGGTGGACATCCCAACTATACGCACAAAACGTTTTGGGAACACATTCATTGTGCGTACAGCTAAGGAGTAGAATTCCCCGCCGGATTCTGTGTTTCCCGATGGCTGCAACCCGGGAATCTTTAAGTCAAGAGTGAATAGGTTACATCTAGGTAAGCGCGCTACATCGTCGACCGCATCGTCGCTTTCCGTCAGGTGAGGTCAAGCGCGAACCTATCAACAATTAGAAAAAACCGGGCAAGTGCGAGTCGGACTCGCGCACTGAGGGTTCTTGTACGGAACCCTCAGTGCGACTTACAAAGTCACACTGAGGGTTCAAGTGTAACTTACCTATGAAAACAGTTCAATTCCCGAATGAAGATTTTTCCGAATCACAAAAAAAGTTTTTTTTTGTGACGTAACTAAAAAACAGGTTTCAGATTTTTTCCTATAGTTGTGCTATTAGAACTTGCTTCATACCAAATTTCAGGATTCTAGGTCAACGGAAAGTATACTTTGAATTTTAATTTCCTTGAGTGTCGAAATACACGTTTTTTGGCATACATGACATAAACGGCCGTATCTTTTTTTTTCATTAACTCAGAAGTTGTCACACTCCCGCTTGCTTCACCCAGAGTGGGAGAAGTTATTTGATGATTTCTCACCTCAAAAAAAGGACTACAATCAACTACGTAAAATCCTTTCAAAATAAACCATCATCATCATCATTTCAGCCGAAAGACGTCCACTGTCGTATATCATTCGAATTAATCCATGGACAGTGAAATTGCATATATTTAGGATCCTTAAAATTACAAATCTCTATCACAAATTAACTTGGACCCTTAAAAAATTATAAAGTAGGTAAATTCCTGAAAACCATTTACACAAGATAAAGCTAAAAGTTTGTTAGCATCCCTCAACGTAAATCGAACAGCCCTACCCACTCGATAGACAAAATACACAGAAAACTTTTGCTCCGCTTCATAAATTGTGTTACATGAACAAACTGAAGCAGTCTTCACGAATTTGATAATATAATTACACATACCTACACGTTGTCTAGAAAAGGTTCTTGAAGATAGAACAAACTGTAACCCGTTTTATTACACAGCAAGTTTATTTCGCGTAGATTGGCTACACTTCATTTCGTGAGACTACACTTTGTCAATTAACCATTGAATGCAAATGTAGAAAAGGTTTTTGAAAATAGAACAAACTGTAACCCGTTTTATCACGTAACGAGTGTATTTTGCGTTGATTGGCTACACTTCATTTCGTGAGACTACACTTCGTCAATTAACCAACCAATGCACGTGTAGAAAAGGTTTTTGAAAATAGAACAAACCGTAACCCGTATTAACACGCAGTGAGAGTATTTCACGTAGATTGGCTACACTTCATTTCGTGAGACTACACTTTGTTAATTACCCAATGAATGCGAGTGTAGAAAAGATTCTTGAAAACAGAACAAACCCTAACCCGCTTTATCACGCAACGAGTGTATTTCGCGTTGATTGACTACACTTCATTTTGTAAGACTATACTTCGTCAATTAACCGATGAATGCACGTGTAGAAAAGGTTCTTGAAAACAGAACAAACTGTAACCCGTTTTATAACGCAGAGAGTGTATTTCGCGTAGATTGGCTACACTTCATTTTGTGAGACTACACTTCGTCAATTAACCAATGAGTGCACGTGTACGATGTTGTAAATATGCTGTTACTCTTTAAAACTGAATATTTCTTTGCGTGTTTAATTAACTTTGGATATAAGGACGCCTTGGGAATATCTTATGTAAGTACTTCTTGGTATTAGGTTTGATAATTAATCTAGTTGATTTAGCGTGCCGTGCCACGTAATATATCTTGACAAGACTCTTGTTAAGTTTATCTTTAAATCTTAGCTTGATTAGAAACCTTTCAGAGCAGTTTTTTTTTTTGAGGTGGGAAGTCGTCCAATGACTTCTCTCACCCTAGGGTAGAGCGAGAGGGCGTGTCAGATTATATACAAGTTCGTGATAAGGCATGTCATGCTGTATGGATCAGAATGTTGGGCTGTGAAAAAGACGGATGAAAAAAGATTGCACGTAGCGGTGATGAGAATGTTAAGATGGATGTGTGGTGTGACGAGAATGGATAAAGTGAGAAATGAGTATATTAGGGGAATTTTGAAAGTGGCGCCAATGACTGAAAAGTTGAAAGGGAATCGTTTGTCTTGGTATGTTCATGTGAAGAGGAGGGATGAAACGCATGTTGCTAAAAGAGATATGAGTTTACATGTGGATGGATGGAGAGGGAGAGGGAGGTCAAAGAAAAGATGGATGGATTGTGTGAGAAGTGATATGAAAGAAAAGGGAGTTAGTGATAGCGTGACGAGTGACTGGACAGAATGGAAGAAAAAACCGTGTTGCGCCGACCCCAAATAAAACGGGACAAGGGCAGGAAGATGATGATATCCTTTATTTGTCGTTTGCCTTCTAAAGCAATGACCTTTTTCAAATGTTCACACAGCCCTAGTCAGCACTAGCCGTACTGAGTCCTTTAAGTTCATTTTAAGGCTGGATTCGCGTCATGATACCAACTTCAAGTCGTTCGTAATACGAGTACCAACCCACCATCTACAGACCTTTTTGAGAGAGGACTTTTGGCCGAAAGTTGTTGTGTATCGACGTTTCCGAGAAAGGCTACACGACACCACGCAGCGGAACACGACGCCGAAGTTACGTGTATACTTATAGTTAATTGTTTGTGTTATTTTTAATATGTATTAGTATATTTTGTTTATAAGATTGTAATATTAGGTATGTATTTTATATATGGGCCTTAGTTGCCTGACAATAAAGAAAAAATAATATGTTTTGCTGACATCTCTTTCAGGCGCGCGTGGAACACTACAGCTTCCTGAGGTACGGAACCCTAAATATAGGTTAATCAGACTGGTCCTATTACCATACATTCAGACCACCCTGAAACATTTGGCTGACTACGTGATAGCCACACCTAACCCATTAATTTGATCGCCAACTGGACGAACCCATTTTACGAGTATCTTTAACGATAGCGGTCATAAATGTTTGACTACGTTTTAATTATCGTCGCCCATAAATACATTTTCCTTTGAAGTGGTAGGTAAATTAGAGTCACTAAAGAAATATTCTTTCTTTGTTTTCTATATTTCCTAACATATTTAAGTCAGAACTAAGTTCTGCCAGAGAAAATACTTCTGAAATTAAAAATTATATGCGCTATTCCAAAACATGGTCTATATGGTCATGGTATATTTTTCATGTTTTAACTATCAACAGGACTGATAACCAGGATCGTCACGCAAAGGGTTCCTAAAGAGCGTCGTCGACCATCATTATCAAGGGATTCTGACCCCGACTACCAGCCACGGCAGACGCGGGCTTGCGGACTTCGAGCAACGTCGGGTAGCTCGCCGTCCGGCCGTCCTGTAATTGACCGGACCGAGACCAGTTGTCAACAGTGCGTAGTGATACGACGCGCTTCTCAAAGAGATGTCAGCAAACCGTAGGGGCCCAGCAGGGCCAATGCCCGCTAGCTAGGACCGCGGGGAATTTCTGAAAAGGAAACCCGTAGTCCTAGAACGCAAAGGGCAACTGAAGGACGCAGGTGTGGTTTTAGTCAGTAAAAGTCTGACACGCTCTCACGCTCCACCCAGAGCGGGAGAAGTCATTAGATGATTTCCACACTAAAAAAAAACACGTGTGCCAAAGAGTAACAAATACACGCACACATACACATACATTATATACATAAAAACTTTCGTCTATAAAACATAATGAGTGTTATTTTGGTTAGTATCTCATTGTAAAGCAGAATTCCGAACATCTTTCAAATATCTCTTTCTATATTTCGTATTAATAAGATTGTTAAATAAACCGACAGACAACGTTCAGCCTGAATCGCAGTATATACACATTATCATCAATTCAACTGAAAGACGTCCACTGGATTTAATGAGTGCCGCCTATGCTGCGGTTAACGTAGCCATGCACCTACTGGGCCCGAACAGTTTAACGAGATTACTATTTTGGAGGTATGCGGAAAAGAGTGTAAAGTCCCGCAAACCTCCATTGAAAAGGGAGAATCCTCCGACCAGACGGGTGTTATGTCTAGTGGGCAACTGCCCAACAGATGATTTTGGGCAGTCGTATATGCTCAAATCACCTGGAGAACTTTAATTGTGCGATGAAGGATTTCGAATTTTCTTTTAGTTCTTATGTGGTGCCATTGATGTCGCTACATCACTCCCCTCCGGAGATCGAAATTTATGGTTCATGATGCGTCATGATGCGTGCCAGGCCAGTGGTAGGTTGGTCGTTTCCGACCCACTAGGTCGGAAACGAAAGCCGCATACCGTTCTCGGTGAGTCGGAACTGTCTGCGGTGATGCCGCAGTGAGTCGGGGTGATGATGTCTCAATGAGTCGGGATGATGGCCCAGTGAGTCGGGATGATGCCCCAGTGAGTCGGGATTATGATGTCCCAGTGAGTCGGGATGGTGCTGCAAGCTCCAGTGAGTCGGAGTAGTGCTGCTGGCTCCAGTGAGTCGGAGCGGTGCTGTGCAACGTAGGGCTTGATTGCTAGCGTCGACCAGGAGAGGTTCTTCATGGCTCTTCATGTGAGTGGCCGAAGGTGTAGTGTGCTTAGCCAAGGTCGCTGATGAGGCTGAGGGTGATGAGCAAGTATGACCAGGTAATACCCTTTAAAGCCGTGGGTGCTGGCTTTATGGCTTGCTGCTCGAAAGCTTGAGGAAGTGATGATGACGCCACGAATAGTAACTGCACGAAGGCTGCGCTGACGTTCATTGTCGAGGGTTACCAGTTTGGAGGTATGCAGAAAAGAGTATAAAGTCCCGCAAACATCAATTGAAAAGGGAGGGTCCTCCAACCAGACGGAAGTTATGTCTGGTGGGTAACTTCCCGACAGATGATTTCGGGCTGTCGTATATGCTCAAATCTCGTGGAGAACTTTAACTGCGCGATGCAGGATTTCGTTTCTTTTTTTTGTAGTTCTTTTGTGGTGCCATAAATGTCGCTACACCATCGATTCGAAACAAAGAAGAAGAATTGAAAGAAAAGGTTTGTTTGAAAGTTCGAGCGCGAAATTAAATTAGGCCTATGCCCAAACTATCTCCAAGCTCCGAATATAATTCGTATGACTTGTACTCGTAAGAAGACTAAAGAAGGTAAAGGGCATTCTGAGATGAGATATTAGGTAACCCTCTTTTAGTAATATACGACATTCATCCTCTTTCTTTAAACTACCATACTAAGACAATCAATTTGGCTGGCCTGTTAGTCTACTAGTTAGTGACCCTAACTGCTATGGGAAAATCATCTAATGACATCCCTCGCTCTTGGACGGAGCACGAGATAGTGTCAGACTTTTACTGACTAAAAACCCACTCCTGCTGTTCCTTCGTTGCCTTTCGTACCAGAGCCGAGTCTCCCTTTCAGAAACAGTCCCTTGGCCCCATTAGGCTTCGACCCTGCTGGGCCCCTACGGTTTACTGACATCTCTTTGAGGTGCGCGTGGAACAGTACACGCCGTCGACGACTTGGGCTCGGTCTGGACGGTTACCGGACGGTCGAACGGCGAGCTACCCATTGCTCGCCGTCCGCAAACCCGCGCCTACGGTGGCCGGAAATCGGGATCGGAATCTCGACGGCGGTTGGGGCGTGAGGACCCTTGCCTCACGCGTGCGGCTTCCTCCTTTGCTAGCATTACTGCTTCGCAGAAGAAGGCGACTGCCTGCCACTCCTCCTTGCTCTGGACCATGGCCTGTACCAAGGCCCGGCGCGAAAGATCGCCGCCGCCGATTGCCCCCACGAAGTCACGGCGTTGCTCTGCTCGGGCGAGGAACACCTCCACCGTGTGCTCCACCGTGTCCTATGCCGGAGGTCGTGGGTTCAGTTCCCACCCAGGACAAATGTTTGTGTGATGAGCACGATCATTTGTGTGGCTGGGTGTAATTTATCTATAATATGTATATATTTAGAAATATATAGGTATGTTTATCAGTTGTCTAGTACTCATAACACTAGCTCTGCTTAGCTTGGAACTAGACGCCGTTGTGTGATAGTTGTGGAATATGTTCTACTTTTCAGTCATTGATGCCTCTAATATACTAATTTTTAACTCTAAAAAGAAGTTTAAAAGGGAAAACTAGTAACAGAAAAATATCTTTTACGAGGAAATCACGAGAATAAGAACCTACCTACTCCATAAACACAAAACGTGCATGTTCCTACATAAATTAAGCAGAAAATGTAAATTACAAGCGGAATTCCCATAATCCGTATAATTATGCCTTTTCCTTGAAAGATATGTGGAGAGTAATTACGTTAGTATTTTTTTTAATAACGATACCAGCCGTAATTGTCGTACTGCAGGGCAAAAACGTGTTATCTTTTTTTTTATTATTGATAAGCTCGCGCTCACCTTATAGAGAGTGACGATGGAGCACGCTTGCCTAGAAGTAACCTATTTACTCTTTACTTAAAGATCCCCAGGTTATAGGTGGCAGCAAATGCAGACTCCGGCAGAGAATTCCACTACTTAGTTGTACCGGCGAGCAATGGGTGGCTCGGCGAGCAATGGGTGGCTCGGCGAGCAATGGGTGGCTCGGCGAGCAATGGGTGGCTCGGCGAGCAATGGGTGGCTCGCCGTCCGATATTCCGGTAACCGTCCGAACCGAGCCCAAGTCGTCGACGGCGCGTATTGTTCCACGCGCGCCTCTGGGAGATGTCAGCAAATCGTAGGGGCCCAACAGGGTCGAAGCCTACTGGGGCCACGGGTAGTGTGAAAGTGAAACCCGGGGCCCTGGGACGAAGGCAAAGAAGGAACAGGAGTGGGTTTTTAGTCAGTAAAAGTCTGACACTATTTTGCGCTCGGCCCAAGAGCGGGATTTGTCATAAGATGATTTTCCGACCTAAAAAAAAAAAAAGACTACGTCACTGAGTGTTGAGATGACGGCAGAATAAAGGAATCGAAGGCGTGACCTACTCGAGGCGATCGACGAAAAAAGAATCGAAACGAAACGGTTGTAACTTGGCTAGGGGGCTGGAGTGGGTTTTAGTCAGTAAAAGTCTGACACACCCTCCCGCACCACCCAAGAGCGAGGGATGTCATTGAATGATTATACCACCGAAAAAAAATAATAAGACGATGCAGGATTTTGGGTTTTTAGCTTCTATAGAACATCAAGGATGTCCCTACAGAACAAAAATACATTTTCCAGACGTGATTACAAAAAAGATTTATTCTGAATGAAACGCAAACGAAGTGCTTCCTTCCTACATTCTCCGTTCCTACATATCTATAGTATGTATACGTACATAAAATAGTTCGTATGTCGGTCAGGACACAGTTTTGTCACGACAGGAAATGCCGCTTACGACTTACGTAATGAAAACGGCCAAGTTTTCTCGTATACACGCTGTTTTTCTTTTGCTTAATATGTACTACAATATAACCTTGGTGTATTGATTGAGTCAATTCATATCACATACCTAATTGGTATGATTTTTTTAAGGGTCAGTTATCTTAGTTACCTTTAACATTATTTTAAAATTAATGCCCCTGAAATGAACTCGACACTCGACTCTTACTGCGTCTGAAGGAGGGTTATGTTTTTTTTTTATTTTTTTATTGATAGGCTCGTGTTTGACCCACAATATCACTTAATGAAACCGGTATATCCTTGAATTAATATAAACCTACAATTCAAAGACATAATAATTATGACCTCCCACACTAGGTCCGCGTTGTGGATTTCAGCCCTCTTTTCTCTTCCTTTTCGTAGTGATAGAGTTAGAGCCCGTATCTGCCAGACTTTCGTTATTTTATAAAACCTGAGAGTTTGTCAGTGCATGTCCCCAGCACAGGTAGGAACGATAGTCTATTATGAAGTTTCAGTCGTGGCCAGGGGTTCTTAGGCTATGAAGAAGCCTGAGTCCCAGCAGTGGGAACAATAGGGCTGATAATTAATGCTATGCTATACAGTTAGCTGTTATAAAAATCGTCAGCACCTTAGGGCTATATTTCACCAGGACATCATGGCGGCGCGACCAGTCGCCGCTACCAACAAAATGTATACAGCTCTATAGAGACTTACTCACCTGGTGTCCGTTTGGTTGGGCAACCAATTTGGCGGCGCGACCAGCTCGGATGCGTGCACCTAAGGTCCATTTTGATACTGTCTCAGTGTGGTGTAGCGACTCTGGTGTCTGTATACTGTCTAATTTGGTAGCTTACGGACACCATGGCGGCGCAACTGGTCGCGCCGCCATTGTGTCACGGTGAAATAAAGCCCTTAAACATCACATGTCTCTGTTATAGAATAGAATATATATTTATTTCATTGGTTAGTAAAAGAAAAAAAACAATTTACATGTCACTTATAAATCAGAATTTCACAAGTGCATTCGGTGTCTTTTATTTGGTGCAGTATGTCCGGGAGGGGATTTTTTTGCACCCTATTGTGTAATTCTTTTCACACACGGTTGAATTATATAAAACAACTGTATGAAGTTTTGGATTTAAGGTTCCATCAGGTCCTAGACCTGAAATTACTTATAAACTGGGAGTGACTCTGCAACTCAAAACCTATGCTGACGGGGGAGTTACAGTGTCTTTTGTGGAGCGGTTTGCTTCTCTCGGATTTGTTTACTATGTCTCCTATTCTATTTAAGAAAATACTATTTGTTATATAAGACATTAATGTTACCTATGTTTACAAATTAATAAATGAATGAATGAATGAAAATAAAAGGTTTAAATTGTCCATATTTAACGTAAGCAGAACTGGAATCTTCTAGGCCGCAGATCATAAGTGAAGTTAGCTTTTCGATCATATCGCGATAGAGGTCGTGAGCTCTGAGATGCCACGGGTCTTGTCCAAGCATTTTCCAGAGGATTTTAGTTCATTGCGACGTGGGAAGGCACCTGCAGCTTTCAGTGTCATTCTATATTGTCTTTCTAGTTTCACTGTCATAGTTTGACGGTATGATTGGCGCAGTGGTTAATCGATTGGCTGCTGCACTGCGTGTCACAGATTCAATTCCCGCACGAAAAATATATCCGGTTCCGGGTCTAGGTGTCTTGTGCATGTAAGTTTATATATTTATGTAAGGGTATGTTTATCATGCACCTGCGATACAGGAGTAATTTTTAGTATGGGTTACGTTTTTTTTTTTTTAAATTAATATGTGAGTGGAATTCCCTGCCGGAGTCTGTGTTTCCTGATGGCTGAGTCAAGAGTGAACAGGTTATTTCTAGGCAAACATGCTCCATCGTCATCAGGTAAGATTTTTTTTTTTAATTGATATAAACTAGTGCTTGACTGCGATCCCACCTGATGGTAAGCAGTAATGCAATCGTAGATGGTGAGGCGCACTAATTAAAATAATAAATAAAACTAAACTAATTAAACTTTGTAATGGTAAAACGCGAGCCTACACACAATAAAAAAATGTTTTCAACAGTTTTTGTCGCTCGCTGACTGTACCTTAATCCGGCTACAATGTGAGACAGCTTATAAAACAATATGTCTAAGTGAACAAGACAGCCATCCCTAATACCTTTTCTTTATACAAAAACAATAAATATTTTCTGAAGTAAAGTTTCCAGTCGAATTAATCACAGAATAAATACACATAAAATACAATTTCTTTGTTCAAACTATCGTAGGGATTGCTGAAGACAGTCTTGAGGTGGGTTAGCTTGGGTTTGAAGTTAGCCACCTTTGTCTATATTTGCCTATTTTTGTAAATATTGATGACAGCCTTGGCTATTTGGGCAGAGTACCTTGTATTTTGTTTTTGTTTGTACATTATGAGTACCTCACTTGAATTTTGGAGCAAAATGGTTTCTTGAGCAGTGGTGGCCGAGTGGTGACGGCCCCGACTTACGAGTTGTAGGGTTAGGGTAGGTTTACTTTGTGTAATTTATTTCATCACCACTGCTCTGAAAACGGTGAAGGAAAGCATCGTGAGGAAACCGGTATGTCCTACCAAAAATTCGAAGACATGTGACATTCACCAATCCGCACTGGGCCCGCGTGGTGGATTACGGCCTATTCCCTTTCCTAGAAAGAGGAGGCCTGAGTCCCAGCAGTGGGAACATTAAAAGGCTGATTATGGTTTTTTGAACAAGTTTGTGGCTTATTTTTTTTTTGAGAAGGGAAATTATCAAATGGTTTCTCCCGCTCTAGAACAGAACGAGAGGGCACGTCAGGTTTTTACTGACTAAAATTCTCCTGGGTTGTTCAGTTGCCCTTTGTGTTCTAAGGTCACGGTCATTCTTTCAAACGTTCCTGGACCAGACATCGGCCCCACTAGGCCCCTTCGGTTTTGATGATATATCTTTGAGGTGCACGTGGAATACAACGCGCCATCGACTCGGGCTTGACCGTTACCGTTCGGCTAGATGGCGAGTTACCCATGGCTCGTCAAGTTTAAGCAGTTTGGATTGATGGTACGCGGTATCAATTGCCCGCTAGAGCCACGAGGATTTCCTGAAAGTAACATCGTAGGCCTGGAATGTAAAGGGCAACTGAAGGACACTGGTGGTGGTAGTTTTTAGTCAGTAAAAGTCTAACACGCCCTCTCGCCCCACGCTAGGGCGGGAGAAGTTATTGGATAGGTACTGTGGTCCTGAAACGCAAAAAGCAACTGACGGACACGGGTGGGTTTTAGTCAATAAAAGTCTAACACGCCCTCTCGCTCCACCCTAGAACGGGAGACATCATTGGATGATTTACCACCTCAAAAAAAAAAATGCGACATTACTCAGTAGTAATGTCTCATTTTTTTTGCTGTACTAATAAAATGGTGTACCACCGTTGCATATAGGGTGACTGGTAATTAGTGTACGATACTTAAACACGAGATTGTGCTCATGATAACCAACAACTTTTACTATGGCACCAAACCTGAAATCGCGAAAAAAAAAACAGCTGTTCAGTACATTTGTTTGCCTAATGTACTGAACAGCTGATATTTTTTTCGCGATTTCGGCTTTGCTCCCATAATAAAAATTGTTTGTTATCATGAGCACAATCACTTGTATAAGTATCGTACACTAATTGCCAGTCAACCTATATACTACATCAAGATTACAGTTTAAGCAGTTTGGTGCGATGATACGCGGTATGAATTGCCCGCTAGGGCCACGAGGATTTTCTGAGAGTAATATCGTAGTCCTGGAACGTAAAGGGCAACTGAAGGACACTGGTGGCGTAGGTTTTAGTCAGTAAAGGTCTAACACGCCCTCTCGATCCACGCTAGAGCGGGAGAAGTCATTGGATAATGTAGTCCTGAAACGCAAAGGGCAGCTGACGGACACGGGTGGGTTTTAGTCAGTAAAAGTCTGACACGCCCTCTCGCTCCACCCTAGAACGGGAGAAATCATTGGATGATTTACCACCTCAAAAAAAAAAATGCGACCTCATTTTTTTTGCTGCACAAATAAAATGGTGTACCACCGTTACATATACAATCGTTGACTCACTTTTTGAACTAACCTAACAATGAATGTGATGTTATCTTATCATCGTGTTTTTGTACTTTTTGGAAAAATAAAGAAATATCAATTTATTTGTAATATAACTAATACATTAATAACTTACAAAATAAAAATAAAAGCCCTAAAGAACCAAAAAAGCCATCCGCATCGCTGTCGACTGGTAATGTATCCAAAAGTCTGGTGGCATTGCCACCCTGAATGGCAATAAAGAAAAAGCCAGCCCTTGGGTCACGCGAAGAAAGAAAATATTATAAAGAAATTATTATTATTATAATTATTTTAGAGAACTGTATTATAATTTCCTGACCTCTTGAAAAACGTTATTCGCCAGTTCAAAAATATCTTAACAAGTAACTCGTCTGCCCGCGATTGGTACATATAAAGTGAAGGATATCCTGCTCAGAAATACATCTGTTACGATGTACCCCTTTCGATCATCCCCTGGGCGATATACAAGGAAAAACTGCCCGGAAATATGGGTAGTTCGATCTAAATATATTCTTTGGATTTAGGGGATGTTGGTGCATGGTTGGTTATTCACTGTTTTGTCTGCGTAAATATATTTCTGATGGTGTTTTTTTTTATAGGTATATTTGATAAAGGGTATTAGTGAAAAGGGTTTTGTTATGAAAGCTGAGTGAGTTGTTACTGTGCGTAGGTTCGAGTTGAGTTTAATAAAATAGCAAAAATAGGGCAAGTACGAGTCGGACTCTCGCACTGAGGGTTCCATATAAACTTACCTATGAAAACAGTTCGATTCCCGAATTGAGTTACGAAGATTTTTCCGAATTGTAAAAAAAGTTTTTTTTTGACGTTACTACAAATTTACAGTTTTCAGATTTATTCCTATATCTATACTATAAGACCTTGCTTTATGCCAAATTTCAGGATTCTGGGTCAACGGGAAGTACACTATGTGTTTTGATTCCTTTGAGAGTGTTGAAATGTACGTTTTTTGCGACATAAACAGCCGTATCTTTTTTTCCGTTTTTCATAGCTTCAAGGGACCGCAGACTTGAGTATACGCACGGTTTTAATTTCAACTCGATGCCTCTACGCGTTTCTGAGATAAAGGGTCTTGACAGACAGTCAGACAGGCAGACGGACGGACAACAAAGTGATCCTTTAAGGGTTTCATTTTTTCCTTTTAAAAACATTATTGCAGGACATTTTAATTTTGGATTTTTTACTTAATAATTAATTAATTAAAAGTAATGTAAATAATATAGAATAACAAATAAATAATAGTTAGATATTTACCAAATACTACTTTGATGCTTTTTTAAGTGAGAAATCATCCAATACCTTCTCGCGCTCTTGGGCGGAGCGAGCGGGCGTGTCAGACTTTTACTGACTAAAACCCACTCTTATGTTTCTTCTTTGCCTTGCATTCCAGGGGGGGTTTTCCTTTCAGAAGCGAACCTTTGGCCCAAATAAGCTTCAACCCTGCTGGTCCCCTATGGAATGAGAGGGTGGGTCAGACTTTTACTTAGCAAAACCCATCTGTGCCCTTCTGTTGCCCTACGTTCGAGAGCCACGATCACTCTTTCAAACGCTTCCACACTACTTTGATGCTAAAGTCATAAGTTCTCATGCTAAAGAAGAGTCGGACAGTTTTAACTTCGAATTCTCAATTAAGAAACCAGGGGTTAGCAATCAATTATGTTCTAAGTTGAAATATTATTCTGTTGTCGTACTTATTTGCAGCTTCCGGTTGTGTCGAACGTGAACCTCATCGGAGATTAGGAAGGGGCGCGCCATGATGGCCCATTATTAACCACAACTGAGCAGCGTTATTTGACCACGCTCCGTCTCCGAAGTAACACCTCTCCCATTTGTAAAATAATTAACAATCGGAAATACTTAAACATAATTTTTTGTCATTTTGATTATTTCTTAAATATTATTATTTGATTGTATTCAATATATATATATATATATATATACATATACTGTATACACCTTTATAGTTATTGTAATAACTAAATAAACCACTACATTTTTGATTAATTCTGATTTGTTATAATTAAAGTTTTCTTTAATGAAATCAGTGCTTCTTATAATTTACTGGCATTACAAATAACTACATATTATTCAGAATCACCAATAAATAGCATAGCATATATATAATATTTATAATCAATCTGTTAATGTCCTTCTGCTGGGGCTCAGGCCTTCACTCCACGGGAGGGAATAGGTCGCAATCCACTACGCGGGCCCAGTGCGAGAGAGTGGATGTCGCATGTGGTCGAATTTTGGTTCCAGGAGTCTGTCCGTGAGGAAAGTGGTATTACTTTCCTCACGATGTTTTCCTTCACAATTTTCAGAGCAGTGGCGATCCAATCGGCAGCGATCTCTCGCGCCGGGCCTTGGCCGCGCCATTGAAACGCGGACAACCGCGCGGCCACGGAGATCTTTAAAACTACGCGCTGCAAAGACCTAAAATTTAGGTAAATTATAGATTGAATTGTTACAAAATTTTAACAAATACAATTTATTATTTACCTAAATTTCAGGTCTCTGCAGCGCGTAGTTTTAAAGATCTCCGTGGCCGCGCGGTTCTCCGCGTTTCAATGGCGCGGCCACATTCAAACCCATATAACTTCTTAACCATAACTTTGACAAATTTATGGTTTTGGGAATCAACTTTTACAAATTTTTACATAATCTTGGCATAGTTTTTTTTTTTATTTATCGTTATGGCCGCGCGGTTGAAACGCTCACCGCGCGAGGCAACGTCCCTCGTACCTGATCCCGATTTCCGGCCAGCGTAGGCGCGGGCTTGCGGACAGCGAGCAATGGGTAGCTCGTCATTCGACCGTCCGGTAACCGTCCGAACTGAACCCAAGCCGTCGACGGCGCGTAGTTTTCCACGCGCGCCTCAAGGAGATGTCGAAGCCTACTGGGGACATGGGTGATGCGAAAGAGATCCCCTGGACCCTCGAACAATGGCAAAGAAGGAACAGGAGTGGGTAACAAGCGAGGGATGTCATTAGATGATTTTCTCACCTAAAAAAAGTGGCGATGCAATAAATTACACAAAGTAATGCACCTGGCTGGGTTTGAATCCTTAAAATTGAGAATTGATGGCACGGCAGGCGCAGTGGTTGAGTGCTGCTATGCCGCGTGTCACGGGTTCGATTCCCGCACGGGACAAATATTTGTATGGCCTACAGATAAGTGAGTTCCCGGTCTGTGTGTTTTGTGTATGTGAGTTTACAAATTTGTGAACGCACCCACGACATAAGAGTTATTTCTAGAAAGGGGCATAGTTAAAAAAAAAATCGGTACCGTTACCACTGGGCCATCATTGTTCCCCACCAACAAATAATAGCAATAAAACTAATTGGACTAGTAACTGCATTATCGATAACCCTATTAATAACTGATAAGGTCAGTGGCGAAAGTGCACAAAAACGGAGTGTGCAATAAACCCGCTATCCGACCTTTTATTTTCTTTTCTTTTTTAATAAAAAAGGCGACCACCTGTTGGATAATACATTGCCATTTTAACTTTCCCCTTTTTTATTGAAAAGTTAAATAGAATAGTGATGTACTCGAGGTAAGTCGTCGTGAAATGGGATATTTACGAAAAATAACGGTTCATTTTTAAATTGGGTACGTGACTAACTTTATATTAGATTTTTGAGATACTGGAAATATTTTGACACGGAGATGACAAAAGAATACGCTTTACAGAAAAGTTCTTTTTGTTTTTGAGGACGGTAAAGCGGAAAGGGCTGTCGGACTTTAACTGACTAAAATCCGCCCAAGTTCCATCAGTTGAACTTTGTGTTCCAGGGCCACATTGATTTCTTATTATAATTCCGCAGCGCTGGCAGTTACAAGAAACCTGTAATGTCCCCTACTTCATTAGGTGCCTAATGAAGTAGTTATAAAAATAAAGAGTTATTGACTTAAATAAAGAGCTTCTGACAGCGGCTTCGCCAGCGCAAAAGTTGGTTTCTCCATTCAAACTTTCAACCCCCGTTTTACCCCCTTAGGGGTGGAGTTTCGCAAAATCCGTTCTTAACGGATGTCTACACCCTATAAGGAACCTACCTGCCAAATTTTAAGTTTGTAGGTGTTACAGTTTCTGAGATTTCGTGATTAATCAGTGGGTAGTATTTCGCTTTTATATATATAGTTATTGACTATTAACAAAAGTCACAAAATTACTTTTAACAAAACTCATCATCGTTCAGCCCTAACTTACGAGTTGTACAATCGTCGTGGGTTCAAACCTAGGCGATTTACTTTATGCAATTTATTTCATCACCACTGCTCTCGAAACGGTGACGGAAAACATCGTGAGGAAGCCAGCATCTCCTAGAACCAAAACTTTGAAGATATTTGACATCCACCAACCCGCACTGAGCCCGCGTGGTGAATTCTCATTCCTTCTTCTAGAGAGAGGAGGCTTGAGTCTTAATCTTCCTATGTCCTTAGATAGGTCTAATAGGTTCACTGGGAACATTATAGCTGACTATCATTATAATTTAGCCCTTTTCCAATGTTGTTCAGTTTAGTTCCAATTAAACTGGATTGAACTGAAAACCAGCTTTTCACATTATTCATCAGCGAAAACAATTTAATCCTTTTTATATTCCATTTGCATCTACAAACCAAAAAATAAATAACGTCCGAAATAAAACAACAAATAATAAGGAAGACACTTCATACCCGACTAATACCACATCAGCTCAACCCACAAAATATCCGACAAAATTCGGCAAAGTAAACATACGAATATAAAAGCCTTGTGGATATAATCCGCATCCAATATACGCATCGGGGCATCTCTAAAGGCACCTGGTAGCCTAGTAGCGGATATTAAACGCCCATTGAGGATAGTCGGAGCAATTTATTTGCCACTTAACTCAGAACCATGTGACCACATATCCGTGGTCGTATCATTGAGTTGGTAGTTAGTAGTGGTACTTGGTAACCACATGAAGTCAGTGTAGTAGTACTTTTTGGACGGAGGTATTGATTTTGACTTATCGACGATTCGGACACAGTGTGCGAGTTGACACATTTTTATTTCAATTTTTTTTTTCACTGACAATTTGGACACACACTGTTTAGTACAGTCAGATATTTTTTTATTAAATATAATATACTAGCTTTTGCCCGCGGCTTCTCCCGCGTATTTAAAATATAGCCTATGTCACTCAGGAATAAAGCAGCTTTCTATCGGTGATAAAAATTTAGCAATCGGACCAATACTTTCAGAGATTACCTCCTACAAACAAAATACATAAAAACAAAACAATAAGTGTGGATTCTTAACTGTATGTACACCATAAGAAGTTACAATACATCGTAAGCATAAGCAAAACGAGACGTAACTCAAAAAAAGGGTAGTTGGGAAATTGAACCTTATTTTTGAATCATATTATTATCTTTTTATATTCAAATACCTTCTTTTTGAGTTAGGTCTCTTTATAATTAAGCATGCGGTATGTGGTTAATAGAGCTCATGTACATAGGTGAGCCTAACTCAAAGTTGAGTTTTCTTTCAGCAAATCATTAAGTTATAGAAAGAGATCACAATAGAGGATTATGAGAGGATACTGTAATAGCGACACTCACGTCGATAGACTTAAAGTCACCCAAAGGGCAATGGAAAGGGCTATGCTCGGAGTTTCCTTGCGTGATCGAATCAGGAATGAGGATATCCGCAGGAGAACCAAGGTTACCGACATAGCACAAAGAATCGCCAAACTAAAGTGGCAATGGGCAGGGCACATTGCTCGCAGAACAGATGGCCGTTGCGGCCGAAAGGTTCTGGAATGGCGGCCACGTACCGGAAGACGTAGCGTTGAAAGGCCTCCTACAAGGTGGACCGATGACTTGGTAACAGTTGCGGGAGTTCGATGGATGCGAGACGCACAGGACCGTTCATTGTGGCGACACTTGGGGGAGGCCTATGTCCAGCAGTGGACGTCTTTCGGCTGAAATGATGATGATGATGATGACTGTGATAGCGCAAATAGACATAGCATTGTAACCACTATTAGTTAGCTGGAATATAGCAGTGTAAATTTTCTGTGACAATTAATTTCTCAGTAGAATCCTCGAATTTGCAATTATTTCATTACTGTTAACTCAGTATCACTGTTGTAGATACGTAGGCATTGTTTCAATTGCAAATCATCTAACATTTTGACAGTAAAGCCGTAATAATTTGAAATCCCTAGTAGTCTTAATGGTTAACTGTCATATTTTAGTACCTACAAGTAAATTGTTTTGTAATAAATTAGTGGGCTCCAAAGACAGATACATAGAATATATTTGATTATGTAAACTAACTATTCCCCGGATCCTTGGTTATTGCTCCGCTGCCATGAGTCGTAGTGTGATGTTATATAGCCAATACCTGCCCCCCTAGCCATGTTACGACAGTTTCCTTTTGATTCTCTTACGTCGAACGCCTCGAGTAGGCCACGTCTCTGATTCTTTTGTTCTGACGTCATCTTAACGCTCAGTCACGTGGTCCCACGTGACTGTGCGTTGAGATGACGTCCTGTTCCTTCATTGCCTTGCATAACAGGGCCGAGTCTTCCTTTCAGAAGCAGACCCTTGGCCCCGGTAGGCTTCGACCCTGCTTGGCTTGGGCGTGGGTCGACGACTTGAGCTCGGTCCGGACGGTTACCAGTCGGTCGGACGGCGAGCTACCCATTGCTCGCCGTCCGCAAGCCCGCTCCTACGTTGGATGTTCTATGAGCAATGTGCCCTGCCCACTGCTACTTAAGTTAACAAGTAAGAGCAAGCCCCTAATTGCTCAGTGGAGAACTCGGACTTTAATTCCCGAGTCGGGAAAGTGTTTCGTTGATTTTTCCTATCAGGAAAACCCGAAAGCAGTTCTGATTGGGGATTTGTACCCCTTATTAGCGAGCCCCTTTTCGCATGGGACTTAAAACCTTCGTTGCGAAATATATGTGCACTATGTAGGTACTGCGACATAGTGGCGGAGGTGCCGGGTAGAAGGCACTATTCTACTGGAATAAAGCTAAGTGAAAATTTAATAAATTAAACATAAAAAGGGGCAAATATGGCACAAGCAATTTTGTTTTCGGACGCGACCATTGTAAAGTGAAGTCATTATCGTGAAGCAATACAAATATTCAATGAAATAAGTGTTTCATTGCTAGAAGCCCCTACGAACCTGGTACTGTCGCATAGAGAGTGCGACAGTACCTATTATTTCTATGCTACTTCTTTAATCTAATATTAGTATATAAAAATCTCGTGTCACACGTGTGTGTTTGTTTTCGAAATTCTCCGAAACTTCCAAGTTTTATGTTTTTTAGGGTTCCGTACCTCTAAAGGAAAAAACGGAATCCTTAAAGGATCGCTTTGTTGTCCGTCTGTCTGTCTGTATGTCTGTCAAGACCCTTTATGTCACGTCAATTTTTTTTTTGCGGTTCGGAAAAATCTTCGTAACTCAATTCGGGAATTGAACTGTTTTCATAGGTAAGTTTGTACGGAACCCTCAGTGCGCGAGTCCAACTCACACATTTATCCAGTTTTTTTTTTTTGTTGTGTACCTATATTTGTTAGGTCTGAGAATAGGACGTAAATAACTTTTTACCCACCTATCCCCACTCCTCACTTTTTCTTTAATAATTTATATGGCAGAACAACGTTTTCCAGGTAATAATTTTATAAATTTTAAGATACTAATAAACTATTTTATGGATTTTATTTCGGGAATAAAGAGATTTTTTATTATATTTTACAACAGAACATCAACACCATCCAATCCAAAATAAAGCACCCCAGTCGCGTTCCATTATCACTCCAAGCTGAAGTCTTGTAAAGGAGAATGCATAAACAATATACAAACGACTTTTCTACTCGAAAGTCTGGGGTGAAAACTTAATGAAAATACAGGGTGAAGTTCAGGCGGGTGTATAAAGATGAACCCTGAATACCAAATATGAATAATGTAGAAAAATAATGGGCTTTTGAATAGGTATCTTTACGTACGGGTAACTAGGTAGGGATCGCGTGAAATGTTTTACGTAGAATAAAATAAGTTTTTCTGTAGAAAAACTGACAAAAATAAAACAATGGAACCATATTTATTCTTTTTTTTTTTTGTTTAGAGGCTCGTTAGATGCATTGCATGCACTTTAATTCACTTAATATGTGTTTGTTTCAAAGTGGTTTTGACGTTCCAAATTCAAATCACATTATTGCCTAGGGAACGCCCATAGTACATTATATCCCTAGGGACAGAATGATTTGCTTTAGGTAAGGGTTGTATGACATATAAAATGGCATTATCGTGCAGGTAGTGTAAAATGTGTACTATTCCGAGACATATCGAGCGTAAAGAAATAACAAACATACAAACACACTCACAATCTTTCGTCTTTATAATACTATAAGTGTTATTGGACTTTTTTACCCTAATTCCAACTTAGCTATTGGACCATGAAAAACATTGGTCACATTCAGCGTAGTTTCTGAAATTGAAAACCGTGTAATTGTACAGTTATTTGTTAAGAACATAAATGAGTAGGCATTGTCCTCTGCAGCTTTCTGAGATCATTTATTATGAGAGGCAAATAACTGTCAGCAACAGAGAATATCTGTATCTTGTTGTTGCTTTAGAACAAACATACTGAGCCTGCCGCCTGTGTCGTTTATCATTTTCTGTACCTAAATGGATCTGGACGTCATAGACGCGTAACTATACCTTGGTGTGCCGTGAGCCTGATTGCTTACCAGTCACACCAACTAAATCTTTAATTCTGTCCGTTTAATCCTTTACACCTGATATATTTTATTATCGAAATCTTATAAATCTATGTTATGGTAATATATTTAAACGATTATTTCAAAAACACTTAACTAATTAAAACTATATACACTAAAGGCTACTCCTTACTAAAATACGGCGTCATAAAACTCCTCCGCATCGCTGTCGACTGGAAGTGTGCCCAAAAGGCTGGCGGCATTGCCACGTTGTATGGCAATGCTTAATCTCTGACCGAGCTCTTGGGTCACGCGAAGTGTCAACTAAGCGTTTGGATAGTTCTTTAAAAAGCGAATGAGCACTCGGACCCGACGGCCCAAGAATTTCAACCCCAAAAAACGGCTCAAAAATATAACTGCCAACGAGGTTGTTATATTTCCGCCACTTGAGGTTTTCCGCAACCGCAGCGGCAGCACCAGCATAGCACGAAGAGCTAAGAAGATGGGATGGCGCAATGATGATGTTATGGTATTTTTCGATTACTATACAGCACTAAACACACAGGCTAAAAAAATATTAATTAAAAAACCTCAGGTCTGTGATTAATCCAGATAACTCTCACGACCGTGAGTTTCAGGCACAACTGGATTAACAAAGTTCACTGCGTTATATGATTTAAGCTTTTAAACCACACTACCACGTCAAATTAGCAAACGCGTGCTCCCGGCACCAAGCTACGATTTCTTCTTTTAATTTGTCATGTAATCATGTCCGTGGCGCGCTGGACACATTTTGCTTTGTCATGTATACTTGAATATGGCGACTAAAATATTAAGAATTTAAACCCCTTTATTTGAATGTAGGAGATTACAAAATCACATCTTCCGCTCTGGGTGGAACGAGAGGGAGTTTCTGACTTTTAATGACTAAAATATACCGGTGTTTCTTCAATTGACCTTTACATTTCAGGACCTCGGTAACTCTCTCGAACAATCCCGTAGCCCTGAAGAATTTACTCCCTATTTTTAAGGGTTTTTTTTAAATTATTATTATTAATATCTATTTATCGGCTCGCGCTTGACCACCAGCCCACCTAATGGTAAATAATGATGTGATCGAGGATGGAGCACGCTTGCCTCAAAGTAAGCTATTCACTTTTGACGTAAAGAAACCTAGGTTGTAGCTATCAGGAAACAAAGTTTCTGGCTGGAATTGGGTGAAGGAAGAGGAAGTGTCAGATTTTTATTGACTAAAATTTATCTGTGTTCCTTTTCAGAACTAATCTCATGGTCCTAGTATGCATCAGCCCTGTTGGGCCCCTACAGTTTGCTGACATGTCTTTGAGGCGCGCATGGAACTCTATGCGCCGTCGACGGCACGGTCTCAATCCTTATAGAACGAGCATTTTCCTTCAGTTGCCCTTTGCGTTCTAGAGTCACGGTAACTCTTTAAATCACGCAGTCTCGCAGCTTTTTGATTCAATCAATCAACGGTCAAGCTAGCAACATCAAAAAAACTATTGTCTAGTTCTTTTTCATCATAAAAGAGAGCAAAATATAACAATTCTAGGGTCACAGAGTAGCAGTAATTCTCACTAAAAGTTTCAAGCGTACGCTGGAGGGTTAGGTTATCACCCCACTCGTAACTGAGCGAGTTTTATATGAGTTTCATGAGTTTGATGCACCTAGTAACATTATGAAGGATAAAAAGGATTAGTTTGATTTATTTTCCTCAGTTTTATTAGGTTTTTTGGTGTATACTTTAACTCATCATCATAGTCATCATCAGTAATTTCAGCCGTAAGACGTCCACTGTTGGACACAGGCCTCCCCCAAGCGTCGCCACAACGACCGATCCTGTGCGTCTCGCATCCACCGCATTCCCGTGACTCTCACCAGGTCGTCGGTCCACCTTGAGGGAGGAATTCCAACGCTGCGTTTTCCGATGTGCGGTCGCCACACTAGAACCTTTCGGCCCCATCGACCATCCGTTCAACGAGCAATGTGCCCAGCCCACTGCCACTTTAGTTTGGCGATTCTTCGGGCTATATCGGCGACCTTGGTTCTCCTGCGGATATCTTCATTTCTGATGCAATCACGCAAGGAAACTCCATTGCCCTTTGGGTGACTGTAAGCCTTCTCATGAGGCCCGTTGTAAGCGACCACGTTTTGGAGCCATTCCCAAAGGGCAATGGAAAGGGCTATGCTCGGTGTTTAAGAACCAAGGTTAACGACATAGCACGAAGAATCGCCAAACTTAAGTGGCAATGGGCAGGGCACATTGCTCGCAGAACGGATGGCCGTTGGGGTCGAAAGGTTCTGGAATGGCGACCACGTACCGGAAGACGTAGCGTTGAAAGGCCACCTACAAGGTGGACCGATGACCTGGTAAGGGTTGCGCAATGGGCCTCATCAGAAGACTTAAAGGAACTATCATTATAATGTATTCTTTTAATCTTCCGAATTAAATATCTTATTTTTTTACAGCTGTTGAAAATTGTCGATGTTCCGGTTGTCATTCGTAGATCTTTGACAGACGCCAGAAAGTTTGACCATCAGTCTACCCAAGGAGTATCATGTTGCCCAGTAACTGTGTCTGATAAGCAGTCGCTCCATGTAAAACACGGGTATTCAGCCCCATCCGGTTAGACTGGAAGACGACCCCAAACTAGTTGGAAAAAGATTAAGGGGAGATGATGTTTAAAATTATTTCCTTCGTATTTAAAAGCAACCCGATAGAGATCCAAAAAATAAATTCAGAATTATCTTGAAAGCTTCGAGGCAGCTTTCCTACAGTTTTCAGAACCACATAGAACCTTTTCTGTTCAAACTTTTTGCATATTATTTCAAGCGAACGAAACCGAGATTTGGTAAATTAAATTTTTAGGCATTAGGCAAGTGAATATTATCGTAAATAAGGTTTTACGGGCCCAAGAGATACTAAATGTGGTAACATTATTGAGTTACTTTTATTTTGAAGCAACAATAATAGCCTTTGAACTTTTCGTTTTAATATTTAAAGTATGTACGTGGATGGAAAATATTTGGTCATGATGAGAAGCAAATTTTGTGATTTTTTGTGTTTCATGAACTTTGGCTTACGTTGGAAGGATGTTATTTACTCTCTACATCATCAAAACATATGTGAATTCAGTCATCGCAGAGTTTGATAACAAATACCTACTATATATAATTTACATAGCACACAGATGTCGAAACTTCAAGCAAACGGTCACGAAAATATCAACATTTCTCTATTTGCAAATATTCAAACATTCTATTGTCATCCCAGACACTTAACAGACAGGGCAAACATTTTATGTAAACAAATGCCGATGGCCGCGAGAACGGTTAGACAAAAACGAGAAGCACGTACCTTGATCTCGCAACTATCTCAACGTTAGCCACTTAAGAGAAACACACAAACACGCTGTAACACGTTCTATCACGTCACAAACACGCGGTCTGGTTTCAGGGGACGTGCGTCCGGTGCGATGTCGTGTCGAGTACTGTACGGCGGGCGGCGGTGTTACCAGCTGAAGGCAGGAATTATGTTATTGTCAAACTAAGTAGGCTTGCTAGGGGGTGGGAAAATGTAGCTATAGTTCTGTTATGCTGCAGTGAATTTGGAAAGTTTTTGGTGCTTTCTTAGTGGTTTTAGTTGCGTCAGTTCGTGCCTGGATTGCTGTTGTTGTTAATAAAGTTCTTGATTTAAGTATCACCACCGCATGACAAAATATTAATATGTATTTAGCTAGAAACGACATATTACATTACTTAAGTATTTTTTATTAGATATTATTATTGATACGCTTGCGCTTGGCCACTATCTCACCTGGACGATGGAGCACGACAAGAAGTAACCAATTCACTCTTGACTTAAAGAACCCCAGGTTGTTAGCTATCAAGAAACACAGACTCCAGCAGAGAATTCCAATCTTTAGCATTGCCTCCATGTCTACTCTCAAATAACTATAGTATGGCCTTAATGATCCTTGTATTGACGCATATATAAATCTTCCTTCTTTGTCAATGGGGGATAAAGACCCCAAAAATGAGTTTACGATAAACTTAATTACTTGGCCAGATAGCAACTACCTTCAACCAAAAAACAACCAACCTTCAACCAACCTTTCAATTTATTAACTGTTAAATAAATAAGTTCTTTTAATAGCTAAGAACAACAACAAAACACTACAAATCCATCTGCCAAGACAATCACATGAAATACAAAACCAGACATTAATACAGTTTCACGTACGAAAACTAACTTAAAACTTTCAGTATTAAAATCTCCCCTGCATCGTACTTACAAATGGGGCAAATAGAAACACAGGGGTAAATTTAAATAGAACTTTGATTAGACTTTTGGCTTAAAAAAAAACCTCTCCTTTCCTTGATACCATATTATTTATTGGTTTCTAAAACTTCATCGATCTTTTCAAGTTACAATTTAATTCAATTATGAATTAAAATAGTTGAATGCTACACACAACGTATAAACAACGTTCAAACTATTGTTTCTATTTACCCCGTTTGACGGTACGCTTGTCTTTAGCTAGCAACACTGGGCGGCGTCGTGACGAAGGGCGGTATTCTCCGAGTATTAGTAGTCGATTGGGGAAAGTAGAGGTTTCTCTGATCGCTTCATAAGCATTATGTGTGGTAATTCAATAATGGATTGGATTAAATCATTTTCTTGTATGTCTACAGGAATTTGGAAATTGATGCTCGATTAAGGAAAATTTCAATTGAATAGGGGTGAATTTTCGGTCTTTGTTTTGATTAAATTTATTCGAATTTAACGTGAGTTTTATGAGTTATGCATGTCGTTGTTGGAGTTTGGACAGTGAGAAGAGACGGCGGTACGGACTGGACAAATTTTGCCAGAACTAGAAGCATGCGAAAGAAGGAAGTAGTGCAGGAGGCCTTTGTCCAAGAATGGGCAAAACGGGATAGCAAAAATCATGCATCGTCGCCTTTGTGTGAAAACCACCATGAGACCACCGATTTTACTTTATTTTATGATGGTACGGTTGCTGCAGTGGTTGAGCGGGTTCGATTCCCGTACGGAACAAATATTTGTATGGCCTGCAGATAGGTGTTCCAGGTCTCTGGGTGTCTGTGTATGTGAACGCACCCACGATTTGGGAGTCATTCCTAGATTGAGACAACGTTTTTTAATTCATAATTTTTACCTGTGACGGGTAGTGTGAAAGTAAAACCCGGGGCCCTGGGGTCCAAGTCTGCTTATTTATAAATTCGTCATTCCAACACGATCCCATTGTCATTTTGCTAAAAGTTCGTAATCTGCTAATTCATAATGGTCGATCATTGATCGGTCAATGGTCTTATGGTAGAATGACAATATCGAGCTGTCTCGTAACAAATTAGCAGCAATGACTGCACAATGACGTTCTAATGGTAGGTCACTGATCAAAGGAACTGTCAAAATTTCAGCAGATTCCCGCATACGTCAAACATTCATTTGTCATTATGTACGAGATTACCATTCTATGCCATTTCTTTCAATGGAGTGTCAGTGTAGTAGTGTAGTGTAGTGACCATTGAAAAGTCATAGTGACGCCATTATATTAGTAAATTACCAAACTTGTCAAAATCAACAATTATGAAGTCAATGATAGATCATTCTGGCACTATTGTAATAGCAGACTTGAGGCCCTGGGACGAAGGCAAAGAAGGAACAGGAGTGGGTTTTTAGTCAGTAAAAGTCTGACACTATTTGATTTGTCATAAGTTGATTTTTCCACCTAAAAAAAACCTGTGACTGTCAGATCCTGGTGACTGTCATCATATAAAATATTTTTTTCTTCTATTCATTCTTTCTAAGTCTGACGATCATTTCTATCGAAATTAATGTTTTAAACGTATTTCAGAAACAACCAAGTCCTCGAAAATATAGTCAAAATTAGCATAAATTTTTTCTACAGCCTCAAATAAAAAAAAAATCTTGAAAAATTTTTAGAAAACCAACAACTTGCGTTGAGCTTTTCACACAGCATAAAAAAATCACTAAAAAAATCTAAAATATCGTTTCAAAAGACCAACCACCTTTTTCCAATAAAGAGGTGAGGAAGAACCAAGGATATGTTGACTCAATCCTGCCTTACCCCAAACTACCGTGATGATATCGCCTCACGCAACCCCGTAATAAAAATTGATGAACTGCCGCAATTACACCGCTCGTGGTTACCAACGCCACTTTTACGGTGTGAATTATGCCTCGAAACTTGCGCTGATATATTAGTTTTGTAAGGGTTTTTAACGTTCATACGTAGTTTATTATAGCACGGTGTTTAATAAAAGAGAATTACAGGAGACTGCTACAGTAAGTCCGACACATATAAAAAACTTTTTACAAAAAAATAAAATAAAACCGACTTCAAAGTAAAATAAAACACTGAAAAGTGCAAAATAACTTTAATTTCGGAAGTCGGTGTTTCTATAATAGTTTTGTCTCTTCGTTATTTAACACCGACTTCAGAAATTAAAGTTATTTTGCACTTTTCAGTGTTTTATTTTACTTTGAAGTCGGTTGTATTTTTATTTTTTTGGAAAAAAAAAAATATTTTACACTTTTTAGTTATGGTACCACCACTAAAAAGTACCCCACAGCCAAACTTAAATACCTTATAGCCAGAGTGCATCTCATGACAATTCTAATAATCTCAAACACGGTTAGATTACATTAATTTATTACAGAGTTCCGGTGCCTAACTCTAGGCTTCATCATCAGATGAGTTCGATATATTTCCCATCTACTTTCAGTCAGTCATCGACTACACGTATAAACAAAGCAATTTTACTTGTTACGACGGTTCTGCTGTGATCCTATGAGGAGTTCTGTTCCATATCTTCGAAGTTCATGATCAAATCATAACAATATTTCTATGGGACCAACTCGGAAGTATAACCTTTCAATCAAAAAAATCAAAATTAAAATCGGTCCACAATTGACAGAGAAATCGGTGAACATACATAAAAAAAAAAACATACATTCAACCGAACATATAACCTCCTCTTTTTGAAGTCGGTTAAAAATAAATGACTGTGACGTATAAGAAAAAAGCTCATGCTGTGTTAAAGATTAGTTACTCAATATGTTGTGTTGGATCATTCGGTTCCCTTCAAAATGGTTGAGCTGAGTGGTGATAATATTCGCGTCATGTCCGGGAACGGGCGCTGTTTGTTGAGACTCTCTATCTCTTAGCTGCCAGATGCCATTTTAATATCTATATTTAGTTTTTATTTTTACATTATTTACATTGTTCTCACATGATAGCGACAAGAATCATGTAACAGAGATATTTGCAATTACAAAACATGATTGAAAAGAGTGTCCATGGAGTTTCTTGCACATTCTTCTCCATAGAGATCTACGCTTTGGAATGTGCAATTCTTCTTGACATTTCAAAAGTGCCTGTAAACGGTTTATTTGAAATAAAATGCTTTGAATCATTGAATCTTGAATAAAGTAGGCATTCAAATGCGTTGGACGCTACTTAGAAGGACTTTTTTTTTGAGTTGGTAAATCAAACAGTGAACTATCCCGCTCTGGGGTAGAGCTAGAAAGCTTGTGAGACTTCTACTGACTAAAATCACACCTGTGTCTTTCAGTTGCCTTTTGCTTTGCGGAACTCATGCCACCCGCGACTTAAAGACACTGCTTTATCCCCTAGACACACCATCATCATCATCATTTCAGCCGAAATACGTCCACTGTTGGACATAGGCCTCCCCCAAATGTCGCCATAATGACCGGTCCTGTGCGTCTCGCAGTATCTATCGGATTTCAGCGACCCTCACCAGGTCATCGTTTCACCTTGTGAGAGGCCTTCTAGCGCTGCGTCTTCCGGTACGTGGTCGCCATTCTATAACCTTTCGTCCCCATCGACCATCTGTTCTGCGAGCAATGTGCCCTGCCCACTGTCACTTAAGTTTGGCGATTCTTCGTGCTATGTCTGTAACCTAATAGTCACATAATCTACTATTATATATGAACACCGGGAATTTCTGAAAGGGAAACAGTGGTCCTAGAATGCAAAGGTCCAACAGCTGAAGGACACAGGTGTGGTTTTAGTCAGTAAAAGTCTGACACGCCTGCCCGCTCCACCCTAATGCGGCACCTAACCCTACAAAAAAAAAAACAACTGTTTACATGAAAACAATGCATTATCTTGTAACACTAAGCCTGCACAATCCAGACTACGCCCACCCCATGGGAGTCTTCCAAACTAAACTGACGGAAATGGGACTTAGTGGTACTCTTAAGCAATTAGCTAGCAATCTACTTATGCAGAATACCAATTACTGATGGGTTTACTTTATGGTTTTGGGAATATTCCCGTAGTGATTAGACTTGTTAAGTAATGGCCTGTAAAACAGGTTTTATAAACCTTGCTCGGGCAGGTCTTTAATACATACCTATACATAAAACAAAGTTAGTGTTAGTTACACCATTTCAATGATCTTTGCTTTGTTGGATTCGTCTTCAGCCCAAATAGCAGAATATATATAACATAATCAGCTTTTTAATGATCCCACTGCTAGAACTCAGGCCTCCTCTCTAGGAGAGGAAATGGGCCGTAATCCACCACGCGGGCCCAATGTGGGTTGGTGGATGTCACATGTCTTCGATTTTTTTGGTTCTAGGATATGCCGGTTTCCTCACGATGTTTTCCTTCACCGTTTTGAGACCAGTGGTGATGACATAAATTACACAAAGTAATGCGCCTGGCTGGGTTTGAACCCGTGACCTACAACTCATAAGTCGGGGCCGTTACCCGGGGGTTTTCGAGTAAGTGTATTGAAAAAGATACTAGTTATTAAACCAGTTCGAAAGTAGTTTTTTATTTTAATCCAAATGTTGGGTTTTATTCAATACTAGCTTCTGCCAGCGGCTTCGCCTGCGAGAAAGTAGAAAATATATAGCCTATGAGGCTCAGTGATAAAGTGGCAATAAAAAAAACTTTTTTTAAATCTATCCAGTAGTTTTTGAGTTTATTCATTACAAACAAACATCCAATAAAAAACATTTTACAAAAAAAAATACAAGTCTTTTATTTTACACTTTTTAGTTTACAGTCATCGACTACACGTATAAACAAAGCAATTTTATTTGTTACGACGATTCTGCTGTGATCCTATGAGGAGTTCTGTTCCATATCTTCGAAGTTCATGATCAGATCATAAAAATATTTCTATGAGACCAACTCGGAAGCAAAACCATTCAATCAAAAAAAACATTTCAAAATCGGTCTACAATTGACCGAGAAATCGGTGAACATGCATATAAAAAAAAACATTCAGCCGAACATAGAACCTCCTCCTTTTTGAAGTCGGTTAAAAATACAAATCTTTTCTGTTTATAACATTATATTGAATACATGATCGATATGACTACACTTTTCGAAACACACAAACAAAGTGGAAGGTTCGGATATTAATCCAGAAACTTCCACTTTGCAAAAAGATTTCTTAGAAATAAGCTCTCTAAGAAAAACCTCGAACTCTACATCGGTAATCCCCAGACCATGATACTGCTTTCACGATAAGCACACGAGTAGCTATACACAGACATTAGACCAACGCGTTACATGAACAAATTAGGCCGCCCATACACCTGAAATAAAGTTGCACAATATTCTTTAATTGCGCAATATGGTTATTGCAATATATAAGTATTCTATGTTCTATTCCAGAAAATAGTCTACCCGTGTACCAAGTTTCATCGAAATCCATACAGCCGTTCTAGTGTGAAGAAATAACAAACATACATACACACTCAAAAAGTTTCGCCTTTACAATATTAGTGTGACATCGAACTTTAACCAGAATTCAGCAACGTCAACAGTTTTTAGGTTGGCCACGCCAAAGACTACCTTATAGCAGATTTTCACGAGACTCATCACCAGAGGCTGGAATCAGGTAGAGTTATTCATGTACTTACGCTGATTTCATACAGCGAAAGTATAAAGTGGATATGCCTCAAATCCCGACATTAATTTTAAAGAGCAGATTTTTTTTAAGACTCAGAAATATAGTAGGAAAAAATTCTTTCTGCATTAATGACGGGGAGGAGGAAGTATATAAATTTGTTAACCTCAGTTGACATAGAGATATCTTTTTTAATAAAAAATACTAATAAAAATTGTATGTTAATTATCTTTTTCTTATCTATCTCTGAGGTTTGATTTTATTTATTTGTAATATTGTTGGCCACACGCAATTTTTCATTAGAAACATGATTTTTTCTCCCATTAGGTCCTGTCACCCGTCACGCTATCACTAACTCCTTTTTTTACTACGCACTTTTTTTTTATTTTACAAAACTGCACAATTCGATCAACGTGCAACAATACTGCAGGTGTATGGGCAGCCTTACAACTAGATACACACACACGTTACGGCGGCTAGCCGACGGATCTGCACACGTCCCGGGGGGATCGTAACGCACACGTCTAGATTACCTAAGTAAAGCTGAGGGTACACCGATGCGGCTTAAGATGTTTGTGAATTGATTTATAATGCAGTTGATTTACTTTGGAATATCTTGACAATGATAAGCTTTGTTAAATTTTTAAAGGTTATGAATTTTGACAAGCGATTTCTACATCTATGTAATTTTGTTTTTTGTGATGGGAAATCATCCAATGACTCCCCCTGCTTTAAGTTGGAACGGGAATATCAGATTAGACAATTTTTTTTATTTTTTTATTAGTAAAACTTTGCGCTACACCAGGAATTTCTTCCTGTATCATGGGTGCGTTTACAAACATAGAAACTCACAAACACAAACACGCCAAACCCGGAACAACTACTTGCAGGCCCCCTAGCCAAGTTACAACCGTTTCGTTTCGATTCTTTCGTTGATCGCCTCGAGTCAGCCACGCCTCCTATTCCTTTGTTCTGACCACGTGACTGAGCGTTGAGATGACGTCAGAATAAAAGAATCGGAGGCGTGGCCTACTCGAGGCGATCGACGAAAAGAGAATCGAAACGAAACGGTTGTAACTTGGCTAGGGGGGCTGATCATACAAATATTTGTTCCGTGCAGGTTTTGAACCCGCGACACGCTGCGCAGCTGTCGATCGCTCAGCCATTACGCCAACCGTGTCGTCATAATTACTCTTTACGTTCTAGAGCCACCACGGTTACTCTTTTAAACGTTCTCGCAGCTCGACCCTGCTGGGCCTCTTTAGCTTCGCTGACATCTTTTTGAGGCGCGCATGGAACACCACGCGTCGTCAACTTAGGCCTGGTCCTTACCAGGGTGGACAGCGGACTACCCTTTCCCGATTTCACAAACCAACCGTTTTCTACCAACAATGCAATTACCTAATGTGTCTTTGAGTTTTTACCTGCAATTTTTCTTCTTTTTCTTTTATCCGTTATGTATTTCCTTCATCATAATCATCATCATCATTTCAGCCGAAAGACGTCCTTTGTTGGACATAGGCCTCCCCCAAATGTCGCCATAATGACCGGTCCTGAGTGTCTCGCATCCATCGGATTCCCGCGACCCTCACCAGGTCATCGGTCCACCTTGTGGGAAGCCTTCCATCACTTCGTCTTCCGACTTGTATTCCCTTACCTGAAAATAAAGAAAGAATGGATGTTAGTTTAATCGAATTGAAAATACATCTATATCATTCTGTATATACATAAAAAAAAATTTTACATTGATAGTTTTTTTTTTTAAGGTGGAAAGTCATCCAATGACTTTCTAGCTCTTGGGCGAAGTGGAAGGGCGTGACAAACTTTTACTGACTAAAGCCACACCTGTACCTGTACCAACCCGTAGTCTTAGAACGCAAAGGGCAACGGAAGGACACGCCGTGACGCCTCTCCAGCCACTCCTGAATGAAGGGACTTGCCGCTATGATTATGGCGATGGTGTGCCCTTAAATTGATAGTTGGTTCTGTAATACCGCATGTGTATCTTCAGCTTTACAAATAGTGTACGATTTTTAATATCAGACCAGAGGCGTGTAGGGATCGATAACCATTTTAATGTATATTGCTCAAATGGAATTACATCGTGTTTTTAAAATGTCATGTAGTTTTTATTACTTCTACTACTACTGATTCTAACAGGTAGATATAGCATGGCGGACAGAGCTCCGGCGGGGTCTCATGGTGGAATGGCGACAGCGACTATCGCAACCCAGTGCTGGGCACGCCATAATTATGGCGGTAATTCCCCTCTTTGAGGAGTGGCTGGAAAGGCAACACGGCGTCCTTACCTACCGCATGACGCAGGTCCTCACCGGACATGGTAAGTTCGGGAGGTTCCTGCACCGGATTCGTGCGGAAGAAACGCCCGGGTGTCACCATTGTGCGGACCACCCGGAGGACACGGTGGAGCACACGGTAGAGGTTTGTCCCGCTTGGGCAGAGCAACGCCGTGTCCTCGTGGGGGCGATCGGCGGCGGCGATCTCTCGCGCCGGGCCTTGGTACAGGCCATGGTCCGAAGCGAGGAGGAGTGGCAGGCGGTTGCCTCCTTCTGCGAAGCAGTAATGCTAGCAAAGGAGGCGGCCGATCGCGTGAGGCAACGGTCCTCACGCCCCAATCGCCGCCGGGATTCCGATCCCGATTTCCGGCCATCGTAGGCGCAGGCTTGCGGACGGCGAGCAATGGGTGGCTCGCCGTCCGACCGTCCGGTAACCGTCCGGACCGAGCCCAAGTCGTCGACGGCGCGTGCTGTTCCACGCGCGCCTCAAGGAGATGTCAGCAACTGTAGGGGCCTAGCAGGGTCGAAGCCTACTGGGGCCAAGGGTCTGATTCTGAAAGGAAGACTCGGCCCTGGTACGAAAGGCAACGAAGGAACAGGAGTGGGTTTTTAGTCAGTAAAAGTCTGACACTATCTCCCGCCCCGCCCAAGGGCGGGGGATGTCATAAGATGATTTTCCCACCGAAAAAAAAAAAAAAAAAAAACAGGTAGATATAAATTGTAATTAAATAGTTAATTGATTAGATACGATTCTTAAAGTTTGATTGGGTAGTAGACTTCTAATTGCAATAGCTTTTTACAGCTTAGCAGTAAGTAGTGAATTTCATTACTTGGTTTTTTTTTTTAAATATTTCACAACTATCACACAACGCCATCTAAGTAGAGCTTGTGCTATGAGTACTAGGCAACCGATACACATACTTATATATTTCTAAATACATACATATTATAGAAAAATTACACCACACAGAACAAATGACCGTGCTCATCACACCAACATTTGTCTTGGGCGGGAATCAAGCCCACGGCATAGCAGTCAGGGCCACTAACCACTAAACCAACAGGTAGTATTAAGCAGCGGTATTAGGCGGTATTAACTTTTACCCGACTGCCGTGAAACTCAAAAGAAGGGTTTTAAAGCGACATCGATGTATGTCGCCACAAAGGAACTAAAAATATAAAATTATGTATCGATGTCAGAGTTTTTTGCGGGATTAGAACATATGTTTCAGACTGTCGTCTGAAATCAAATATCGGGCAGTTGCCCCGGATCAGACACAACACCAGGACTGGGACCGGTTCCGCGACTTTATAACCTGTTTTGCATACCTAAAAATAAAATAAAATAAAAATAGCTTTATTTTCCTTCTACATTTTTTATTTGTTCCTTACTTGAGTATTAAAGTTCTGAGTATCTTTTAATTATCTTTAGTGTCGTTTTTGTAACTTTTTTTAATAACTTGATTTTTAATAGACAATAATTATATATTTGGTATGTACAAGGACCGCTAGACAGTGGTAAAAGCCTCCTCCAGTCGTTTCCACTTTGATCTGTCTCGGGATACTCTGCTCCATGTCTTTCCTGCAGTTTTTATAATGTCGTCACTTCATCTCTTTTGTGGTCTGCCTTGTCTCCGATTTCTGCCCATAGGGTACCAGTTAGTGGTGATTTTGGTCCACCTTCCATCTGCTGTTCGCTGGATCTGTCCGGCCCATTTCCATTTCAAGCCAAGCACTTGCTTGACCACAGTTTTGCATACCTACTATAGAGAAAAAGGTTAGCTATCTCTGATTACGAATAATATTCTTGTTTAAAGTTTACAAAAATTTCAGTGCACGTTTATCACCAAATATCATTATCTCCAAACAAAAGATCACCAAAATAAGTTTATTTACTAATTTTATCAGGAACTTTACAACTGTGTCCAAAGTTGGAAACACGAGATCTTGTCGCAGCGTGTTAAGAACTTTGAACTTTCTGAAACAAGTAGGTAAGGTCCAGGACTCGACTGTGGGACAACTGAAAAGATACGGCTGTTGCTAAAACTAATGCTTCATTTTTAACCGACTCAAAAAGGAGGAGGTTCTATGTTCGGTTGAATGTATGTTTTTTTTTATGTATGTTCACCGATTTCTTGGTCAATTGTGGACCGATTTTGAAATTATTATTTTTTTGTATGAAAGGTTAGGCTTCCGAGTTGGTCCCATAGAAATATTATAACTTCGAAGATATGGAACAGAACTCCTCATAGGATCACAGCAGAATCGTCGTAACAAGTAAAATTGCTTTGTTTATACGTGTAGTCGATAATCGACTGAAAGTAGAGGGGGAATATATTGAACTGATCTGATGATGAAGCCTGAAGTTAGGCACCGGAACTCTGTAATAAATTAATGTAATCTAACCGTGTTTGGGATTATTAGAATTGTCATGAGATGCACTCTGGCTATGAGGTATTTAAGTTTGACTGAGGGGTACTTTTTGGTGGTGGTACCATAACTAAAAAGTGTAAAATAAAAAACTTTTTACAAAAAAAAAATACAACTGACTTCAAAGTAAAAAAAAAAACACTGAAAAGTGCAAAATAACTTTAATTTCGGAAGTCGGTGTTTCTATAATAGTTTTGTCTCTTCGTTATTTAACACCGACTTTCGAAATTAAAGTTATTTTGCACTTTTCAGTGTTTTTTTTACTTTGAAGTCGGTTGTATTTTTTTTTTGTAAAAAGTTTTTTATTATTATAGGTAGTCCTATCCTCTTTCTGCCAGCGACTATGCCGCTTTACCCACGTGCTTTCCGAGGTAGGGGATGTCAGTAATATATGTTCTATATAAACTTAGAAAATTACATTATGAACTGAAAAAATCATATGTACCTACTCGTACGAATTTTTCAATTTATCATCCATGAGAAGCGGATGTCTTAACCACTGGGTCATTGTGGCCTCCTTTTCGCCGAGGTGTGTCTGCTCGAGCAGCTTATTGAGGTAGGCCTACGCAAGACGAGCTGAGCACGAGAGGAGCGTGAGCCATGCTCAAATCCGTGTCCAACTCATTTGAGTAACCTTAAAGGTGTGCAATCGATTTAGTGCTTTACCTAAAGGCCACTAAAGTTCACATCAGCCAAAACTAAAAGTATGCTTACTAAAAATAGTGCAATCAAGTACGAAATAGCACGCTTCTAACTAAATTTAGCAGAATAGATCGTTACACGACCTGGAAAGAGGCAAGCGGATAACATCGCTCTAGATAAGTTTAATTATTTTTTAAGATGTCAGCCAAGCGGAGGACGTACCGAAATTGGTTTTTGGTCACCCATGAATATTATAAGGGCAAAAGTTTGTCACTACACTCCAAGTTGTGGATGACTACGTTTACCTGGGACAGGCGGTCCAGTTGGGTAGGTCTAACTTCGAGAAAGAGATCAATCGTCCAATATAACACAGTGTCTCAAGACGAAAGTCTATTACCAGAGCGTTTTGCCAGTGATGACATATGGCTCCGAAACGTGGTCGCTTACAATGGGCCTCATCAGAAGACTTAAAGTCACTCAAAGGGCAATGGAAAGGGCTATGCTCGGAATTTCCTTGCGTGATCGAATCAGAAATGAGGAAATCCGCAGGAGCACCAAGGTTACCGACATAACACGAAGAATTGCCAAACTTAAGTGGCAATGGGCAGGGCACATTGCTCGCAGAACAGATAGCCGTTGGGCCCGAAAGGCTCTGAAGAGGCGACCACGTACCAGAAGACGCAGCGTTGGAAGGCCTCCTACAAGGTGGACCAATGACCTGATAAAGGTTGCGGGAATCCGATGGATGCTAGACGTACAGGACCGTTCATTGTGGCGACACTCGGGGAGGCCTATGTCCAATAGTGATCTTATAGCACAGATATGGGAATAAAACTAAAAACAGTAAATTTGTTGTTACGTCACAAAAAAAAAACCTTAAAGACTCCATTCATTTTAATACTTACATAAGTTTGCCGGAACCCTCAAGGCGCAAGTCCGACTCGCACTTGCTCAGTTTTGTTTAATTGAGTTCTGTAGTTACTAGTGTCCCGTTTCTCATAGTACCTACACCATTTCCAAGTACTGACGAGACATATTTTCTAAATAATTTGGACGGTTGTCTGTCCAAATAATACAGAAAAAAGCGATACAGATATTTGTTATTACGATTTTCGTAGAAGACGTTCCAACGATTCAGGAGGCCATGATATTTAAATGAAAAAAAAAAATGTTGAAATTGAAACAGCATGAAAAGCATAGTTTCAAGTGATATTGGTATCTTTTGTTATCGCTGGCTGAGTTTTAATCTTGTGTTGAATAAAGGTGAGGCAGAATTACATCGGAATCTGATTTATACTTATAAAGATGGATGTAAATGAAGAATCGCTCCTTTTTTTCTATCCATCATTTGCGTTATAGTATTAAAATTACCCCAAGGGTGCTCTCGGGGCGAAAATTCCCTATGTACTAACATAGCCTAGCTACGGATATGGATAGTATGATTTCATAATAAAACAGAGTCGCTTTTGTGGTCTGCCTATTTATCCCCTATCTCCTCCTTAATCACGCAACGATTCTTGATTCCGTTGATATTAATAAACAGAGCAATAAACGATGAAAGTATATGTAAGTAATTTACACCCATCCGAAGTCGAGGCGGATTACTAGTTTCTCCCAAGTGTCGCCAAAACGACCGGTCCTCATTTCGCATCTATCAGATTCCCACGACCCTCACCAGGTCATCGGTCCACCTTGTGGGAGGTCTTCCAATGCTGCGTCTTCTGGCTCGTGGTCGCCACTAAATTGTGTAGATATCATAAACTAAATACTGTCTAAACATAACACTGGATAAACGCAAAATCGTGCGAACCCAAAAGATGAAAAAAAAAATACACTGCTCACAAAAATTCACTAAACAACTACAACATCCTCAAAAACATGATGCTATGAACCAATATGAACTCCAGTTCCGACAAGATTATACCCGAGGGACTTGAATAAACGGACTTAACCACCTGCAAGTCTATGTATCAAAGGCTGCTGGCTCGCCATGGCCACCTGCCAAGGAAAATTGCACAGTTAAGCCCCGTGTACAATCATACACTTGTAATGCACTTACTTGGCTGTTGTTTAGTGTTTTTGATATTGGGAATATAGGTTTAGATAAATTTCTGGTATTTCGTTTTTTTTTTGTTGGGAAAATCATCCAATGACATCCTTCGCTCTTGGGCGGAGCAGCTTTTACTGATTAAAAACCCACTCCAGTTCTTTCGTTGCCTTTCGTACCAGGGCCGAGTCTTCCTTTCAGAATCAGACGCTTGGCCCCAGTTGGCTTCGATCTTGCTGTTCCCCTACGGTTGCTGACATCTCCCTGAGGCGCGCGTGGAACACTACGCGTGACTTGGGCTCGGTCCGGACGGTTACCGGACGGTCGGACGGCGAGCTAGCCATTGCTCGCCGTCCGCAAGCCCGCGCCTACGATTTTAAGTTGCTACTGATAGCTTACTGTAAAGGTTTTTGAGTTTAATGCTGCATTGTATAGTGCTAAACTTTTTAATCAATTTGGTGTGTATGATTATTTTCATTGAATTATATGGTTATACTAGTAGAAACATAGATGTGGTTTTAGTCAGTAAAAATCTGGCACGCCCTCCCTCTTCGGCCTAGAGCAGGAGAAGTCATTAAATGATTTCCCAGTTTCAAAAAGGGGCTATATCGTTTGTATGTTATAATCGATTTAGTTATTTTTTTATTAAAAAAATGGACAATAATAAATTGTTATTTTATAAGTAGTTTGAATAAGCGAAAATAGCTTGTACACCGTGCACTATTGTATAAAAACTACTAAGTATACATTTATGTATACAATACCGTTTATTTGTTACATTTTATGCTATTGTATTTATTAATACAAAAGATATTATTTATATCATTTGCTAGTAGCAAATGCTACCCTATATCGACAGGTTATAGTTTCTAAAAGAATTGAAATTAAAACCTACTTCCTTATTTTTGTAGACACGTTCTTTTCGTAAAAAGAAAAATAAATCTATTTTTTGGAATAATGGAAAAGTAAGTTTTGTAGCATTGTGCTGCATTGTATTACACTAAACACTTGAATGGGTGAATTTATGTTCGAAAGTAATTGTTTGCCGGCAATGCAGTTAGGTCAATATTATCAGATTTAAGGGAATCTTTCGGTGTTTTACAGATTGCATTTTGGAGAGTGTGCGCGGGAATTGCATGACTTGATTCCACCATCTTATTTCTACCATCGGACAACCCGACGTACGGCGAGTATCCACCTTTACGTTGCTGAAACCTCTACGGTCTGAACTAAGCGTTTCGCCTCGGCGTTTATAACTCGTACATCGAAGGACTGGACCAATTTGCCTGCTGAGGTCTTTCCATCCGATTATAATTTGGGTGTCTTCAAGGCTAGAGTGAATAGGCTCTTAATAAACTACTGCGCCTCACCATCAACGATTGCATCACTGCTTACCATCAGGTGGGATCGCAGTCAAGCACTAGTTTATATCAATAAAAAAAACTGCAACACTTCTGTAGCATCACACGAATATTATAAAGGCGAAAGTTTAGACTGCCGAACGATACATCCAGGAGGGACTGGAACAGCATGATTCATGCATATGCAGAATAATGCACGATTACATACTACTGCAATAGTCTCCCAGTAGTTGCGCGAGTTTGAAATCCCAGTAATGCAGTGGCCAGCAAGGAGCCCTGACCTTAATCCTATTGAACATCTTTGGAAATAATTTATTATTTTATAGTAGAAGTCCAACAGTCCACAACTAGTTTTTTCAATACTTTAGGCTCTATGCTACAAATTAAATCAGTCATGAACAATTATAGACAATAGCATTGGTAGAGTGCAACTGTACTTTTGACCCCTGACTATATTTATGTATTACATATAATGTAACCTAAATAAATAAATACATTTTGTTGTTTTTTTTTAAAGATAGTGTCGGGTTGCTCGTTTGTGAAAGATTATATACACAAGAAGAGATGGTTATCTGACAGTAAGTTTTCAATACTGAATTTGAAAGGACTTTGATTGACGGATAGCTAATATTATAAAGAGTAACTTAGGCTACTTTTCATTTTCCAGCGGTAGTCGGAAACCGGAGGGAGGGGGGAGCTTCTCCAAAATGTACATTATTTCAAGGCTGTAGGTATCGACTTGTAACTTTCCCACACTGGGACAATATTGATACTTTTTATTTAAAAAAAATAATGTTCTCATGTAAGTGACGATATTTTAAACCGAACTTTAATTATCTCAGAATTAAAGTGAATCGCTCTGTACTATATTAAAAGAAACAGGAAAGCCTAAAATCAGTCTAGTCGCTCAATTATCACGTAATTTAAAAGTTGCCAGATAAAAAAAAAATCTATTAAGAGGGGCCGGCAATCGATCCCGGCATTCTTTCAGAGCACTCGAATGTCCGGGAATCCGGAATGAGAGGGAAAAAAGAAACATCCAAACTTGTTTGTGAAGTTGGGAGACCAGCCCCTTTTGTGGGAATTAAATTTCTTATTGATTCGACGAAGCTAGGAGGTAGTCGAAGAGTTTCAGCGGTTCGTATTGTATTTCTGTAAATGGGAAACTTAAAGGTGTTCGGAAATGTTTATTTTGAAAACGGAGCTAAATAGTTTTCATCATTTTTTTTTCGACAGTTCAAGGAAACTCAGATTATAGCCGTTTGTATTTTGCGGCATTGTTCGAAAGATTCACCATGCCTCTGTAAAGCAAAGGGAAATACGCGTAGGTTTTAGTCATTAAAATTCTGACATTCTCTCTCGGTCTAACCAGAGCGGGAAAAGTTATATGATGAATTCCCACCCAAAAAAGCTATTCACTGATATTTGGGTAACTTAAAGTTTTCTGATGAGGCCCATTGTGAGCACCGTTTTGCATTGCATCTTCATCCCTATTCACATGGCTCTAGTGCCCAGAGCGGCAGTAGTTATTAGATAATTACCCATAAATAATATCTATATATATTTGTATATCTTTTTTATATTAACCTCTTTTTTTTTTTCTTTTGTCGCACCTACCACTATTCTTCTCTGCATCACCCAAAGGTTGACTAGTAGAAAATGCCTAAGGCATTAAGTCCACCTCTGTACCTTTATGTGCATGAAGTATTAAATAAATCAATAAATAAATAAATAATATTCGATACCAACGCAATTATTTAAAATATTGTCTGATCATCTGTTCCAGTTAATCTCCAAAGTAGCTTGACCCGATTATTTATTTATTTATGTACACACAAACACTTAAAATCGAAAAGAATAAATACAGATAAAAGAGTACAAAAGTCCTGCTTATTTCTAACGAAATTTCTTCCAGCAGACCTGCGACAGGAGAGTTGGATGAGAGATGTAGACGCAGTGTGTATAAGGAGTGGGTTTTTAGTCAGTAAAAGTCTGACACTATCTCTCGCTCCGCCCAAGAGCGGGATTTGTCATAAGATGATTTTCCCACCTATAAAAAAAAGTGTGTATAAATAATATAGAGAAGAATTAAATAGACTCATTATTATATAAAATAAATCATATAATACATACATATACATATATCAATAACAGTAAATAAATGTACACCGACCAATAAAAACTTTTTAGAAAAAAAAAATAACCGACTTCACTAAAAAAAACACTAAAAGGATCAAAATAACTTTAATTTTGGAAGTCGGTGTTTCTAGGTATTGTTTGTTTCTTATTTAACACCGACTTCCGAAATTAAAGTTATTTTGATCCTTTTAGTGTTTTTTTTAGTGAAGTCGGTTATTTTTTTTTTCTAAAAAGTTTTTATTTCACACTTTTTAGTTGCGATACACTTATAAACAGAGTGCCTATTTCTCATGACAATTCCAATTAACCCAAATACTGCTAGGTTACATTGTTTTATTATAAAGTTCCTGTGTCTACCTTCCTCCTTCCGGCTCCATCATCAGATCAGTTCGATAGTACCTTATAGCCAAAGAGCATCTCACGACAATTCTAATAAGCCCAAACACGGCTAGGATACATTGATTAATTACGGAGTTCCTGTGCCTACCTTCCGGCCCCATCATCAGATCAGTTCGATAGTACGTTGTAGCCAAAGTGCATCTCATGACAATTCTAATAAGTCCAAACACGGCTAGGTTACATTGATTAATTACGGAGTTCCAGTGCCTACCTTCCGGCTCCATCATCATCATCAGATCACTTCGATGATACCATTTTCAACGTAACTATTCAGAATCATTCATTTATTTGTATTGTGATAGTCGCTTAACTATGTATATCTTCATTGTAATATCTATTTGTGTATGAAGTTCCGTTGACCATTTCTGGTCTTCTTCATCAGTTCCACTTCATCAAATGTTACTTTTTGACTGTAAATGCTTAAGTTCTTGATGAAAATACTAAAATTACCATAGGGTTGCCTATAATTTTTGAGGAGTTCCCTCGATTCCTCATGGATTCCATCATCAGAAATGGATTTTGAAAAAAATGGGACCAATCTGGAAGCATATCCTGTACAGGGAAAAAAAAATTTTGCAAATCGGTCCATAAACGACGGAGTTCTGAGGTAACACACATAAAAAAAAAAAAATAAAAAAAAAAATAATGATAAAAAAAAAAAAAAAAAAAAATACAACCGAATTGATAACCTCCTCCTTTTTTTTGAAGTCGGTTAAAAAATAAATAAATAAATGTGTACCGATTAGTTATTTTTTGCTAATTGTTACTTTGTAGCTAATGTTACAAAGAGTAATTTCAGCAACTTTTCGTTTTCCCACAGAAGTCAGGAACCTCCCCGGTTCCCAACTTCCTGGAACCCAAAATGGATATTTTTTTTTAAAAGGAGAAGTCGCGGAATACAGTTAATTACAGGTAATAAAAAAAAGCAAAATAAGTCTGCTCCTGCAATGACTTTCAAACATTAACAACATATTATTTCACCGTCATTATTTGATAAGGACTATTGAAATTATAATAGACTGTCCAAAGCTGACTTCAAACGTTAAACGTGCGAAGGTCACCACAGTATCTATCGATCCCTTCAGTGGAATAACTAAAATAACCACACAACTTAATGGATACTGTCCCTTCTCACAACATTGGCACATTATTGAAACTTGCCTCTGTTGACAGGAACCTAACATTTTAGTCTCCAAATTTACATTAGGAGGTCACAACTCTGGCCACGATCATGACTGTAATTTGAAAGGACCTTTTATAGTTTGGTTTACAGTCCTTGAAGGTCAAGACAAGTCTACAGTGAAATTGGACTGGCCCATAAATACCATTTTAGACTAATTGGACTGTTTGTCAGGCACAGAAAAGGTATAGTTGGGTGATGTCTAGTGCTTGCCGCTACTGTCTATGTACATATGTAGGTATGTCACACTCATGTTATGTTATTACGAATTCTATGCTGTGAACGTGTACAATTTGAAATTATATTTAGCGTGTGTGGGAAAAAGGAAGACGTACAGCATATGTTGGTGGAATGTGACCGATACAAAGACAAGAGAAACATTCTTTTAAAGTCATTGAAATTGTCCGCAATGGACGTAGGAGTTTTTAATGGCATCTTAGCGAAACCTAACTGTAGTGAAGCAAAAGTTTAAAGTATATTCTTTCATAGATTTAAAAAATTAGATTATAATTTGTGATTAAAGTGTAGATAATAGTAGATACTATGGGATTGACATCGTCGCATTAATATTTGCAATTATAAATACATAATAATTATTTCATACAACCGCTCTTACGCGATTATGACGTTATTACACATTTTCCAATAAATATTTTAGAAACACAGTATCTTGTGGATATTATCTAGGCTTCTATTGAAATGATTTATAAATTAGTGTAAAACTAATCCAGTAAAGACCTCTGGAAATCTGCTATTTTGCATGAACGTTGACACTTCATAATTTACTCAAAAATTAAAAAAAGTCAAAAAAGTATAACAATAGAAGACTTGCAAATTTAATCAATATTCTAAACGACGACAATTTTTTTCAAAAACTTTATATGCGGGAAGTCCCGCTAACCTCTGTTGAAAAGGGAGGACCCTCCAACTAGACGGGTGCTGTGATCTGGTTCGGGCAACTACGCGATAGTTGATATTGGGCTGTTGTCTGTATTATGTCCTAATTGCGCGGAGAACCATAATACTGTGATGCAAGATTTCGATTTTTAGTTCCCATTTGGCGTCATAGGTGTTGCTACAAGTCGGGTTCCCTGTCACAATCTTACCAAAGTCTGCGTTTCTTGACAACTACTTACAATATAGTGACGTTTAAATCAATAGTGAATAAGTCACTCTTAGGTAAGCTTGCTCTATCGTCGCGCCTCAAAGAGATATCAGCAACCGTAGGCGCCCAGCAGGGCCGAAGCCTACTGGTGCCATGGGTAATGCGAAAGAGTTCCACGGGGCCCTGGAACACTGGCAAAGAAGGAACAGGAGTGAGTTTATAGTCAATAAAAGTCTGACACGCCCTCCCGCTACGCCCAAGAGCGGGGGATGTCATTAGATAATTTTCTCACCTAAAAAAAAGTACGTAGTGATAAACATCTTATTTAAATGTTTTTGTAGTTTTTGGTTTGTGGCCGATGTCTGCTAGGGCTGAAGGAACGTTCGAAAGAGTCACCGTGGTTCTAGAACACAAAAGGCAACGGAAGGACACAGGTTGGTTTTGATCACTAAAAATCTAACATACCATCTCGTTCCACCCTCGAGCGGGAGAAGTAATTTGACTGACTTCTTGGTCTAGTGGTTAGTGGCCCTGACTGCTATGACGGGAGGTTCTGGGTTTGATTCCCGCCCAAGACAAAAGTTTGTGTGATGAGCACGATCGTATATTGTGTCTGGGTGTAATTTATCAATAATATGTATGTATTTTTCGGTGGGAAAATTATCCAATGATATCCCCCGCTCTTGAGCGGAGCGAGAGGGTGTGTCAGACTTTTACTGACTAAAAACCCACTCCTGTTCCTTCGTTACCTTTCATACCAGGGCCGAGTCTTCCTTTCAGAAGCAGGCCCTTGGCCCCAGTAGGATTCGACCCTGCTGGGCCCCTACGGTAGAAACATATAAGTACGCTTATCAGTTGTCTAGTACTCATATCACAAACTCTGCTTAGTTTGGGACTAGATGGCGTTATGTGAAATTTATGGAAATATCAAATTGATGATTTTCCACCTCAAAAAAAATAATCATTATGTAATTGAATTAAAAAATACTTTCAAAACTTATAATGGCTTGAACTGAAACATTACTCCTCAGTTTTAGGAAGGTATAAGAAACAGAACTTTTCCAACTTAGCTTGTATTTTCGCTTGATAATCTCAATTAAAAACTTTTCTCTCATTCTGATCCGAGATAAGCGCTCAAATGAATACTGCTTCTTAGTTTACGGAACACGCTTAGGTGAGTTGCATTAATAACTTTTGATTGACTAAAATAATAGGAGTGAAGTTTCAAAACATGGTGTGAGTCAATACTTTTTTTTTATGTGGGAAAATCATCCAATGACATCCCTCGCTCTTGGGCGGAGCGAGAGGGTGTGTCAGAGTTTTACTGACTAAAAACCCACTCCTGTTCCTTCGTTGCCTTTTGTACCAGGGCCGAGTCTTCCTTTCAGAAGCAGACGGCTTCAAACCTGCTGGGCCCCTACGGTTTGCTGACATCTTGAGGCGCGCTTGGAACAGTACGGGCCGTCGACGACTTGGGCTCGGTCTGGACGGTTACTTGACGGTCGGACGGCGAGCTACCCATTGCTTGCCGTCCGCAAGCCCGCACCTACGGTGGCCGGTAATCGGAATCGGGATCCCAGGCGGCTGGGGCGTTAGGGTCGCTCCCTCGCGCGTGCACGTGCGGCCTCCTCCTTTGCATGAGTCAATACTTAGAAACTAGGTTATTTACTATACTTACCAGCTGACTCGCCAAATGCTGTTCTACCATATAAATTATCAAAGCAAAAAATGGGTATAGCATAGTAGGGTAAAACATATCCTACGACCTATTCTCAGACCTACCAAAAAAAAAAAACAAAAAAAAAACATAAAAATCTACTATTCACTATTGCCATTCACTATTGTTTTTGCTATTCACTATAACTGTCTAAATTTTTTTTAATTAATCCTTTCGCAGGTCTTCTGGAAGAAATTTCTTAGGAATTATGCAGTACCTTTGTGCTATTGTCTATTTTATATTGTCTTTTCTCTGTTTTTTGTATGCACATAAATAGTAAAATATATTAATAAAAATCGGTCAAGCCGTTTTGGGGGTGTTAGATAACAAGCATTGTATCACGAGATTTTTATGTATTAGATAATTCAGATAAATAATAAACAGAGCAATATAAACGAAAAAAAAATACAAAACAATAAAAAAAAATTAACAATAATTTATTTCATATATATAAAAAGAGTAACTAACTGACTGACATATCAACGCACAGCCGAAACTACTAGGACTAGGACCGTGAAATTTTGCACAAAGCTTCATTTTATGACGTAGACGAGCACTAAGATAGGATAGGATTGAAACGAGTGTCCAAAGTTCGTATGGAGAAACCTACTTACGAGCGAAGCCGCTGGCGGAAGCTAGTTTAAGTATATAACAAAAAAAATCTTACGTTCCTTTAAAAAAGACGCACATTTGAGTGGATTATGTTTCCATTTCTGACATATTGGAGGATACAAGACTAATGAACTCATTTATTCATTCTGACTTAACACGTGTTCTCGTAGATGCTGGTCTATTTATTTACAGTAGTAAAGGTTTTTCGGTTCAATGACTATAACGAAAATGTTTGAACCGTAGGGGTCCAAAAGGAGCTTTCTAAATTTAAATTACCTTAGGGCTGTGGGTTTCTTCTAAAAAGTCATCAAGTCCCTGGTACACAATGGGCAACTGAAGAAACACGGGTGGATTTCAATCAGTAAAAGTCAGACACTGTCTCTCGCTCCAGCGAGCGGTGGAAGCTATTTGACAATTTTCCATCGCCAAACCAAACTACCCTTTTAACTAAGACGACATTCCCTCATAAAAAATCACTGCTAAAAAAGAAACCGCCACCAAAACTTTGAATCTAAAATAACACTCCGTTCGATAAGATCTAATGGAAGGATCGAAACGTTTCGTTCGAGGGACTGCAATAGACGTTTATTGAAATTATAGCACTATCGACGATGTGATCTCCAGTCCTTTTGAAAGGGATGGAATTTAATGAGCGGACAAAGACGGTAGAATTTATGACACTTACTTCATTTTATATTCATGCTTTCTATTTTTTTCTGGTGAACTTTATTCGTAAAGGTCTGGAAACAGAGTTTTTATCGATGAAATAGATAATGTAACAGCCGTGATAATCATGGATTCGGCAGCTGTTTAGTAATTATTGTAACCCTGTTGTGTCCCACTGTATGGAAAAGGCCTCCTTTCATTCTTCCACCCTTCTCTGTCCTTAGCTACTTCTGGCTAATGCTTTCGGTTGGAGTTTAACTCGTCATGCCATCTCCTTCTGGGTCTACCACGTCACCGGCTCCTGCTGTTTGGAATCCAGTCAGTGGTTACCTTCGCCCAATTTTGATGCGACATGCAGCAGATGTGGCCTGCCCAGTTCCATTTTAGTTTGGCGACTGAGTTGCCTACGTCTGTGATTTGTGTTCTGGAATGAAGTATATCCTTATGCGGTATGTTCCTTTGACCCCGAGAAAACTTCGTTCCGTTTCTCGCTGAACAAACAAAAATAGTGGCCAAAACTGGATTAATGAAGCATTCCAATTAAATTGTCAAAGCATTTGGAGATAAGTAGGAGAAATTAATAGAATATAGGACCAAAACGTGATCCTTAACAAGCTTGCTACGAAGTACAGATGGATAGTTATAGATCTGCAGTATAAAAGAGGAATAAGGAGGTGGTCACTGCTGAATAAAGGGCAATAGAGAGGGCTATTTTTAGAGTTTCCTTGCGTAATCGGATCAGAAGGTATTAGCAGATCGGCAGAAGAACCAAGGTTATAGACATAGCCCAAAGAATTGTCAAACTTAAGTGGAAGTGTACGGGTACACCACATACCGGAAAACGCAGCGCGGGAAGGCTTCCCAAGGTGGACTGACGACCTGGTGAAGGGTTGCAGCAATCCAATGGATACGAGATGCGCAAGTCCAGTCATTATGGCGGAACTTAGGGTAGGTCTATGTCTAGCAGTGGACGTCTTTGGGCTGAAATGATGATGATGATGAGTATCTTGTCACAGTAACCACCTTAAGACGGTCCTTTTCCACTCGCCTATCGTCAACATCAAGCATGGTTTAAAAGCTTGTTATTTCATCTAACGCAATCCAACGCGATGTTTGATGAAGAGGCAATGCAAAAAAAGAGAAATAACGCCTGAAAACTCTGTTGGCATTCGGTAATTCCGTGAAATACGTGTTTTTGTTAAATCCTTAAAAGTTTTAGAAAAAAATTGTCGTCATTTAGAATCTTAATTAAATTTGCAAGGCTTCTATTGTTATACTTTTTTGACTTTTTAAATTTTTTAGTAAGACCGTGCGCGCACTGCCTTGCGTTTTTCTAACGCATAATCTGTGAAGTATGGAGTCTCATAGAAGTGCGCGCACTGCCGTGAAATAAACGCATGCGGTAGAATCACCGTTGGCCTCTCGCTGCAAATTTGCGGTGAATCTACCGCAAATATTTTTGTATCGTATAGAGATCTAGGAAGCGCCGCGCACTGCCGCGAAACTAACGCACGTTTTAACCGACTTCAAAAAAAAGGAGGAGGTTATCAATTCGGTTGTATTTTTTATCATCATTTTTTTTATGTTTGTTACCTCAGAACTCCGTCGTTTCTGGACCGATTTGCAATATTTTTTTTCCCTGAGATATGCTTCCAGATTAGTCTCAATTTTTAAAAAATCCAGTTCTGATGATGGAATCCATGAGGAATCAAGGGAACTCCTCAAATATTATGCATTTACAGTCAAAAAATAACATTTGATGAAGTGGAACTGATGAAGAAGACCAGAAATGGTCAACGGAACTTCATACTCACATAGATATCACAATGAAGATAGTTAAGCGACTATGAAAATACAAATAAATGAATAGTTCTGAATAGTTACGTTGAAAATGGTATCATCGAAATGATCTGATGATGATGATGGAGCCGGCAGGTGGAAGGTAGACACAGGAACTTCATAATAAAACAATGTAACCTAGCAGTGTTTGGGTTAATTAGAATTGTCATGTGAAATAAGCACTCTGTTTATAAGTGTATCGCAGCTAAAAAGTGTTAAATAAAAACTTTTACGAAAATAAAATAACCGTCTTCACTAAAAAAAAACACTAATAAAAATAAAAACACTAATAAAAATTTCGGAGAAACAAAAAATACCGAGAAACCCCGACTTCCGAAATTAAAGTTATTTTGAACCTTTTAATGTTTTTTTTTTAGTGAAGTCGGTTTTTTTTTTAAATTTTTGTCATTCGAACTCCGGCTGTGGTGCTCACATGTCATGGTTATGTTCCACTTCATCAAATGTTACTTTTTGACTGTAAATGCTTAAGTTCTAGATGAAAACACTAAAATCACTATAAGGTGGCCTATAATTTTTGAGGAGTAGGTACCCTCGATTCCTCATGGATCCCATCATCAGAACTGGATTTTTCCTATAAAGGCAAAAAAAATTTAGCAAATCGGTCCATAAACGACGGAGTTCTGAGGTAACAAACATAAAAAAAAATGATGATAAAAAATACAACCGAATTGATAACCTTTTTTTATAAGTCGGTTAAAACGTGCGTTAGTTTCGCGGCAGTGCGCGGCCCTGTGAATGCACCGCATTCCACCGCAAGGCAGTGCGCGCACGGCCTAAATTATGAAGTGTCAAAGTTCATGCAAAATAGCAGATTTTCAGAGGTCTTAGGATTAGTTTTACACAAATTTATAAATTGATTTCAATAGAAGCCTAGATAATATCCACAAGATACTGTGTTTCCAAAACATGTAATGAAAAATATGTAATAACGTCATAATCGCGTAAGAGCGGTCGTATGAAAAACAGTAAAAATGTATGTCGTGTTGCATCCCCTTAAATGCTAGACAGACAGTGAATGCTTTTACAAACAAACCAACCAATCATTGCAATGCCTCAACCATTCCTGTCTACATAATTTTCCAGTATCTTCCATTAAAATTTTAACGGTGTTAAGTAAATTCAGCGATTAGCAATTTAAACTATTTAAAATACTGTAGTATCACGACGATTGCTATAAATTGCGTGCCGACCCGTCTTGAGCAGACACGGAATCTTAATGTCTTAATCAATACAAGCAATATTGAGTCGACGATGTTCGTCGTATTACTTTAAAATGTTCTGGAAATTTAGTTGTATTTTACTGACAGTGATGGCGATTGTTCTTCGTGTTTACAATCTTGTTTACTTGTTGCAGGACTTTCTGACTGGTTTTAAACTCAAACCGGGAAGTGTTTTTTTTTTAGGGTGGGAAAACATCCTATGACTTCTCGCGCTCTGTGTGGTGCGGGAGAGCGTGTCAGACTTTAACTGACTAAAACCACACCTTCAATTACCCTTTGCATTCTAGAACTACGGGTTTCCTTTTCAGAAATTCCCCGCGGTCCTAGCTAGTAGGCATCGGCCCTGCTGAGCCCCTACGGTTTGCTGACATCTCTTTGAGGAGCGCGTGGATAACTACGCGCTGTTGACGACTGGGCTCGGTCCGGTTAATTACCGAACGGTCGGACGGCGAGCTACCCATTGCTCGACGTCCGCAAGCCCGCGTGTATCGTGACTGGGACGTGTAATATCAAGTTTTTCATTGAACAAGGTTTTGTTTTGGGAGGCCCGCACAAAGTGGACCGATGACCTGATGGTCTACCACGAGCTCCTAACGCTCCATTTGACGACCTAAACTGAACTGTTAAAGGGATGGAGCTATATAGGGTGTATAGCTCCATCCCTATTTCTAGGTCACACGCTTGACATTTTAACACGTGAAGGCCGCTATTGTGGCGACGTTTGGGACCTATATTCAACATTGGACTTATTTCGGTTGAAAGCGCATGTATTACGGCTTCGCTGAAGGAAGTGACTGCTTCCCATGCTCTCTCGCTCCGTACCATGTCCTGGACTGGTTTGACTCAAGAGATTGCCTTCAACGATCACCTCTTCGCGCTGCTCCACCCGAGCGGGGCAGACCTACAGGCGATCTGCTCAATGGTAACACGCGGGCATTTTTTTCACCGAATCCAAAAAGAACTTCCCAAAACAACAATGTCTGGTGAGGACCTGTGTCAAGCGGAAAGTGAAGACACCGTGGCGCCACACACCATTGTTCAAAGAGGGAATCTCGTCGATTGTTGGATGCCCAAAGACAAAAAGTTTGGCTTCTTATTTTTTTGAGTCGATGGTTAATATTTTAGATCCGGGCTAGGGTTAAAAGCAGTATTTACGTAACATCTGTAGCACAGATTAAGTCCACAAAAGAGCAAAAGTATAGAAACTTAGTGCATCTAGAGCGAGAAATAGTGCACTACTGATATAGGTCAACATGATTGTTGGTCATATTCTGGGCAGGAGTATCAGTAAAAATGTTGCGGGATTGTTTGGCAAGGGACGGTTAGATTAAGAGCAAATGAAGGAACACTAAAGTCTGATACTCCTTCTCACTCCCCTCGGATCAGGAGAAGTTATTTGATGACTTCCCATGGAGTTTCTTGCACGATCTTCGCCATATAGATCTACGCTTTGGAACGTGCAATTAGCGTCATTTTTTTTTTGACTGACCGACATTTTGACAATTTAAAAGTGCCTGTAAATGGTCTATTTGAAACAAAATTTCTGTTTTCTGATTTACAAAAAATAAAAATCTTTACCAATGGTATACAGAAGATGGTCCAAAATCTTGAAACGAAACTAAAGGACAAGATGTTACTGAAGATCATGTCCAGACAACCAAATCTAGATCGCCAGAAGCCAATTTTAACACCATTACGAAACCAGACAGTAACAAAATAGTTAGTGAAACAATGGCTTGGTATCTCGGAATCGAATCGGAGCCAATCGTTTGGCGTGCCAACTCGGTCAGCAGCGAATTATATGCAATGACAGGTAAACACAAGTTGTTTATTTATTAACAATTAATTGAGATGTATATGCTTGGCCGATAAGACTTTATTAATTTACTAGATGATATTCAGATGGGACGCTGAGTATCTCAATTTGAGTCCGTCTTAAAGTAGAATGACTGTTAATAGATATTGTTAATACTAATATACGATACTACGATAAAATAATATAGGTATACAAAATGAAGCGATTGTGTGTTTACGTCTCTCTCTTTAGACTTTTTGTCCTATTTCTGAAATAAAAAAAAATTGTTTATTTCTTTTAACCTTGAACACATCATTTCAGCCGAAAGATCCACTTTTGGACATAGACCTCCCCCAAGTGTCGCCACAATGAACGGTCCTATGCGTCTCGCATCCATCGGACTCCCGCAACCGTTACTATGTCATCGGTTCACCTTATAGGAGGCCTTCCAACGCTACGTCTTCCGGTACGTGGCCATCCGTTCTGCGAGCAATGTGCCCTGCCCATTGCCACTAAAGTTTGGCGATTCTTCGTGCTATGTCGGTGACCTTGGTTCTCCTGCGGATATCCTCATTCCTAATTCGATCACGCAAGGAAACTCCGAGCATAGCCCTTTCCATTGCCCTTTGGGTGACTTGAAGTGGTTCTGATAAGGCCCATTGTAAGCGACCACGTTTTGAAGCCATATATCCTTTGACGTCGTTACTATTGTTAGTTAGTATTATAAAATAGTAACGCCGTCTAAGAAAAATCATTTATTTTATTTTTCGCAGCAACCTTACAGTATTTCGTTTATTTAATACTTGTATCAGCAGGTACACAAGAGGTACCAAATTTACTTATAAAGTACGCTTGGCTACATATATTGGTTAGCAGTACACCCGCGGTTCTGACATCAGGATGGCGGGTGTACCTAATTTTTTAAATATCATTGTATGGGTTTAAGTACACAGATTTTCAAGAGAGGTACGTAAAGGTACACAGAAAGTACCAAATAACTGTAATAAATTTAGGCAAATCTGGAAATTACACCCGCCATTCTGATGCACACTAGGTTTTTTCACTAGGAATTACTCTGTAGCTGCCAAGATTATGGTGGTGTAATACTCATGCCTCGAAAAGCTCGTAAACCCGTTGGTCCTGCGCTCGATCTCTCCCCGGTCGTTTCGGAATGCTGTCCCATCTTACTACGGGAGAGAGGAAAGTATTTTTTTATTTTTATTCTTGATAGGTTCGCGCTTGACCGCTATCTCACCTGATGGAAAGCGACGATGCGGTCGACGATAGAGCGCGCTTACCTAGAAGTAACCTATTCACTCTTGGCTTAAAGATTCCCGGGTTGTAGCCATCAGGAAACACAGATTCCGGCAAGGAATTCTACTCCTTAGCTGTACGCACAATAAACGTGTTCCCAAAACGTTTCGTGCGTATGGGCGGGATGTCCACCATGTACCGGTGGCGCATTGCCATACGCCTGGCCATGGCCTGTAAAATAGTGCATCTGTGTTTGCGTACATGCGTACCAGGTTAATCTCCGTTGAGAGCGGTCGTCAAGATCTAAATGCGATAGGGAAGATTAAACTTTCAGAATTAAATAGTCCATCAAAGGTTTTACCCCGGTCGTTGAACAATCACAAAATTGTCTATTGAATATGCTACTTAAAATATAACCTTTATTAAACATATAACCACCTAAAACATCTCATAATTATATTTCAAAACCCTCAATAACTAAACGAAATATAACAAAGATGGCGTGTAGATTAAAATTATGAAATTCGTTTATCTCCATTTCGTTTTCAGGCGTGCAAACAGTCGACCCTTTCAGTAAAGGTTTTCAGATGGGACGATGTGATACCTCGGTGTCAGCATGGAATAAGAAACCGAAATACCTAGAAACGACAATAATAGATTTTGAATAACAATCTTACTTAGAAAAAACCTACCGGGTGGTAGGTTTTTGGTAGACACAACGTGAGGTATAACCAATAATCAGCAAAAGTTTGATATTCTCTCCTGGAGTGGGAGGAGTTATTTGATGATTTACCACCTCAAAAAAAAAAAAACCGGGCAAGTGCGAGTCGGACTCGCGCACTGAGGGTTCCGTTTAAACTTGTTACCTGTGAAAACAGTTCAATTCCCGAATTTATTTACGAAGATTGCGACATAAACGGCCGTATATTTTTTTTCGTAAACTCAGAAGTTTTATTTTTTCACAGCTTCAAGGGACCGCAGACTTGAGTATATGATTTTAATTTCAACTCGATACCTCTACGCGTTCTCGAGATAAAGGGTTTTGAAAGACAGACAGACAGACGGACGGACAACAAAGTGATCCTATAAGGGTTCCGTTTTTTCCTTTTCAGGTACGGAGCCCTAAAAATGTGCGAGCTAAGCTACACCAGCTCAGCTTAGGTCTTAGCTTGCCTGGCCACCTGTCCTTTCCGTCCATTCATGTTCTATGTTCTATAATACCAGTGAATGAATAATCCACTGAAACTCGGGTATTTTTCAGGATCTCTGTTAATATTTTACGAAGGGATATCCCACAATTAGAAGGTATTGCTAATATGTTTGGTGGTGAGTTTCGAGATTTTTAATTAATTAATTGGATTTTGTGGTTCAATTTAACGAATACGTTTGTTAGATGCGTGAGTGGAAATCGGTGTTGGTTAAAGATGATTATTTTCCATTATTGTTCCATTTAGTTTCTGTACCTACATACAAAACTTCGTAGCCTACCAATGTCGGGAATAGGGTCCACACTACCAATGGTCAAGGAGTCTCTTGACATTAAATTTCGTATCCAAGAGCACTGCTTTCTGGATCAAGCCCTTGATGTAATTGTCACAACTATCAGTATCTTCTTCTTCCTGCCCTTATCCCATATTACTTGGGGTCGGCGCAACAAGTTTTTTTTCTTCCATTCTGTCCTATCACCCGTCCCACTATCACTAACTCCCTTTTCTTTCATATCACTCCTCACACAATTCATCATCTTTGGCCTCCCTCTCCCTCTCCATCCATCTACATGTATACTCAGAACTTTTTTAGTAAGATGCGTTTCATCCCTATCGACAACTATATATATATATTTAATGTAATGTATAATGACTGCTATATCCACTTCGTATAGATAGCGGCACGAATCTTGAGCGCTCAGCGAAAGAGCGGGGATCGTTTTGCGCATCGTACAATATCGGCGAGCCAATCACAGTACAAGGATTTCACTTCCCGCCCCGCATCTCTCTTCATACCACTAAACAGACCCGATATTTCACTTCTGCGTGCTTCTGCGCAAGTAGAACTGTAGAAGTCAGCGGTTGGTAGGTGCCGGCCAAGACACGTCGACAACCTCGCGACCCAAGACAAGATACTTAAAATAGTTTGCTTATCTTTTTCAGCTTTTACGATTTAAAGTCTGTCATACAGACAGTCGCGATAAACTCAAAAACGATTGAACGGATTTACATGCAGTTTCACCAATAGACAGGGTGGTTCATGAGGAAGGTTTAAGTGGTTACACACATTTTATAAAACAGAAAAGTCGAGAATTTCAATGATTTCTAACATCTGAATAGTTAAGTATATCGTTATTATAAAAAAATAAAATAAAATAAATTTATTTCAGACTAATTCCAATGTCCATATTATGTTAGTAACTGAAACTTAAAACTACGTTAGTATACTATTCAAATGCATTAAAATATTAGTCAATTAGTCACAAATTAAATTAAATTAAAATAAGTCATTTCAAAAACACAATAATCATAATAATTGTCAAAACATAACACACAACAAATAAATAGTTTATAAAACATGCAGTTTTATAAACCTATCCCGCACTGGTGACTCTGGGCTTTCAGCGATCATCTTTAGGATTCTGTTACCACTGCCCCTAATTCGACGCATAAGTGAGGCTGACTTTTTACGCATTATCGCATAAAAGTCATCCACACCCGCGTCCGCAAACATGCCTGAGGCACTGCAGAATCGAGGAAGTCGCACCAGAACCCTAAAGGCATTATGTTGAGATTGATTCCATTAGACGGTAAAAGAAAGCAAGGGAGACAAAGAAAGAGATGGCGTGATGTATTTACCCAACGTTGTGGATCAAACTGGACGCAGAAAGCGCGCGATAGGAAAGTGTGGAGCGATTTAGGGGAGGCCTACGCCGTAGAGACGACCGCTATGAATAGCGATAACAAACCAGAGTAGAAGGAACGAGTTTATGTAAATAGATTGAGAAGAGCAGAAGATTTGTATATTTTTTAATGGTTTTCATAACATAATAAGTTTTTCTAAAATTGTAAGTAGTGGAATAAACGGCATTTTTATTTTATTTTTAATTATGTTGAGCACGATTCGTTTCAATAAATGAATTTACAAACTCGGAAAATATGAAGAAGCATCTCAAGCATGATATTACTTTGAAACATTGCAGTAATTTAATTAGTAAGGGACACTTCAATTTAATTTGCATCGAGTAAAATACTTTTGCTGTATTCAAGTATCTTTCATTACAATTCACTGAATAATTTATTGGAATAATAACATTCGACTGTATTTAAGAGCTTTTGATGAGAATTCAATCGTGAAATACTCAAATTATTGAGTGATGTTCATTAATTTATTTCAGTGAAATTATTTTTATAGTTTCTTAGAAGCTTCTGAGGTATGTTTAATGAATCGTAGTTACATTTTAAAATGAGAAATAAAATAAAGTGATCTAAGTTGGAAAAGTGTGTCATTGCAGCCGTGGTGGAATTCATGCCCGAACTGACGGTGAGGTCGTGTTGGAGCCAAAATAAGTATTGACAATTATCCACGTATAACAAACGACGTTTTTTAATACCCTTACTCGAAAATAAGAAGTATAACTTTATGAACATAATATTTAGTAACAAATAACTGAGATAATTCCTAGCGGTTTGTTTTTAACACGTCTTGGTGGGGATTGCCGCGCGACTAATGGAGACGCATAATGCTACCAGTAAGGGCTGACGAGCGACCAGCTTGATACAATATTACTAAATTATCTTAGAGCTTGGTTAGTCCCCGCACTATGTAATTTTTTTTTTAATGTCATTATTAATTGATATAAACAAGTGCTTAACTGCGATCCCACCTAATGGTAAGCAGTGATACAAACGTTGTTGGTGAGGCGCACTAGTTTATTAAGACCAACTTTATATTTTCGGCGAGTTCGATTAGTTCTCTCATACCCGCGACTTTAGTGAATTTCTGACTATTTGTAAATTCGTTATGTAGTTTTGTTATTTTTTTTTATTCTACCGTTTCTTCTTATTACATTTTGTTTTGTTTGTCTATTCATAACGCGAGCCTATCAACAATTAAAAAGAAAATATTTATTTTCACATTTAATTCTATATAGGGTGACTGGTAATTAGTGTACGATACTTAAACACGTGATTGTGCTCATGATAACCAACAACTTTTACTATGGGAACAAACCTGAAATCGCGAAAAAAAATCAGCTGTTCAGTACATTTATGTTTGCCTAATGTACTGAACAGCTGATATTTTTTTCGTGATTTCGGCTTTGCTCCCATAATAAAAATTGTTTGCTATCATGAGCACAATCACGTGTTTAGGTATCGTACACTAATTGCCAGTCACCTTATATACAGTCACTTAAGAACTAATCCTGCATCGCGCAATCAAAGTTCTCCGCGCGATTTGAACATATAGAACAGCCCGAAATCATCTATCGGGCAGCTGCTTACCAGACATAACACCCGTCTGGCCGGAGGATCCTCCCTTTTCAACGGAGGTATGTGGGCTTTACTCTCTGTCCCACATACCTCTAAAATGGAGTGTAACTCACTTCAAGGTTGCGAAGAAAATAAAGTATTTGTAGTGGTTTTATAAGTTCTTTTAATAGCACTATTACATTTACTTGGTTTAACACTCCTTGACAAGTACACGTGTTCACTCTGCGACCGCTCAAGCTTGAGTGCCGTGTTCACAAGTGAGTTTACCCACGTTGACAGCTACATACTTGCTGTCAACCGGCAAAAGTCAGTTTAACAACTATTAATGGAATTTCACTTGGGAACACGGTTATATTTTGAAAGTAGGTTTATGATTAAATTAATATCTATTCTGTATATATAAAAATGAATAGCTGTTCGTTAGTTTCGCTAAAACTCAAAAACGGCTCGACCGATTTTGCTAATTTTGGTCTTGAAATGTTTGAGATAGTAAAGGGAAGGTTAAAAAAAAAAATGACGAAAAAAATTCCGACTACAACACCATCTCTAACTAAAATGTCATTATAAAATGAATTATGCTGTTCTGGTAATGCCAGTAGATGGCGTTATCCTTACTATTAGGCGGTACGAAGTTCGCCGAGTCAGCTAGTAATTATATAATTATATAAGTACATATTCCAACAAGTTCTTACAAGGCTAACAATAGACAAACGCATATATTATTTTACGCCTTTTTATCACATTCAGTAGTTATTAGAACTTTATTTTATTGTTTTACCTATATTATTTAAGAAGGTACGCATCATTGCACATACATTACACTTCAAAACTAATTTACGTCCGTCACGTCACAACCTACGGTTCAGTTGAAACCCAGCGTCAGGCACGTCAGGACCAGTATTTGTGTGCCTTGTGTTGTGCCTAATAAATCTATTTTCTTTCTTTCCTCCAACGCAGTACCACAAAAGTTATAATTGACATAACTAATTACGTATGGAAGAAAACAAAGCTGTTTTCTTCCATCCAACAGTATATCTGTAATAGCAAATAAGTGTTAAAGCGATTATAATTAGCAAACGATTTGGCAAACATAGGAAAAAAAGATAAAAACACAACTCAAGATTTATTTAAACAACACCCATTAATTTAAATACTATAAAAACAAAAGAACGCGAATCAAAGATGGCGCCGCTGTAATTGACAAGATAAATCGTGCGACAAACGTCGTTGGACTACAAATCGGTGTCATACTTCTGTCACAGAATGTATAATTATGTACAGAAGGTCGACGTCATAGAAATAGCGATAGGAAATGCACGCACACACGCTCAGTAATGAAGATCTCAAGTGGGTGCTGTAAAGATAGCACTCCGTGGCATGGGTTTAAAAAAAAACATACAAACGTACATTTTGCCTGCTGCGGTCTTCACGTCTGATTATAATTTAGGTGTCTTCAAGGCTAGAGCAAATAGGCTCGATAAACTAGCGGTCTTCATCATCAACGATTGCATCACTGCTTACCATCAGGTAGAATTGCAGTCTAGCACTGGTTTATAATCAGAAGAAAAAAAAAACACTCATAAGTGCCAGAAGAACACTTATTTATTACACTGAATTTTATATTCAAAAGTCAGTGTTACTAGGCGTATTAGTGGATCCGAAAAAGGATTAGTAAATAGAAGTACAACTGAGTTATATTGATTAAATCATTGAACTATTTAACTTAGAAGAAAAAGGGGACAAACTGCTATTGGGAGTTTTCGCTAACTTGGTGTCTTTTTTAAGGTTCCGTTCTCAAAAAAAAAAAACTGAACCTTTATAGGATCACTTTTATGTCCGTCCGTCTGTCTGACGGTCAAGATCCTGTATCTCGCGATCGCGTGGAGGTATCGAGTTAAACTTAAAACCATATACTCAGGGTTGAGGTCCCTTGAAGTTGTTAAAAAATTTAAACTTCTATTCTAATTTTACGAAAAAAAAGATACGACCGTATATGTCGCAAAAACCGTATATTTCGTCACTCTCAAGGGAATCAAAATTCATAGGGTACTGACCATTGACTCACAATCCTGAAACTTAGCATAAAGCAAAGTCTTATATCACAGGTATAGGAATAAATCAGAAAGCAGTAAAATAGGTTGTAACATCACAAAAAAAAAATTTTTTTGCGATTCGGAAAAATCTTCGAGACAAAATTCGGGAATTGAATTATTTACATAGGTAATTTTGTACGGAATCCTAAATGCGCGAGTCCTACTCGCACTAGCCCAGTTTTTTTTTTTTAAGGTGGGAAGTCATTGGTCAGGCTTTTATTGACTTAAACTGCACCTGTGTTCTTCAGTTGCCCTTTGCGTTCTAAGGCCACGGGTTTTCAATAATCTTTTATCTATGCTTCCAAAGTACTTTATCATTAGACTATTAATAATAGCACTGCCCACGGCTTAAATTATAATAGGCGCCGCGTAAATGAAAAACGATTTATGAATGGCCAGTGGGTTGACGCTACCGTAACTATAAAAAAAACTGGGCAAGTGCGAGTCGGACTCGCGCAGTGAGGGTTCCGTACAAACTTACCTATGAAAACAGTTCAATTCCCGAATTGAATTACGAAAATTTTTCCAAATAAAAAAAAAAAAAACATTTTGTTTTTGTGATGTAACTACAAATTTACAGTTTTTTTTTTCCTATACAAGACTTGTGCTATCAGACCTTGCTTCATGCCAAATTTCAGGATTCTAGAGCAACGGGAACTGATACCTATGAATTTTGATTCCCTTGAGTGTCGAAATACCTATACGTTTTTTTGCGACATAAACAGCCGTATAATTTTTTTTCGTTAGCTTAGAAGTTTTTTTCACAGCTTGCTTCAAGGGACCGCAGACCTGATTATATTGGTTTTAATTTCAACTCGATACCACCACGCGTTCCCGAGATAAAGGGTCTTGACAGACAGACAGACATACAGACAGACAGACGGACGGACGGACAACAAAGTGATCCTATAAGGGTTTCGTTTTTTCCTTTTGGGGTACAGAAACCTAAAAATGTAGAATAATAGGAGTATCTACCCTGTAGGCGAATTTAATGAATTTATCAGTATTATTTTGTAAAGTTTTGATAAGAAACTTTTTTATAATAATAAGAACTCCCTAGAATTTGCTAAAGGGATAGGGACACGTGTATAGAATATTTACTTAGACTCAGATCAACGACTGGGTGCAAATTTTGTTTAACGCTAACTTCAGATGGGTACCAAGATTTTCTTACGGAAAAATTAATTAAAACCATCTTCTTTTAATGACCAAGAAACTTTCCTCGCTTGCGAGATTCACCACAGCTCTGGATCGCAAAGAGTAAATGGAGGAACGTAGGTGGGTTTTAGTCAGAATAAGTCTGACACCCTCTCTCGCTCCACCCAGAAGTTCCTCAGTCCAAAAAAGGGACTTCCACCGGGTAACCGCACAGATGGAGGTCCCTATGCGTGTTCCACATCGAAAACTGACACAGCGATCAGAACCAATCACAACATTAAGAGTTATCATCATTTAAGGCGAAAAATGTCCACTGCTGGACATAGGCTTCCACCAAGCGACACCTAATCAACCAATTCTATGCTTTGACCTGCAGCAGACTCCTGGGGTCCTCAACGGGCCACCTAGTGGGAAGCCTGTTAACTTTGCGTCTTCCGGTACGCGGTTATCATTTCAATACAGTCCTATCTATGTGTCTATCTGTTCTACTATACAACTAAAGTCCGCACTGCTACTAAAATTCAGCAATTATTCGAGTTATGTTGGTTACCTTAGTTCTCTTGTCTCTTCATTCTGATTCATCAACCAAGAGATCTTGAAGCATCGCTCTTCTTTTTTGTGACTTTTAGTCTTCTGATAAGGTTCAGTCTACTTGCGATTCACCATCTGTTCCTCATCATCATCAATTGAAAACCTCTTAAAAGTAAGGATAGAGACGTGTTTAACTCGAGACACTCATTCAGGAACCCGCCCTATGTGTAGCCAGTAAAATAGTTTCATCTTGAGAGACTGTAGTGTGTAAGATGAGAAGATATTGCACAGCTTTCCACGTCAGTTTCGGCGATGTAGGTAGATTGGATAAATCAAAAGGTGAAAGCATTGTTTTCCTTGTACGTTAACTTTAAAGATCATAGCGAAAATTCCCAATTAACTACCAATCAATTCGTTTAAATCAATCACCGAATAGTAGACACGACTTTCGATTCGCAATCGCGTTGCGGTCGCGTCATGCGACCTCTTTCATTAGTCGCCTATAGACCAGTCCGACAACAAAGGCTCATATAATTAGATCTTGGCAAAGCACGTTGGCAAAGAACAGTTAAATGACACAGAGGTGACACTCATAGCCAATCTAACACCTATATGTTATTATTTGTGCATAGGCACAAAACAATTACTGCTCAATCAATTTTCTACCACCCCTGTACCCCGGGCTAATGATCCTGGTTTTTTTTCTTACCAAAAAAAGCTATATTATGACTTTGTGCCATATACTACTTTTAAACTTATGCATAAGCTGTGAGCACAAAAAAACTGCTCAATTAGTTTTCTACCACCCCTGTAGGGACCCGGGCTAATGATCCTGTAATTTTTATTTTACCAAAAAAAGCTACAGACTTTGTGCCATATACTACTTTTAAACTTATGCATAAGCTGTGATTGCCTATAATTGAGTGTGCATTATAGGATTAGGTTAGGTTAGTGGGTACCAATTTTTATTTCTTTATTTTGTAACACTCGTCTGGTGATCCATAAATAAATAAACCGTAACATTGTACAATTTTTTGTGTGTCGAGCAACAGCAGCAAAGCTGCAGGAAAAAAATCTGGTTGACATAGATGTCAGGACAAGGCTGAGTTCGCGTTATTTTGGTTCAAAACATTTTAGCATTGGTTCTTATTCTTCGGGAGTAGTCGGCGATTTTCGGGAGAAAATCAGGCTAAGCCACGCCTATCGGTTATGCGACGTAACTTTGAAGCGGTGCACGTTGGTCATATGATTTTAAATTTTTTCTTCAAAACCTCGATAAAAACAACCTTGACCTTGCAAGATTACGTCGTAACGACACATAGTAGGTAGTTTTAAAAAGTGGCAATAGTACTTTTTGTATTGTGCACACGTAAACGGGCGGCCATATTTTTATTATTTTATTCTACATTTACAACAGGTAGAGGAGAGAGAAAGAGAGGCCAAAGAAAATATGGATGGATTGTGACTGTGAGGAGTGATAAAGAAAAGGGAATTAGTAAGAAAAACGTGTTGTGCCAACCCAAATAAAACGGGACAAGAGCAGGTAGATGATGAACCTACATTTACAACAGTTGTTAAACTGATATTGTATGAGTCGCATCTATACAAATCATTTCATAATCTTTGATACCGCTCACTTTCAATTTATTATCGAACAACTAACTGAATATTCCAGCCATTCTCATTAAAGTTAATGCATTCGATGTTTAGGAAATTCTACGCAATTTGTTGGTCGTCAATACGTGCTTTCCTTTGATTTTAGAATAGTAATTAAATTAAATTAATTGATATTGAGTGTGTGGGACTGGGTAATGTTTTAAGATGCATTTCAGATGGATTTGAATGAATGATTATGTTATTTGTGATGCTGAATGATAAATGCAATTGATTACATTTAATTTTGATTTGGTATGTCATTGCACAGTGCGTGTTGCCAGTGATGACATATGGTTCCGAAACGTGGTCGCTCACAATGGGCCTCATCAGAAGGTTCAAAGTCACCCAAAGGGCAATGGAAAGGGCTATGCTCGGAGTTTCCTTGCGTGATCGAATCAGAAATGAAGATATCCGCAGGAGAACCAAGGTTGCCAACATAGCACGAAGAATCGCCAAACTTAAGTGGCAATGGGCAGGGCACATTCCTCGCAGAACAGATGGCCGTTGGGGCCTAAAGGTTCTGGAGTGGCGACCGCGTACCGGAAGACGCAGTGTTGGAAGGCCTCCTACAAGGTGGACCGATGACCTGGTGAAGGTTGCGGGAATCCGATGGATGCGAGACGCACAGGACCGTTCATTGTGGCGACATTTGGGGGAGGCCTATGTCCAGCAGTGGACGTCTATCGGCTGAAATGATGATGATGATGATGTCATTGCAAGTTTTACACCAACAACTTTACAGTAGTAAGAAAAATTAAAAAATCTAGAATTTCATACACTACATAATGTTGATCATCTACTCGTACCTAGCCTTTTCTTAACTAGATTTTTTTTAGGTGGGAAATCATCTAATGACATCTCCCGCCCTTGGATGGGGCGAGAGGGCATGTCAGACTTTTACTGACTAAAACCCACCCCTGTTCCTTCTTTGCCTTCGTTCCAGGGCCCCGGGGTTCTCTTTCCTAACTACCTTGGGGTCAGCTCCCAGTCTAACCGGATGTGGCTGAATAAATGTGTTTTACAAGGACCGACAACCATTGTTTTTTTTTTTTTTGTTGCAGGCGTGGAAAATCCTCATGGATGTCCCAGGCGAAGGGGTCTGTCAGACTCTTACTGACTAAAAACCACCTCGGTGTTCCCTCCCACACTTGGACCGGGGATCGTGGGAGCTGATACGCCATCCATGATCCCCGGCTAGTGCTGGCCCGCCTACGCGGACCGACAACCTATCACAACTCCACAACCCAGTTATTGGGCAACACAATACTACTTGGATAGACTTTAGATCAAACATTCTGGCGTCTGTAACAACTGTTAAAGATCTACAAATGGCAACCGGGACCAACAGCTTCACATTCAGAAACTTTACAACGGTGTACAAAGTTGGAAACACGAGATATTGTCACAGCGTGTTAAGAACTCTGAAGCTTCTGAAACAAGTAGGTCCAGGACTCGACTGTGAGACAACTGAAAAGATACGGCTGTTGCTGAAATTAATGCTTCACTTTTATGATAAGTCTACCTTCTGCGAGCGTCTACACGCCTGAGTAGAAGTAGAAAATTCCGACTACCTGTAATGATGGACGGCGAGCAATGGGTAGCTCGCCGTCCGACCGTCCGGTAACCGTCCGGACCGAACCCAAGTCGTCGACGGCGCGTACTGTTCCACGCGCGCCTCAAGGAGATGTCAGCAAACCGTAGGGGCCCAGCAGAGTCGAAGTCTACTGGGGCAAGGGTCTGATTCTGAAAGGAAGACTCGGCCCTGGTACGAAAGGCAACGAAGGAACAGGAGTGGGTTTTTAGTCAGTAAAAGTCTGACATTATCTCTCGCTCCGCCTAAGACATCCCCCGCGGATGTCATAAGATGATTTTCACACCGAAAAAGAGAAAAAAAAACCACATGTAATTATTGTCAAAGATCTAAGAATGACAACCGGGACCAACGGCTTTACCCACGTGTTTTCCGAGGTACGGGATGTCAGTAATATCCTAGTTATACTTAGAAAAGAACATATGAACTAAAAAATTCACATTGGTACTTGCCCGGTTTTTGAACGCACAATCTCATGCATGAGAGGCGGGTACCTTAACCACTGGGCCATCACGACGTTAATCAAACTACAGATAATTATTTTAACACATTTTCGGAGCCATTGAATACATTATTGATGAACAGCATCAAACACATTGACATTAGCTGGAAAACCCGAACAATTACTATTACTGGCACCATTTAGAACTGCCGCTGAGTGAACGAGTGGGATTCGGGAGTTAGCAAACGTTCAGGTTTCCGTTTATGTTTGGTGATGGTCAGTAGAACTATGGAAACTGTTTCTGACGTGGTTGATGACCACTTTTACTTCCATATTTTGTACTTTTTAGAAACCTGGACTCCGGTGACTGGGGCGTGAAGATATCCTCTACCTCACGGTTTTTACCACCTTCTTCGCTCGTACAACTTTGCAGGAGGAGGCGCGTGTGTTTCACTTCCTTCTCATTTTTAAACCTGCGTTAAAATTCTCATAAACATATCATGCATACAGCATAAGCATATAGTATTGAGAAGGGACATTGTAAGCAACAATTGGCGTTTTTTTCCATAACTAAAGTGTTTATAAAAAAATGTTAATAGCAACTATTTTTAACCGACTTCAAAAAAGAGGAGGTTATATGTTCGGTTGAATGTATGTTTTTTTTTTTTTATTTATGTTCACCGATTTCTCGGTCAATGGTGGACCGATTTTGAATTTTTTTTTTTTTTTGATTGAATGGTTATGCTTCCGAGTTGGTCCCATAGAAATATTGTTATGATCTGATCATGAACTTCGAAGATATGAAACAGAACTCCTCATAGGATCACAGCAGAACCGTCGTAACAAGCAAAATTGCTTTGTTTATACGTGTAGTCGATGACTGACTGAAAGTAGAGGGGGAATATATCGAACTGATCTGATGACGAAGCCTGAAGTTAGGCACCGGAACTCTGTAATAAATTAATGTAATCTAACCGTGTTTGGGATTATTAGAATTGTCATGAGATGCACTCTGGCTATAAGGTATTTAAGTTTGGCTGAGGGGTACTTTTTAGTGGTGGTACCATAACTAAAAAGTGTAAAATAAAAAACTTTTTACAAAAAAAATACAACCGACTTCAAAGTAAAAAAAAACACTGAAAAGTGCAAAATAACTTTAATTTCGGATATCGGTGTTAAATAACGAAGAGACACAACTAATATAGAAACACCGACTTCCGAAATTAAAGTTATTTTGCACTTTTCAGTGTTTTTTTTTTACTTTGAAGTCGGTTGTATTTTTTTTTGTAAAAAGTTTTTTATTATCATTGCATCAGTAGTTTGTAGTCGTCGACGGTCCCAACGCGCCTCAAAGAGATACCAGCAAAACCGTAGGGCCGAAGCCTACTCGGTCCATGGGTCAACTTCTGAAAGGGAAACCCTTGGTCCTAAAACGCAAGGTAACTGAAGGAACATATAAAAGTGAAGCGCCATTGAATAGGTTACTTCTAGGCAAGCGTGCTCCATCGTTGACCACATCATCGCTTACCATCAGGTGAGATAGTGGCCAAACCTATCATAATTAAAAAAAAAACAGGTGTGGTTTTAGTCAGTAAAAGATAGAGCGGGAGAAGTCATAAGATGATTTCAGACATCAAAAAAAAAAAACAGTAATTCATAAATGAATAATTTGTTTACTGCCAACTTCTTACCATTAAGGTATGTTTAGCATTTTGGTCATCAAAAATTTTATCACCCAATGTATCGGTCATTTTATTCACTCTAAAAGAACCCATTAAAGCAGTGGTTCTTAACCGGTGGTCCGCGGACCACTGGTGGTTCCTGGAAGCATCCCAAGTGGTCCGCGGAGCCATCCTAATAAATAAGAATAGTCGGTAATAAATCTTGAGGAAATTTGAAGCCAAAAGGCAATTTCTTTACAAATCTTCGAGACGTTGATATTCGTTACCTACCTTTATTTTCATCGACATTATGTGGCAGCGGTTCTCGGCGCTTCTGATTATTAAAAACAAGTACCTAAATCGGTTGGATGCCACTCGGCGATATGCGTTTGGCTTTGGGTAGCACTGAACCAAGGATTCAGAAGTTAGTAAAGAGTATGTAGTCACAAAAATTGCATTAAAATCGTAACTGTATTGTAGATAATTTACCGTAAAGAAAATTAAAGTACTGAGGGCTTTAAATAATTTTATGCGTGTTTTATTTATACATGAATTGGAACATTTATTTACATTTAGGTACTTTATATTAACTACAAACTAATTTACCAACTTGGTGGTCCATGGCAAGACAAAAATTTTGTCATATGGTCCCTCATGCCTATAAGGTTAAGAACCACTGCATTAAAGAAATAGCTGCACCCGCTCTGGGTGGAGTGAGACAGCTTATTAGATGCCAATGTATACACTTCTATAATAAACTTCCTAGTCATATTCAACAACTAAGCCTTAATAAATTCAAATTATTTGTAAAGCGAAAACTTTGCCAAAAGGCTTTTTATACTATAAAGGACTATGTTGAGGACCAAAAGGCTTGGGATTGACCTGCTCCAGTACGCACTGCAACTGTTGTCTTATTATTATTATTTTTTTCTTTTGTTTTTATTTTTAATTGTGTTTTTTATTATTTATTACAATTCGATATTGTAGATTATTTTTATTTTGCAATTGGACTTTTTTTTTTCTATTAATTTTTGACAAAAATGTTTACTTTGCTAAAGTATTACATTTTGTAAACTATATTTTTCTTTTATTATTGTGAACGTGAGGACTATGTTGATTGTTTTTTTTTTTCCTTTTCAGTAATTTTAATGTATGTCTGGCAATTTGAGTATTTTCTGCGGCCTACCCAAATGTCCTTTCCTTGGTATTGTTCGTCAAGTCGTTGAGCTCCTTAGTAGTCCTGAGTTGAGCTTTACGAATACTGACAAATGCTTGCACTGACTGGAGAGGTCCACTCAAATCTGTATGGTTCTTTCTTCATAAGACCACTTCAGACAAATCTGCATGGTTCTCATGTGATTTGACCATTACAAATTTACTGTATGGACTTTAAAAGAGACTTTGACCCCTGAGTTTGTTTCGGTGTTTCTTCTCAGGGTAGTCAGCTAGGAAACACCGGCCTCATCTAGTTTAAAAATGACGAAAAAAAATAATTGACGTGTAAAAGTGTTTTTTAAACCTATTTACAAAATAAATATCATTTATCATTTATCATTTATAATATTTTTACTGACTAAAATCTGCCTCTGTTCCTTCAGTTACCCTTTGCGTTCTAGGCGTAATAGGTAACTCTTTCTAACTTTCCCATAGCCGACTACAAAAGAACCCCCAAATCAATTAACACCGATCCCTAATCCAAAACCGCAGAGTGTTATCGAACAAGCCCAAAGCTGCCCATTCACAGTGCGACCGCTTATTAATATCCCCAATAGTGAGCATTGTGCCAAAAGGTTGGATTTATCATAGTTGTTGTTCAGTCGCGAAACACAGTGCAGACCGCACGCCTGGATGAAACAAACGTGGATATGGAATTTTTGGGAAAAGGGTAGGTGAAAGTTTTTGGGTGGCTTTGTCGTCAGAATAATAATATGGGAAGTTCGAGTTGGTGTTGGCGCATAAATCATTTTTAGGGGTGACTTTGTTATGGATTTATTTGCAATTCTGTACCGTATAGGGGTTTATACTATTTGTTGCAGCTTATACTGGAAAGGGTCTTAAGAATAAGCCTTTCTGATATAGACTCTTGAGAATTACGGAGATACAGATACCTAAGAGTGGTTATGGAGTAGTTTGTTTTGATTAAAATCCTAAAATATAACCGACTTCAATATAAAAACACTATAACGTAAAGAATAAAAACCCTAATCTGGAAGATTTTTCAAATAATAAAAAGAATTTTCCAATCGATTCATAAATAACGTTCATAAGTAATAAGGTTAAAAAAATATAATCAAATGAAGAACCTCCTTATTTTTTTGAGGTGCGTAAAAAATTCAAGGAGCTCTGACATTTTTACACGATACTTTTCTAAAAATCCGAATTGTTTGGGTTGGACCTAGTGACATTTCGGTAGCGCATGCCAATTGCATACATTTTAGATTTTTGGATAATCGGAAGCGTAGAATATTTATATTCATATATATGGCTGTGAAAAAGACGGATGAAAAAAGATTGCATGTAGCGGAGATGAGAATGTTGAGATGGATGTGTGGTATGACGAGAATGGATAAAGTGAGAAATGAGTATATTAGAGGAAGTTTGAAAGTGGTGCCAGTGACTGAAAAGTTGAAAGGCAATCGTTTGTCTTGGTATGGTCATGTAAAGAGGAGGCATGAAACGCATGTTACTAAAAGCGTTATGAGTATACATGTGGATGGATGGAGAGAGAGGGAGGCCAAAGAAAAGATATGAAAGGAAAGGAAGTTAGAGATAGCATGACGGACGACAGAATAGAATGGAAGAAAGAAACGTGTTGCGTCGACCCCAAATAAGACAAGACAAGGGCAGGAAGATGATATTAGCGCAGAATATTAATTTATATAAGTCTTAAAATACAAACAAATTGACCAGATAATACTAAAAAAACGATCTCGACAGAAATGAAAATTTGATCGAGATTAAAAATACAAAATCGTAACCATTCGAGTAAGGTCTGAACTTACTTGCGTTACATAGCCGAGCGTGACGTGTTGTAGCACTGTAGTACCCACAAAATAAAGTGCTCAGCGCGTCAAGACGTCTTATTTAAGACGACTACATGACCTAAAGCGCGGTCACTCTCAGACTGCATACAAAAAAAAGAGATACGCAAAGACACAATGCTTGCAAATGTGAAGAAAAGAAAGAAAGAAAACATGTTTATTCTGCCTGAATAGACGCACTATTCGTTACAAATATACAAAAACCAAGTTCCCTGACAGGCCATGTGTGTATCGACACCACTAGGACCATAGACAACACAGATGTCTAGGTTATCTGTGGCATTTTGACGCCGGCCTCAACAGAGACAAACATAAACAAAAATTAACCAAAATATAAAAGAAAAAAACATAATTTTAACAATAAAAACTAAGAATCAAAGCATGAAGCATTTTAGCGAATCACTCACACACACAGATATCAAAATTAAAACACTTTAATAACAAAACGTTGTTTGTAGAACAATTTGACAAACAATCAGCATGATTGTCAGTATATTAGTCCGATTTTGAATCGATAAAAGCAATTTTTAGAGGCATCTTCGTGACTTTTCTATCGTACTAAATTAACTGTGTTATGTTTTGAACACTATCTGTCTAGCATTTATCGTGAAAAATAACGCATATTTTTCTGATTCTGTTTACTACAGGGGACTAAATCACGATTTTTTGCCAAAATCCTGACAGTTATATCACTTTGTACAAAATAATCTCCGAAACTATGACGTGAGTTGATCCAAAAAAATCGTATTTTTATTTAGATAAGTTCTATGTATAAATTACAAAACGGGTACAACTCGACTTATAGCACTCATCACAGGAGGCACAGATATACATTTGCGAATTAAAAAACTCGCGATTAACTCCCGTAGTCCTCTTAAAAAAAGAATAACATTCGATCAAATTACAAGCTACACTTTGGAAACAGCAACACCTGCAATTGTTTAATCGTTTACAGCAATCACAATAAAGATGAGTCAATCTACTCTACAATTACATTCACTACGGCCGAGGTTGAATCATTGAGGGAGTGCACGCCATCAATGATGGTACCTTCTAGGGATGTAACGGAGGTTCATTTAGCGGATGTGAAAACACAGAGCGGAGGCAGAAGTGCAAAGAAAAAAAAGATCAATTAAAATATTTGTTATGTCTAAGCGGGACTGGAATTGTTGTCTTCTCCCAAACATTTAATGAATTTAAACCATACAACTAAAAGAAAACTAAAAATTAAAATAGTACTTAATAATATTGGAATAGAAATGGAGGGAGGCCTTTACCCACCAGTGGGACAATACAGGCTAGCTATAATAAAATAATACAAAACCAAAATAAAATAAAAATTATTGAAAATTATTATTTAAAAAAAGCGTGTTAAAAAAGTACAGAATTATTGAAATGATCAAACATACGAACTAAAACAATGTCTTTATTAATATTGTCAACATACATTTAAAGTGGAGATATAATTTCCTGCGGAACTTCCGCAATTGTGTGATTGTGGTGCCACAACCTACAAATCAATGACGCAGTATAACTTATATTGATTAAGACATTAAGATGCCGTGCCGTGAACGGGACGACACGCAATGCAGATAATGGCGTGACATAACATTTAAATAATTTTGTATTATAAATGGGTTTGGTTGAGATTTGAGGAGCGGCTAAGTCATAATCAGCCTTTTAATGTTGCCACTATTGGGAGTGAGGCTTTCTTTTTAGGAGAGGGAACGGGCCATACGCAATCCACAATGCGGGCCTAGTGCGGATTGGTGGATGTCAAGTTGTGGTCAAACGGCAGCCTACTAACTGAAAAAAGTAGTCACGGTAAGAATCTGGAAAAAAATAGGCTTTTTTCTTTACTCAAAACCTTATAGAACACCGCACTATTGAAAAGATATCTATCATTACCAACCTTTAATATATCACAAGAAAACACTTAAACGGCGCCAACAACCCACGATAGCCACTCAAAATATTTGGCAATAGAAGCGAAAGCATAATCACTTCATATCTAGCACTCTTGAATCCAAGTGTACCTAAAAACGAAATGGACCACTTATGTACTGCCCACGTAATGCTAAGCCGGGTACACACTGTTATAACGTAACATGAAATGTAACATGCAATGAAAGAATTTACCGTCCTCATTGTCGCAATGTACATCGTGTATGGAGTACTGCTCTCATCTTTGGGACGGGTCTGCCAAATACCAGCTTGATGCGCTAGAGTCGATTGAGAGGCGAGCCAAGAGGATCATCGGCAATGATGCACTTGTTGAGTCGAAGCTCCAAAGCCTTGGGCATCGCCGCCGAGTTGCTAGCCTGTCGGTTTTCTATCGTTTACATTTCGGGGAGTGTGCACTGGAATTGCACAATCTAATTCCGCCAAGTCCGTTCCATCATCGGACCACTAGACGTACGACGTTGCGCCACCGGTACATGGTAGACATCCCACCCATACGCACAAAACGTTTTAAGAACACATTTATTATGCGTACAGCCAAGGAGTGGAATTCCTTGCCGGAGTCTGTGTTTCCAGATAGCTACAACTTAGGGGTCTTTAAGTCAAGAGTGAATAGGCTACTTCTAGGCAAGCTTGATCCATCGTCGACCACATCATCGCTTACCATCAGGTGAGATGGTGGTCAAACGCGAGCCTATCATTAATAAAAAAAAACCTCTACTTAAAATTATTCTAAAATCAAAATTCAGTTAAATAAAACTGCAAGTGTATATGACGCGACGTAACAGATCACAATTCATAACAGTCAGTGTCTGTGTTTGTATCTTTTGAGCCGTTGTTCCAAATGATACGTCATATCATCTAAAATTTATCTGTCTCAGTGTGACTATGACGCGACGTATCAGATCACGATTCATTTGAGCCGATGTTCCAAATGTTACGTTTGTATCTTTTGAGCCGATGTTCCAAATGTTCCAAATGATGCTCCCGAATATTTCAGTGATTCAGATGCAAATGTTCCAATCGCAAAGATGACACACTTTGCCCACGCCTACTGACTAAAGAAAGCGCCTATTACACCACTTGATATTCAGACAGTCTTAGTCTATGTTTATCTATTTATCTCATCGTTCTGTTTCATTCTTTTACACGACATTGGCGTAAGTTGTTCTTTTTCTTGTGTGACGCTACATAGACTAAGACTGTCTGAATATCGAGTGGTGTAATAGGCGCTTTACTAAGCTATGTTCGCACGCATGGCGGGAATAGATGCAAGTAGGTAGTACATGCTCGGTTCGTGCTACGTCATGTTACGTTACAGCAGTCTGTACCCGCCTTTACAGAAATAAGGAAAAACAATTACCCAAATAATTTACGGGTTATTGTATAAACATTAATATGAATAATGACTTCCTTTAGTAAGTAAGTTTTGGTGTATTTAATTGTTAAAGGAAGCATGTGTTGTGTGATTTGTCGCAATACTTTATTGGTAGTGGAAGTAAAGAAAGTATGTGAGATGGGTTGTTAATGGAATCAAGTTAAATGTAGTCCGAAGACTTCGGCAGGAGAACCAAGGTTACCGACGTAATCCGAAGAATTGCTAAACTTAAGTGGCAGTGGACAGGGCACTTTCGTAGAAAAAAATGGTCGTTGGGGCCGAAAAGATCTGCTCCCTAGCCAAGTTACGACCATTTCGTTTCGATTCTCTTGCGTCGAACGCAAGCCTTTGTTCTGACGTCGACGATCTCAACGCTCAGTCACGTGGTCAGAACAAAGGAATCGTAGGCGTGGCCTACTCGAGGCGTTCGACGCAACAGAATCGAAACGAAACTTTCGTAACTTGGCTAAGAGGGCTGGAGTGGCAACGGCATACCACAAGGGTGACCGATGACCTGGTGAGGGTCGCGGAAATCTAATGGATGCAGTCTCGCATCCATTAGATTCCCGTCACAGGACCGTTCATTGTGGTGATGATGTGGCCAGATCATAGAAACTGATCACTTCATGATATGGCCAAGTTAAACTGGCCAGATCGTTTTAAATGTTAAACTGTGATGATATGTCAATCCTCTTTTGGCCTATTTTCTTTAGACTTTTCATTATCATAGAAATCTTACATCAATGATATGGCCAAACGAGGATTGACATATCATAAAATGTTAACGTTTAAACGATCTGATCAGTTTTAGTTGGTCATATCATGAAGTGATCAGTTTCTATGATCTGGCCACGGCAGTGACACTTGAGAGAGGTCTATGTCTAACAGTGGATGACTTTCGGCTGAAATGATGATGATGATGTAGTCCGAAGAAATCATTCTTGCGTATGTTTGAATTTGCGGCCAAAGAACAAATAATTTATTATATAATATTCACACAACTATCACACAACGCCGTCTAGTCCCAAGCTAAGCAGAGCTTGTGTTATGAGTACTAGACTACTGATAATGATACTTAAATATTTCTAAATACATACGAGTACATATTATAGATAAATTATATAATATTATAAAATAAATGATAAGAGCACAGGTGGGTTTTAGTCAGTAATAGTCTGACGTGCCCTCTCGCTCCAAACAAAGCAGGGAAGGCTGTTTGATGATTTCCTACCTCAAAAAAACCAGGCAAATGCGAGTCGGACTCGCGCACTGAGGGTTCCGTACAAACTTACTTATGAAAATAGTACAATTCCCGAATTGAGTTACGAAGGTTTCTCCGAATCGCAAAAAAAAAATTGATGACGTAACTACAAATTTACAGTTTTCATATTTTTTTCTATACTTGTGCTATAAGACCTTGCTTCAAGCCAAATTTCAGGATTCTAGGTCAACGGAAAGAATCCTATGAATTTTCATTCCCTTGAGAGTGTCGAAATACACGTTTTTTGCGACGCGTATTTTTTAACGGCCGTATTTTTTTTTTAGTTAACTCAGAAGTTTGATATTTACACAGCTTCAAGCGACCGCAGACTTGAGTATATGGTTTTAATTTCAACTCGATACATCCACGCATTCCCGAGATAAAGGGTCTTGACAGACAGACAGAGACGGACAACAAAGTGATCCTAAAAGGGTTTCGTTTTTTCCTTTTGAGGTACGGAACCCTAAAAACAACTTATCTGCTATAAATTTTGCCCGTTTTAGTAATGTTTCCAATATTGCAAATCCTTAACGGGATTAATAAATTCCTTCACTTCTGTATTAAAATATACAGCATGCATAAATATAAATACAAATCAGTCAATTTGGGATGAAATTCTAGCATGGCTCGCATCGTAACAAGATAATTTCACCCCGAATTTTGAACCCTAACCTTTGGTAATAAGGGTCATGACATTCTCGAACTGATGAGCTGATTACATACTCCACCCCTTCGTCTACAAATTAATTGTGTCTAATGGAACACACGCTTGAATTCACGTTCCCCATCTCATACGTTCAATAATGGGCTATAGTATTTCAAAGATAAGGTTGAAAATTGAATGTGAATTATTGCAGGATGCCCAAATGTTTCGTGATGTGTTTGCGGTAGATTTGTGCTGTGTTTAAATTAGTTTAGTGCTTGTACGAGTAAGAGAACTAGTGTCGAGGTGAAAGCTATTAAGATGTGGTTATTAGTGGAGAGTAAACTTAGTTGGGTGCTAAGTTAGCCCGAGGTTTGTATCGGGAAAACAAGGATACTTCATCGAAGATACCTTCTACTTTACTTTGAGAAGTTATAGTCTCTACATGTACATTTACAGTAAAGTACTACGTGTAGGTAAAGTGTGACATTAGGAATAATTTGACGTTGCCGAAAAGTTCTGGAATAGCAACCGCGAGCCAGTAAATGCAGCGTTGGATGGGAAGGCCTGTCATAAAATAAATTGATGATTTCGAGAGGTTCGCAAGAGTCCGCTGGATGAGGGAAGCATAGGGCCAGTAGATATGGCTACGCTTGTGCGACACTTATGTTCAACAGTGGACGTCTTTCGGCTGAAATGATGATGATATCCGACTAATGGGGACCTTCGGCTTTCCACCACCTGATACATTATTAGCAATATCCGATTCATCAGTTCTTTTCAAAACTCAACTCAAACTCAAAATTATTTTAATTCACTAAGGCCTACAGCTTCTGACGTTTTATAAGTGCCCAACTTATAAAACGTCAGAAGCTAGCGCACGGTTCTATTTGGTCGTTTTCTATGGAGAGGAAACGGCAAGAAAATCAATGGTTACTTTTTTAAAAACATGATTGATTCTACAATATTTCCAGATAACACTATTAATAGGTATGAGAGGACAGTGTATACCGGTCAACTTTGTACCCAAAAGCAAAAAGAAAAAGACTGTTTTTGCTCTTAAAATCGACAGTGAAGTTTTTGATTTGAACGCAGCATGAGAAATACAAACTCTATCATAACTTGGGTATAGCAACGACAGTGACGAGATGATTGTCACAGTGGGTGAACAAATGGTTGAATACGTTACGAGACAGGTGCGTTCCCTGACAGAAAAAAAGAAACCTGGTCGAGTTATTTTGTGTATAACATCAGTTTCTAATGCGTCAGCATAATGTAATGTATAATATAAATCATTCTGCTAAGGCTGCAGATATGTTCGGAATAATATCCATAGCACTTTTTTTTCGTGATCTTTTTGCCGAATAAAACCCACAGTGTTCATTCAATTGCCCTTTCTTGCGAGAGCTGTAGTTACTCCTAAGAACAATCCGCAGCCCTGGCAGGCGTCGGCATCCTTTTGAGGCACGTGTGAAACACAACCCGTCGTCAAGTCAGGCCATCCGTAAAGGACCAAGCTTTACGGACGGCCGGGCGGCGAGTTAACCATGGTTCGCCGTCCGCAAGCATGCGAGTTCTCGTAGCCCTGGGACGCAAACGGAAACTGAATGAACACAGTCGGGTTTTTAGTCAGTAAAAGTCTGACACTCCCGTTCACTCCACCCAGAGCGAGAGATTCAACGATTACCAAACTCAAAAAAAAACCCTTCTCAAAGAGAAATTTATTTGCTAATTTTGTAAATAATGTTGAATGAGCTGCTACCAGCGGCTTCAAACCTGTAAAAGTAGATAGCGGTCCCAAGGTAAAATAGTCCCAGGACAAAATATTCCCAGGATAAAACACTTCCAGGATAAAATAGTCCCAGGATAAAATATTCCCATTATAAAACAGTTCTAGAATAAAATAGTCCCAGGATAAAATATTCCCATTATAAAACAGTTCTAGGATAAATAGTCCCAGGATAAAATAGTCCTAGGATAAAATAGTCCCAGGATAAAATAGTCCCAGATTAAAATAGTCCCAGGATAAAATAGTCCCAGAATAAAATAGTTCCATGATAAAATGTTCCCAGGATAAAATAGTCCCAGGATAAAATAGTCCTAGGATAAAAAGTATTGCTATTCCAGAACATGGTCTACCCGTGTGCTAAATTTCATCCGAAGCCGTTCAGCCGTTCGAGCGTGACAAACATACACACTCAAACTAAACGTTTCCCGTTATAATACTGGTGTGATTTCTGTTTGATGTAGTTAAATATAATTATATTAATGAGCTGATGATATTGAAGACGCATGACTAGAGAAAAGGTGAGTTGCCTGGCGGTTGTAAATTATGAAGTAAATTATTTGGACAATGGAACAGACATAAACAGACCCTTAAATGTTTCACTAAAGCAATATTTCTTACATTGAACACTTCAGATTCACTGCAGTGAGATGTTTTATGTTATACGTAGACATGCATAACACTTACCCGACCTAGACACCTACCCACCTATATAGACATATAGTTACATAATACTAAAAGCATGCATTTTATATCAACGTAGAATAATACTGAAGAATAGACAAAACAGACAATTTATTGATAGGAAAGGAAGAAGAAAGAAAATAAATTTATTTAGCACACAACCATACTCAATGAAGAAGTACCTATGGTAAAACTTAATTTAAAAAACTGGGCAAGTGCGATTCGGACTCACGCACTGAGAGTTCCGTGCAATCTTACCTAACAGTTCAATTCCCGAATTGAGTTATGAAGATTTTTTAGCATCGCAAAAAAAGTTTTTTTTTGTGTCATAACAACAAATTTACTGTTTACAGATTTTTTCCTATACTTATTTATTCATTTATTTTATTATTTATATACACACAAATATACAGAAGAAGATATCTTATTATTAAAAAAATAACTTAACTACTTACTTGTTCTATGAGGCCTTGCTTTATGCCAAATTTCAGGATTCTGCGTCAACGGGAAATACCCTATGAATTTTGATTCCTTTGAGAGTATCAAACTATACGTTTTTTGCGACATAAACGGCCGTATCTTTTTTATTCGTTAACTTAGAAGTTTGATTTTTTCACTGCTTCAAGGGACCGCAAACTTAGTATATGGTTTTTTAATTTCAACTCGATACCTCCACGCGTTCTCAAGATAAAGAGTCTTGACAGACAGACGGACGGACAACAAAGTTATCCTTTATGGGTTCCGTTTTTTCCTTTTGAGGTACGGAACCCTAAAAAGCAATAACATTGTATGTCTCACAGCTACGTCAAATAGGTCCAGTTCAGCATAATAGACAACACACACACGACAACAACCTACTGCAGTTGGCTGACGTTTGTTTTCAACTTTACTTTGAGTGTATAGATCGGTTCTTTTAACTTTGTATTATACCTATTTTATAATCCAGAATCATACCAACACGAACATTGAACCCACCAAGGTCTAAAATTGCCTTCTTGCGGGTTTCAGGTAGCAATTATAACCTCTCAAACCTCTGAGGCATATGATCCGATGACGATCTAAGTTTAGACTGGGGGTCGCGACAGGCTAAAATAGACCGTCTCGCAAGTTTGTAGATCCCAGAATTGTATATTAGGGCTCTAGTGACCCAGGTTTTAGAGAAAGAGGGTCGCCAAATGTTTGACAAGGTCAGGGAATCATTTAGTAGGTACCCCTCAAAGCCGAAGTTGTGGCAACTAGTAGAAACCTGCATTAATTGTTGATTACGTTAGAAAACCTAAACATTACCTAACTTGTTGTTCATCGAAAATCAATTTGGGTCAAACAAAAAGGCTAACCATTACACACTCATATGTTTTACTGATCAAACTGATTTCTTTGACAAGACAGACATGTAATAAAAGTTATCAAATTCAATTAAAAATAATCGTTCAAGCGAATGGGTGTGGAAGGAGAACGCTAAATGCAACTGAAAAGTCCGAGATGCCCTCTTGCTCCACCCGGAGTGGGAGGAGTTAGTAGACGATTTCCCACCACAAAAAAAAAAGATGGATTGCAACCCATTCCGTCTTAGAGAGAGGATCGAAGCCAGTGTTCCTGGTCATCCGATCATAGGACTGGCCTGTTGGTCTAGTGGTTGGTGGTCCTGACTGCTATACTGGAGGTCATGGGATTTTTTGGACGGGAAATCATCAAATGACTTCTCCTACTCTAGAGCATGTCAGAATTTTACTGACTAAAATCTACTCCTATCCTTGACTTACGTTCCAGATCCCAGGGTTTTAGCAGGCTTCAGCCCTGTTGGGCCCCTATGGTTTTGCTTACTTCTTTATGATGTGCGTATGGAATACTACACGCCGTCGACGACTCGGGCTCGGTCCGGTCCGGTCACCGGACAGCCGGACGGCGACCTACCCATTGCTAGCTGACCGCAAGCCCACGCCTACGATGGGTGGAAATCGGGGTCGGGAAAGTTGTAGAATATTATTATTATAGAATCATGTGGAGCCCAAGGTTCATAGGTACAAAGTGCATCATGTATGTTATTGAAATCTACTGTTGCGTTATTATTCCTCACTACCCTGCCCTGGTTTATGTTAATGCAACAGATAATAGAATCCATTATATTGAGTAATGACCAGGTTTAGACTCAATGTAAACTGAAAGCCAGATGCGCTCCAATATGTTAGTGGTAATAATTAACATGCGTTTGTGCAGTTACGTTTTATGCTTACCATTTAGCTATTGAGTATAATTGATTTCTATCGGAAACTAGCAGAGTGACCGTACGCCTAGCACCTAAAGCATTGTGTGACAGAGAAACGTCAGGTTCTACGAGTACTCTTATTTTGTAAGTAAACTCCCCTTAGCCTGGCGCGCCAAACACCACAATCATGGCGGTTAGTCCCCTCTTTGAGGAGTGACTGGAAAGGCGCCACAGCGTCATCACCTTCCGCATGACAGGTCATCAAAGGACCTGGTAAGTTCGGAAGACACGGTGAGTTCCGGATTTAGGCGGAAGAAACGCCCGGTCGTCAACATACGATGGCGGTGTTTTCATGGAGGTAATCGGCGGTGGCGACCTCTCGCATCAGGCCACGGTTCAGGCCATGGTCCGGAGCAAGAGAGAATGGGATGCGGTCACGTCCTTCTGCGAAGCAGTAATGCTAGTGAAGGATATGGCCGCAACAGTGTGGGAACGTACATCCTCACGCCCGAGCCACCGCTTCCTGAGACGCCCTGGGCGTCGAGAATCACAGGACGATCCCCGGCCACCGCAGATGCCGGTTTTCGGACGACGAGCAATAGTTAGCTCACCGTCCGGACCGCGAGGAAAAACCCCTAAGCCTTGGGCTGCGGTTACGTTTGAGAGAGTGACTGTGGCCCTAGAACGTAAAGGGCAACTGAAGGGCACAAGTGGATGGGTGGGCAGTGAGCAATGGTTAGCTCGTCGTATGGCCATCCGTCCGGACCCAGCCCAGTCGTCAACAGCGCGTAGTAATCCACCCGCTCCCCAAAGAGATGTCAGCAAACCGTAGGGGCCAAGCAGGGCCGATGCCCGCTAGGACCGCGGGGATTTTCTGAAAAGGAAACCCGTAGTCCTAGAACGCAAAGGTTAACGGAAGGGCACAGGTGGGTTTTAGTGAGTATAGTATAAGTTTGCTTCTCTTGCCACCTTAGAGAGGGAGAAGTAATAGGATAACTTTCCCACCTCAAAAAATCCCCTAACCCTTCCAGAAAAATCTCATACAGCTTCTATAAAAATAATTGTCTAAATAGGAAACGACATAAGGCAATAAAAATTCAAAGTCACAAACAAGCGAAGCGTACACAGATAACATTATTATTTGAGGGTTGGGCACGCAAAGCGATTCGTAGCACCGTGTGCGCTGAGCCGAAAGCGAAGTGAGTGTTCACATTTGAAATATGTAGCATCGATTTAACTTGATATACGGCGAATGCGTTTGAAAATCGAGCGGATGACGTCATCAAGTGTGTACGTGTAACGAGACTATTCTGTGAAACCCGGAATCGACTTTTTTATACGGAAAACAGAGTTTTGTCACTGACATTTGACAGCTGTCATCACAAAATTGAGTTTGATTTTGACATATCAGCGAGTATTCCTGTTTTATGTTGGAAATTTGAATATTTTTGCTAAACGTAGAATTTCTTGACGAAGTTTGTTTTTCTTGATTGCTATAATATAACCTGGAGCTCTTGAAATGAGAAGAGTTTCGTCACACCGATTACCGTTACGTGAGATAGTGGTTACACGGGAACCTATTAAAAACCTTTTTAAGTGATTTCCGAAACACTATATAAGGTACAGTCAGTTAACGTTCCTATTGGCAAGAAAATAATGATCAATTTCGCCTATTCCAAAGTAATACTTTCAATTTCGCCCTTTACAAACAGTTATACGGCTGCTGAAAGCTAGATCAATATCAAAGGTTTCATGAAATTCAGTGCTCTTTAACATTTCTGTTGAAACTTACTTCAACGTGACCGAAGGTAAGAAATAAACAAGAAAGTAGGTATCGTGTACCTCAAGTTTAACCTTTTAGAGGTTTCCCTTTGTCTTGAAACTTTAAAGTTTTCCAGTTTCAGATCCAAATCAAATCTACGAAACGGCTTGCGGAAATCGTAAAACCAATTTTAAACAAGGGTCGCCTGAATAAATTAGGGACTTGAAGGATGGATTACATTTTCCGGCGGACACGAGAAAGTGACTACTAAAGTGGGGAAACAGAAGTTTAGACAGCAATACGTTTTACTTTAAATTTTTATTCTCGCATTTTTTATAATCAACGACTTTTCTAGACTGCTTCAGGCTCACGTTTTCGTATTACTCAAAACTGTGGGGCAGGTTAAATTGATGGGCTGCGAGAATTTTCTAAAGAGTTACCATGGCCTTTTTTTTGAGGTAGAATATAATTTAGTGACTTCTCCCGGTCAAGGGTGAAGCAAGAGGGCTACATCCCCCATTTTTTTCTTTAGTAACAGGGTAAAAAATAGCCTCACGAATAGCCTACCTACTAAATATACGAAAATAAGACCATAAAAATTAAGCACTTTCGGAGGAGATCAGAAATTAATAGCAAACATTATGCCAGGAGATTTTTATACATATATTAGATTTAATTTAAGTGCATTCTCTACAAGCTCACCAAAATAAGACTTCAAAAACCAATCAACGCAGCTCCGTTCAGTTACGAACAAACCGAACACAATCTCATTCGCCCTTAACTCACAAAGGCTTACTATCAATCATTCATCGCTGACCAACCGTGGTAGCCTGAATCTATCAATACACACGTCACATCTTCAACGTGGCGTGTACGTGGCGTGTACGTGGCGTGTACGTGGCATTTACGCAATCTGCACAGAATTGCGAATTAATTGCCGTTTATGTGCCAACTTGTGTGTTTGTCTGTTTGGCCTGGCTGTTTGATATTAGGGTTTGAGGTGGTCGTTAATGGTACGGTTATGAGGTTTAATTGGCGATTTATATGATTAAACGCGATAGATAAGATAGCGAAAGGAATGACTGACTGAATTTATTGATTTCGATTTAATTATTTAAATAAAGACCGGCGGAAGATTCAGTTTTGATTCCGCCAAAAAAATTGGTTGCTTCGGGCTTGATGGAAACTAGTTTTTGAGCTGACGGTTTTTTTTAAGATACGAAATCATCGTGGGCGTGTTAGACTTCCGAAAGCAACTATCGGGCAGTAACCCGGACCAGGCGTAATATCCGTCTGGTCGAAGGATCACCTCTTTCAACGGAGGTTTGCTAGTTTACACCCTGTTCCGCATACCACTTAACACACATATTGTTTAAACTAGTGCACATTATTTGTTGTTTTGTGCTAGAGCCAAGACAGAAAGTTATTGTATACATAATTAGTTAAAGGTTGATCAAATTCAGAAGCAGGAGACACTTACTACAATGACTATCACACATAGCGTCCTTCGATGCAACCAATTTACCCTTATAACATTTCATAACTATTCATATAAATGAACTGTAAGAGTTATTCAAATGGTATGCTGCTAAAATGGTCGCAAATGGCGTGTACGAATGGTTGGTCATGTTCAAACCAACATACACTTAATGTAAATTGGAAATAACTTAGCAAGTTCCACATAACTCGTGTATAAATCTGTTTTCATAAGCATTTAGATAGTGAACCTATATAATATACTAGCTTTTGCCCGCAGCATCGCCCGCGTACATAAAATATAGCCTATGTCACTCAGTTATAAAGCAGCTTTCTATCGGTGAAAAAATTTTAGCAATCGGACCAGTACTTTCAAAGATTACTTCCTACAAAAAAAAAACTTTACCTCTTTATAATATTAGTGTAGAAAATAAGATCTATGTCTATGTGTTTGGGGGAGGCCTATGTCCAACAGTGGACGTCTTTCGGCTGAAATGATGATGATGATGATGATGAGAAAATAAGAAGCTGTCTGACTGACATATCAACGCACAGCCAAAACTAGAGGGACTAGGAGCGTTAAATTTTGCACAAGGTTTCTTTTTATGATGTAGGCGCAAACTAAGGGACGTCAGCGAGTATCCACCCTTACGTTGTTGAAACTTCAACGGTCCGGACTAAGCGTTTCGCTTCGTCGTTTATACCGCGTACATCGAAGGACTGGAACAATTTGCCTGCTGCGATCTTCCCGTCCAACTATAATTTAGGTGTCTTCAAGGCTACAGTGAATAGGCTCTTAATAAACTAGTGCGCCTCACCATCAATGATTGCATCTCTGCTTACCATCAGGTGGGATCGCAGTCAAGCACTGGTTTATATGAACTTAAAAAAAGGGAAGATTTTCCAAAATTCACCATCCCCTTAAGGGATGAAACAGGGGTCCAAAGTTTGTATGAGGAAAGCTACTGTTACATGGGCGAAGCCGCTAATAGTATACCTATAGTAGATAGTTTGTTCATACTCGGAATATTTTGACGTACCTAAAAATGGGTTCCTGAAGATGAAAGGTGTCGTCAAGGCTGGCTAAGAAAGAGGTAGCTGTATAATTTGGAGGCGAACTAAGAATAAAAATGGTGAAGGAGCATTACCTTTCACTTTGATTTTTTCTACTCCTGGCTCAATTATATATTTAATATTTATTAGTATATTTTTTTCTTATATTATATGTATTTGTGTTATTATGTCTTATTAGTATTTTTCTGATGTTGTACACTGACAGCCCTAAATCTATCCCCTTTCTTTCAGTCCATCCAAAGGTTGTCTGTAAGAAATTGCCCTGTGCGATAAGACCGCCCATTGTACACTTATTTTTAATTATGTTTGTCCTGTATTTTTGTTTATGTGGTGTACAATAAAGAATATAATAAATAAATAATTTAAGAGGACTGGTTTGAGAGAGCGCGTAGTAATAAAATCTGGAAGGTCTTGTGGAGGCCTTTGCCCATCAGTCAAAGTCTATATCGAACTTCTTATTAGCAGCTTTTAAGTTTTATTACTCTGTTGTTTATTAATTATTTATTATTTTATTTTATTTATTATGGGAAAACAAACAGTGACACATTTATATTTATAGAATAGTAAAATACAAAACAATATTATTAAACGTGTAACCAACAACGTTTTCCACGAAATACACAATAACAAAAATGATTGATTGTTGTTGATGAAGATATTTTAAAAATTATTACATATTTGTATACTAGAACTAAACATGATTTAATTTTGTAAATAAAAAGTTGAACGCATATTCTGTTACCTTTTTGTGTTTACAGTCCCTACTATTTCAAAGTTCGAATCCAACTGTTAACTTAGAGATTCGCGTTTGAGCTACGAACCGTAGATGGCAGCACTTTCAATTGAGTTAAGACTTCTGCAAGCTTGACAGATTTGATTTAGAAGTCCAAAGTCAACGATAGATTTGAAATAATAATGAACATGTAGGCAAGTAGAAAGAAAAAGAAATTTAAGACTAAGAAAATAATCATAGAGCAGAAACTTTACAAAAGTTGAAAAAAGACGAATTCGTAAGTATTGTTGTTTAAAAAGAAAACCATGTTTTCACAAAGATAAGTAATAAGTCCTTTTAGAGGGAATTTCCTCCTCTTCTTTTAGATGGATTTTTGTTTAAGGTGGGTAATCATAAAATGATTTCTTCTGCTCTAGGGTAGAGCCAGAGGACATATCAGACTTTTACTGATTAAAACCACAACCTGTGTCCTTCAATTGCCCTTTGCGTTCTAGAACCAGAATTTCCTTTGTCGCAAATGAGACAAGGGATACTTATCGAATAACTTTTTCGTTCTAAACTTTTACGACGTTGACGTTTGCGTCCTAGGGTCCCGGTAACTCTTACAAAAAACCCTACAGCCCTGATAACTTTTCCCTTTCAATCGACTCACTCGCCATCACAACAGTAATAATATAATAATTCACAACTATCACACAACACCGTCTAGTCCCAAGCTAAGCACAAATTGTGTTATGAGTACTAGACAACTGATAAACATACTTATATATTTCTAAATACATACATAATATAGATAAATTACACCCAGACATAGAACAAATGATCGTGCTCATCACACAAACATTTGCCACGACCTCTGGCATAGCAGTCAGGGTCACTAACGACTAGACCAGGCCAGTCATTTCATTATATGACATTTTCATCATTTCAGCTGAAAGATATCCACTGTTGGACATAGGCCTCCCTAAGAATCGCCACAACGACCGGTCCCGTGCGTCTCGCATCCATCAGATTCCCACGCACCATGTCATCAGTCCACCTTGTGGGATGCCTGCGGTGCGTCTTCCAGTACGCGATCGCCATTCTAGAACCTTTCGGCCCCATCGAAAATCTGTTGTGCGAGCAATTTGCCCTGCCTGCAGCCACTGAAGTGGCCGTTAGTGATTCTTCGGGCTATGTCCAACAGTGGATATCTTTAGCTGAAATTGTGATGATAATGAGGGATATTTTCTTTGGTAAAAAGTATCAAAATCAAAGAACGAATACACAATTTTGTCTTACAATACACAAACAATGGTAAATAATAATGCTCAAATCTTAGTGATAAGATAAAATTAATTACGTCGCCATTTTAATTGAATAAATACCGAGACGGGGTAGCTTAGCAATATCCTGGTGTCAGCTGATGTTTTATTATTAATTAATAATGTACTTATCTTTACGGATTAGGAGGGAAGGCTCAACAAAGTTTGACAACACTTAATCGTTTTGAAGAATTTGTAAGTTGTGTACTTGTGTTGGAAGATTTAACATAGCGCATTGTAACGTTATAAAATTATGAAGACTGATTGGCGTTTGTTTTGATCGGACTTGAACCTTATGGGGATGCAACTCGACATACATTTTCACTGTTTTTCATACAACCGCTTTTACGCGATTATGACGCTATTACACATTTTTCATTAGATATTTTGGAAACACAGTATCTTGTGGATATTATTGAAATCTCTTGAAACCAATTTATAAATTTGTGTAAAACTAATCCAGTAAAGACCTCTAAAAATTACTTCATAATTTGCTCAAAAATTTAAAAAGTCAAAAAGTATAACAATAGAATTCTTGCAAATTTAATCAAGATTCTGAATGACGACAATTTTTTTTTTAAACTTTGAAGGGTTAAAAAAACACGCATTTCCTGGAACAAGTTTCGTAAAATATTCGAGTAAATCACGGAATTACCGAATGCTAACAGTGTTTAGGCGTTATCTCTCTTTTGTCGCGTTGCCTTTTCATCAAACATCGCGTTGGATTGCGTTAGATGAAGTAACAAGCTTTTAAACGATGCTTGATGTTGACGATAGGCGAGCGAAAAAGAACCTTCTTAATGAAACACTTTCTTCATATTCCAGAATTCTATTTTCTCTCTCTATTTTAAGTTTTACCAGGAATTTCTCTTGTATTTTGAGTGCCATCCAGTTCGATACCATTATTTGTTGGGTCTAGAAATATTTGTTCCAGGTGGGAAATTGGTTTGTTACTAAAAAAAGCAAACAAGTTTTATTTCCGAAATGACTTCTTGCATTTTTGTGTATTTTCAACTTCTCAAAAAAAAGTCAAGAATGAAAACTCACTAATGATTGTCAAACACAATCTGCAACTAACATTTTGTCCATGTGTTGTGCGGAAGTGTACCCCGGGGCCCCGGAATGAAGGCAAAGAAGGAACAGGAGTGGGTTTTAGTCAGTAAAAGTCTGACACGCTCTCTCGCTTCACTTAAGAGCGAGAAAAGTCATTGGATGATTTCCACCTAAATAAAAAAAAAAACTAAGATTTTGTAACAATTTCATCAGTTAGTTGCCTCTCCGAGTCTCTGAAACAAAACAAAAACACCAAAAACTCCACGACAAAGCAAGACCAATTAATGTACAAGGACACATACATTATGTATAGTGTAGCCCCCTAGCCCTTAATTAAAGTGAATGCATCTCACTGAGGAACGCGGCATGCGTTAGTCATTTCCCGCCGAGATAGAATATAAATTGTGAGGATTTGAGCTGTGTTTACACACATGTGACGTGTGTGTACAGCTAAGGAGTGGAATTAGGGCGAGCAATATCAAAAGGTTCTCAATTCCTGAACTAAGATCCGAAACTGGAGAGCTAATTCCGGAATTCCGGAACTGGTTCCGGAATTGGTACCTTTTTTTTTCAGAGTACCTTTAAAATCAACCAAAATTGAAAATAAATCAGTCTTAATCATTTAGAGTTACAAATTAAATAATTAACTTGTTTAATTTAATGAAGATTGCGATAGTTTATTACTTTTTGTATTTGGAAACAATAGCATTGTATAATGTACTTAATTTATTGATACTACTTTTCATTTGATATTTATCTGTTATTTATTTATTGTGCACACCTACCACAGTGTTTTCTCTTTTAACCCAAAGGTTGACTGGTAGAGAATGCCTTGTTGCATTAAGTCCGCCTATGTACCACTACTGTACATGAAGTTTAAATAAATAAATAAATAAATAAATGTAAAATCACTTTTTAACCGACTTCAAAAAGGAGGAGGTTCTATGTTCGGCTGAATGTATGTTTATTTTTTATTTATTTTTTATGTACGTTCACCAATTTCTCGGTCAATTGTGGACCGATTTTTAATTTTTTTTTATTGAAAGGTTATGCTTCCAACTTGGTCCCATAGAAATATTGTTTTGATCTGATCATGAACTTCGAAGATATGGAACAGAACTCCTCATAGGATCACAGCAGAACCCTCGTAACAAGTAAAATTGCTTTGTTTATACGTGTAGTCGATGACTGACTGAAAGTAGAGGGGGAATATATCGAACTGATCTGATGATGAAGCCTGAAGTAGGCACCGCAACTCTGTAATAAATTAATTTAATCTAACCGTGTTTGGGATTATTACAATTGTCATAAGATACACTCTGGCTAAGGTACCATCGAGCTAATCTGTTGATGATTATCTGAGTGGTACTCTTTAGTTGTGCTATCACAACTAAAATGTGTAAAATAAAAAACTTTATACAAAAAAAATACATCCGAATTAAATGTAAAAAAAAAACACTAAAAAGTACAAAATAACTTTAATTTCAGAAGTCGGTGTTAAATATCGAAGAGACAAAACTATTATAAAAACACCGACTTTCGAAATTAAAGTTTTTTTTTACATTAAAGTCGGTTGTAAAAATTTGTAAAAAGATTTTTAATTAGATATAGAAAACACACCCCTGCAAAAAATGGAAATTGTCGCTTACGATGTTTTTTCTGAATAGTGTTGATAAAATACTAAACTACATAAACTCGTACATAGCTTATGAGATTCATATCACTCCAGTTTGGCTTCGCAATAGTCGGGTAAAAAGGGTTTCGATGTCAACTGAATCCAGACGAGCCTTATGATGATATTTGTCGGGTTTACGAATAGTGTGGTATTGTTGTTGGGCACTCTGTATCTAACATCCAAATTCGTCCAAAATTGTCGGTTTTTGTTGTGGTAGCTTGTTTTTGCGAAGCATAGTTTTGATTTTTTGTACAGCTCTAGGTAGTGTTAAGCAATTGAAACCCTTAATATTGTGATGATAAACTAATATTAATAATAATAGAATTTAATAATAAATTTCTTAATTAATAAAATATTTTAATCTACACTGATATTATAAAGAGGTCAAATTTGATTTGTTTGTTTTGTTATTTGTAGGTTTTTTTTAAGTGGGAAAATCATCTAATGACAAATCCCGCTCTTGGGCGGAACGGGAGATAGTGTCAGACTTTTACTGACTAAAAACCCACTCCTATTCCTTCGTTGCCTTCGTCCCAGGGTCCCGGGTTTCGTTTTCACACTACCCATGGCCCCAGTAGGCTTCGACCCTGCTGGGCCCCTACGTTTTGCTGACATCTCCATGAGGCGCGCGTGGAACAATACGCGCCGTCGACGACTTGGGCTCGATCCGGACGGTTACCGGACGGTCGGAGGGCGAGCCACCCATTGCTCGCCGTCCGCAATCCCGCGCCTACGGTGGCCGGAAATCGGGATCGGAATCCCGGCGGCGCGCCGCCGGGATGCGGCGCTTAGGGCGTGAGGACCGTTGCCTCACGCGATCGGCCGCCTCCTTTGCTAGCATTAATGCTTCGCATTGTTTGTAGGAGGTAGGTAATTTCTGGAAGTACTGGTCCGATTGCTAAAATTTTTTCCCCGATAGAAAGCTGCTTTATTCCTGAATGACATAGGCTATATTTTACGCACGTGGGCGAAGCTGCGGCCAAAAGCTAGTATAAGATATAATTGTAATACGGACATAGGTGGACATAGGTAGAAACATTTTTTGTGTTACATATACAACATGTAACATAATAAATGCACATCCTGAAAGTAGTATACAATGTGCAGAATTGGTTACAAAATCGATTTCAGCTATTTAGATAAATTCTTGATAAATCTTGATTACGTCACAAGCGTGTGCGTGCGTGCGTAGATACCAAAACCGATGAGTAGTGCCGCCGGGACCCCGATCCCGATCCGATTTCCGGCCACCGTAGGCGTTGGCTTGCGGACGGCGAGCAATGGGTACCTCGCCGTCCGACCGTCCGGATGGCGCGTACAGTTCCACGCGCGCCTCAAGGTGATGTCAGCAAACCTGTTCATTGATAGTGGGGTGGGCCTTCTTAACTCATGTAACTTTATAAATAAACTGTTGAGTTTCCTAAAATAAATAAATAAATAAATAAACAAACCGTAGGGGCTCAGCAGGGTTGAAGCCTACCGGGGCCAAGGGTCTGATTCTGAAAGGAAGACTCGGCCCTGGTACGAAAGGCAACGAAGGAACAGGAGTAGGTTTTTAGTCAGTAAAAGTCTGATACTATCTCTCGCTCCGCTCAAGAGCGGGGGACGTCATTGGATGATTTTCCCACAAAAAAATAAATAAATAAAACCGATGCGCCACCAATGTAGTGCGACGATGCCCATATTATTTAACTACAATTAGGATACCTAATTTCTTAAGAAAACACTACCTAAGTGTATTTAAGTAAAATTTCAGTGCTTAAAATATGATTGCAACTTAATTTTCTAATAACGGTGTATTGTATTGTATTGTATTGTATTGTATGTCTTTTTGTTTTTTTTTAGTAAGTTTAATGTAACTGAAAATATGGATCTCGAATCTGGTCTGATAATAAGGTTTATTATTATAATGGCGTGTATTATTCCAATCACATGTTGTATATAGATTACCTGCCCACTACAAAACTTCGACAAACTAAACTAAAGCCAATCGAAAGCCAAAACACGATACTCCAAAACGGAACACGAATTCCCTAACACTACAACCACAGACATCAGTGCATCGCGTAGTTTAATTACAGCGCAACTGACGTCACTAAAACTGACAAACGAACGCCTGCTTTTGTGACTAGCTTTGTTTTGGACGACTTTCAGGAAGGACAATAGTTGTGAGAGTCAAAATGGAGGATGTACCAAAGCGAATTCAATTATACTAATCTATATATATAAAAGGAGAAACGGACTGACTGACATTTTAACGCACAGCCGAAACTACTGGGACTAGGAGCGTGAAATTTTGCACAAGGTTTCGTTTTATGATGTAGGTGAGCACTAAGAAGGGATTTTTGGAAATTCAACTTTTAAGGGGTGAAACAGGGGTCCAAAGTTTGTATGGAGAAACCTACTTTCACGCGGGCGAAGCCGCTGGCAGAAGCTAGTAACAAAATACGTACGTAGGTTTATTATTATGTTATCTTTAGTTTGTTTATTAAGTTTTTTTTAGTACATAAGGTGTTGCTAGCCGTTCAACGACTCGTCGATGACGGCTGGCGCTGAAAATCAGCGCTGTGGCTCTGTTCAGTACATGAGCCCCAGCATTTTGCTGAGCGCTGGCTGTTTGATGTGTCGCGTAACTTCGCTCTTTGGTATTGTGTTATATATATATATATATTATAATTTTTTCTAAGTTATGTGCCATGTTTGTGCAAATAAACTTTTTTCTTTCTTTTTCCTTTACTTTTCCCTCAACAACATCATCATCATCATTTCAGCCGAAAGACGTCAACTGTTGGACATATGCCTCCCACTGGTGTCGCCATAACGACCGGTTCTGTGAGTCTCGCATCCATCAGATGTTATGTGATGATTGTTTATTGGAAAATGAAATTATATAAAATATTAAAATGTATCTACCTAAAATGTGCTATTTAGTAATTAGCTTTAACTAGTTTTGAATCTATTGATATCGAGATAATGGTGTTCTATAATATTTTTATTTTTCAACACGCCTTTCTTTCTGCAGATCAGTCAAATCATGAGGCACCCATTTTTCATTTTTTTTTATAGATTTGACGCAAATGAGCTAATATATTGTTGGTAAGGTAACGTTAAACCATGCCGCTAATTCCTGGGTAGTTTGGCTCGGATCGGCTTCCACCATCTCTTTCAATTCATGGTTATTCACCTGTGTGGCGGTCTTTCACGTGGTTCGTTCTTCAAATCAAAGTATCCATCACGAAAGCGTTTAAACCAAAATCGCACGGTGCGTTCATTAGCAGTCCCCTCTCCAAACGCAACATTGATTTTGCAAGCTGTTTCTGCCGCGTCGGAACTCGTATTCAAAAATCACTCGAATTCTCGAAGTATTCATCTTTCTTGTCTAAGCTGAATAAAAAAAAAAACAACTGAAAGTCGATAATCGAATGTTGCACATTCATAAAAAGAAGAACTGCATAGGTACTGTGGCGACCATGCAGGTCCCACTAATAATTACTTATTAGCAAACTGGCATGTTATAGTTTTAAGGTTTATGTGATAAAAAGTTTAGGTTGGATTGATGTTCAAACAATAGATAGGGAAACGTCATACAAAAATCGAGACGTATTTTTATAAAAAATGTATTTGAAAGTGCTTAATACAATATATTATAGTTCAAATCTAATCAGAAGCCTTTCATTGCGTCTCCACTACTACAGTACCACGTGAAAAAAGTTTCACTCAAAAATCTCAAACCATGAAGGTTCAATGTCAATTCGAAGTAGCTATTACAATAAAACGGCAATGTCATACTTTAACCCCTATTATTAATTGATTTACATATCCTATGTACATTTTGAAGAACACCTAACCAGCTATTTTTTGTGCCGTTTGAAAGGAGTAGGGAAAACAAGCGAAAAAAGATCATGTTGTAAAAAATATATTCTGGCAAAAGTATTAGTCGAAAAAATCATAATTATGTGTTGATGATGTTATACACGAATCTATAATAAATATTTTTTTTTCAAACCTATTAACCTAGCTGGTAGCGAGGAGTAGGCTTCAGAAAGTCACTTTTTTATAGCACCGCTCGGGAGCTAGGGCCTTAAGTTACTTTCAGTCACACTGTCACAATTTCAGTTTAAATAAAACCACGGCACATCTTTTTGATAACTTGAATCTACTTATATTTTAAACCTATTTAACCAGCAATCATTTCAAATTGGATTAAGATTGTAGTTGTGGAACTACAATTTTAATCTAGCAGCCCAGTCCAGAAATCTTATTACACAGCATCTGTGGAGTTTAATTAGTGCACAACTGACGCTGAAAGGCCGAGCTGGGTAGTAGCTACTGTTGTAAGTAGGTGTACGGGGATGATTTTGATTGAATCTTTCCGGGGAGATTACTCACATTTTTATTGTGCTTTTAGGTACAATATTGACTGGTCTACACTGCACTTACATAATATCTATTAATACTGTAATATGGAAATATTGTAACATCAAACACTTTTTTTAAAAGAAGTAACAATGGAGTTTTTTACCGGTTCTTCTCCATAGGAAACGATCAAATTGGAACCGTGCACTAGCTTCTGACGTTTTATAAATGCGCATGTACGCCTATGTGAAACAAAAATATTTTGAATTTTGTTTTTTTTTTTAATTTTGAATTAGGTGCAGGTGGTGGGTAGACGGAAAGGTCATCAACATTTATATAACCCTATTTTTTTAATAGTACAAAAATTGTAAAATCATATTTGGTAAATTCATAATTGAATCATAACAATTGCTAATAGAAAATACTACGCGCAGTGTTTTTCCATTTTAATTGCCATTCATTCATTCATAATCAATAAGTCTGTACAATATTTTCATAAATTGAGCGACATTTTGGGATATTAACAAACGCTCATAACTTTGCTGTTTATGAATATTATTTATTGAACTTTACTATTTACTACTACTGTTATTATTTAAATAAGACCTTCTCTAATAAGCCCTTTAAGTATTTGTACTAATTAAAAACTGGGCAAGTGCGAGTCGGACTCGCGCACTGATGGTTCCGTACAAACTTGACCGGTAAATTGCGGTTTACGATTCATGACGTATTAAAAAAAAACTACTCACTAGATCTCGTTCAAATCAATTTTCGGTGGAAGTTTGCATGGTAATGTACAATGTACATCATATGTTTTTTTTTAGTTTTATCATTCTCTTATTTTAGAAGTTACAGGGGGGGGGGGGAGTACACATTTTACCACTTTAGAAGTGTCTCTCGCGCAAATTATTCAGTTTAGAATAAAATTATATTAGAAACCATAATATCGTTTTTGAAGACCTATATACCTACCTATATACCTATATAGATACCCCACACGTATGGGTTTGATGAAAAAAAAAATGTGTTTCAGTTCTAAGTATGGGGAACCCCCAAAATATATTGTTTTTTTTTTTACTATTTTTGTGTGAAAATCTTAATGCGGTTCACAGAATACATCTACGTACCAAGTTTCAACAATATGGTTCTTATAGTTTCGGAAAAAAGTGGCTGTGACATGCCGACGGACAGACAGACATGACGAATCCATAAGGGTTCCGTTTTTTGCCATTTGGCTACGGAACCCTAAAAATACATAACTAATTATAAAGCTCTTATAAACAAATAAACAACTCAATAGATAATAATTATAATATACAAACTGAAAATAATACATAATAATATGTACAAACGTGTACATAAAGAAATCATTGGGTATCAAGAAAATTCATCCACATCGCTGACAATGGGAAAAGTGCCTAGAACGTTGTTAGCATTGCCACGTTGAATGGCAATGCTGATTCGTAGGCCAAAGATAAGCTCGGCTGTCTGATTACGTGAAGAGTCGATCAGCCGATGTTTTGAACCACACGATAAGCACTCGGACCTCATGGCCTCAGTGTTTCAACCTCAAACGGCCCAAACATATAACTCCCGAGGTCATTCATTAATTACATAAATGACTTTAGCATAATAACGCCACCCGCCTCAGTTTCACATGGGTGTTAGAATGCATGTATATTTTATACAAACCCTTCCTCATGAATCATTCTGTCTACTGGTCCACATGACAATCCGTTTGGTAATTTTTGAGTTTTTCGTGAATAGAGAGACAGATGCGATAGATTACTTTGATTTACAATATGTACCTATGTAACGTAAATGTACAATCAGCCTTCTAATGTTCCCACTGATGGGATTCAAGCCTCCTCTCTGGGAGAAAGAACGGACCGTAATCCACTACGCGAGCCCAGTGTGGGTTGGTGGATCTTGAACTTGGTTTTTGTATTTTTGAAACGAATTGTGCGTCTATTCAGGCAGAATAAACATGTTTTCTTTCTTCTTTCTTTAACATGTCTTCGAAGTTGGTTCGAAGACATACCGGTTACTTCACGATATTTTTCTTCGCCATTTTGAGAGTAATGGTGATGAAATAAGTTACGCAAAGTAAATGACCTGCTAGCATTGCTAGCAGTGCTGTAGCAGTGGTGGCCGAGAGGTAATGGCCCCGACTTATGAGTTGTAGGTCGCGGGTTCAAACCCAGCCAGGCGCATTACTTTGTGTAATTTATTTTCATCACCACTGCTCTCAAAACGGTGAAGGAAAACATCGTGAGGAAACCGGCATGTCCTAGAACCAAAAATTCGAAGACATGTGACATCCATCAACCCGCATTGGGCCCACGTGGTGGATTACGGCCCATTCCCTCTCCTAGATAGGAAGCTTGAGTCCCAACAGTGGGAACATTATAAGGCTGATTATGCCATGCTTATGCTTATACTAATGACCTGCTTGGGTTTGAACCCGTGATCACAGATTAAATTAATAATACTACCGTGACGTTAAACTCGTAAGTCGAAACCGGTACCATTGGACCACCACTGCTCCATATACAAAATAACGAAAGGGTAATTTTTACGTTTTGCGTAAAATACCCTTACATCAATCACCGTAAGGTACATTTTTAAATTTTAGGTAAATGTCCCTTACGTTATTTCATACTTACAGTATCGATATATTACTTTACAAGCTTCTGCCAGCGGTTTTGACCGCGTCAAAGTAGAAAATTATCCATAAAGAACATGCTCCAAAGTATCCTATCACCTATGTGCTATTCCAGGTCATGGTCTATCCGTGTGCCAAATTTCAACTAAATCTATTCAGCCGTTTGAGCGTGGAGGAGACACACTTTCATCTTTATAATATTCGTCTGATATACTGTGATCAGCAACCATGATGCGGTAGGATGGTGATCACAGTAGGTACCTACATATGAGTTACTGACGATTTGGACAGTGTCCGAATCGTCACATTTTTATTTCATTATTTTTTTTCATTGACTATTCGGACGCACACTGTTTGGTACAGCCAGATAAAAAGTTTTAAAATATGGGGAAAAAAACGTTACCAAAACTATTTTAGCCTGGATTTAAGTCTGCAACAATTTTTTTTATATTACATATATTTATTTTTTTATCTGACTGTAGGTACTGAACAGCTTCAATAAATTTGGTGGTGTCTGAAACGTCAGTGAAAAGTATTCAATATTTTATTATTTTTTATTTAATTTTTTTATGCCTAATGCATTAAGTCCGCCTTTGTACTTTTGTGTTGCATGAAGTTTTAATAAATAAATAAATAATATTTTTGTGTCGATTCGGACACTGTCCGAATCGTCAGCAACTCGTACAAATATCTTTGCAGTTAAAATGCGCAAAACTTTCAACAATAAAGTTAAAAATCCTCCACCAAATCAAGTTTCATTAACAGAGCTGTTCAAATTAACGTTTGACTAATTAGAGTCGTGACGTCACAGTCGTACGTGGCCCAAAAACAAGTCAAAGAACGGTGGCACTGCACTGATTACTGTGAGGATATTAAACCTGCTTTGCCGCGAACGAATTCGCGTTTTAAAGCTCAGTTGTATGTCTCTTGTTTTCAGGGGTATAAATTTCCATTGTTGAAATAATTCATGTTAACACTGATAACTATTAATCGTTCGTGAGTATTCTCGTATTAGAGGAAGTTTGAAAGTGGTGTCAGCGACATGTTGCAGACAAATGTTCAGTGTGGTTGAGTATGCATGTTTTTTTTTTTTTTATTGATATAAACCAGTGCTTGACTGCGATCCCACCTGATGGTAAGCAGTGATGCAATCATTGATGGTGAGGCGAAATAGTTTATTAAGTTGCCTAAGTCTCGTCATTTTAAATTCAATATGGCTGACTCCTGAAGATGGTGGGTCTAGTTATTTTTTATGCACCCATACACTCCAATATTAAAAGGGCGAGTCGAGAAAAAATAAACAAAAAAAAGTGAAAAATATTTTTATAATAGGTAATTAAGCTTCTGCCAACAGTAGCGTGAAAGTATAAAATTATCGCAAGGGAGCATAATCGCTGGATAAAAATTATACTAATTATTTATGCTATTTTAACTATTCATTTTACAAAGTTTAGTTATTCTAGAAATCCTTGTGCCATTTTCACGATTGGCTACTGCATCTTCTGTGAACAATCACTTTTATGATTTCTAAGAGGGCCCTTCCCGAATCGTCTATCGTCAACGTGAGCATGGTTTAAAAGTTTGTTGTTTTATCTAACGCAATCCGTCGTAATGTTTAATAAAGAGGCAACGCGTAAACAGAGATTTCGCCTGAACGTTCTGATGGCATTCGGTAATTCTGTCACTCACTCGAATATTTCACAAAACCTATTCTAAGAAATACATGTTTTTGGCAAAAAAAAACATGAAAAGTTTTTGGTAAAAAAATTCGTCATTTAGAGTCTGGATTAAATGCGCTAGTTTTCTATAGATTACATTTTCTTAACTTTTTTAAATTTATGAGTTCATTATGAAGGGCCAAAGTTCACGCAAAATAGTAGATTCAGAGGTCTTTACTGAATTAGTTTTACACAAAATGTTGTGATTTTATTAGTATCCTAGATAATATCCACATGATATCTGTTTTTCCAAAATATCTAGAGAAGATGTTTAAAATGTCATAATCATGTATGGAAATGTGTCTCGAGTTGGACGCTCTTAAGTATTTTACGAGTCTTTCATTACTGCAAGATGAAAGTTGTCTCTCTTAACGGAATCAGTAGTACTTACACTAAACTTGTGCTGTGACTGTCATAAATCTTGCTTACCTAAAGCGCATGTGAATATATGGCAACACTGTTGAGTAGGGGGGGAAGGAGAGTGTGATATGGTTGGACACTTTGTTATGCAATGACTTATAGGAATTTCAATATTACAGTCAAACTGAAACCTAATGTAGACATGAAGTCTACACTACACCACTATTTCTTAATTAGTACAAAAAAATAGGATTCTATCCGTACCCGTTACTTACCATATCTGTGTACGAAAAATTAAAAAAAAAAACGAAATCCCAAAATTTTCCACGAAAATTTGTCATAATAGGTAAATTCATAATTAAATCAATCATTCATAACAATTGCTAGTAGAAAATACTACGCGCAGTGTTTTTCCATTTTGACCGCTATTCATTCATTCATAATCAATATTTCAGCCTGTACAATATTTCCATAAATTGAGTGACTTTTGGGATGTAAACAAACGTTAACTTTGCTGTTTATGAATATTATTTATTGAGGCTTTACTTAAATAATAACAAGACCTTTTCTAATAAGCCCTTTAAGTATTTGTACTAATTAAAAATTAGTGACGTATATTGTTTTTAACCGACTTCAAAAAGGAGGAGGTTATATGTTCGGTTGAATGTATGTTTTTTATTTTTATTTTTTATGTATGTTCACCGATTTCTCGGTCATTGTGGACCAATTTTGAATTTTTTTTTTTTAATTGATATATTATGCTTCCGAGTTGGTCCCATAAAAATATTGTTATGATCTGATCATGAACTTCGAAGATATGGAACAGAACTCCTCATTGGATCACAGCAGAACCGTCGTAACAAGTAAAATTGCTTTGTTTATACGTGTAGTCGATGACTGACTGAAAGTAGAGGGGGAATATATCGAACTGATGATGAAGCCTGAAGTTAGGCACCGGAACTCTGTAATAAATTAATGTAATCTAACCGTGTTTGGGATTATTAGAATTGTAATGAGATGCACTCTGGCTATAAGGTATTTAAGTTTGGCTGAGGGGTACTTTTTAGTGGTGGTACCATAACTAAAAAGTGTAAAATAAAAAACTTTTTACAAAAAAAAAATACAACCGACTTCAAAGTAATAAAAAAACACTGAAAAGTGAAAAATAACTTTAATTTCATAAGTCGGTGTTAAATAACGAAGAGACAAAACTATTATAGAAACACCGACTTCCGAAATTAAAGTTTGTTTTCACTTTTCAGTGTTTTTTTTTACTTTGAAGTCGGTTGTATTTTTTTTGTAAAAAGTTTTTTATTGATAATATCAATGAGAGATGAAGACAATGTACGATAGATGGATAAAGTATTCATTTAATATTATAAGAGTTAGAGCTGTTTTTTAGGAAAAATTAAACCCTTATGGATCACTTTGCTGTCCGTCTTAGATCCGTCTGTCAAGTCAAAAAGGTGAACCTGAAAAGTGACCTCCACAGGTATTACGTTGAATTAATATCAAATACTTAGACTTCCTTCCCCTTGATGCAGTAAAAAAATCAAACTTCTGAGTCAACGCAATCTAAAAATAAGGCCTTTCGTGCTCCGTTCATGTGAATATTTTGAAACTCGAAGAAATCAAAATCAATAGAGTACTTCCCGTTGATTCAGAATCTTGGAATTTCGCAAGAAGCAAAGCCTTAAAGCACAATTACAGGTAAAAGTCTAAAAACCGTTTTGTAGTTACATACTTTTGGCGATTTGGAAAAATCTTCGAGACTCAATCCGAGAATCAACTACTTACATAGGTAAGTTAGTACAAAGCATTAGTGCGCAAGTCGAGTCGCATTTGACCGGTTTTTAATGGTTAGATATATTTTATCACGAAAGAAAGTATACAAATGTTTGTTTGGCACTCGCAGATTTACACAAAAAACCAATAAACCCCCGCTCCGGGCGTAGCGACAGAGAGGGAGACCTTCAGTTGCCCTTTGCGTTCTAGCCCCACGGTAGCTCTTTCGAACAATCCCGCAGCCCTGGTAGGCATCGGGCTTAGTGAGGCCAGTCCGTATTGCTGGAAACCCTTTGAGGTGCGCGTGGAACACTACGCACCATCGATGACTCGGGCTCGAGCTACCCATTGCTCACCGTCCGCATGCTCGCAACGGTCGTGATCCAGGGTGTCTCCTTCGGGGGCCAGGGTGTGATGCTCTAGGCGTCGTGTTAACCAATTACTGGGTTATAGCACTTTGTGGACATGATACTTACGCCAGGAGCAGCAAACACTGCGTTACCGTGCTTCGGGTGACAGATCTCGGCGACAAGTGACATTCCAGGAATGATCGCACGATATCCCACCTTCGATCCTGCATCACGTGCCCTGTTACCTGATCACGAAGGGACCTAATGACAGCATCAGCGGACGGCATTGCCGTGGCCGAATACTGGGCCAGGCAAGGAATTTAAGTAGTTTTGCCATCGATATGCTAAGAAGAAGATTACTGGGTTGTGAAGGTCATGTAATACTGGTACTTAGCTGCATGTGGTTAGACTGGAAGCCAATACCTGGCCAACTAACTGGGAAGAGACTAGGCAGATTGTATGTTTCTATCAAACAGATCCCAAATATAAATAAAAAGTACATCACCCTATACATACCAATACGAGGTCTGTTATCTGCCGCACTCAATGTCGTTTCACAAGTTTTTGATTTATGTGCTCAGCCCCCTACGGCCACAGCAACATGTGTTGGCAAAAGAGGCTCTTCTAAAGTCGGCACCTTAATGGAAAAGTGACTGAAGTTCACGAAGTAGGTACCTACCTCTACCTCTGTTGTGTGAAGATAATTCATCATGTCTGACTTTGACTTGGATATTCTAAATGTTGTAGATGTTTGGCTGAAGTTTTCAATAAGTGAAGTTGGTAGAAAGAAGGATTTGTGTGATGAAAAGAAAGATGGACTACGGTAGGAACTAAATATGTATTTGTGAGCGCATTTTGCTTGCTGAACAGATGATCGATGAGCCCAAAAGATTTTGTAGTGACCGCGTACCGGAAGACGCCGGAAGGGATCGATAACCTGGTTGCAGACTCGCGAGCAATCTGATGAATGCGAGACACACAGAACCGCTCGTTGTGGCGATACTTGGGAGAGGCCTTTGTCCGCCTTAGGAGAGTCCTAAGTCTATGTCTATGTCCTGTGTGTAGAAATAGTTATGATGACGAGCTCATCGTCATCCAAATCCAAAAGCAAATCCATTTTTTTATTTATTAATATAAGTGCTTGACTGCGATCCCACCTGATGGTAAGCAGTGATGCAATCATTAATGGTGAGGTGCACTAGTTGATGAGGAGCCTATTCACTCTAGCCTTTAAGAAATTATAATCCATATCTCCCAAATTATAATCAGACCTGAAGACCGCAGCAGGTAAATGGTTCCAGTCCTTCGATGTACACGGTATAAACGACGAGGCGAAACGCTTAGTCCGGTCCGTAGAGGTTCCAACAACTGTAAGGGTGGATACTCGCCGTACGTCGGGTTGTCTGACGGTAAAAAGGAGATGCCGGAATCAAGTCATGCAATTGCTGTCCGCACTCCAAAATGCATCCTGTAAACACCAAAAGGCTGGTTACCCTACACCTGTGCTCCAGGCTTTGTAGAGTGGACTGACCAATGCATTTAGTCAGCGACTGAATACAGCGAAAATAACATAAGGCTGGAGCCTAATGGTTAACTAACAAACATACAGCCCCCCTAGCCAAGTTACAATCGTGTCGTTCGCGCCGAACGCCTCGAGTAGGCCACGCCTCCGATTCCTTTGTTCTGACCACGTGACTGAGCGTTGAGATGACGTCCAAACAAAGGAATCGGAGGCGTGGCCTACTCAAGGCGTTCGGCGCGAACGATACGATTGTAACTTGGCTAGGGGGGTTGATCAAACTTCGAGATTAAGCTACGCTTGATGAAGTCGGTCCATGGATGGGTGACCAACAATTATATACCGAGTATCCTCCGTGCCTTAGAAAGCAAGTCAAGCTGTTGGTTTCGGCTATCATTTCATCGTCTATGACAGTCGTTATGGAAAGTCAGAAGGCAAAAATTATGACACCAGTCTGTGCCAAGGGGTATCCTTTTCTCCGATTTTCACTTTAGTTTCCAAGGTCTAAATATAGGATTACTAGCTTCTGCCAGCGGCCTTGCCCGTGGGAGAAGCTAGTAATAAAGCCCGTGAAAGTAACTTTCTCCATACAAACTTTGGAACCCCGTTTTACCCCCTTAGGGGTGGAGTTTCGTAAAAATCGTTGTTAGTGGATGTCTACACACTATAAGGAACCTACCTGCCAAATTTTTGTAGGTGTTATAGTTTCTGAGATTTCATGATGAATCAGTGAATGGTATTTCGCTTTTATATTCATATATTTAAATTTACAGTAACAAAAAGTAAGATTTACAGTTTCCGCACTAAGTAGCAGGTCACGTTGCTTGCAGAAAAGACAGTCGATGGGGTAGAAAGGTTCTAGAGTAGCGACGTAGCGTTGGTAGGCCTCGTACAAGGTGGACCGATGACCTGGTAAGGGTCGCGGGAACCCGATGGATGCGAGACGCTTAGGATCGTCGCGCGTCGTTGTGGCAACGTTTAGGGGTGGCTTATTTCCAACATTGTACTTCTTTCAGCTATAATGATGATGAATTAGTCTTTATCGTCCCAATGATATGATGAAAAGTAGTTTTCTTCTTTCAAAAGGAAGTTAAACAATTTCAAAAGCAAGAAGGAGATGGGGGGATGACTTAGATGTCTTCCTTAGGAATTGGCAAGAACTGAACAATGGAAGGAATGGAGGGAGGCCTTTACCCAGCTGTGGGACAGTATAGGCTAGATATAATAATAATATGATAATAATAACAAAACAAACAAAGTGGAAGGGTCCATACGGCAAACGTCTCAAAAGTAGACCACATTCGAGATGGGCAGACGAAATAATAAAAATAGCTGGGCCCTGCTGGACGCAAATAGCCCAGGATAGAGATAAATGGAATTCTTTAGAGGAGGCCTTCACCCTCGCCTGAGGAGGGGTTCTTGCACATGAATAGGATTCAATTTTGATTTATACAACAATACTGTAAATAACATTAACTATATCTTTTTTCCTACTTTTAATAATTTGTAATGCAAGAAATAAAAGGTTTTTTTATTTATTTAATAACAAAAGCAAGTTGTCCCTGACACTGACCAAGTGACAGAGTGAGCATTGTTTTTGCAAAGTAAATTCCAACGCTATCTCCTTTTTTTTCAGTGGGAAATTATCAAATGACTCCTCTCGCTCTCAAGAGGGTGTGCAGATTTTTACTGACTTGAAAACCCACCTGTTTCCTTCAGTTACCCTTTGCATTCCAAACAATTCCACAACCCTTGTAGGCCATTGGCCCTAGTAGGCTCCGTCTATTTTATAAACATCTCTTTGGATCACGATGCGCCGTCGACCTGGGCCTGGTCTTTATCGGGCGGGGATCTACTCCCCAACAAACATTTTAGCCGTAAAAGTAAGAGTTACGCGACTCGAAGTGCTTTAAACATAGTATTGGAGTATTTTTATCGTGTAATATGACTTAGTGCCTCTTATCTTTACACAACTTGTAGTCACATACAGGCATCGTATAAACTTCTATAAGACTATTTTATATGACTGATACTCAATTTTCAGTGGTATAACCGATGCTGTCGTCTTAGTAACATCTACATGACTTTTATGCCGTCATTAATCGTATTAGAGTCGCGAAAACTACTTTTAAGTGATAATCCTATAAGAGTGATAAATTGCACTTTTATACAATTTCAGTTACTATATACACTTTTATACTACTATTCAATGATTAGATTACCTATTAGTGTATAAAAAAAATTCAACATTACAACCAAAGCTAGGACAAGTCAATTGTAATGAAACTGGAATTGGTTCCGCACAAAATTTTGTTTAAAACTCAAGATAATTGAGTTCGATGCAAAGTGGGTCTAAACAATATGATGTTGCTCGAACCGCAAAAAGTAGATCTAGTGGTTCTATAAGAGTCAGCCCCCCTAGCCAAGTTGCAAACGATAAATGTGAACGCTTAGTAATCTCCAATAGATTTTCAACTTTATACTTAAGAGCATAAAGTTGAAAATCTATTAAAGACTACTGAGCGTTAGCGACCGGAACGAACGAAAACACTATTGTAATCTTCAATAGATTTTCAACTTTATATCCAATAACATAAAGTTGAAAATCTAATAAAGACTACTGAGAGTTTACGTTTATCGTTTGTGACTTGGCTAGGGGGGCAGGTTCTATAAAGGCAGATTTAATAAATTTTATCTTAATGATAGTTCCGATTATGAAAGTGCAAGCGGAACTAATAAAAATTATATACTTCATGATAATGTAAATGGGCAATCGGAAAATTAATTTTTAAAAATAAGATCACTAAAATGTCATCCGTCTCTGGCACACTTCAAAGTGATCTCTAACTTTCATGAAAACGTGCCTCAGAAGATATAGAAGATATCAATAGCCATCTCAAATACATACTGTATCAATATGTTAAAAACTTATCAATGTCCATTTTATTTATTAGATATAATTTTTTATTACCGCCGAAACCAATAATAAATAAGTCACTATTTTAATTATACATATATTTAAAATGGTTTTTCATATGAGATTTTCTTTAAGTGAACCTTAATAATTTAGTTAATATGGCTTTTAATTTCATCATCATCATCATCATCATCATTTCAGCCGAAAGACGTCCACTGCTGGACATAGGCCTCCCCCAAGCGTCGCCACAGCGAACGGTCCTGTGCGTCTCGCATCCATCGGACCCCCGCAACCGTTACCAAGTCATCGGTCCACCTTGTAGGAGGCCTTCCAACGCTACGTCTTCCGGTACGTGGTCGCCATTCCAGAACCTTTCGGCCCCAACGGCCATCTGTTCTGCGAGCAATGTGCCCTGCCCATTGCCACTTTAGTTTGGCGATTCTTCGTGCTATGTCGGCAACCTTGGTTCTCCTGCGGATATCCTCATTCCTGATTCGATCACGCAAGGAAACTCCGAGCATAGCCCTCTCCATTGCCCTTTGGGTGACTTTAAGCCTTCTAATGAGGCCCATTGTAAGCGACCACGTTTCGGAGCCATATGTCATCACTGGCAACACGCACTGGTCATAGACTTTCGTCTTGAGACACTGTGGTATATTGGACGAGAAGACACCGCGCAGCTTCCCGAACGCTGCCCAGCCGAGTCGGATTCGACGATTGATCTCTTTCTCGAAGTTAGACCTTCCCAACTGGACCGTCTGTCCCAGGTAAACGTAGTCGTCTACAACTTCGAGTGTAGAGTCCCCGACCTTGATAGGAGTGGGTGCTACATGGCTGTTTACCATGACTTTGGTTTTGTCCATGTTCATTTTAAGTCCCACTCTCCACTCTTCTTCTTCTTCTTAATTTACAATATGCATATAAAAAATAAGTGCAAGGAACGAAAAGTCATCTAGATGTTGTATTACAGTTGTATCTTAAACCCTAAGTCATATAAAAGTAATTTTTAACACTTTCGTTAAAATAAATTTTAAAATGTTACTTAATTTAAAGAATTTATAAGGCGCATTCATTATTCTGAGAAAACTAGTGCATATTACTCAATAAAATTAATTTCCCAATAGATTACTGTACTTGAACACGACTTTCGACGATAAAATATCATTCAATGATAAAAAAAATATATTATTCTTACACAGTATAAGATTAATAGTCTGGTTTTTAAGTTTCAATTTACTACATTTATCTCATCACTTTACATCAAAATTCCTTATAAACGTCCTGATGAAAACTAGTTATTCGATAAAATTCCGCAAAGCAGCGCTAATAAACGCCATAACTCGACGAAAAGAGATCCTTATGACATCTAAGTATACGACCACTGCATGATCAAAAAGTAATTAATACGACTGCTGTGTAACTCTATTACGACACTGATTCGTATAAAATGGACCTATTTTCGGTCATATCAACGTGATAGCGACGTATTTACGACCAGCGTATAGAACCAAAAGTTAAAATCAGCACGTCGTGGCGACCGATCAAATGTTTGTTGGGCCATTACTCGCCGTCCACAAGACTGCGCCCACGGTGGCAGTCGCCTTGCAAATCTGGACGCCCGGGGCGTCTACTGCGGAATGTTATGCGATAGCTTATTTTTTTTTTCCCAATTTCCTTTTGATCCGTCTTAGGGATTATAAAAAGCTACCAGATTTTTTATTTGCACAGGTTTTCTTAAGATAGAAGAGCACATTTTGACAGTTCTAACAAAAATTTACGAAAAATCTACGCCAAATTCTTTGACATTACCTTTCATGAACAATATTTTTCACGTAATTTAATTACGGAGAGGTCAACGAGTACTTACAATCATGTTTTATGAAGGTTCTGAAGATTTACCTGAAAATAAAAAGAGAATTATTATTGTGAACAAAAACGTAACGTTAAATATGTACAAAGTAAAATTTTATTAAGGGTGCTATCCCAAAATTTTGTTCTTTCGTGCATTCGAAGTTTGAAAGGACTCATAATTTTGGTCTAACCAATTTAACCGACTTCAAAAAAGACGAGGATATTTGCAGTTATAATAACGATTACATAACGACTAGCTTTGGCCAGTGACTTCACCCGCGTGACAGTAAAAAAATATCCCAAGGGAAGACTCCCGGGATATTTTTTTTATCCCATGTGCTAATCCAGGACATGGTCTACCAGTGTACCAAGTTTCATCGAAATCTGTTGAGCCGTTCAAGCGTGAAGAAGTAACAAACACACACACACTCACAAACTGTCGCTAATATGAATATAGCAAGGAAAAAAATACAGTTAACTCTGAGTGTTTTTATATAGTTTGACGGTGTTGTTTTATCTTCTAGATATTCTATAAATTCATCACAATTCTAAGGTCTAGTAGGACTATTTAGGAGATATTACGTATTCAATCCAGTTAAATTTATTTTATTACAAATAAATAGCAATCGTTAGCAATTATTACAATCATCTATACATGTTTTTTAGGGTTCCGTACCTCAAAAGGAACCTTTATAGGGTCACTTTGTTGTCAGTCTGTCTGTCTACCTGTCTGACTGTCTGCCTGTCAAGACCCTTTATCTCGGTAACGGATATACTCAGGTCTGCGGTCCCTTGAAGCAGTGAAAAAATCAAACTTCTGAGTTTACGACAAAAACAGATACGGTCGTTTATGTTGCAAAAAACGTACATTTCGACACTCTCAAGGGAATTAAAATTCACAGGGTACTTCCCGTTGACCTAGAATCCTGAAATTTGGCATGCAGGAAGGTCTCATAACACATGTATAGGAAAAAATCTGAAAACTGTAAATTTGTAGTTACATCACAAAACAAAACTGTTTTTGCGATTCGGAAAAATTCGGCAATTGAACTGTTTTCTAAGTAAGTTTGTACGGAACCCTCAGTGCGCGAGTCCAACTCGCACTAGCTAGCTTTTTTTGAGTGCCTCGCCTGTCTCCTTCTACCAAACGCAAAATAAAACAAGCCATTTTGAACCTATTGCTTACGGTGTTCAGATGGCATATCAAGCGTTTTCTCTTATGAACATACTATCTTCTGTTATCGGCTTCGCTCGTGTGAAAGTAGATTTTTCCATACAAACTTGGACCCTCGTTTCATCCCTTAGGGCAGTGGTTCTTAACCGGTGGTCCGCGGACCACTGGTGGTCCCTGGAAGCATCCCAAGTGGTCCGCGGAGCCATCCTAATAAATAAGAATAGTCGGGAATAAATCTTGAGGAAATTTGAAGCCAAAAGGCAATTTCTTTACAAAACTTCGAGACGTTGATATTTGTTACCTACCTTTATTTTCATCGACATATACGTGAGCAGCGGTTCTCGGCGCTTCTGATTATTAAAAACAAGTACCTAAATCGGTTGGATGCCACTCGGCGATATGCGTTTGGCTTTGGATAGCACTGAACCAAGGATTCAGAAGTTAGTAAAGAGTATGTAGTCACAAAAATTGCATTAAAATCGTAACTGTATTGTAGATACTGTAAAGAAAATTAAAATACTGAGGGCTTTAAATAATTTTATGCGTGTTTTATTTATACATGAATTGAAACATATATTTGCATTTAGGTACTTTATATTAACTACAAGCTAATTAACCAACTTGGTGGTCCATGGCAAGACAAAAATTTTGTCATATGGTCCCTCAAGCCTATAAGGTTAAGAACCACTGCCTTAGGAAATAAAGTTTTAGAAAATCCTTCCTTATTCTTTGTATAGGTACATTATAAAAGGAACCTCTGTGCAAAATTTGGGCGTTCTAGATTTTTTTTTTAAGGTGGGAAAATCATCTAATGACATATCTCGCTCTTGGGCGGAGCGAGAGATAGGGTCAGACTTTTACTGACTAAAGACCCACTCCTGTTCCTTCGTTGCCTTTGACCCAGGGCGGGTTTCGTTTTCACACTACCCATGGCGTCAGTAGGCTTCGACCCTGCTGGGCCCCTACGATTTGCTGACATCACCCTGAGGCGCGCGTGGAACAATACGCGCCGTCGACGACTTGGGGTCGGTCCGGACGGTTACCGGACGGTCGGACGGCGAGCGGCGAGCCACCCATTGCTCGCCGTCCGCAAGCCTGCGCCTACGGTGGCCGGAAATCGGGATCGGAATCCCTGCGGCGACTAGGGCGTGAGGACCGTTGCCTCACGCGATCGGCCGCCTCCTTTGCTAGCATTACTGCTTAGGAATTCAGGACTTTGATTTTTATATATACAGATGCGATATGAAGCGAAAACATCGATTCCATCAGAGTACTTACAAAATAAAACTTTGGTCCTACTATAAAGGTAAAATTTTCATAAAATAAAATAGAAAAAAGGACCATTATATACCAAACAGATTGTCATCTGTAAAGACCCTAAATAAAATTCCTTTTATCATTATTGCAAGACTTTTTATCAGTAGGTACTAGAATAGCGCGATTCAAGTTGTCTTCCATCTGATAAAACCATTGAATTTTCGGTAGAAATAAAAAATAAAATGTCTCCTCTATAATTGAAATTTACGGCTCCATATAACATAGAAACCAAATGCATTCATAATATAGCTAAAAACCGCATCGAAGAGACCATACGTATAAAATCTTGCTACCAAACTTAATATTTCTTACTTACTTCAACTTGCAATTTGAAGGTCCATTAAAGGCTCAGAGGGAAGTCAAGACAACCAAGTTTAACTGACCCCTAAAACGTTTGATACTGTAAAGGGAAGAGGATCTTTCTATTTTGACGAGTTATAACGGAGAAAGCTTGTAGAAGTGGTGGGAAATATTCTCATTGTAAGGGTGATAATGTGGTTAGTTTGAATATTGTTGATTTCGACTAAGTGTTACCAGATTTTGGATCAATAGGATGTAGCAGAAATGGCTGGTCATACTTTGAAGTTAAATACTGCTTCTGCTCATACAAATGAACAACTTTATTTCCGGAAAAAATTAGACATCCATCTACTAATTTTGATCAGTTAATGATAGTTTTGAACGAAAAGGCCAATTTTTTTGTTGAAATTGTTACGATTTGCTCAAAGGAATTTGTCCAAACCAAATCCTTTATTTTAAATACTACTAAGTACAGGCATCTTTGAATTGTCAAGAAGGCAGATAGAAAAATTATGCTAATTGCATATCCCAAAGCGTAGATTTCTAAAGAGAAAAATGTGCATGAAACTCCATGGACACTCTTTTAAATCTACGCTTCTATTTTTTTATTTTTTTTTATTCCACAACTATCACACAACGCCGTCTAGTCCCAAGCTAAGCAGAGCTTGTGTTATGGATACTAGACAACTGATAAACATACTTATATATTTCCAAATACACACATTTCAAAAATCATCTATAATATAGATAAATTAAACCCAGACACAGAACAAATGATTGTGCTCATCACACAAACATTTGTCCTGGGTGGTAATCGATCCCACGACCTCCAGCATAGCAGTCAGGGCCACTAACCACTAGACTAACAGGCCCGTCAAAAGTATTAAGTATTATATAAGAATAATGTAAATAAACAACATAAAAAAACAATTCGAAATACAGAAATCAAAATAACCCACTGTCAGTTAAAAGATGACCAGTCTTAACTGACAACGTCCGTTCACGGACACGATCCATTTTCTATAACAAATATCTAATAACACGGTACCTGAGGGGTACCGTGTTATTAGATATAACACTCTGCAGAAAGGACATAAAAAAGATAGTGTTTTCAAAAATGATACAAAAGATACTAATCATAAACTAGAAGCTATCTCCAAAGGACATCACTATAAAGGACCAAACTGTGATCTAAGGACCAGAACGACTATAACCGTCGAAGCAAGAATTGAATCTAGTCACTCACCCGAGAGGCGACGGGACAGACCCATTCCATACAATATTCAACGTCCATTCCCGCTTATATATAAAAATAACAAGATGTCTACTCGCTTGTGAGGTTGAGATTCGGCGAAAATGACTTTCGATCTACTGGTTCGAAAATTAAAGGAATATAACGTGATTCAATTTTTCGGTTATGACAGTGGCAGTATCCTTTACCGTTTCAATGATAATAATAGATTAGGTATCAAAAAACTAGGTCCTTATTTATGTTATATTTAACAACTTGCTGGTGCTCGGATGGGTCAGACTAGTAAAATAGCACAAAGCTAATTAGTCACAATTTCAAGAAGTTTATTTTTACGCAAACCATATTTAATAAAAGTAGCGTAAATTACTCCTTACTTAATATCAACCGCCCCCCTAGCCAAGTTACAACCGTTTCGTTTCGATTCTCTTTTCGTTGATCGCCTCGAGTCGGCCACGCCTCCTATTCCTTTGTTCTGACCACGTGACTGAGCGTTGAGATGACGTCAGAACAAAGTAATGGAGGCGTGGCCGACTCGAGGCGATCGAGGAAAAGAGAATCGAAACGAAACGGTTATAACTTGGCTAGGGGGGCTGAAAGTCTTGTCAAAATCCGTTCAGCCGTTTTTGAGAAAACCTGGAACAAATACACCGTCAGACAAAATTGTAATTTTGTGGGTGTAAAAAACTATTATTTTAATACAACAAACAGACACTTTAATTATATTTATATATACGCGTGTACAAATAATCTATATAATGTAAACGCGTATAATAAACAGCCAAAAAAATGAAAACAGGTTAATGGTGAGGCTTATTTTTGAAGAAATCTTTTCCAGCATACAAAAGGAGAGTTGTAAAAAAAAAACCACTAAATTACACAAAAAAAATAACATACAATGTAAAGATATACTTAAACCCTTTTCCTTAGATAATATTAAATTTTCTGATGAACTAATTTTTTACAAGTCTCACTAGTTTCAAATCATAAGTAAGTAGTAGGTAGTATATCTGATTTGCTCCGTGATCTGATTCAATATTTATGTATCCGTCATAATATATTTTCTACAACAGAAATATTTTTAGCTCCACATTAATATTTGATTTTCCAAATGTTTTCCTCCATCAATCTAAGTATTTAATAATTCAGAAGCAATATTTCCATCACCATCGAATCCCAAAAGCAAAGGTATAGTTTGTGGTGCCTACAAAAAGATTTAGACCAATACACCATGTTTCTCCCCTACAGTGGATTCATGACCCAAACTATCCATAAGTCGGGTGCCATATAAATCCGAATTTAGGGAAAAAAAATCGCACCAAATCTCGACATGTCTCTCTTAAACTGCCGCAGCCGTTGAATAATATAACGGGAGCAACAGTAAGGGCGATTTATTTCCATCTTCCTTTACTTGTCGAAGACTTACTTCGTTCTGACTTGAAGTATTGGAAGAACGTGTTATTTCAGTGTAATTCTTTTGTGTTTTGTTTGAACGCGAGCAAACTGTTGCGTCTGCTATTGAGTTTGTATTTTATGTATTTGTTTAGGAATTCAAAATGTTGGTTTAGTCGGTCTTAATACTGCTTTGGTAGTTTTAGTTTTATTTGGTTATTTCTTGATCTATAGACATTTAAAGTAAATGTTTCGGCATTCATCAGTTATAGAATTCAAACATAACTTGGCAAAATGGGGTTTTATAGACCCGTCGGATATTCAATGTGAGTGCGGTGCTCCGGTTCAAAACATGAGCCACATATTAGAATGCCCCAAGTGCCCATACACCTGCACTTTGGAGGATTTGATGAGTGCTACCGATGCTGCTATTAATGTTGCCACCTATTGGGCCCAAACAGTTTGACGAGTTTACCATCGAATTGAAAAGAAGAAGAGGAAGAAGTTATAGAACAGAATAAACTTTATTGTACACCAAAAAAGTAACACAACTTATACATAAACTTAAATCTATGGATACAATGGTGGTCTTATCGCTGACAGCGATATCTGCCAGACAACCTTAGGATGGATCGTAAGAAGTTTAAATAATACAGAGGGTAGAATAGAATAAACTTTATTGTACACCAAAATAGTCACAAAACTTAGGGTAGTCTGCGGTGTACGGCTAACAAATTATATACAAAATAATTATATGCTTATATAAAACACAATACATAACTTTGCAATAGTTAATAATAATTAAAATAAATATAGCGATCTTATTATATGTTATAAATATACAGTATGGAAATAAAAGCTATATATCAAACAAGCGTGTCTTTCTTTTCTAATGAATGTTTTATTCAGATCAAAATCACCTATAATACCTCGTTTTATGAATTCAAATAAAAGTCAATTCTGAAAATATCACAGGAAAATGAACACTTTATGTATTGGAAATGGAACCATTACAAAGAAACGTTCACGATCACGATGACTACACAAACTTCTATATTATTTTTACAAGTACTCTTACCATTGTGCAGTTAGTCTTGGAGGTTCGATTTTGCGGTGTGTTCTTAGGGTTCCGTAGCCAAATGGCAAAAAACGGAACCCTTATAGATTCGTCATGTGTCTGTCTGTCCGTCCGTATGTCACAGCCACTTTTTTCCGAAACTATAAGAGCTATACTGTTGAAACTTGGTAAGTAGATGTATTCTGTGAACCGCATTAAGATTTTCACAAAAAATAGAAAAAAAAACAATAAATTTTGGGGGTTCCCCATACTTAGTACTGAAACTCAAATTTTTTTTTTTTCATCAAACCCATACGTGTGGGTTATCTATGGATAGGTTTTAAAATGATATTAATGTTTCTAATATCATTTTTTTATATACTGAATAGTATGCGCGAGAGACACTTCCAAAGTGGTAAAATGTGTGTCCCCCCCGTTACAAATAAGAGAATGATAAAAAAAAAAATTATATGATGTACATTACCTACCTTATAAACTTCCGCCGAAAATTGGTTTGAACGAGATCTAGTAAGTAGTTTTTTTTAATACGTCATAAATCGTAAACCGCAATTTGCCTTTCAAGTTTGTACGGAACCCTCAGTGCGCGAGTCCGACTCGCACTTGCCCAGTTTTTTTCGGATATGATCCGAGCTTGACTGACTTTTATTGATATCCCAAGCAGGTTGATATTATAAAAGCTTCAGAATTGTTAGAAAGAGTTACCATATCCCTTGAATGCAAAGGACAAGTGAAGGAACACCAGTGGGTCTTAGTCACTAAAACTCTGACACATCATCTCGCTGACGGCGGAGCGAGATGATGTGGGTGAGAAATCACCAAATAACTTCAATATTTGATAATTTCTCACCCCAAAACCATAAGAAGATTAATGTTATAGAGAGATATTATTACAGTTTACGTTGGTAGTATATTTATTGTTAATCATCAGGGGTCGGACTTAGGTAGTAGTAAAAGAAAGTCGTGTTAGTTACACTATTTATAACTCAATAGTCAGTTGGTGGGAGCGAAGCCGCGGGCAAAAGCTAGAAGAAATTATGCTGTTCTGGTAATGCCAGATGGCGTTATCCTTACTTATTAGGCGGTACGAAGTTCGCCGGGTCAGCTAGTGTTGATATAAATATGGATCTGAATATGGATGGTGATATTACAAATAAATAATAATAAAAACCTCGAAGATAGTTAAGACAAATAAAACAAAGATAATTAACATACAATTTTATTAGTATTTTTCATTGAAAAAGATCTCTCTAAGCTACGTCAACTGAGGTAAGGTTAACAAATTCATACACTTCCTCCTCCTCGTCATTAATGCAGGAAGAAATTTTTTCTGCTATATTTCTGATAGTGTCAAAAAAAAAAATCTGCTCTTTAAAATTAATCTCGGGATTTGAGGCATATCCATTTTATTCTTTCGCTGTATGAAATTGGTGTAAGTACATGTTTAACTCTACCTAATTCCGACGTCTGTTAACCATAGAAAGTATCAACATCTTCCTGCCCTTGTCCCGTGTTATCTTGGGTCAGCGCAACATGTTTTTTCTTCCATTCTGTCCTGTCATCCGTCACGCTATCACCCTTTTCTTTCATAACACTCCTTACACAATCTATCTATCGTTTCTTTGGACTCTTTCTCCCTCTTCATACATCCATATGTATAGTCATAACTCCTTTAGTAACATGCGTCTCACCCCTCCTCTTCGCATGACTAAGGTTTTTTTTTTAGGTGGTAAAATCATCTAATAACAAATCTCGCTCTTGGGCGGTGCGCGAGGTAGTGTCAGACTTTTACTACGATTAAAAACCCACTCCTGTTCCTTCGTTGCCTTCGTCCCAGGGCCCCGGTTTCGTTTTCACACTACCCATGGCCCCAGTAGGCTTCGACCCTGCTGGGCCCCTACGATTTGCTGACATCTCCTAGAGGCGCGCGTGGAACAGTACCCGCCGTCGACGACTTGGGCTCGGTCCGGACGGTTACCGGACGGTCGGACGGCGAGCCACCCATTGCTCGCCGTCCGCAAGCCCGCGCCTACGGTGGCCGGAAAACGGGATCGGAATCCCGGCGGCGGTTGGGGCGTGAGGACCGTTGCCTCACGCGATCGGCCGCCTCCTTTGCTAGCATTACTGCTTCGCAGAAGGCGACCGTCTGCCATTCCTCCTCGCTCCGGACCATGGCCTGTACCAAGGCCCGGTGCGAGAGATCGCCGATCGCCCCCACGAGGACACAGCGTTGCTCTGTCCAAGCGGGGCACACCACCACCGTGTGCTACCTAGGCATGACTAAGGTAAAGAAAGCCCGAAGGCAAAAAGGAAAAGGAAGGATATAAAGGTATATCAAACGCTCTTAATATAACAATTAATTACAGTACCAAAAAAGCCAGTGTGAAATCAAGCGTACAACACATTAAAACTGGGCAAGTGCGAGTCAGACTCGCACACTGAGGGTTCCGTACAAACTTGAAAGGTAAATTGCGGTTTACGATTTCCCAAAATTTATTGTTTTTTTTTCTATTTTTGTGTGAAAATTTTATATAAATATGCTTATACTTACCAAGTTTCAACAGTATAGTTATTATAGTTTCGGAAAAAAGTGGTTGTGACATACGGACGGACAGACAGACACATGACGAATCTTATGTATACATACATACATACATATTCAGCCTTTTAATGTTCCCACTGCTGGGACTCAGGCCTCCTCTCTCTAGGAGAGGGGATGGGCCGTAATCCACCACGCGGGCCCAGTGCGGGTTGGTGGATGTCACATGTCTTCGAATTTTTGGTTCTAGGACATGCCGGTTTCCTCACGATGTTTTCCTTCACCGTTTTGAGAGCAGTGGTGATGAAATAAATTACACAAAGTAATGCGTCTGGCTGGATTTGAACCCGCGACCTACAATTCGTAAGTCGGGGCCGTTACCACTCGGCCACCACTGCTCTATGTATATGGCTTATGTATATGGGTTCCGTTTTTTGCCATTTGGCTACGGAACCCTAAAAAGTTACTCCCAAGCTGATGTTTGAAGCCTCGCAAAGCGTTACAACAAAAATTTTATTCAACAGCAAGAAAATGACGGCATTTCTAAACATATAGGAGGTATAAACGTCACGTCAACTACTACAATTTATGAAAAGCATTTAAACATTTTTACTTCAAAAGATTTTGTTATGAGTTTGTGACGAAATAGAGGGTTTTTATTGTCTTTTAATTATTGCTGTCTGGGACGACTTGAAATATTATTGTCCCTTTGGAAGTAGTAAATGGCATTTTTAGTTTGTTTCAAGGGATTTCGACACGAAATTTATGGGTACTTGGACTTTTAAATGTGACAATCACTATTATTCTTATTTGTAGCTGAGTGTTTTTTAGTATTTCCCGGGCAGAGGACATTAGGGTAGAAATATAATGCTGGATAATTTAATAGGGAAATAAACAAGCCATAATAATGTTTGATAGTATTGATAAATTTAGCGCCACTTTCTTTTTAAGGTTATCTAATGACTTCGCCCGCTCTAGCGCGGGGCGAGAGGGTGTGTCAGACTTTTACTGACTAAAAGCACATCTATGTTTTTCTTTGTCTTTTGCGTTCCAGGAACACGGGTTTCCCTTTCAGAAGACAACCCATGGCCCCAGTAGGCTTTGGTCTTGCTGGGCCCCTATGGTTTTGCTGACATCTCTTTGAGGCGCACGCAACACAAATAGTAACAATCAGGATCAGACTTTCAAGAGCCAGTTGGAAGCCACGCATCTGAAGGACGTTAACAAGATGATGAATCATTGAATATATGTAGGTACAGACAGGGGTCAAAAGTGCAGTTGCACTGTACCAATCGACGGCTTATAGTGAATACCTCGTAACTGTGAAATACGTAACTTTTCAGGAGGCACAAAAAACCAAACTAGACCTTTATTATCATGTAATTATAATGGGCTTCTACGTGTTTTATTCAAATATTTATAACTATTGATTTATTTCAAACACTTGTTTCTCTTGTTTTCTTTTTTTTTCCACACAAGTGTTGACGCGCCATTGGGAAGTTATCACACCAAACTGACTCGAGCAAAGTATGCATTCAACATTGTATCAAATCAAAATTTTGCGTGATACAAGATTATGCGTTACGAGCTTTTCTTTTCAGAAATATAATAAAACAAAAATTACCTAAAGTTGCATACCCGAGGTTTTCACTCTAAGCCATCGCAACGCTAAAGTGTCTAACATTTATTTGTAGCATAGAATCTAAAGTAATCATCATCATCATTTCAGCCGAAAGACGTCGACTGTTGGACATAGGCCTCCCCCAAGCGTCGCCACAACGACCGATCCTGTGCGTCTCGCATCCACCGCATTCCCGCGACTCTCGCCAGGTCGTCGGTCCACCTTGTGGGAGGCCTTCCAACGCTGCGTTTACCGGTGTGCGGTCACCACTCTAGAATGCAATGTCCATTGCACATTGTGCAAGTAATGAATAAACTAAATGTGGACTTGAACTTCTTTAACAATGAAATTTCAGACACTAGCAATGGTAGAGTGCAACTGCATTTTTGACCCCTGACTGTAGATACATATTTATACTGATATCTCTCGCTCTAGGGTGGAGCGAGAAGCAGTGTCACTTTTACTGACTAAAACCCACCTATAGTCTTTCATTTACCTTTTACGTTCTAAAGCCACGGTAACTATTTCAAAACTTCCCGCATATATATAGGGTGACTGGTAATTAGTGTACGATACTTAAACACGTGATTATACTCGTGATAACCAACAACTTTTACTATGGGAACAAACCAGAAATCACGAAAAAAAAATCAGCTGTTCAGTACATTTATGTTTGCCTAATGTACTGAACAGCTGATATTTTTTTTGCGATTTCGGCTTTGCTCCCATAATAAAAATTGTTTGTGATCATGAGCACAATCACGTGTTTCAGTATCGTACACTAATTGCCAGTCACCCTATATATACCTATGTTACAGTTTTACAGTTATTACAATATCGGAAATTGGATGCAGAAGCGCTTACAACTTCGACTGGTAATTTAGTTGGAACCATATCGCTGGGCACAGGTGTGATATCTTCAAGGAGATAGGTAATATTCAATAAAGTTTGGAAAAGGGACCTGCATTTGGAAATGCAAGAGTTCCTCCACTTTCTATTCTATATTAAATTGCAGCACAAAGAATGGAAGCATCTTTCTTTCATCATATTAGCAAGTTTTTTTTAGTAGGAAACCACCTCTGTCTTTCAATAACTCATTGCATTCTAGAACCACGGTTAGCATAGTATAGCATAGTCGGCCTTATAATGTTCCCACTGTTGGGAATCAGGCCTCCTCTCTAGGAGAGGGTATGGGCCGTAATCCACCACGCGGGCCAGTGCGGGTTGGTGGATGTCACATGTCTTCGAATTTATGGTTCTAGAACATGCCGGTTTCCTCACGATGTTTTCCTTCACCGTTTTGAGAGCAGTGGTGATGAAATAAATTACACAAAGTACTGCGCCTGACTGGGTTTGAACCCGCAACCTACAACTCGTAAGTCGGGGCCGTTACTACTCGTCCACCACTGCTCATCACGGTTACCTTTTCAGAAATTGCCCGAAGCCCAAGCGAGCATCGACACTGGGCCCCTACGGTTTTTTACGGAACATTACGCGCCTACGTCCCGGCCTCGGTTCTTACCAGACGGCTACCTACCCATTGCTCGTCGTCCGCAAGTCTGCTCCTATGGTGAGCCAATTGTGTGACGATACCACGGACATAAGAAAACATAGAATTAGTTATAACAAGAGAGAACCAAGGTTACCGACATAGCACGAAGAATCGCCAAACTTAAGTGGCAATATGGGCAGGACATTACTCGCAGAACGGGTGGCCGTTGGGGCCGAAAGGTTCTGGAATGGCGACCACGTACCGGAAGACGTAGCGTTGAAAGGCCTCCTACAAGGTGGACCGATGACCTGGTAAGGGTTGCGGGAATCCGATGGATGCGAGACGCACAAGACCGTTCATTGAGGCGACACTTGGGGAGGCCTATGTCCAACAGTGGACGTCTTTCGGCTGAAATGATGATGATGAGTTCTAACAAATCGGTAGTGTAAACACATTTTCAGCGCTGAGGCCCTTGTTTTGTTTTAAAAGCAAGAAAAAATGTATATTACTTTCACCTTGGCCTTACCCACGCAAGGACTCTACACAACAGCTAAATGCCCACACACACGTATTTAGTAAACAAACACTGCCCCCAGAAACAGAGCAAATATTTATTCGTGGACATTGCATACTAATTACAGTAGGACAAGGCATTCGCATACAGAGCAAGCGTTGAAATATTTTGGTCAGACTCCGATAAGCTTGGTCAAGAAACGATAGTACGTTAGTGTTTATTAATAATAATAATAAATAATAATAATCCTTTATTATCAGGCAACTAAAGCCCATAGAAAAAATACACAAATAATCTTACAAAATAATAAACTAATACATATGTATAAAAGAAACTATAACAATTAAACACTATTGCACACGAAGTGACGGCGTCGTGTTCCGCTGCGAGGTCGGTATTATTATGTTCGAGATAAAGTGACAAGAAAAATACTAGTGAATTTGCATCAGGGTGTTTATAAGATAAGAGGTGCCTCTTCTCTCATAGACATGAAATTAAAATAAAACCCGTCAAGCGCGACTCAGACTTGCGCACCGAGAGTTTCGTATAAAATTAAGCTTATAATCGCAAAAAAGTTTTTTTATTTATTTGTGCACATGGCACAAATTCTTGAAGGTGTGTCCAGACCTGGCGAAGGCGCCGGGAATGCGCCGCTCGCAAGCCGCTTGCGAATTGTTATTATTTTTTTTAGGTGGGTAATCATCCAATGACATCCTCCTTGGATGGAGCGGGAGGGCGTGTCAGACTTGTACTGACATCTCCTTGAGGCGCGCGTGTAACACTAAGCGCCGTCGACGACTTGGGTTTGATCCGGACGGTTACCGAACGGTCGGACGGCCAGCAACCCATTGCTCGCCGTCCGCACTGCATCTCGAGTGTTCCTTCTTCCTACTAAAATTCCGAATTGCCCAGTTTCCCTTTACTAATATTTGTCACTACACCATCGGTATTCGTTGTTACTGAAATTAATTCAAAACGTTTACTTAATGTGGAATACCCTGTTGCCAACACAAAGGGAATGTCGTTCGTGTTAAGGGTGGATACTGTTAAAGCGACAAATAAAATGACAATGCAACTGCGACTCCAAGTAATTGTCTTAATTTGTATTCAAGTCACTTTTCTTTGAAAGCGAGTGTAGGTTTATGCTAAGTTAGCAGTCAATTTGAATTCTTAGAGTCTTAGTTTCATCTGCAATCATGCTTAAGAAACACAGGACGTACATGGAACACAAATATAATAGCAGAAAGCCACGCAGTTCTTGACACTCGTTCCAACAAATTAAAATACTGGACACAATGAAAGATCATCCTCGAAATATATTCATAAAATGTTTCAACCCATATACCACAAACAATAATATCCATTTTAGTCATAACGTTGAAAACCGCGAATTTAAAATTAATATGAGTCCCGTTCTTTATTTGTTCGTCACATACCGTTGCGCAGGGGTCGGTTTGTCGCGGTGTTGAAACCCCACCTTATTTGGAAGCGTAACACGCAATATTATGTTAAATGTTAATAATTAAGGTTTGTTCCGTTGTCTGAGAACGGGATAATAACGGGAATATATTGTTATTAACGCTCCGTGTCATTATTGTTCGCATCTTGAGATTTTAGAAAGGGTTTAACTAAGACTTTTGTGTTGTTCTTAAGTTCTTCTGGTGAAATATTGTAGCTGTTATGTGTTCAAAGCTCATAATTATTTATTGTGGTACATAGGTCAAGATATGATATGATGATAGTTTATATAGTGAAGTATAATAAGTATCTATGACCCGCCTTTTGGAATACAATGATTTATAAGACTGCTGCTTAAACTAAATAATTGATTACTGCTACAATGTTAGCAGTAATCAATAATTTGATAGATACATATTTAATACAGATGTCATTTTTTATCATATTTGATATAATAGTTATTAATTTAATATTATTTAAAAAAGTAATTAGCAAGCATAGCATATTCAGCCTTTTAATGTTCCCACTGCTGGGACTCAGGCCTCCTCTCTCTAGGAGAGGGAATGGGCCGTAATGCACCACGCGGGCCCAGTGCGGGTTGGTGAAAAAAAGTAATTAATAATTTAATAATATAAGTATAGCAGTCAATAATGAAATAATATTGATTACAGATGTAATTTTTATAATGTTGTACCTAATGTTTATTTGGTGATCCCGGGATTTGAATGGTAGACACTGAATGGTTATTATTCTCTGAATACTTTACCACTGCTATAACAAGGCATCTGTGATAGTTTTTTTTGAGCAGTGATAGTGGCTGAGTGGTAACGGCCCCGACTTACGAGTTGTAGGACGCATGCAAACCCATCTAGGCGCTTTACTTTGCGTAATTTATTTCACTGTTCTTAAAACGGTAAAAGAAAACATCGTGAGGAAACCGGCCATGTCCTAGATTCTAGAACCAAAAATTTACACTTGTGACATCCATCAATCCGCACTGGGCCGGCGTGGTGGATTACGGCCAATTCCCTCTCTTAAAGAAGAGGCTTGATTCCTATCAATGGGAACATTACAAACAAAAAAAAAATAACAAGAAATAACCTGATTTAACGCTGAACCAGCGGCAGCGTCAGGCTACTACCACTGACTACCATGTAGTTGCCTGGCATTTTTGCTGAGCTGGACCTATTTGGCGCAGCCGTGAGACACACATTGTGTCAGTGTTTCTTTTTCTGTTTTTATCTTAAGTTGTCTTAAATTTTGTTTTTACAGTAGGTATGTGTATTCATGTGGGCCAAATAAAATCTTTTTCTTTCTTTCTGATTTTATGAATCTGTCTTAATTTCAAATTTTGAAGCCTCTGGTGTTGCAGATATGTTGTTGGTATTCAGAATTGTTTATGAAATATTTCAACGCCCTTCTGATAGAGTTCTATCAGAAAGGCGTTGACTTATTTTTTTAAAGAATCAAAAATAATCACAGGATTTAATTCAAATAAACTATTTAGAGGCACTTTTAAATAGTCAGGAAGTCAGTCAAACAGAAAAAGGATGCTAAAATTGCACATTTAAAAGCGTCGGCGTCGATCTCTATGGAGAAGAATGTGTAAGAAACTTAACTAAATACTACCATTACTAATACTACGAGCTATTGTGTAAACCATCTGTATTAAAAAGTAACTTTACTTCTTTACTTAACTAACTAGAATTTAATAACTCTTTTAAAAGTAACTTTACCAAAAATCGCAAATAATTTAATTTATTAGGTAAGATAAAAACCTTTCAAATCTGGTGGGAGGAGAAACTACCAAGTAAAAGAATAAGGATGTCCATGCTGAAATATGACGTCATCGCCATCAGGTTACGTGTGAATAAAAGAAATAACGAAATTTTCACACTATGCCCTCGCTTTCTCTCATACCAATGTTAAAAATGCTAATTGCTGTATTAATAAATAACCAATTTTGATGTTTTCAGAAAAATAATAAACAACTCTTTAGTGTTATTTGTTATTAACCATTGGGCCAAAATAAACACAGGGTAATCAAATTCAATTCCCAAATATCTAGGAACGTTTACATTTTAATGTCAGTCTCATTTTGTCAGTATCGAATCTAATTTTCCCAACACTTTTTAGGCATTAATTGTTTGAAACAAACAGAAAGAAAGGATAAAAATGTTCATTTCTGACTCACACAGGACAAAAAAAAAACAGTTATTAACTAATTAAGATTAAAAAAAAAACTAAAAAAAGTTCCAAATTTAAAAAATATATAAAGACTTGTGCGAGGAAAAAAGCTCCTATCTCAGCATATTAAAAAATAAAATAACGCAGCAAATGAGATCGTGACTTGAATTCAAAGTTTTGTTTAAGCACGAGTTTGGAGGGAATGGGAAACAGGGTGTAAAGGTCCGCAAACTTTAAAAATTCAAAATATTTTTATTTCACATGGGCAGAGTAGTGGTGGCCGACTGGTAACGGCCCCGACTTAAGAGTTGTAAGTCGCGAGTTCAAACCCAGCCAGGCGCATTACTTTGTGTAATTTATTTCATCACCACTGCTCTCAAAACGGTGAATGAAAACATCGTGAGGAAACCGGCATGTCCTAGAACCAAAAATTCGAAGACATTGTGACATCCACCAACCCGTACTGGGCCCGCGTGGTGGATTACGGCCCATTCCCTCTCCTAGAGAGGAGGCCTGAGTCCCAACAGTGGAAACATTGTAAGGCCGACTATGCTATAATAATAATATGACATTTATTTCAGACAAAAGTCCATATATTGTTAGTAACACAGAAATTTTATAAAGCTATTGTTAGTACACACAAAGACAATCACAAAACTGCACCGCACAGTAGCACCAGTTTATGCCAGGCCCTGGACGCGACCACCCTCAGTGTGTAATCGCATCCAGTGCCGCCATATCGGTGAGTCCCAGCGACCCACGAACACACTCAGAAGGCTATGTTATGCTGTAATTGATCTATTTGAAATAAACGTTTCTGACAAAATCGCATCGCAATAATTCGTTTCGCATCGTAGTTCTATGTGGGAACCCATACTTAGGTACTCTTAACATATAGAACAACAAAATACACGTCATTTTCAACTATTAAAAACATATTTCACACATTTTTCTAACCAAACTAAAGCTGGACACGAACACAATAGTAATTACAATTGAACGTAAGCTAACGATACCCGCGGGTGCAATGCAATGCTAGTTACAAAACATTTGTAATTAAACTGATGACGTGTTATTTCAGTAGCCTTTTCATTTGAATAGGTTTAGCTAGAATTGAAGGCAATTCTATTGTTGTACACGAAATATATTTTTGTGTATTTAGTGGCAGAAAATTTGTTTGCTAGGGAAATATTAGACCAAATTGTAAATAAACTAAACATCGACCGTAGGCGCGGGCTTGCGGACGGCGAGCAATGGGTAGCTCGCCGTCACCTACAAAAAAAAAACTGAAAATAAGGAAAAATATTGTAAGACTAGCTTCTGCCATCGGCTTTGCCAGCATGAAAGTAGGTTTCTCTATACAGCCTTTAGACCTCCGTTTCATCCCCTTAGGGGTTTTTTTTTTTTAGGTGGGAAAATCATCTAATGACAAATCGCGCTCTTGGGCGGAGCGGGAGATAGTGTCAGACTTTTACTGACTAAAAACCCACCCCTGTTCCTTCGTTGCCTTCGTCCCAGGGCCCCGGGTTTCGTTTTCACACTACCCACGGCCCCAGTAGGCTTCGACCCTGCTGGGCCCCTACGATCTGCTGACATCTCCATGAGGCGCGCGTGGAACAATACGCGCCGTCGACGACTTGGGCTCGGTCCGGACGGTTACCGGACGGTCGGACGGCGAGCCACCCATCACTCGCCGTCCACAAGCCCGCGCCTACGGTGGCCGGAAATCGAGATCGGAATCCCGGCGGCGGTTAGGGCGTGAGGACCGTTGCCTCACGCGATCGGCCGCCTCCTTTGCTAGCATGACCTCTTCGCAGAAGGAGGCGACCGCCTGCCATTCCTCCTCGCTCCGAACCATGGCCTGTACTGTACCAAGGCCCGGCGCGAGAGATCCCCTTAGGGGGTGAATTTTGGAAAATCCTCTCTTAGTGCTCGCCTACGTCATAAAAGGAAACTTTAAGCAAAATTTCACGCTCCTAGTTCCAATGGTTTTGGCAGTGCGTTGATTTGTCAGTCAGTCAGTTTTTCCTTTTATATATATAGATAGATGATACAAAAGCTACGGTATTGTTTGAAAGAGTTACTGTGGCCCTGGAACGCAAAAAGCAACTGAAGATACACGAGTAGGTTTTAGTTAGTAAAAGTCTGACACGCCCTCTCGCTACACCTTAGAGCGAAAGAAGACATTATGATCTTCTTCTTCTTTTCGTGTCGATGTACTCCAACTAAATTTTATCTGACCAGTATTTGGCAACCTCTACGGCTCTGTTGTTGGCTTCGTATAGATCCTGAAAACTGCAGTTGGTTGTGCAGGATGGACAGCATAGCAAATGACTCATGTCCTGTACAGCGGCTCCACACTGGCACTGTGTTAGAGATGGGTCGAGGAAGCCCCATTTGGCCAAATTATTTTTACAGCGGTCAACCTGAGTCCGCAGTCGGTTAAGAGATTTCTAGATTGGCCACTGCAATTCGCGTCCAGGGGGGAGATGCTCTGACGGGGTGATAAAATGTGTAGGAGTTGGGTGCTTCTGCTTCCACAGCGCGCATCTCTCGTCCTCTGCACTGTCTTTTGAAGAGGTTGTAAATCGCATAAAGCTTTATTATGATGATTTACCAAATAAAAAAATATATATAAAAATATATAATCTTCAGCCTATCCCACAACACAATGCCAGGGTGGAGCCCCTTCATCGTAATCACCGTGCACCGTCGCCTTTTGCTTGCAGTCCTGCACAACCACCTGCTATTCCATTTATACGAGGAAAATGGTACAGTTTGTAGCGGCAGTAAACGTTATGAAGTTAGCCGCGAAAGCAAAATCATGCGTGCGTGTAAAGTAAGCTTCGAAAGCAAAATCATACGTGTGTCATTTAGTACAGATCCACGGTAGAACTCATATTACAAAATAATGCCAGTTTTCTTATATTTCATACAAAAATAGTTACAAGTACTGCGATATTACATAAAATACAAAACACTAAGAATCCAATTAATACCTAATTTCGGAAAAAAAATAACGTACCTTTAATATAAAGTTTATTTGAACTTATAATTCCAAGTCAATCCAATTAAATAACACTTCAAAGCAACCCGTTTTAAAAAACAGCAATTTCATAGTTAAAGACTTAATATTATTTTTCTTTGGGACTATTTTCTACCTTTACACGGGTGAAGCCACTGGCCTCAAATAGTAAAAAAAAAACACCCAACTATTCAGGCAGGCCATACATTTATCCATCCAAAATAACAGCAACATGTACAAACATTTCCCTCCATCAAGATACCCAAATCACATTCAACCTTCACCAAAAAACATTGATTTACATTTCCAAGGTAGGATACTTCAATTAGCATATTTGGCCGTGGTGGCACTTCGGTAGCAGATGAGAATTTCCATACTAGAGAATATTCCTGCTCCTATATTTAACCAGTCGGTATTCGTCACGGTGGAGTATCTGAAGTGGGTGGTGGCTTTAAGTTAGGTGTCAAAGTGTGTGTTTGCATGTTTATGTGATTACGTTAGGAGAATGGATGCGTACGAATAGGAGATTTGTAAGGATATGCTGACTGTGAACGGGTGGTACTCAGGTTTAATCAAATCTGTATCTAGTTGAGTTACTTGGAAACTCAATTGTAACAGCTGTAATAGAGCTACCATTACGTTTGTTTACAGAAGACGGATAACAAAGAATATGTTTTGAAATGCGTACTAAAGTACTACACAACTAAAATATTATAAAATATGTAGTCCAGTCAAATGAGACCAAAAAATAGGGGTAAGGTTACAATAATTCGCACCCAGCTGAAAATTGGTAGGATTGTTCAAAACACCATCATAAATGAAATCTAAAAAGTCCTCATCTATCCGACACCTGGAAAAAAAAATACTCAGGGTCAAAGGTCACAAAAACAAGTTGTTTTATCATAAAATTAGCCCAGACAAAAATTGTAAATTGGATAATTCGATTGATCTACTCAAGTGTCTAAATACTTTTTTTCCTAAGAGCCACCGTTTTTGAGATATAATGATTCAAAAAGTTGAAAAAGGTAACCGTCATTATATGCACATGTTTTCACGCCACCTTTGAGGTAGTGTACTTAGCGCGTTTTTACGGTTCCGTACCTCAAAAGGAAAAAAACGACACAGTCGAGGAAATCAAAATTCATAGGGTACTTCCCGTTGACCCAGAATCCTGAAATTTGGCATAAAGCAAGGTCTTATAGCACAAGTATAGGAAAAAATCTGAAAACTATAAATTTGTCTTTTGCGACTTGGAAAAATCTTCCGAGACTCCATTCCGGAATTGAACTATTTACATAGGTAAGTTTATAGAGAACCCTCAGGGTGCGAGTCCGACTCACACTTGCCCAGTTTTTTAGAAGTACCACTGCTTTCAGCCTTTACATTGTCAGTAATTACAACTTTTATATCAAAAGGAGTCTGGATAAGAGGACTTAGCGAATGTAAAATTCCAGCACCGACAATGATAGTCAAATCTACACTAATATTATAAATAAAGAGAGGTAAAGCTTGTTTCTTTATTTTTTTGTTTGTAGGAGGTAATCTCTGAAAGTACTGGTCCGATTGCTAAAATTTTTTCACCGATAGAAAGCTGCTTTATTCCTAAGTGACATAGGCTATATTTTATGTACGCGGGCGAAGCTGCGGGCAAAAGCTAGTGTCCAATATACATACGATTCTCATGCGCCTCAATGTCAAACTAAAGTGCATTGAAAATATTTTATGCAAACGCAACGCCATCATGTCTCATCAGCTTTTGATTTAATGTTATTATATTTTATATAATTATTACCTTTTTTTGAGGTGTATTTCATCAAATAACTTTTCTGCTCTTTCGCTCTGGGTGGACTGAGAGGGAGGGTCAGACTTTTAAGAACTACTAGCTGCCGACAGCGGCTTCTCCCGCATTTCTGTGTCACTCACTTATAAAGTAGCATTGTAACGGCCTGTTAAAGATTTCGACTCCAGACCGCTGTCCGCGCCGCTCTGCTTCGTGTCGTCGTACTCATTCGCTTGTATTGTTGTTCCCGCCGCTCACCATACCGCGCGCTGCTGTAGCGATTCGCTCGAAGGAAACCGCGCGCGTTTTCGCTATAAGCGGCGTCTCGTGGCGAGCTTCAAACATTTTCATACTTTTGATTTTACCGCTCGCCGCCCCAAGCTTAGCTACCGCTCACAGCGGCAAGACCGTGAAAGTGAAAGACTTTCAAAAGCGGTTCAGAAGGTACTTTTTAAGTTTATTCATTATAAACTAAAAAAAAATAAGTTTTGCCTCATTATAACATTAGTATAGAAAACCCACTCGTGTCCCTTCAGTATGCGATGACTATTAGGCAGGATATCATTCCCAACTAAAATTCATATAATCCCGTTCCAAAACGAAAGGTCGGAATAACTTAAAGCAACTCAAAGAAGGCTCCCGAAACCCTTCCTCCAGTAATTACCATACTAAACAGTAATTTCTTGCGACTGCCTTCCAAAGACTAATCTTGTACACCCATTGGTATTCCGTCTTTGTCTTTAAACGTAGGGTCAAATACTGAATGCTGTATACTATCTTGATAAATGGCTTCTGTGCCAATGTGATAGATGAGGTACGGGTTTGCTGATAAATTTTCAAAGACAGTTTATACATAATTGAAGGTTGAATATGGATGGGGTAACGCTTTGACTAGGAAAGCAGGACAAATGCGTATATAAGTACATACAGGCGACTTATCATGTCATGATAAAATGTCTGTCATGCGAGTGAGAAAGAAGGATGGAGCCATATACTCGTACCCTATATAGTTTCCAATTTTGTTACATGTAGATGTGCCATTTGATTAGCGAACATTTCTAGTGATCAAATTAATCGGGTAGCCAGCATTTTGTATTTTACAGAATGACTTGATTCTGCTATCACCTTTCTACAATCGGATAATACGACGTGTGGCGAGTACCTAGTACATCTGTACGGTCCGGACTAAGCGTTTCGCCTCATCGTTTATACCGCGTACATCGAAAGACTAGAACAATTAGATGGTCTTTCCGTTCGATTATAATTTAGGTGTCTTCAAGGCTAGAGTGAATAGGCTCTTAATAAACTAGTGCGCTTTACTCCCAATGATTGCATCACTGCTTACCATGACGTGGGATCGCGGTATAAACTATTTCTTGAACTAGTTTATATAAATAAAAAAATAGGTTCAAGAGTCATAAGAGCGCTTATCGAATCAACTCAAAATAATTTTATTTCACAGGCGCAGACCAGCCTTTCGGTATTTTACAGGTTGCATTTTGGAGAGCGTGCGCGGGAATTGCATGAGTTGATTCCGCCATCTCCTTTCTACCATCGGACAACCTGACGTACGGCAGGTATCCACCCTTACGTTGTTGAAACTTCATCGGTCCAGACTAAGCGTTTCGCTTCGTCGTTTAAACCGCGTACATCGAAGGACTGGAACAATTTGCCTGCTGCGGTCTTCCCGTCCAACTATAATTTAGGTGTCTTCAAGGCTAGAAGAGTGAATATATAGGCTCTTAATAAACTAGTGTGCCCGACCATCAATGATTGCATCACTGCTTACCATCAGGTAGAAGAAAGAGAAGGAGAAAAAGATACGCAGATAGTTCGTGGTGTGTCTACTATTTACATATATACAATACTAATAAAATAAGATACTTGGAATCTATTGCAACAAACATAATAATCTTAACCCAGTTGCCACAACAATGATCAAAATTAACAACTTTGCTCAATTTTTGAGTTCGCTGCTGAACTAAAACAGTAGAGCGTGAGTAACTTTTAGCTGAGAACGAAACCCCTACTAAGATGGCATTGCAGTTTTCGCAGTCTCTTACAATCCTATTGTAAAAAAAACTGCGTAAAATTCTTATAATTTGTGCCTGCGTGCGCAGATACGCTACCAATTTAACCTTTTGAGTGCGTAATTAGAGACACAATAGTAAGACAATGGCGCGTGAACGCCGGCGTTAATGCGGGGATCAACAGCTTAACCCCTCGCGCGTATAGGGGTATTATTATTACGTGATTGTGCGTTTTTACGTAAAATCACCAAAAAAAAAAATAATAAAAAGAAACTTTTTCCTGATTTTTCTAGGAAAAACGAAGATATAGAAACCAGCATTTTCGGCCGAATAAATTTCGTACACCCGTGTGTACAAAACGACAATTAAGTGTTTTTCAAGCTCACTCAAGTTGTACTGACGTATGTACAATCGGCGCTCCAGGACACTACCTAAGTGCTTTTTAGTAAAATTCCAGTGCTTGAATCATGATTTTAACTTAATTTTCTAATCAAGTAACCCGAAATACAAATACACCCCGTATTTGTATTTCGGGTTGGTGTCCGCTACTCCACGTCTTAAGCGCGCATTTTGCGTACAGGTGGGACAAATGTGTCATTCGATCGACTCCAGCTCCTCAAGGAAGGTCAGCAGCGTCTTGATGGTGCTGAGCATTTTGCAGAGGGTACCTCGGTTCTCAAAGTATCCTCTGGGCAGCTTAGAAGCAGATGGCAGCTGTCTCATTTAGGCTTTGCAGAGTGCGCTGTCTGTAACTCCTATGAAAGAGAGGTGCCATAATTGAGGTGTATAAGGGTATGAAATAATTCCAGTTACATACAGTAAATACAAACAGGCCTGTTGGTATAGTGGTTAGTGGCTCTGACTGCTACGCTGGAGGTCGTGGGTTCGATTCCCACCGACGAAATGTTTGTGTGATGAGCATGATCATTTGTTCTGTGTCTGGGTGTAATTTATCTATTATATGTATATGTATTAATAAATATATAAGTAGGTGTGTTTATCAGTTGTCTAGTACTCATACCACAAGGTCTGCTTAGTTTGAGACTAGATGGCGTTGTGTGATAGTTGTGGAATATTATCCGCACCGAGTGGTCCGAACATGCTGCTACGTCCTGCTGTGGCTACGACGCAGCTATACATTTCGCGCCTGCATCACTACACGAAGGTTGAGGAAGTCGTGGAGTATTTGAAGGTGAAGACCAACTGGACTCTGAGGGTCGTAAGGTTGGAAGCGCGCCACGACGTCAACTTCAAGTCGTTCGTGGTACGAGTTCCAACCCAACAGCTACAGACCTTCTTGAAAGAGGACTTCTGGCCGAAAGGTGTCGTATACCGACGTTTCCGAGGATGGTTATGCGATACCACGCAGCGCAACACGACGCCGACTAGATTACGTGTTTAATAATAGTTAAATAAGTTTTGTTTTTATAATATGTATTAGTTTATTATTGTATAAGATTATTGTATGTATTTTGTCTATGGGCCTCTGATGCCTGAAAATAAAATTATTTCCTTTATTTACTTTATATACTCATTTTGTAATTTTTTAAATATTTCTTAAAACATATATAAAAAAAAAAACATTTAAAAATATAAAAAATAGTACCCCACCGGTATCGGGAACAGGGTCCAAGCTACCGGCGGTCAGGGCTCCAGAGAAAGGAACCTCCTAACGATACGAGCCGTGTCCAGGAGTACCGCTTTCTGAATCAAGGCCTTGATCCAGCCGCCTAACGCGAGCCTCCTAAGGTGTTGGTCGAGGCTCTTGGCTATTAAGCCATTGGCTGACACGACTATCGGTACAATGATCGCTGAGTCCACATCCCACATGTCGACAACCTCGGGAGCCAAGTCAATATACTTGATTTGTTTATCTTTCTCGGCTTTCACGAGGTTCTCGTCATGCGGAACGGATATGTCAACAATCATTGCACGAATCTCGCTTCGGTCCACCACCACTATATCAGGCTTATTGGCTACAATAGTCCTGTCAGTGATGATGGGCCGATCCCAGTACAAAGTGATATGACCATTATCAAGAACTGGGCCGGGCTCATACCTGTAGTACGGCACTTCCGATTCCACAAGAGAGTATTTCAGAGCAAGTTGCTGATGGATAATCCTGGCTACAAGGTTGTGCCTATGCAAGTACTCTCCGTTAGCTAGACGAGAACAACCAGAGATAATGTGACGAATTGATTCTCCCGGACGGTGACATGTTCGACAGATGTCAACCGTGCCGTCCTTCACAATAAATCTCCGGTAGTTATTCGTCATGATAACTTCGTCCATAATTGCACAGACAAAACCTTCGGTTTCCCCAAAGAGGTCACCGAAACGCAGCCAGGCTACGGACGCCAATTGGTCTAATCGGGCCCGGGCCGGGATACTTCCCTGCGATCGTTAGTGTCAAGCACAACCAGTTTGCGCCAGTTCTCGTTAGCCAGAGAGAGCGGGGTGAGTCCCTTGTCCACTGTCACTACATCTCGATGCATACCCACGTCGGTAGCTAGGAAATATTCCCTGAGACTGCATACCTCGCGGTTGTGTAGGGTCTTAGCATTTAAAAAACCTCGACCTCCACACTTCCGCGGGATATACAGTCTCATCACCGACGATCGTGGGTGATGCATTCGGTATGCAGCCAGCAGTGTGCGGACCCTCCTATCCAGGGCGTCAAGTTCCGTTTGAGTCCATTTGAGTACGCCGAAAGAGTACATCAATACCGGCATGACCCAACCGTTGAAGGCGCGCACCTTGTTTCCGCCTGAAAGAAGGCTATTGAATACCTTCTTCAGGCGTCCAAAGAAACGTTCCTTCAACGATTGCTTCATGTCAGTGATATTGATGCCTAGAGCTTCCGACATACCCAAATACTTATAGGTTTCGGTTGGAGAGAGGGATCTCAGGTTTATGGAATTCGTGAGTTGAGTGCCCACGGATTCCACAACCTCCCCTCGTTTTACATGCATGACCGCACATTTGTCCACACCAAACTCCATCCTGAAGGCACTAAGGATTCAGTTGCCTTCAGTAGCTCCATCAGTTGCAGATTGTTGGGGGCAAAAAGTTTCAGGTCATCCATGTAAAGTAGGTGAGATATTACCTGACCACCTCTCTTCAACCGATAGCCTAGACCTGAATTCTCCAGCAGTGTGCTTAGAGGATTCAAGGCTAGGCAAAACCAAAGTGGACTCAAACTATCACCCTGGAATATACCTCGCTCGATCCGTACAGGTTCGCTATTCCTCTGGATATGTCGACATCCTGGATAGTGGAGGACCGTACTCCATTGCCTCATACACGACATCAGGAAGGTGCGTAGTGTTGTATCAATTTTATACAATTCCAGCACCCTCATGAGCCATGTATGAGGAACAGAGTCATAGGCCTTCTTATAATCTATCCAACATGTCGACAGATCCTTTCGGAAACGTCGAACCTGTTGGCTAATGGTCATATCAATGAGGAGCAGCTCCTTAGTACCGCGGGACCCGTTCCTACATCCATTCTGAGAAGGTGACATGATCAAATTTTTGTCAATATGACTATTAATTTTGCTTCTCAGTATGGATGTAAGAACTTTATAGACCGTCGGCAAACACGTGATCGGTCTATAATTTTTAGGCTCCGCAGTACTACCTGACTTATGGAGCAGGTGGGTTATTCCTGTTGTTAGGAACTGGGGTAGCGACCCTGACTCTAAGGCAGACTGAAACTGATATGCCAAGCGAGCGTGCGATCTTGTAAACCACTTAATCCAGAAATTGTGCAGCCCATCCGGCCCTGGAGATTTCCAGTTTGGCAACGGACGGACTGCACGAGCTACATCTTGGGGGCTGATGTCAATTGCCCCCATTTGTGGTATTGGATCGCACGCACGCTCGACCTCTTGAGTCCAATCACCCTCGGTGTGACTGACCGGCACCGACCAGATGCTGCGCCAGAATGAACTCATGGCGTCATCATCCGGGAGGCGCGCATCAGTCACACCTTGGTCCGGTCTCTCCCAAGCCCTATAAACCCACCTTTCATTACTCCGGAATGTGCGATTCTGGGTGTAACGCTCCACCCGCCGCTTATACCTGCGGATACGGTTTGCCCATGCATACACCTTCTGCTTCAGGAAGTCGATGCGCTCTGTGACACGGGACATATAGTCTCGGGGGCTGATGTCAGTCCCCGAAAACGCCCACCTCACAAAGCGCATCACTCTTGGGCGTGTGTTGCCCTCCCTGAAGCAGATTAGTTTGCCGATGAGTGCTCTGGCCCCACCAATACGACGCTCGATCCTGCACTGCCAAGCCGGCACGGCAGGTTTCGGTCGTGTAGCAACGTCACAGTTTGGAAACTTGACGTGAGCTACACGACATGCCGCAACAGCTGCGCAGTACATTATCGAGTGTGTATCAGTGAGATCTTCACAGTCGTCAAAATAGTTTGACAACTGCAAATCCAGAGCAGCCACCAGCGCCTTATTCTTATTATGCATGGGCAAACGAGGTAAGCGCGGCCTAAGTTCGAGCGGCATGTTGCGATACTCCCGAATAGCACACTCCAAAGCACTCCTCAATTCATTGTTGCACTGGGTACTTACATGTGTAACCATGTCAGTAATCTCTTCGTCAGCATGGTCGGAAAGATGGTAGGACGGTGGTACCATCACTGGTACCACAGGCTGCGACGAAGGAGCAATGGCATGGTTACTCATTTCCGTACGGAGGCGATCAAGTACAGTATCGTCCAACATAATATGATTATGCTGGATAACCCGCACCTGATCCGACAGTCGTTGGGCCGAAACGTTGACAGCTGGCTCAAGCACCTGAAACAAAGAGAGCATCCGAACACGGTACGCGGTCAGGTTGTTTCCTCCCTCTGTAGCCCCATAGTATGCGCGCATGACGTTCTCATTGATGGATTGCGTCCATCGCATGCGCTGCACACTTCCGCCGGGAGCTGGGACCCTATCAGAGGCCGGTGGGCCTCGAGGTCCTAAGCCACTCGGCGGCCGGCGTCCTCTCCGTCGACGCGCAGGTGGTGGTGACGTGGGCGGAGAAAAGTACTATTATTATTATTATTATTTTTATATATTTTATTTATCTCAGGACCCTGAGGTCCTGGACCTTTGGGAGGCATACGAGGAGCCGAAGCCAACTCGCAGAGGCCCTTTAGATAATTATAATGGAACATGATACCAACCGACGATTATCCCTGTACGCGCTATGCTAGTGCACCCAAGGACAACCCCCGGTTATTGAAAAACTATTGCGACATATGGAGAACAAAGATAATAGGGCTATGGTTTTTGGAGTCTTAAGTGGACTGGCACGAAGAATCGCCAAACTAAAGTGGCAATGGGCAGGGCACATTGCTCGCAGAACAGATGGCCGTTGGGGCCGAAAGGTTCTGGAATGGCTACCACGTACCGGAAGACGTAGCGTTGGAAGGCCTCCTACAAGGTGGACCGATGACTTGGTAACGGTTGCGGGAGTCCGATGGATGCGAGACGCACAGGACCGTTCGCTGTGGCGACGCTTGGGGGAGGCCTATGTCCAGCAGTGGACGTCTTTCGGCTGAAATGATGATGATGATGATGATGATGATGATGATGATGAAGTGGACTGGTAACATGGAACTATGTCAAGACTATGGCCCCTGCCTGAACAACGTTACTAATATGCATCGAAAAAAGGCAGGGGGTGACTTGCACACTCAATAAATGGGCCCCCAAAAACGGCCGCTAGCACGACGTGACGTAGCAACAAGAGGGCAACATATCCTGAGGTGCTTGAGGAGTGGAGAGGTATACCACGGCTATCAGGACAATCCCGGAAGTTCGGTCAAGATCCCTACCAGCACCTTACTGGATTATACATCCTTCTCCCGAGCACGTTTGCTCTTGCGAATCTCCACTCAAGCCAGCCAATAAAGGCAAGAGAGAGGTGGGAGCTCAGTTCCTCGTCAGTGTTCACTACGGCCGGCCAATAAAGGCAAGCCGGAGATGAAGAACAAGAATTCTCCCGGGAGATCGGGTCCGTGGGGTCGCTAATGCCCAACAGTTCGCCACAAAACTGCACTGCGGATTGTATCTCTCTTAGTCTGGCCCCTCACCCTAGGCATATTACGGCAAAGCAAACTTTACCGATACAGACCTAGGGTATATTGGAGCACGCAAGCCCCACCACGACGTCAACGTAGAGATACGGCGATGGGGTTATTTATTATTATTATTATTATATTACTATATTAATAGTGGTAAGCCTGCCGATCCTCACAGTACCTTAATATGATGAAAATCTATTGAACTAGAACTAAGCTATCAGTAGAACGACCTCCCAAAGCAAGACCCAAAGCCAAAGTCTGAAACCAATCAAACTAATTAGTTCTCAAATACGGAATCATTGGAAGCGATATCGATTCCCATTCAATACCATTATGGAACCCAAAGTAAGGGACCCAAGTCACCACCAAGTTTCTCCTTCGAATGAGTCAAGTTTAATTTCGAGAAGCGAAGCGAATATTTCGAGTGCATCAAGTGTTTTCTATTTTACTCTCTGTAGCATCGATACTGACTTAAAATTTCTTTTTTTTTGCTGTCCGTTAGTGTAGTCAGAAATTGTTATATGGAAGAAAAAATGGTCAGTTTTTTGGTCAATGTTCGACTGTGACAAGGAACGACTTGGGCTTGGTCCTTATTAGACGGTCGGACGGTCAGCTACCGATTGCTCAAAGTCCATAAGGCCGCGCCTACGGTAGCCGGGAATGACCATGAGAATCCCGACGTCCGGGGACGTCTCCTGCAGCGACAACTGGAGCGTGAGGATCTCCTTTCACTCACAGTTTCAGCCACCAGTAATTGCTTCAAAGAAGGAGGTTTTTAATATTCATTCTCACCTGGAACTATGGTCTGAACCAGGGCTGGATGCGAGAGGCCATCGCCGCCTCCAAGAGGAAACGGCGGAACTCCGCAAGCAGGATAGACTTCCACCGTATGCTCCAACAACACTTTGCCTAACCTGAGAAACGAACCAAGGACCTCCGTAGCGCTTGCCAGAAATAGGTAGACTAGTTATAAGATCTTAATGATCAGCACTAAAACTAGAACATTTCGATAAATAGGTTTAAAGTAAAGAAGAAATAAAGAATGCTTGCGTAGAATTTTCTTCAGTAATATTTCTGTGAAAATGAAAATCCACCGCAGAGGGTTTTTCATCAAAATGAGACGTCTGGATGTGACTCGGAGAAACGAACGTTCATATTTGCAGTTTCGGCAAATTTATTTCAGCTACATGCCACTAGTTATTTGCAAAACTGTTCGGACTTTAGTGTTACTAATAGTGAGATATTTTATCTTGAACTACCTGACCCGGCAAACTGTCACCTAATAGTAAGGATAACGCCATCTACTGGCATTACCAGAACAGCATAATATTCATTTTACCATGACATTTTAATTAGAGATGGCGTTGTATTCGGATTTTTTTTCGTAATTTTTCCATTGTTCTCACCGTTTAAACCTTCACTGGACTATCTCGAATATTTCAAGACCAAAATTAGCCTAATCGGTCCAGCCGTTTCTGAGTTTTAGCGAGACTGACGAACAGCTATTCATTTTTATATATATGAGAAGATAGGAATATTTAATCTTATTTCTTTGGAAATTCCAGTATTAGTTCACTAAATAAATTTCTTTTCAAGAGAACCAAGGTTACCGATATAGCCCGAAGTATCGCCAAACTTGAGTAGCAGCTGGTTGGACACATTGCTTGCAGAACACATGGTCGACGGGGCCGTAAGGTTCTGGAGTGGCGACGGCGTATCGGAAGACGCAGCGATGGAAGACGCCTAGTCACGGAGGTGAACCTCCATTTCTTTATGAAGTATTAAAGATTATCGAAACCGGTATTTTTAATAGGGTTTCAATCTGCTCGGTATTTCTAATATTTGCTTCCTTGTGCTACCCTGGCTTTTTCATCTTTGAAAGGTTCGCGCTTGAACACTATCTCACCTGATGGTAAGTCATGATGTGATCAGCGATGGAGCACGCTCAGTTAGAAGTAACCTATTCATTCACTCTTGGCTTTAAGACCTTCAGATTGAAGTTATTAGGAAAAGGACCTTGGTAAGATTATGGAATTCCACTCCTTGGCTGTACGCATAATGAATGTGTTCCCAAATTGTACTACGCTGTACCGGTGATGCATTACTTTATGTAAAAGGTTTCAGTTTGGTCTTTGAACCAAAAATGCGATGTGATGCGTCACCAGTTCATGGTGGGCATCCCACCCGACGTCCACCATGTACCGGTGGCACATTGCAAACTTCTAGTGGTACTTTTATCAGCCAAAATACCACAAAGGCTATCTGAAGGCCGATATAAAGCAAAACACATACCAGCCTTTTAATTACCAAGCTGTACCACTATGTAAACGGAAAGCGCCCATCATTACCCAGCTTTAGAGATGCTGGATGAACGAAGGAAAATTACTCTTTGTCAGACCTTTAGTGAAGAGCAACTTTAAGAAGAGAATGGATATTAAATAAGACACTAGATATTTGTATAAAGTTTTTAATAACTTTAAGTAATTATCTTTCATGAAAATTGTTTATTGTGACACCTGTGCGTATACTCATCACAATAGAAAAATAAGATAGTCTGTTAATAAACTAAAAACTTTTAGGTCGTTTAAAATGAAATGCAGTCGAAGTTGCTACAGCCTGTTCCACTAAACACTATCCAATTTTGCCTGTTTACACTTAAGTGGATGCAACTTGACATACATTTTCACTGTTTTTCATACAACCGCTCTTACGCGATTATGACGCTATTACACATTTTTCATTAGATATTTTGGAAACACAGTATCTTCTGGATATTATCTAGGTTTCTATTGAAATCAATTTATAAATTTGTGTAAAACTAATCTAGTAAAGTATACGTACCTATTTCATCATCTCCTTAGTCCCTTTCCCAACTAGACTGGGGTCGGTTTCCAGTCTATCCAGATGCGGCTGAATACCTGTGTTTTTATATGGAAGACTGTATCAGATACCCACAGCCCGGTTATTGGGCAACACGATACTTCTTGGATAGACTGATGGTCAGACTTTCAGGAGTCTGACTACCTAGCTGTACCGAATGTCAAAGATCTACGAATGACAACCATGTCCAACGGCTTTAGGTGTTTTCTGAAGCACGTGGTGTCAGTAATATCCCAAATAACCTTATAAAAGTACGTATGAAATGAAAAATTTAAATTGGTACTTGCCCGGTTGTCCTATGCTTCTGGGTATTCGTCCCGTCCAACTATAATTTAGGTGTCTTCAAGGCTAGAGTGAATAGGCTCTTAATAAACTAGTGCGCCTCACCATCAATGATTGCATCACTGCTTGACCACCTGATTACCATCAGGTGGTCAAGCACTGGTTTATATCAATAAAAAAAAGAACCCGCAACCACATGCATGAGAGGCGGGTGTCTCAACCACTGGGCCTTCACGACACTAAACCTATAAAAAAACGAGTACCTGTTTAAAACTTTAAAAAACGCAAAACCATTCTCCAGACATCCTAATTTAAGATTTACAAGTAATTAAAAGTTACTTTGTTTGAACCCCCTTCGGAGAAGTCAAAGTCAAGATTTTCGTTTCAGCGGCGGTCCACGGATTTTATGATTGACCAGAAACTGTATTTCACAAGATTCGCAAAAGTTTGTTTTATTCTCAGTTTAATTTTGCATTTTTAAATGAGATGAGGGTGAATAATTTGAGCTACGTAGAAAGAGTTACCGTTGCCCTAGGCTGGAACGCTAAGGGTGATTTTAATATCGTGCGGTTTTGAGCACGCATGCGGGATTGCCCCGCACGCGTAAACCCCGCGAATGTTCATTTCATACAAGTATTTATTGTAATGCGTGGAATACGAACGCGGGACGCGTTTTTTTGCATTTTGGAATTTTCTGCAAGTGGGGCAATCCCGCATGCGTGATGAAATCCACACGATATTAAAACTATGATGCCCTATGAGCAATTAAAGGAATACAGGAGAGTTTTATTCAATAAAAGTCTAACACCAGTGACATTCCCTTTCGCGACGATCACTTTTAGAGTGAAATAATTTTAAATTGTATCTACATCCTAGACCAGTATCACTTGAAAGGTTCTTAAAGGGCGCGCGGCCGCCCCTGGTGCCGCGAAGTGCAGTGAAGCGACCATGTGCACATCGAGACCCTCAGTCTTCAAGACGTAAGGGAAGCGCTCTTAAAGCTTAAGCCAAAGCGCTCATCTGGCCCCTTTGGCATTCCAGCTTATCTGTTCCGAGACTGTGGTAGGGTACTGGCTGAGCCCCTGCATCATATTTTTAATACTTGTTTGAAACAGGCAACGTTTCCCCCTAGGTGGAAAATTACACGAGTGATTCCGGTTCCTAAGGGAAAGTCAGGTCCAGATGTCAGTGGCTACAGACCAGTGGCAGTGTTGTCGATGCCTGCAAAAGTGTTCGAGTCTGCCATCCAGCGCCGCGTGCAGGCTCAAGTAAACGGACAGCTATCGGACACGCAGCACTGGCACTAATCTGCTTAACTTCGTGGCGAGGGTGGCGCCTGCCGTCGATGCTAGTGTGCAGGTTGACGCGGCATACTTTGATTTTAAAAAGGCGTTTGACACCGTTGACAATGATGTACTGCTAATGAAGCTGGCAAAAATAGGTTGCACGCCGCACCTTTTACAGTTCTTCGCTAGTTACTTGAAAGACCGACAGCAGTACGTTGACTTCAACGGGGTCGAATCCGAGCCATACTACACCAGGTCAGGAGTGAGCCAGGGCAGTAATTTGGGTCCTCTTGAATTTATTTTAACGGTAAATGACTTACCAGATGTAGTCAAACATAGTTTATGTTTATTGTTTGCAGATGACCTCAAATTGCTGCTTGAGGTCAAAGATGAGTCGGACTGTGAGCGTTTGCAGGAAAACATAGACAGAGTGGTTGAGTGGAGTCAGACAGAGACAACAAACTCTGTTTCAACACAGCGAAATGCTCAATTATGTCATTTACGCGCACAAAGACTGCCATAGCCTACGAATACCAAGTAGAGGAAGTACCAATCCAGCGAGTGTCTCAAGTACGAGATCTAGGAGTACTATTTACACCAGATCTAACGTTCCGGGATCATATAGTTAAGATTTGCAAGAAAGCGTACAGAAACCTCGGTTTCGTGTTGAGACAGTCGCAGGGATTCACTAATATTACCACGCTCAGGGTACTGTATGACGCCTTGGTAAGGAGTCATTTGGAACACAGTGCGGTGATTTGGGCTCCTCATGAAGCGAAATACAGTGTCATGCTGGAGCGAGTACAAAATAAATTCACAAGACACTTGTATTTCAAACTTTATGGGGTTTACCCGTTTTACCCACTGATGTATCCTACACTGTTTGTACTGGGTATGGTGGGGTACCACGAACTCAGAGTGCACCGGGAATTTACACTCGCGGCGTATGCTGTAAAGCTCTTGCGTGGAGTAGTGCACAATCCGGGTGTGCTGCTGCACCTGAAGCTGTGCGTGCCAGACCGGTACGTGTGGAGGCGGCGGCGGCCGCCATTGCTGGTCGTACCTGCTGCCAGAACCAACCTACTGTCAAAAGCACCCCTCACCCGCACAATATGTGTACTAAATGAAGTGCATGAGAGGATGGACCTATTTTCGAGCCATGAGAGTGAAATCGCAAGAGTTTTATTAAATTTTATTAGTTATATTTAAATATTTGTTACTGTACTAAGTCTGATTTTATATTGTATTTACATGTAGGTTAACGTTAAGTTTTTTATTTATTTTTTATGTACTTCTTTTATTTTTTATAGTTAGTAGTATTGTAATAGAGTTTAGTGTTATTTTAGCTTTTTAGGTTAATGTTAGTGTAAGATTATGACTTTTTTCAATTATTATATTTTTTTTCGGTTTGGAAACCACTATTGTATTAGGTTCCGCCTGTGAAGATAGTGTGTGTATATTTAATAATAAATAAATAAATAAATAAATGTGTGTCTTATCAGCTCCCCTAGCCGAGTTACGACATCTCACGCCCTTGAGCGGAGCGGGAGGGCGTGTCAGACTTTTACTGACTAAGTAATGTGAACCCAGGGCCCTGGAACGAAGGCAAAGAAGGAACAGAAGAAGGTTCTAGTCAGTAAAAGTCTGGTCCGCTCCAAGGTGGGAGAGCGTGCATGAAGCCATTGAATGATTTCCCACCTAAAAAAAAACTGGGCAAGTGCGAGTCGGACTCGCGTAGTGAGGGTTCCGTACAAACTTAACTATATTAACAGTTCAATTCCCGAATGGAGTCTCTAAGATTTTACCGAATCACAAAAAAAAATATGTACGAACAGTTTTCAGATTTATAACTTTATCTGTGTTATAAGACCTTGTATTATGCCAAATTTCAAGATTCTGGGTCAACGAGAAGTACCCTGTGAATTATGACTCCCTTGAGAGTGTCGTAAACGGCCGTATCTTTTTTTCATTAACTTAGAAGTTTGAATTTTTTCACAACTTCAAGGGACCGCAGACTTGAGTATATGGTTTTAATTTCAACTCGATACCTCGAGATAAAGGGTCTTGACAGGCATACAGACGGACAACAAAGTGATCCAGAAGGGGTTCCGTTTTTTTCCTTTTGAGGTACTATTAGTGAGGTAATTTATTAGTGACGCTTAGTAATTTAGTCACAGTTTATCAAAATAGAAGACCATTTCCAGCTACCTATATTTGTTACGAAGGCAGTCGACGATGTGTGGCGGGTATCTGGCGTTCGCACTCGGCCTAAATGTGTGACGAAACGTGCCAAACTACACGCTGTACATATGTATTATGTACACTACTTATTAACTGCTGAAATGAACCTATTTTGGCGCAGCCGTGAGGCACACAATTGTATATATCGATGGCGAAGTGACAAGAACTCCTAACTGTCGAAGTCAAAAATTTTTGTCCTAAAAACGTTAGGAGGTAATACAAAAAATTGACATGTTGTTTTAGTTAGGAAGTGTTTCCACAATTTAATTTGCTGCAGTTACAAACAACTAAATATTCGCTTCAGAGATTTCACAAAAACATGCGGAAACACACATTTTTAATTAAAAGCGCTAAAAAGTAATTTTCTCGAAAAATGTTAGTTAGAAGGTATTGGCACTTCACCGTCGATATATATTTTTTTTTTTTTGGTTCTCTTTTGTTTGGTTTCGTGTTTACATAATTATATTGTTTGTGTGCCTTGCGTTGTGACGAACAAAATAAATTCATTTTCTTGCTGTTGGCTGTTTGTACTGCAACGTTTCTGAATAATTTATTAGTAACGTTTAGTAAGTTCATAATAGTTTACCAAAGTAGAAGACCATTTTCAGCTAATTATATCATGTAATGAATTCAGTCGGTGTTGCGTGGCGGCTATCTAGCGCTCGCACACGGCCTGAATGTGTGACGAAACGAGCCAAGCTATACAGTGCACAAATGTGTGTACAGCAATCATTAATTGGCTGGTTATGCTGTGGTTTGTATGAATAAGTTTGAGAGAAGTTCTGCAAAAAACAGCCTTATAAAGTTCCCACTGCTGGAACTCAGGCCTCGTCTCTAGGAAAGGGGCCGTAATCCACCACGTGGGTCCAGTGCGGATTGATGGATGTCACATTGTCACATGTCTAAATTTTTGGTTCTAGGACATGCCAGTTTCCTCATGATGTTTTCTTTCACCGTTTTGATAGCAGTGGTGATGAAATTATATTACACAAACTAATGCGCCTGGCTGGGTTTGAACCCGCGATCTACAACTCATAAGTCGGGGCCGTTACCACTCGGCCACCACTGCTCATAGAGTAAGTAGCAGAGAAGTTCTTGGTGTTTCTTATTATAAGTGTCATCGTCATTATTTCAGCCGAAAGACGTCCACTCATTGACGAAGGTCTTTCCCAATTGTCGCCACAATGACCGGTACTGTATGTCTTGCATCCATCGGAATCCTGCGACCCTCACCATGTTATCGATCCGCCTTTTAGGAGGCCCACCAACGCTGCGTCTTCCGGTAAGCGGTTGCCACTGCAGAACCTTTCGGCCCTATCGATCATCTATCTGAGCAATGTGCCCTGCCCACTGCCACTTACATTTAGCGATTCTTCTTTCCATCATCATCGTCATTTCAGTTAAAAGACGTCCACTGTTGGACATAGGCCTCCCCAAGTGACGGCATAACGACCGATTCTGGAATGGCGACTACGTTCCGGAAGGCCTCCCACAAGGACCGATGATCTAGTGAGGGTCACGGGAATCCAATGGATTCTTCTACGATTTTATTATAAGTGTAGGAGAAACGAATTGAGTTTTCAGGATGGTTGCTTAATGATTTGTAAATATTTGCAACAAAGTGTGATGTGATTGAAAGATGAAGTGCGTGCAGCCATTATTGCGTGCGCGTGCTGTAGGTTTCGACGAGATTCCGAACGAAATAATAAAAGCCATGGGGGAAACACAGACATACTGCACACCATCTATCAACGAATTTGGGTCACTGGAGTCTGGCCTAGTGGTCGTATAAATATGGAGATTTATTCCACTCCATAAAAAAGGATCAACAAAGAACTGCAGTAACTATAAACTAATTTCCCTCATATCCCACGCCAGTAAAATCATGCTGCATATTATCAACACGTGGCTCCAAGCTTACCTGTCCCGTGAAGCTATTTCCGAGCATCATTTATTATCCGAGCAAGCTGGTTTTGTTAAGGATCAAGGCACAAGAGAGCAGCTACTCATAATGCGACAAATTGTGGAGAAAGCTAGAGAGTTTAACATCGACCTTTATGTATGCTTCGTTGACTTCAGGAAAGCTTTTGATACCGTCATGGTACGGCCCTGCTAGACCTCTACGGTTTTGCTATCATCTCTTTGAGGCGCGCGTGGAACAAACAGTACGCGCCATCGACTACGCGGGCTCAGTCCGGACGGTGAGCCCACGAGTTTAGTCTCGGACAATGTTTGAAAATGTAATGGAAAATGCTTAAAAATATTAGGACAATTATTTGCAGCTTTAACCTTTTGAGTGCGTAATTAGAGACACAATAGTAAGACAATGGCGCGTGAACGCGGGGTTAATGCGGGGATCAACAGCTTAAAGCAAATTCTGTAGTGGCATCTAGCTTCATACTTCACTGAGAAGTAAATCACAGCAATATGCATCGTATGAAGCGTGCACTACAGTTAGTTTAAGAGCTGCGCCATAAATTTGAATTAGGTGCATTGCAACGAGATATAATCTTCGTGTTTCGAATGTAGGTTGAACGATAATAAATAGAATATTTAATAATCATTTATTTACTAGCCTATCTACAATTGTTACACTTTACAACCAAAAGATACGTGCTATTTTAGAAACCAATTGTACAATATTATACGATAGACACAGCATACATATACAATATTAAAACTAAAAGGCTATTACAATTATTATAGTGCAGATATGACAATTAATAACAAGAGTTACGTTAATACAAATGTAGTGGTTAGGTTATTTTGGGTGGACTTGGCTCTTAAATTTTTAAATAGATGTATAATCTAAATAAAAAACTTTATAAAAAAAAAATACAACCGACTTCAATGTAAAAAAAAACACTGAAAAGTGCAAAATAACTTTAAATTCGGATGTCGGTGTTTCTATATTAGTTTTGTCTCTTCGTTATTTAACACCGACTTCCGAAATTAAAGTTATTTTGCACATTTCAGTGTTTTTTTTACATTGAAGTCGGTTGTATTTTTTTTTTTTGTAAAAAAGTTTTTTATTTTACACTTTTTAGTAATGGTACCACCACTAAAAAGTACCCCCTCTGCCAAACTTAAATACCTTATAGCCAAAGTGCATCTCATGACAATTCTATTAATCCCAAACACGGTTAGATTACCTACATTAATTTATTACAGAGTACCGGTGCCTAACTTCAGGTTTCATCATCAGATCAACATCATCCCATCATCATCGGTCTACCTTATGGGAAACCTACCATCGCTGCGACTTTCAGTACGAGGTCACCATTCCAGAACCTTTCGTCTCCATCGACTATCTGCAATAATCGACTTCAAACAGTCAATACTCACCTCAAAAGTCAAGCGACAGACAAATAATATCGGCACGGAAATCCCTACCCGAGAACCCACACACCACGAGAACCCGGCACGTGACCGCGGGAACTCGAACGCAGAGCCCGGGATTCGTGGGATCCCGCGGAAATGACGTGTCTCGATATTTTGTTACGGCAAGGAAAATGGAAAGGGATTTCAATTGTCTGGTATGATAAATATTCCGTTTAAGTTTTCTAGTGCAGGTATATATATTAGGAAGTTTTATTTATTTGGAGTATTTGTAAAGGATATTGGTTCGGGATAGTAAATTGTTGGTATTAGTCAAGTATGAATGATTTTCAATTCTGTTTGTTTGAACTGAATGTTGGTACTAACATTTAAGACAAACGAAAATCTACGCAAATTATATTCTAAACTTTAGCTAACTCTTACTGCCTAAGGATAAGAGAAACATTAACTCAATAAAACTTGTAACCCAAAATCGTGGTTACTATGTGGGAGTCGTACCTACCTACCATTATTGAAAGATTTTTGAAAATGGAGACCAACTGGACTCTGAGGGTCGTAAGGTTGGAAGCGCGCCACGATGTCAACTTCAAGTCGTTCGTGGTACGAGTTCCAACCCAAGACCTTCTTAAAAGAGGACTTCTGGCCGAAAGGTGTCGTATATCGACGTTTCCGAGGGCGGTTATGCGATACCACGCAGCGCAACACGACGCCGAGTACATTACGTCCATAATCATAGTTAATTAAGTTTTCTATTTATAATATGTATCAGTTTATTATTGTTTAAGATCTCTGATGCCTGAAAATAAAATGTTTATTATTATTATTGTATTCATGCCTGTGTTCACTAACAGCAGCGCTTTCAGGAGTTTCATCATCATCATTTTAGTCGAAAGACGTCCACTGTTGGACATAGGCCTCTCCAAATGTCGCTACAGCGAACCGTCTTGTGCGTCTGACATCCACCGCATTCCCGTGATTTTCACCAGGTCATCAGTCCACCTTGTAGGAGGCATTCCAACGCTGCGTCTTTCGAAGTTTGTGGCTAAATAAAAATAGCTCCACGTCAAAGCCACTCTTACTGAATTCTGTCTGTAGATGGGTAACCATCTTAACGTATCTACATTCCCTCGTGCCTCATGATAAGCCGGGTGTAATTTGTATATCTTTGATAGTTATTACGGGTAGTCTGGAGCTAGAAAAATCTGACACCAGCACAGAAATCTTAATAATGAAATCTTAAATCAGCACAGAAAGGCAATAGAAGTAGCAAAGACGCGTGACCTTGTCGCCGCGCATGTGTCTCGTAGAACACAAGTGCGCTAAGTGTGAGTGAGCGCGCGATATCATTCTCTGCTTTTCGCACACGTTTATTATTGGTTACAGGCGCCGCGCCTCCTAAGACCATGCGTTTTAGAAAATATTGCGTAATGTCAACGCTAAAAGTTTAATTTTTGTTGCTACAATGCAAAATGCATGTGTAGGCGATAATGTGTATTTATTGTTTGTCTATATGTTGGTAGCTCTGCTAACCGGTGGTGACACGCGTCCCAGTATTAAAAGACAGTAGACAGCATTTCTATAGTCTTATTTTTAAGATTTATGTGAACACCAGTCTTTTAGGGTTAGGTTTATTTATTTATTTAAACTTCATGTACAGTAGTGGTGTATAGGCGGACTTAATGCAACAAAGCATTCTCTACCAGTCAACCTTTGGGAAAAAAAAGACAACACAGTGGTAGGTTTGGACGATAAACAAATAACTGATTCTTCATACAGAAAAAAAAATAAAGAAATTGTTATTTATAATAACATATATGCTAAAATTATAAACTAATAAATACTATGAAAAATATCAAATCATTAAGTGAACTTAATAATAATTCTGACGAAGACCGAACTAAGGTTGAGATGACTTCAAGTAGTAGTTTCGAATTTTACGCTTGAAGGGAAAATTTACTTTCAGCTTTTTTGATGACAAGGGAGGACATTCCAGAGTTTTATGGTTGAATCAGCTTATGAGTTGGACATAAAGCCAGTACGGTAAGAAGGAATATGAAAGAGCATGTTTTTGGATGGACGAAGGTTAAGATTATGAATCCAGAGAGCCACTCCGGATGTGTGAGGCCAGCCTAAAAGCTAATAACTTAGTCAATCCATTAAAAAAAAAGCGAATCAAAACATTTATCCAGCTATCGAGCCGAACCAAAATATGCCGGGATAACAAATGACATTCGCTTTTAAAACATGATTTCGCAGTTCACAGTCCATTGCGTTTTATTTTGATACAAACAACAGCTGAAGCGTTATCTGGCGAGCGATGCATCATTGTCAATTACTAGGCTACAACAGCCGGTTGATTTAATACAATGTCCCATATTTCATCGCAGCTATAGATCGAAAATTGTTTTAAGCATTTTGCTGTAGTGTCGATTATTTTGTTAATAGGTCGAATCGAATCTTTAGTCCATGACACACTACTATATTTTATTTGCTTCTTTTTTTTCTGTTTCGTGTTACCTAAATATTCTGTTTGTGACTTGTGCTGTACAAAATAAATTCTTTTTCTTTCTTTTTCATGGACAAACTTGGAAGGTGAAACCGGCTCGTCCTAAAACCAAAAAAATCCTAAAACTAAAAATTAATTTGGTGGTGGTGTGGGCGTTTCTTCCGCACGAATCCGATGCAGGAACCTCCCAAACTTACCATGTCCGACGAGAACCAGCGTCATGCGGAAGGTGAGGACGCGTGACGTATTTGCAGCCCAAGAGGGGACTTATGGCCATAATTATGGCGTGCCCGACTAGGCCCTTGTGGTGAATTACAGCCCATTCCCTCTACTAGAGATAGAGCCTGAATACCAGCAGAGAACATTATAAGTATCATTATATATTTTAAATATTATTATAGTAACAGTATATGTATAATATATTTATTATTTATTTCTTTATTGCACACCTTAACTTATTACTACAAACTCTTCCATATTTGAACTGAGCTCTGAACTATATTTTATTTATATTCACTACTAGGTTTTGCCCACGGCTTTGCCCGCGTACATTAAATGTAACCTATGTCACTCAAAAATAAAGCAGCTTTCTATCGGTGAAAAATTTTACCAGTAAGTGAGATGTGTCCGAAATCAATCGCTCAGAACACAAATTGGCGCGCACAATATTAATATAACAAATCCTGTTTCAGATAAAATAATCCCTATCATTAATATGGTTAAGTTCGCTCTAAAAAACCCACCCAAAACCTAACTGTATTTTTTTTAACTGTTATATTTGTATACCAACAGAGTGACATATTCGCACTAGCGAAAAAACTCTTTAAATAAAGATATAAAAAGGACAGTAAAAATTATATTACTTTATAATAATAGTGTAGACATTATCAAAACGCCATAGAGTTAACTTGACTTCCTCACTGACTAGCAAACCTATCTACGAAGTCCAAACGATATCGTCTCAATTTTCGAACGGCCTTCGTTGCTCCCATCACTAATTGTTTTAGTACCAAGTTAAAGCCAAGAAACGGCTTTCACAAGGGCCAGAGTACCATTGCCTTGGCAATGAATGGGAATCACTCCATCTTTATTAAGGTAAGACGAATTTTAAGTGTCTCTTGAGATCTTTTGGGTGACAAAGACGGCGAGGATTTACGTTTTTGTCACTTAGAAAAAGATGGGCAATGATTTGCTTATCTTACTCCGAAACCAGTTTTCAATGAACATCATTTTTTAACCGACTTCAAAAAGGAGGAGGTTCACCGAGGTTCTATGTTCGGCTGAATGTATTTTTTTTTATGTATGTTCACCGATTTCCCGGTCAATTGTGGGCCGATTTTGTTTTTTTTTTTTTTGAAAGTTTATGCTTCCGAGTTGGTCCCATAGAAATATTGTTATGATCTGATCATGAACTTCAAAGATATGGAACAGAACTCCTCATAGGGTCACAGCAGAACCGTCGTAACAAGTAAAATTGCTTTGTTTATACGTGTAGTCGATGCCTGACTGAAAGAAGAGGGAAAATATATCGAACTGATCTGATGATGAAGCCTGAAGTTAGGCACCGGAACTCTATAATAAATTAATTTAACCGTGTTTGGGATTATTAAAATTGTCATGAGATGCACTCTGGCTATAAAGTATTTAAGTTTGGCTGAGGGGTACTTTTTAGTGGTACCATAACTAAAGTGTAAAATAGAAACTTTTTACAAAAAAAAATACAACCGACTCCTGTAGTAGGTACTGTAGATAAGTCAAGGTTCCTTGGCTTGCCCCCTATAAAGGTATCTGGCACGCCACTGCTTAATTGTCATGTGCATTAGTCCTGTTATTATTAAGATTGTTCTTTTTATGTAAAATGTATGTGATGTGGCTTTTTTTTATGTGGGAAATCATCTAATGACATCTCGCACCCTTGGGCGAGGTGGGAGGGCGTGTCAGACTTTTTCTGACTAAAACCCACTCCTGTTCCTTCAGTTCCTTCGTTCCAGGCTCCCAGGCTTCTCTTTCGCATCACCCATAGCCCCAGTAGGCTTCGACCCTGCTGGGCCCCTACGGTTGTTGATATCTCCTTGAGGCGCGCGTGGGACACTACGACTTGGGCTCGGTCCGGACGGTTACCGGACAAGCCCGTTTACGGTGGCCGGCAATCAGGATCGGGATCCGGTGGCTAGGGCTTGAGAGCCGTTGCCTCTCGCGTGCAGCCGCCTCCTTTGCTAGCATTACTGCTTTGCAGAAGGAGGCGACCGCCTGCCACTCCTCCTCACTCCGGACCATGGCCTGTACCAACGCACGGCGCGAGAGATTGCTGCCGCTAAGCGCTCCCACGGGTGTTCTGCCCAGGCGGGGCACACCTCTACCGTATGCTCCACCGTGTCCTATGTGATGTGGCTGTACTTAATTTAAACAAATAAATAAATATAGATAGAAGAACAAAATATTTCTGTATATTTCAGTAGAATATTTAGAATATTATTCTTAGCCAATTATCACAGAACAAGAAAACTAATTTCGGAAACGCAGAACCATATTTTCGAACACAGGAACCTTACGAAAGCAAAATTAATATCAAAACAAGTTTGAGAATATTGTTAAAAGAGGAAGTCTTCTATATTTTTAATCAAAGTTTAAGCAACGGTTTATCTACCAAAGAAAAAAATTGCTCAGGACTTAGGCATTTATTGGGGTAAGAGGATTGTGAAAAGCAATGAACCTTGACTAAAATGTTTAATAGGGCCCCCCCGTGCGAAGTTCCGCTTAAGTAAGTTTGAGATTTCCTAATTAGATTGAAACAATTTGGCGGAATTTATTTAGCTGTTAAGCTTTGGAGCTTATGGGAAGATATTGCTGGAACAAAATGCTTTGCTTATTATGTGTAAGGACGTATTTCTTCGTTTAATTTGCCTTGAGTACTTGCTAAAGGGTGCTAAAAGTATGTCTTCGATCAGAAATCTTTTTCTGAGACATTATCATATAACCAAATAAATGGTGTTGCCAGTGATGACATATGGCACTGAAATATGGTCGCTTACAATGGGCCTCATCACAAGGCTTACAGTCACCCAAAGGGCAATGGAAAGGGCTATGCTCGGAGTTTCCTTGCGTGATCGCATCAGGAATGAAGATATCCGCAGGAGAACCAAGGTCGCCGATATAGCTCGAAGAATCGTCAAACTAAAGTGGCAGTGGGCTGGGCACATTGCTCGTAGAACGGATAGTCGATGGAGCCGAAAGGTTCTAGAGTGGTGACCGCGCACCGGAAAACGCAACGTTGGAAGGCCCCCCACAAGGAAGACCGACGACCTGGTGAGAGTCGCGGGAATGCGATGGATGCGAGACGCACAGGATCGGTCGTTGTGGCAACGCTTGCGGGAGGCCTAGGTCCAATAGTGGACGTCTTTCGGCTGAAATGATGATGATGATGATCAAATAACTTCTCCCACTCTGAAGGAACGAGACTGTAAGTCTTCTACTGACCAAAACCCACATGTGTCCTTTAGTTGCCATTTGCGTTCTAGGGCCACAGTAAAGGTAAAACTACATTGGGCACACGTGGACCACGTACGCCGATGTGAGCTCGTCGGTATCCATACATTTTATATGGCAAGTAGACTTGTAGAGCTACATTAGAGCCACGCCACGCGACGCAACTCTACGTACATATCAGGCGTGGCCCACGTGTGCGTCGATTTAATGTAGTTCCCGCTTAACTCTTTGAAGCAAGTTGACAGAAACTTGTCCGTTATTGCACGATAACTATGGTATAACCCACTAGAAAGAAGCTGTGGAAATAGCCACCATTTTAGATTTTTCATGTACCAGAGACGCGGTGACTCTTTTGAATGCCGCAGTTCTTTTTAGCGTTCTTCAATGTTTTGGCTTCGACTTGCCTCGACATTCTTCGCTAGATTTTTTTATTGTAATATAACCTATTTTGATTTGAATAATCTACAAAGCCTGGAGCACAGGCGTAGGGTAGCCAGCGTTCCGGTATTTTACAAGATGCATTTTGGAGAGTGTGCGCAGGACACATGTCTTGATTCCGTCATCACCATTCTTCCATCGGAGAACCCAACGTACGGTGGGTATCCAACCTTAAGTTTTTGACACCTCTACGGTCCGGAGTGAGCGTTTCACCTCGTCGTTTATACCGCGTACATCGAAGGACTGGAACAATTTGCCTGTTGCGGTTTTCTTGTCCGAGTAAAATTTAGGTGTCTTCAAGGCTGGAGAGAATAGGCGCTTAATAATCGAGTGTAACTAAATTCACCATCATCGATTGCATCACTCACACATACACTAATTGGGATCGCAGTGAAGCACTAGTTTATATCGTTAAAAAGAGAACAATAAAATACACGACTCTTAAAAAATCAACAAAGCTATCATAAAGAAAATGAAAAATGCAATCAACCATTTTCAATTCGTCAACGGTTTTTCCTGCCTTTCTCCAACTGTAATTCCCTTCGTGCAATTCAGCATTATCACGGAAAGTATCAAAACAGTACTAACACTGTGAATTATACGGTTTCAGTTCTACTGAAAACGGCTGATAACTTTCCAATCTGTATGCTAATGCCACTTATAAATCGAGGGGCAGACGGGAGGGTGTACCAGGGAAAGGGGAAAGAGGGGGTAAGAACTAATTAAATGCCACGATAGTTCCTCCGTATTATTGAAAGACGGATTTATGAAAGGGTGTATAGGTAGCTACGTTCAGAATTTCTATTTAATCACGGCTGAGGAAAAATAATTAATCTATTGTTTTGATGGTTCGGAGAAAAAAAAAAAATTCTTGAGACAAAAGATGAAGTTAACATCTTGATTTTTGCTTAAAGAGGAATAATTGAAAGATGTAAAGGCGAAAAGGTTAATTTAAAAGAGTATAATCCAACAAAACCGTCACTTATAATGCCATATAGTTTTATTTCCTTGTCTGATTTGATTACCATCTTTATGGTGTGTTAAATCTAAAAAGATTATAGTTTTGAATTCTCTAATCTGCTAGTAAAGTGTTAATAGTACACAGATAGCAATTTTCTACGCTGATTCCATCTTTACTTGCACTTTTATCGTCTTATAATTAGGACATGCATTAGAAGCCAGTCTATTTTTAGTCGAGACCACCCAACGACAGACCAACGAGTAATATCCTCAACAATTTTAATTAATCCAAGATAGCACCTACATATCCATGATCAACCTTACAAATGCAAAAAGTTATAATTGCGTATATCGGTATAAAGAAATCTATATTGGCCAACATCAACTTGCGATGCAGCTAGTCTATGCAACCAGCTTTGCGTGCCACACGCCATTCTAAAAAACACCATGGCTTTTTGATCTGACTCCAAACCTTTTCCCAAAGAAGATTGAACTTTAACTTGATAACCCAAGGTTTTATTTACCTTGATACGTTGGTGGTGGTTAGAATCTTTTTGTTAAACAATTTTTCTAGTTTTATCAAGTTACTTGTACGATTCTCGAGTCGTGAAGGTGAATTAAAACCTAAACGTGAGTCACCAACTATCGAATATCCATTTCTTTAGTTGTTCTGTAATTTATTTCATGGTATAGACATACCATCGGTTACGTCATTGTAATCTAAAGACCTGGTTTTGTTACTGGATATGGGTTGTGGGAACACGCGAGGTGAAATCGAATTGTGTTGGTAGCACATTTAGTTTGCATACTATCGAATGTGAAACCCGATTCGATATCGTGTGAACAAGTATTTTTATTACGTTTAGGCTTTTGTTCTTATTGGGGCTTATATCCTTGTTTAGTTACGTTATTGGTTGGAGATAGTTGTGGAGAAAAATGTACGACTACCATAGTATGATCCATAACTTAGGGAAAATAGGATATGTAACAGGAGGCATTGTGTTGGCTGTGGGATTATGTTAACAGTTACCTTGGCCCTGGAACACAAACAATAACTGAAGAAACACAGCTAGGTTTTAGTCAGTAAAAGTCTGACACTTCCTATAGCTCCACCCAGAGCAAGAGCAGTTATTTGTTGGTTTCCCACTTCGAAACAAAAAGGAGATGTTCTGTTAGATAAACTCACGTCTTTTTCCAATGGGGCTTGGTAGAAACCTAACCCCATTGGAAGCGGGCTTGCGGGCGGCGAGCAATGGGTAGCTCGCCGTCCGACTGTTCGGTAACCGTCCGGACCGAGCCCAAGTCGTCGATGGCGCGTACTGTTCCACGCGCACCTCAAGGAAATGTCAGCAAACCGTAGCGGCCCAGCAGGGTCGAGGCCTACTGGGACCAAGGGTCTGCTTCTGAAAGACTCGGCCCTGGTATAAAAGGCAACGAAGGAACAGGAGTGGGTTTTTAGTCAGTAAAAGTCTGACACACCCTCGAGTTCCGCTCAAAATTGGGGGGATGATTTTCCCAACGAAAAAAAAAACCCTTTGGAAAAAAGTGTCGAGCGTAAGTATTTAGGCTATGTAAGTACTGACCGATAATTTTAAAAATAATTATTCTCAAAGTCTTATAATAATACGTTTATTTCGATTATCACAGGATCATAGCACACACATAATAAAATAACAACAAAACATATATACAATTACAAAGACCACTTACACAAAACAATCAGACACGTAATATGTATTTACAGACTTCGATTATTCAGTAAGTGAACCATACAGAATGGTTCAGGTACTGACAATCGAACCTCTGTGCGAATGCCCTCAGGATGCCATTGGAGCTAGCCCAAACCCTGCGCACCAGGGATGTGCACCGTTTTCGCATAGTAGAATAGAAACAGTCGACTCGCGACTCAGCGAACATTCCTGATGCGCTACAGAATCGGGGCCCCATCAGCACCCTGAATGCATTATTATATTGTACGCTGCTGTACTGTCCGCATGTGTATGAGACCCACAGGCTGCTTAGATGCATTGTGGGATAAAATGTCCCCAAACATGATGCGCAACGCTCAGTCAACTTGACACTGCAATGCTGCCCAATGTCCCGCAACTTGCCCCCCAAAATTTTACAACGCATTCATGTGACGCGGAATATGATGTTGGACTATTTGACTAGGTTGCACTTTATGTTGGGGGACATTTAGTCCGACGTCCCCTAATGTATCTGAGGCTTTATTATACCGTGAAACCTTTTAGTATTTATAAAATTTTCAACATAAACAAACTCACGGGACATCCTCTCCAGCTCAACAACCTTTCAAACGTCAGATAGTGTCAGATAAAAGATTTTTACTGCAGCCGTAAATTCTACTTTTATATTACTTGTAGCTTTCACGTTTCTGGTGCCAACTGTGGCGTTTTAATTTAGTGACATGGCATGACACGTCAGAATACCCTGTTACAGCCTGTCACGGGTAGACAGGACTTCTATTGTGTAGAATTTAATCTACTAATTGATCTATTGGCAATCTAATGGAATCATGTTAGATGATATTAAGATGATATTGTATTGAGAATTTGAAACCTTGTCACTTAGATGTTAGCGTAATATTCAGAATTTGTAATCATGTTACTATTAATATTCATGTCTAGACTTTCGTGATCACTATGCATGCATAAATTTAATAAACAATTAATTTGATTACAGTGAGTGTAGTACGTATAAACGCTTTAATACTGTCAGTGCCAAGGACCCAGCATATAGATACGTATAATAATTTAAAAAAATATATCGATGTTTTCTAAGCATACTTAGATTGACTCGCTGCCCAGTAGGGCCGATACTCGCTAGGGTCACGGAGAATTTCTAAAAAGGAAACCCAGAGTCCTAGAAGCCAAAAGGCAACTGAAGAACACAGGTGTGGATTTAGTCAGTGAAAGTCTGACAGTCCCTCTCCCTCCACTCTAGAGGGGGAGAAGTCATTAGATGATTTCCCACCTTAAAAAAAAAGATTGACACGCTAGTCGGGTTCTAAGCATAAACTCAAGTCAACAATAGTTACATACAACTCGGAACTCGGAAGGTAGGTTCTGAGTACACAAACGAACAATTGTATGTTCTCGACACCGGCAAGTGTTAAAAAAACCTCTTTCATTAGTACCTCTAAAGAATCATGGCACAATATAAAAAACAAACAAACACTAATTCGAATTTTAAAAGAAATAATGTCGTCAGAAGAGATTAGGATGGCTGTTAGGGCGATAGACTCAACTCGCTCAAGCGAGTTATGACACTAATATTATAAAGGCGAAATGGCAGAATGGAGTTGCATGAAATGTGGCACATGAATAAACGATGTTTTGGAATAGCACGTAGGATCTTTTATACTAGGAGTGTGTAGGGATATTATTTTTTACTTTAATTATTACTATAATTTTTACTTGCACGCGAAGCTGTTGGCAGAAGTTAGTTAAATACTCGTATATTGATATAAAAGAGTAATTTGATACGAATAAATCCTACAATACAATGCGCATGAACCTTTTTATCATCTCATATTCTCACAGTATCCATACCGACATTGCTTTTTCTACCATTCTTGTTTTACGTGTTATTTATTGATGAGCTATTTTCATCATAACGTAACCCGTAACTTATAATAATGGTCAAGGAGTTTCTCCTCCTCTTTATTATTAGAAACTACTAGGCCAACTATCCTGCGGCTTTAAATAATCTAAAAAACAAAAAAAAACGAAATGAGTACGAAAAATATTGACACATCTACACTATTTTTTTAAAGTCAGCTTTCTTTGCGTGGAAATCGAAAATTATCTCACTTAAACGTACCTACTACTTACCTTGATAAAAATTCCCATTTATAATATTACTAGAACAAGTACAAGAATAAACTGCTAATTATTATTTCTGCCCACCGAAATCAGATTAACTCTATTTTAATACCAAGAATACGCTTTACCATCTTAGATAGGTATCGTTGGTGGCACGCAACACCTATTCATTACAAAACGCAGATCAAAGGCGTTTGCTGGGCCAATCGCGATAGCTAGCTCCCTTTTGATGGTAATGAACGCGCTGCATCGGCTGTCTTCGGTTATATTCGGTCGTTGGGGGACAAGAGGGGCGCGTTTTGGAAAACAATATCAGGTTGTGGAAGTAATTAGTTCGGTGCAAGGCGCTGGTTAGAATTTTTTGCAAGGTAAGAGAATATCGATGATCATCAAAACATACTCTTTCATAGATTAATTTCTATGTCGACCCAGTTTTTTATTATTATTATTGTGATTTTGGGTACAATATTGACAGGTACACGCTGTTCTTACATACCTATTAATATTGTGTTAAGGAAATTTTGTAAAATCAGTCTTTTTTTAAAAAAAAAAGTAACCATGGAGTTTCTTGCCGGTTCTTCTCCATAACGAAACGACCGATTGGAACCGTGCACTAGCTTCTGACGTTTTACAAACGCCCATGTAGGCCTATGTGAAATTAACCATTTTGAATTTGAATCTTTCTTGTGCAATTGGAGGCAGTGGAAGGCAGACACTCTTAAGCTTGTCAAACAAACGTAAAAGTAACACGTAAAAGCAGCAAAAGACCTTGCACGCATGCACGATCTGCGCATGGAGATGCAACGCCGGGGCGAAACTCCGCTGCCGCGCCATGTCGCGGCATGGCGGGAAGACTTCCGGCGAGATCTCATGGTGGAATGGCGACAGCGACTGTTGCAACCCAGTGCTGGGCACGCCATAATTATGGCCATAAGTCCCCTCTTTGAGGAGTGGCTGGAAAGACCTCACGGCGTCCTTACCTACCGCATGACGCAGGTCCTCACCGGACATGGTAAGTTCGGGAGGTTCCTGCACCGGATTCGTGCAGAAGAGACGCCCGGGTGCCACCATTGTGTGGACCGCCCGGAGGACACGGTGGAGCATACAGTAGAGGTGTGCCCCGCTTGGGCAGAGCACCGCCGTGTCCTCGTGGGGGCGATCGGCGGCAGCGATCTCTCGCGCCGGGCCTTGGTACAGGCCATGGTCCGGAGCGAGGAGGAGTGGCAGGCGGTCGCCTCCTTCTGCGAAGCAGTAATGCTAGCAAAGGAGGCGGCCGATCGCGTGAGGCAAAGGTCCTCACGCCCCAACCGCCGCCGGGATTCCGATCCCGATTTCCGGCCACCGTAGGCGCGGGCTTGCGGACGGCGAGCAATGGGTGGCTCGCCGTCCGATCGTCCGGTGACTTTCCGGACCGAGCCCAGGTCGTCGACGGCGCGTAGTGTTCCACGCGCGCCTCAGGGAGATGTCAGCAACCGTAGGGGCCCAGCAGGGTCGAGGCCTACTGGGGCCATGGGTGATGCGAAAGTGACCCCCGGGGCCCTGGAAAAAAATGGCAAAGAAGGAACAGGAGTGGGTTTTTAGTCAGTAAAAGTCTGACACTATCTCGCGCTCCGCCCAAGAGCGGGGGATGTCATTAGATGATTTTCCCACGCGAAAAAAAAAAAAAAAAAAAAAAAAAAAAACACGTAAAAGCTATTTTGGAATTTTGCTGCATAATTTAGTATATTCTAGTCACTAGAATATACTAACACTAGAATCTAGTGTTTACCTATCTACATAGATCTGCATAGTGCATACTGGATTAACGTTTCACTTGGCCAAACCATAAAAACTTTTACTGTTGTTAACAAGGGCCCCTTTTTAAAAAACAGAATCGATTTTATTATTCAAATCGTTTTAAATGCCGTAATTATTTCCGACGTACCATCCACATTCCGTACTTTGTTCCATTTCGGTTAAGTACTGAAATACCGATTTCCTCGGGCCATTATATAAATTAGTTTGAGATTAACGGCGTCACCGAATTTATCTGAAGGTTTAATGATGGATCGCATTCAATGACACGAGTGTTCTTTAAATCGTATTCAACTTTCGTTACCAATACCGTTCAATACCGTTTTCGTCATACCTTTTTCCGTAGGTATACATAATTATTCTAATTTTCAACAAGAAAATCTCGTATTTGGTAGGTACCACTGCTGTACATAAAGTTTCTAATCTAATCTAATCTAATCAGCCTCTTCTTTTTCCACACACGTCTGACTTCTACCATAGCGGATTATACATAAAGTTTAAATAAATAAAAAATAAATAAATCTTGGCATTATTTGTTAGGCTATGTATGTACTGACACAAACGCAATTATACAATTACAACACTCAAGTGATAAATAAATGATATTTATTCTATTTGCAGAATAGGTTTAAAAAACACTTTTACATGTCATTTTTTTTTTTTCGTCATTTTAAACTAAATGAGGCCGGTGTTTCTCAGCTGACTACCCTGAGAAGAAACACCGAAACAAACTCAGAAAAAAATTAAATCAAATTTAACACGAAAATAAATTGCCCCAGAAATCATAAAACAATACTAAGACATCATCCACATAGACACACGGTTGCGGTCACACATAAACCAGTTTTATGAGCTCTACATACGTTCAAACGCCCCGCAGATAAGCCCGGGACCTTCGGTGGAAACAGTCTACGGAAAAACTTTATGTATCCGGGTTTACATGAACGGCAGAATGAAGAGGAGTAATGGAATGTGATCTGGTAAAAACCTTTGGCGAGCTCGATGCTCGATATTGTTGCTCTTTGACCTTTATTAAGGTCGAAGTGGAGTAATATTTTTATTGGAGATAGAAGTAACGAGCATAATCAAAAGCATAGTATATCTATCTATATTGTTCTCACTTTTGGATAATAGGATATTTGATAATTTCCCTCCTCATAAAAAAGGCTTCGAAACCCGAGAAATTTCAAAAAATTTAAAAATATTGATTTGATGTAATCAATATACGTTTTCCATCTAATATATGTATAAAAATCTCGTAACACAGTGTTTGTTATTAAACTTCTCCGAAACGGCTTGATCGTTTTTTTATTGAAATTTTTGTCTATATTTGATAGGTCTGTAGTCGTAGGCTAATTTTTACCCTACTACCTAAATCCCTCATTTGTTCCTTTGGTAATTTATATGGCAGAACAATTATTGCCGGGTCAGCAAGTACCTATTAATATAAAACACTATTCCATTTAAAATTACCAAACTTCATGGAAACTCAAATTACTTTCCACGCTAAACTTTAAAAGTTAGCTTATATGGAAGTAAATATGGGCAATCATGAAGACAAACAAACCAAGAACATAGTTACATGTAATACTTGAAAGTATCTCCAAGTTTTCATGTTTACTAATTTTTTTATCTACTTCGCACGTCGGTGTACTACGTAAGTACGGAATTTCAAGATTTTGTTACCAATATCTAACTAGCGGCGTTTTGAAGTGCCTCACCATTGTATGTACAGTGTAGTCCATTCTTAGAGAGCCTTACAGAAATGTTTACTTTTGAATTTTAAACCATCGGTTACTGAAATGCCTAAATATACTTATCACATTTTAAGCAACTACGTCTTAACACAATTGTATAAGGTTTCTTTTGTTTATCAAGTGTAATCGAACGAATAAAACGATTTGAAAACTATTCACAAACAGATTTCAAAGCACAAATTAGTTACAATTGTTTTAATCCATTCAGTTCGGAACAATTAATTTACAAACTCCATAATTTTAACAGTTTAGTGCTAAATATATTAAGTTATCAATTATTTTAAGTTTCTTAAACAACTTAGTTGCTGATTTAAGTCGTTGTTTTTTTAGCCTAGCTAACTTCAAGACTCATTTCTGCTAGCAGGTTCGCCTGCGTAAATTATATTATGTGTGATAATTAAAAGGTATAGTCTTTTAATTATCACACATACTGAAGCTAATTACAAAAATATTTATTTAATTTTTTTTTATGTGTACGTGTGCCAAATAAATATTTTTCTTTCTTTCTTTCTTTTCTTTTATTAAATTGTTCCAGTTATGGAAGGATGAAGTACTATTTAAAAAAAAATACTAAATTGAACTATAACGTTGATTTTATACAAAATAGTTTCTTAAAAAAAATGAATGAGCCGGACTCTTTCATTTTTTTTAAGTAACAACGTTTTATTCCTTTTTTGGTTTATGGCTAGTTTGATTTTTGAATGAACTCGTTTCATAGCACGAACATTTAATTCTTTTTTGACGAGCCAAATTCAAATCACATTATTCTAGTCTATTCTAGGGAACGCCCATACTATATAAGATCCTGGTAAGGGTTGTATAATTTATAAAAGGGTATTATCGAACAGCTGAAGTAAAAAGTATATTATGTCTTTCTCAAAAGTGAGATTTATCACTTTACTAACTAAAATTGATCAATATTGGATTAGTGGTTAAATAATAACCATTTAATATCCCGTACCAAACACTTAAGATCAGGTTCAACGGTTCAACCACCCCTAGTAAGACTGGCCTCGACACACTTGGGAAAAGTTGTTCGATGTCTGCCATCCATCATATTTGCTAGATTATTGGTAGTTTTAGGTATAAACGTTAAAATGTGTTCAAACATGGCTAATGTCACTAAAGTGTGTTTATTATCAGGGTAGTAAAAGGTGATAAGTGCTTGTGCTGTTTCCGCCTCATTCTTCCCAAATAGTTGAACTGCGAACTGATACGGCTGACTTGATTGATCTTACAAAGATATATATGTTACCAGCCAAATCTGATTTTAGAATGAACTAGTTTCACCTAGGCCTATTTCTGGGTGGTTATAAAAAAGGTAACCACGAGGGCTAAGGTGGGAGCTCCGCTCTACTCTACTCCCAACTTAGCCTGCTAACCTTAACCTGTCCGTGTCGAAGTGCCCTAAAATTCTGAGCACACTTCAGTTGCTCTTGGAATAATAACGCGGGTTTGGCCTAGGCGAAACTATGTAATTCATCCTGAAATCAGGTTTGGCTGGTAACATATACACTGAATCAAAAATGCAGCGCAAAATAGTTTGTATTCATAATAAGCTTTGGGAACTCTGTGGCCAGTGTATAAACTGAATGAGTTTTTCAGCGGATAAATTAATGTATCGAAACCAAACTTCTCGCCGAAATATTTATAATTTGCATTTTAAATTTCCAATTCAAGTTCTACTTTGTTACGACGAAAATCACGAGAAATACTATGTCAAAGGAATTTAGTTAGAAGAACTTAAGTTTATAGAATATAAATTGGCAGGATACTTAAAAGATCAATTTTTTTTGGATTACTTAAAATATCAATTTTTTTTTTGTTTGTTGTCTTCTTTCCAGTTCAGTTTTGAGGTAGGCAAGCAATTTGGCAGCTTAACATGTTACGGAGGTCTGTTTAACCATATTCATGCGACGAAGTTTAAATATTTAATTGACCACATATTCTGGATGTAATCTGTTACAATTTTTTTCCACAATTTTCGTGCGTAGGAATGCTAATTTATCAATTCTCATTCCGAGTCTGATTTTCACAAGATATTTTTTTAGAAAGAAAGAAAGAAAAATATTTATTTGGTGACTGTCACCAAATAAAAAAGTAAAATTTAAAAAAAGACGTTGCGTGTGTCTCACGGCTGCGCCAAACAGATTCATTTCAGCAATTATAAACATCTAACACAACTTAAAAATGAGTCATTGGATGATTTCCCAACTATAAAAAAAAAATGGAGGGATATATCAAACTTCTAAGGACTCGCACTAAACTTTAACTAACCTTATCACTCCTTTTAGCATAAAGTTATTATCACTATCAAATTCTACCACATTCTGCCCATCCAGCAAAGTGATCAATTTTCCATAAAACCCATCCCCCCAAAAACAATTACCCCAAATAGGTTTGATGATACTCCCCGAAACGTTGATAGCACTAAAACTAACAAACTGGAGCCATTGAAGACGGACAATTGAAATGAATTGACTTAATTGTAGCTTACGCCAGTTGTTATCCAATTTCTGAAATTAACAGCGGACGGCGAAAGTTATGAAACTTTAAGTCCGTCTTTAAAATGGTTTGGTTAATTGTTTTGTATCAATAGCTGAGCTGTTGTTTTTTGTTTCTACTGCACTTTTTAAATAATTTATGTTGTGTTTTTTTTTTCGGGTTGGAATATCATCTAATGACATCCCCCGCTCTTGGGCGGAACGGGAGATAGTGTCAGACTTTTACTGACTAAAAACCCACTTCTGTTCCTTCTTTGCCATTGTTCCAGGGCTACGGGGATCTCTTTCATATCACCCGTGGCCCCAGTAGGCTTCGACCCTGCTGGGCCCCTACGGTTGCTGACATCTCCTTGAGGCGCGCGTGGAACACTACGGGCCGTCGACGACTGTGACTCGGTCCGGACGGTTACCGGACGATCGGACGGCGAGCTACCTATTGCTCGCCGTCCGCAAGCCCGCGCCTACGTGTGTTTTTTTAGGGTGCTTGAATATCATCTGATAACTTCTCCAGCGGGACACGCGAGACGGAGGTGTCAGACTTAATTAAAGACTTTTACTAAGGCCTACTATCTACGGACACGCGTCCGTGGATAGTAGGCCTTAGTAAAAGTTCAAGCTTCATAGACGCGTATTCGTCATTATACGCTTGGTGTACGCCTGCTCACAGCTTATAAACAAAACTATGAAACTTTGTCGAGGGAGCGACAACGTCATAATCCCGTCACTGCATGCAGTCTTCATGACGCCTGGTTTACTGCATCTCATCTCCCCGGGTCGTACATCGAGCGAAAGCGCGTTTTTATTTTTATAAAAAAGGCGCGAATATCTTCGTCCGATAGCATTGTCATCTATTATTGTTGTAAACGTACGCCTGTAATCTTCTTCTTTTCGTGTCGATGTACTCCAACTAAATTTTATCTGACCAGTATTTGGCAACCTCTACGGCTCTGTTGTTGGCCTCGTCGCCTGTAATATGTCTCGTAGACAGGGGTCAGTACGCTGTGCTACTCAAGCTACCTGGCGTATTTTGAAGCGTCTATGAAGCTATTTATTTATTTATTTAATCTTCATGCAACAACAAGGTACAAAGGCGGACTAAATGCGCGAGGACAATAAAACTAAGGATGCAACTTTCCCCCCACACTATGAATTACTCCAGTATCGTCGGTTCGTTCACAATCACGTAAACTTACATTAATTATTTGACACCCAAATCCAGAACAACTATCTTCAAGCCACAGAAATACTTGTTTCATGTAAGAATCGAACTCGTGCGCAGCAGCTAATCTCTATACTACTGTTCCAATAGAAATATAAGAAACTTATTGAATACTACCAGTTACGCGCTAATGAACATATACTTTTGTAATATAGACTAGATTGTGAGGTATGTGAATACTAGTAACTTTATGAGAAGCTAAACACAAGATCTAACACAATTACTAAAGCTACAGCTCCATCTAACTTCGCAGTTGGAAGAAAATCTAGTAAAAGAAAAACTCCGAAGTATCTTGTACGCGATAAAATCTCAAAACTTATTAACATGTAACTCTCTTTATTCATTAGTTACAAGCTGGGAGGGCGGAGTGAAATATACTCCTTGCTGTGGTCAGTTTCTATTAGGGTTGATACAAAAAATATATTGGCTTAAGGATCGGTACTAATTTTTTATTAACAATCGGTTTTTCGGATTTGCCTTGATATATACATGAGAACTTTATTTCAGATCATCAATCTTATAGATGCAGGTCTATATTTATGTTAGTAAGTACTTAAGAACTTATGTTACTTAAACAACAGAAAAAAACATTCTGGCACGTGGAGTAAAAATTCCAGTGTCTCACAAACGGATTATCAAGTCTGTCCCCTATTACTTTTAGGATACTGTTGGAGCTTGCCCGTACACGATGCAATGAGACCGGGCGGTCTCATTGTCGCTTTGTCGTATTATCTTTCTCATGATGGTATGAAAGCCATCGATACGAGCTTCCAAAAACATGCCCGATGCACTGCTGTATTTCGGCAGCCCCATCAGCATCCTAAGAACATTATTATATTATACACGTAAGTCTTGATTGATTGATTATTGCTGACCACGGTTCAACTTTTAACAGCTGTGGTAAATTTTTAGGTTCATGTTCCAACTTCTATAACAACATTTGAAAGAATGATAATGAGTTTTTTTTTGTGACTCGCACAGGATAAACAACAAAATAAAATAATTGACAAATTATATTTAAAAAAAAACAACTACCTAAAATAATATAACAATATTAAAAAATGAATATATTGCGATATTTAAAAAAAAAAACGTGTTTTGATAGGGCCTGTGATGTCATGGAACACAGATAAAAGCAAATAGCATTATATAACGTTTGTTAGGTACTTAACAGGATCAATTAGTGGCCAGATCTTAGAATTATTCACTTCATGATTTGACCAACTAAAACTGGCCAGATCGTTTAGACGTTAACATTTGATGATACGTCAATCCTCCTTTGGCCATATCATGGATGTAAGATTTCAATGATAACAAAAAGTCTAAAGAAAGTAGGCTAAACGAAGATTGAAATATCATCAAAACTTTAACGTTTATAACGATCTGGTCAGTTTTACTTGGCCATATCGTGAAGTGATCAATTTCTAAGATCTGGCTACGACATATACATAAACTAGATTGATTGACCTAAAAAATAAGGTATCATCAGGTCCAGAAAATTTATGCACAAACACAGAGAATTTTAAAGATTTTAAAATTATTCCGAACAAGAAAAAAGGAAATTAGGTAAACGATCGCTAAAGCTCCGTGGAAATACGAAGTTCGTTTTAAACTCCTAATTTTTTATTTCAAGTATGAATCCAATTACACCGAAATAGATTCTTTAAAACCTGACCTTTTTAAAATAGGTTTGTATTTCGAACGTTTTTGTCAACTGCCAGTTTCACACGGAGGATCTAACTTTAAGCTGGACAGTATGAAAAATGTTGAAAAGGTTATTTTTTAGTCCGGGCAATTTAAACATTCGAGGTTACAATATTTCACACCCAGCTGAAAATTGTTAGAATCGTTTAAAACACCATCATAAATGAAATCTAAAAAACCGTCGTTAACTTACAATTTTGATTTTTTCACAGCTTCAAGGGACCGTAGACTTGAGTACCTATATGGTTTTAATTTCAACTCGATACTTACCGTTTTGCTGAAAATCGCGAAAAACTCGCAGCATCGCAGTTCGCGAGCGGGTCGCAAACGGCGCATTCGCCGGATATGGATATTCACTAATGTGAACACCAGTAACAAAAACATTATACAACATTAGTTTTAGTATATGCGAAACCCGAAACACGTGTCCAGTATTTTTATGTAAAGAATCTATGCACAAAATTTCATAACTTTATCATGAAAAATCACAAAGATATAAGCTTGTTTTGTTACCTGGCTGTCCGCACAAATACATGGTCACCGGGCCATCCCAGCGACTGAGGGGTTGTTTTGCTCCTACACGCAGCTGTGCGCTTGCGCCTACTTCCCACTATGACCTGCCGTGACCTGTGTTATACTTAGTGTCTGTGGTGACCAACTTGTGACCTTTTTAAATATTTTTGGGAAAAAATATAACATGGCGTAAAAATTATTGGAATCAATTCAGTAACTGATTCTGATCAAACTATATTCAGCTTTCGCTTATACTAAAAATATAGTTGTATACGTAAACAGCTTCGTGGCAACCCTAGAATAGGTGAATGTTCTTAGATGGCTAGACCACTAGTCTACTAGAATCTATACAATCTAATTTCGATGATTCACTTAATAGCTCATTCATATTAAACGTCATACAAGTTCTAAAGTTCATCGTACGCATTGCATATATAAAATTTTGATGCATAGTCTTAACGATACAAGCAATTTTGTATTTTACTGCTTTCACTGTAAGGTTTGAAGTAGGTTGCATGTAGAAGATCAATTTATGGCTTCTTTTCGTTTTCTTAGAAACTGTTTCATTTAAGAGTTCTTTTAAAGTTTATAGGAGTAATAAACTCTTGTTTTAAGTTTTTAATGGGTATATTGTTGCTTATTGTTGTAATTTATGGCATATTTGTTAAACTACCTTAGTGGGTCGTTAGCAAAACAGCTATTACAACCAGTCTCCGTTAAGACCAATTTTATATAAGTATAAAGGTGTGACCAGACGGTTGCAAACCAACGTCCCAACCAAGGTGACCTTGCTAGTTTCAATCCGTGTAGACAGCAGTTGTAATCCATGACCTTCAACGCCCTTGGTTGGGTGCGCTTTTACCCAACCACCGAACGTGTTGGCTCGTGGTTTACATCCATGTAGCCGCAACACAAACTAAACACATAAACCAAGTTGACCTTGGTTGGAACGCTAGTTTGCAACTGTCTGGTCGACCCTTTACTTGGGTTTACTGTAAACTTCCAGGACGGTGAGCAAAAGGTAGCTCGCCGTCCGATAAGGACCAGGCTTAAGTCAACAGGTGTTGTGTTCCACGCGCGTCTCAAAGAGATGTCAACAAAAATGGCGGGGCCCGTCAGGCTAATTGTTCCAGTTTTTCGATGTACAGTCAGGGGTCAAAAGTACAGTTCCACCTTACCAATGCTAAAATGTCTAAAATGGGTGGGAGGGTCAATGGTTCATGACTGATTTAATTGGTAGCATAGAATCTAAAGTATTGAATAAACTAGTTGTGGACTATTGAACTTCTACAACAAAGACATTTTAGACACTTTAGCATTGATAGAGTGCAACTGCACTTTTGATCCCTGATTGTACGTGGTATAAATGCAGCGAAACGCTTAGTCTAGACTTTAGAGGTGTTAACAACGTAAGGATGGATAGTCGCCTTACGTCGGATTGTCTGGTGGTAGACAGGGGATGGCGGAATCAAGTCTCCAAAATGCATCATATTATTATATAATGCCGAAAGGCTCCCTACGCCTGTGACTGTCCAGGCTCCCATCGAACTATATTAACAGTTCATTAACCAACCACCATAGGCGCGGGCTTACGGACGAGCAATGGGTAGCTCGTCGTCCGACCGTCCGGTAACCGACCGAGCCCAAGTCGTCAACGGCGCGTAATGTTCCACGCGCGCCTCAAGGAGATGTCAGCAACCGTAGGGGCACAGCAGGATCGAAGCCTACCGGGGCCCTGGAACGAAAACAAAGAAGGAATAGGCGTGGGTTTTAGTCAGCAAAAGTCTGACACGCCCTTCCGCCCCGCCCAAGGGCGGGAGATGTCATTGGATGATTTCCCACCATAAAAAAAAAGTTTAGTAACCAAAATGATTTCTTTCACATTCCTTTCCGACAAAATCACGTCAAGGTCAAAGGGTTTACTTTTACAATCCCACCTGTTTTCAATTCTACCAAAAATTCTATCTGTACTGATATACCGGGAACAAAATAAACAAGGTAACGGAATGAGTTTTCTAACACTGTCCTCGTTTGTTGATAGTATCGGGCAGGGACTGGAAACTTTAGGTCTTGAGAGATCAAAGAAAAGGCTTGTTATTGCGAAACAGTGACCAAAATAAATATTTACTGTTTAACTGCTGTTTTCCATATTTCAATTGACTACGGATACCAACTTGATGGTGATCGCTGAACTAATTTTTTTTCTAATAGAGAAATTATCATTTATACCAGTCTCTTTCTTATTTTTTTTAAAAAAAAGAAGAAATCATCCAATGACTTCTCCCGCCCTGCGCGCAGATGATTTTACCACCGAAAAAAAAAAACTGAAGAAACACAGGTGGGTTTTAGTCAGTAGTCTAACAAGCTCTCTCGCTCCACCTAGAGCAGGGAAAGTTATTTGATGATTTCCTACCTCAACAAAATGAAATAAAGGCAGAGGAAAAAGGGAAAGGAAGGATAAAGATTTTGTCTTTTTACTAGCGGTTCCGACAGACGTCGTCCTGTCCGAAAGCTGGCTATTCGTCCGAAAAACAATTAAGAATTCGATTACAGCGCCACCTACCGGCTTCATTTTTATTTTAAAATCATTCAGGGACCCATTTAAATATACACACATAATTTCATCTAATTCGTTGACCGATTAGGATGAGACAGGTGACAAACACGTACAGAAGAATTATATACTAATAAATATAAGTAATAACTAATAAGACTAATCTTATATGGACTAATATAGAATTATAATCTTTATAAGATTAGCCATTAGTGCTCTCTTCAATTCATACAATGTCATCAATCACATTTAGGCAGATGAATTTAAATGGTCAAAAAAAAAAGAATACATAATTTTTTATATGATATAAACTAGTGCTTGACTGCGATCCCATCTGATGGTAAGCAGTGATGCAATCGTTGATGATGAGGCGTACGGGTTTATGAGGAGCCTATTCATTCTAGCTTTGAAGACACCCAAATTACAATCGAACGGGAAGACCGCAGCAGGCAAATTGTTACATAAATACATGTAATTTTAGATGTTGTTATGATTGTTGCGCTGTGAGCTCATAGCATTATGCGTGAGACCGCAGCTTTATGCTGAGCGTTTGGCCGTTTTGCGCGGATGTGACGCATATCTTCCCTATCAATTGATTATGTTTGTTAGATAGTTTTCAGATTGCGTCATTTCGTGTGAATAAATTGTTTTTCTTTCTTGCTTTCTTTCTATGTTGTAAGCTTCCTTGAAAAGAACATGTAAAAATGTTTTCCACCTCTGCTACAGGCTAGAGACGACATGTTAGACTATTTTACGACAGTTTTACTGCTAACCGGAAAGGCGGGACATGTTTAAAATCCCGCTCTAAATTCGATGTTAAATATGAGATGGATTTCTGATTGGATGACGCTGTTTGTTCGCGCCAAATTCTTGGACTTGAAACGGAAATAGGATCACAGTAAAGCTTGTGTTTTCATTTGGGATACGTTTGTTTATTTTTCAAGTCGAAGTTTATACAAGTCTATCTACACAACATAATGCTTACAGTACGTGCAGATTTTTGATTAACTTTGAGGTCATCAAGCGAATATTAAACCCTAATCGAACCGGCGGCGTTCGCTCTCTCATTGTCTTTCTATTGTGTCTCTAATAACGGTATTCGAAATGGAATAACTTTTGTGTCAGACAACTGTTTTTTTCACAAACTCTCCAGTTTTCTTATTTTTCATTATACAAATAGTTGAACAGGAACAGGGGGTGGGTTGAATAGTTGAGTATGTCAATTAGCATTTTGGAATTAAAAAGATGTTCAATAAAAAACTGTGCAAACTTTTCAATCGTTCAGCAAAACCGAGCAATAAATGAACTTGAATTTGATCCGAACCGAGGAAATGCCTTAGTAATACTTCAAAATCACGTGCAAACGAACCCTCTCAAACCTACAGGTCACTTAGCTACTTCAACATCCTAAAAGCCTTTTTACCTCCTATTAAAATCGAACCATATACAAAAGACAGGAGGGTTCGCAATCCCTTGTCACATCTGCAAATACAACAAGTAAATCGATTGGAAATCTGTTTATAATATTTGGGCCGGCAACTAGGAGAACAGGTGCATTTTATCGTGACCAAACCGAGGTATAAATTCAGTTTTCCGATACGAACTGTGTTATAATGTTTTTAGTGGACTCTAGTGGAGTTTTGGAAGAATAATGGGTAAAATATGTATGCTAGAAAGTTCCATTTTTAACGATAAAGATATTGTGAAGAGAGATATTGAGAAGTTTTTCGAAGACATGTGACATCTCGTCTCTCTCTTGTGTGTCGTCTTTTTGTCTTTTATATGTAATAGCTATATTATACCTATGTGTAGTCTAGTAGTAGTAGTTGGGGCCGAAAGGTTCTGGAGCGGCGACCGCGTACCGGAAGACGCAGTGTTGGAAGGCCCCCTACAAGGTAGACCGATGAAGGTTGCGGAAATCCGATGGATGCGAGACGCACAGGACCGTTCATTGTGGCGACATTTGGGGGAGGACTATGTCCAGCAGTGGACCTCTATCGGCTGAAATGATGATGATGATAGTCTAGTATATAATTTTAATCTAATATTTACTTTATTAATTTGCAGTACCTACACCGCAGACTATCTCCCTTTTTCTATTCAAGTTCTTACAGTCCATTCTGAGGTTGTCTGGTAGATATCGCTGTCAGCGATAAGACCGCTTTTGTACCCATAGATTTAATTTAGTGTTAAAGTTTTGTTACTATTTTGGTGTACAATAAAGTCTATTCTATTCTATTCTATTCTATTCTATTCTATTCTATTCTATTCTATTCTATTCTATTCTATTCTATTCTATTCTATTCTATTCTATTCTATTCTATTCTATTCTATTCTATTCTATTCTATTCTATTCTATTCTATTCTATTCTATTCTATTTTATTCTATTGTATTCTATCTACCAATCCGCAATGAGTCAGCGTGGTAGGTTACTTTCCATTCCGATGAACATCAGGATGGCATCCAGTTCGTTCTCCTTTAAGGTAAAGGCACGAGAAGACCTAACTGGAACCGTTTCATCATCAGAGACTTACCTGTACGATGCGTTACCGGTAAAATAAGAAAACCGGGCAAGTGCAAGTCGGACTCGTGCTCTGAGGGTTCCGTATAAGCTTACCAATGAAAACCGTTTAATTCCCGAATTAAATTTAAATTATGTAATTTAAGTTCAATTACGAAGATTTTTCCGAATCACAAAAAAGTTTTTTTTATGACGTAACTATAACAAATATATATATAATTTACAGTTTTCAGATTTTTCACTATACTTGTGCTATGAGACCTTGCTTCATGCCAAATTTAAGGATTCTAGGTCAACGGGAAGTACCCTATGAATTTTGATTCGCTTGAGACTGTCGATACATACGTTTTTTGCGACATCTTTTTTCTTCGATAACTCAGAAGTTTGATTTTGTTAGTTTCAAGGGATCGCAGACCTGAATATATAGTTTTAATTTCAACTCGATACCTCCGCGCGTTCCCGAGATAAAGGGTCTTGACAGACAGACATACAGACAGAGACAGACAGACAGACGGACAACAAAGTGATCCTATAAGGGTTCCGTTTTTTCCTTTTGAGGTACGAAACCCCCTAAGACCTGAGTCATATACTGTTTAAATTACAACTCGATGTGTTTCCGAGATAAAGGATCTTGACAGACAGACAGACAGACAACAAAGTGATCCTATAAGGGTTCCGTTTTTTTTCCTTTTTACCTCAAAAGGAACGGAACCTTAAAAAAACTTGAGACTTGACGGAAAATGGAAGATTGTTATAATATACATTGGAATAGTTTCCGACAAACAGTATCACTTACATCTCTAATACTTTGCAAATATTCCAGAAGAACTACACGGGAGCGAGAAAATAGCGTGAATGGCTCGGTACCGGAATTGTAGTGTCAACTGAAACTAATGGGCAATTTCCTTTAGTAGACTTACTGCTTGAGTAGAATGACAAGCACCTGATTAACCTGCTGCATTTGAAACCTCCTGGTTAGCGGGAGCTAAAAAGTGGGGTTCTATTGTATCGATTTAGACAACTGAAATTAGGTAGAGGCAAAAAAATAATTTAAGGTAGTTAACCGCTTGCGTCTGATTGGTCCGACAAGTGTTTTCGTGTCCTGTTCGCCAGGGTCGTGTGTTTGCGACTGGATACTCCATCTTGTTTAGCTCTTCAATCCCCATAGGTTTTTTTTAGGTGGGAAAATCATCTAATGACAAATCCTGCTCTTAGGCGGAGCGCGAGATAGTGTCAGACCTTTACTGACTAAAAACCCACTCCTGTTCCTTCGTTGTCTCAGGGCCCCGGGTTTCGTTTTCACACTACCCATGGCCCCAGTAGGCTTCGACCCCGCTGGGCCCCTACGATTTGCTGACATCTCCCTGAGGCGCGCGCGGAACAATACGCGCCGTCGACGACTTGGGCCCGGTTCGGACGCCACCTATTGCTTGCCGTCCGCAAGCCCACGGCTATGGTAGCCGGAAATCGGGATCGGAATGCCGACGGCGGTCAGGGCGTGAGGACCGTTGCATCACACGATCGGCCGCCTCCTTTGCTAGCATTACTGCTTCGCAGAAGGAGGCGACCGCCTGCCACTCCTCCTCGCTCCGGACCATGGCCTGTACCAAGGCCCGGCGCGAGAGATCGCGGAGTACTTATTTGGTCGTGGATGTGCAACCCTGGCGGATTAAACATGAGAGTGTTTGTAGGATATATCCAACGTAGACGGTTAAAACGTTAAGGAACGTAGGTATTACTTTACTTGGATGCGGGTTTGTTCCAAAGTGTTAACGTGGCCCTTAGCTAAGGGTGACTGAAAGAACACAGGCGGCTTTTAGTCAGCAAAGGTCTGACACTTCCCTCTCACTCCACCCAGAGCGAGAGGAGTTATTTAAAGGCAACTGAAATTGAGGTGTCAATGCTATTATACTAAGATCCCAGAGCGATCTGACATAACTTATTTTCACCTGGATGAAACCTTAGATTCTCAGTAGCGTCTCATGTGCTTTGAATACTTACCTGTGTGCTTGCTGAGCTCCCCTTTGGGGCCCCTGGGCAGGTACCAGGAGAGAAAGGGAACTAAAAATAAGAGTTACTTAACTTAATTTTTTTATGGCTGATTTTTTATATATGGTTTGTAGAATATTATTCTAAAGTAGTATCATAAGTGTCAGACACTTTCCATGGACCAAAGCTCCACAAAAAATAAATAAACTTTACTTATTTTTACATGTCTGATTTTTAAATATGTTATTGAGGTAACTATTACGAAGTTATATTTCATTAGTCAGACAAATTGTAGTAACCAAACATCCCCTAAACACAAAAATATTTTTCTCTCAGGGAAAATATTTTTTTTCATAAAGCTGAAATTAATATCTATCAAATAGATAGATTAAACATTTATCGATACAGCACAGAGAATAGACCCATACACAAGAGCATAATATGAAAATTAAAAAGAAAAACTTAGGTCTTTCCTTATAGCAGTGAAAAAATCAAATTCGGCCGATTATGGTGCATATATATATTTTCATGCTTGCGTAGTCACATCCTAAGCGACGAGTCCCGAAGATTTTTCTGAATCGCAAAAAAGTAATTATTTTGTGACGTAACTACGCAAGCAAAAAATATGCACCTTTATGGTGCGGTTTTAGAAATTTGCAGTTTTATTTCGCCGTGGGCGAGTCAGACCTGCACTTAACCGCCTTTTACTTTACATATTTGCATTTTACTCGTAGTAATTTAATATCGGAAAATTTCCACCTACTACAACTGTTAAATCAGTCATATTATCCAATGAACCAGCGAACCAAAGAGTGACAGATCTGGGATCATAGTTTCGCGTAGTGAACGGCCGTACATTATTTATTTTGCCTGTCACTCAATCATGTGTTGTCATTGGGATAATGTACTGGGTGTTTCGATCAATTACTATTAGGTACAGGTCCATCTTCTCTTCTGATGAATTCCGTTTCGAGATATCCAGTAATTCAGCACTGGAAAACTTATTAAACCTTTTAAGAAATAAAGAAAGAAAAACCTTTATTTGAGACTCGCAAAGTACAAACCAAAATACAATTTAAAAATATAAAGGTCTACGCTGGAGCACAAGCGTGTGCAGTGTGGACCGACTTCGAACGAAGCCTCGAACGAGCGCGCAGTCGAGCATGAACCTCCTCCTTTTTTAAAGTCGGTTAAAAACCTTTTCTATAGTTAATTCGCAAAACACACCTGAACTATAGTACCAGAAGAATAATACGTACACGTCTTAGCACACCCACGTTCTACGCTCACGGTAGGTTCGTGTGGGAGCGAGCAGCATTGCAGCTGTCAGAGCAAATCCCTGAAGAAAAATCTTCTCTGTACATCGGAGGAATACATTGAAGATGGGAGTCCAGATGTTGAGCTTTGTTCATTGGGTTTTAGAAATAAAGCTTATAAATGTAGGCTTAGTTGTTTCAACCACGTATCAAGCAATATCTTTCCTAAATAGTATTGATCATTTATTTTTTATTAATATTCCACAACTATCACACAACGCCGTCTAGTCTCAAGTTAAGCAGAGCTTGTGTTATGAGTTATGAGTACTAGACAACTGATAAACATACTTATTTATTTCTAAATACATAAATTACACCCAGAAACACAACAAATGATCGTGCTCATCACACAACAAGCTGTTCTGGGTGGGAATCGAACCACGACCTCCGGCATAGCAGTCAGGCCCACTAACAACTAGACCAACAGGCCAGTCAATTTTATATTTGCCATTTTCTAATTATTTTGTACGCCACTACCTATGAAAAAATACGTAGGCCATTATTTTAAAGACAACATCTTGCAGTACTAACTCCAATTTCTACCTACTGCATACTCACGTTTTAGTAATAATAGTACATTTTGATACAAGTGCAGAAAGTTTGTCATTGCGACCGAGGCGGAATTCGCACGAGCCGTAGGCGAGTGTGTTATGGAGCCGAGGGCTGCAGTGACAAATCTGCACGTGTATCAAATGACTTTTTTCAATACACTTACGAAGAAATTAATAAACGGGGGTTGACCGGCGACTCGCGGGGGTCGACGCGCGCCCAGCCTGATACGATAAATGTAATAAAATTGTGGCGGGGGAGAGCACGCGCTCTTTGCTGCACTAGTGTGGAAAGCAGTTTATTGCGTGCCTAGAAGCGGTGGGATAAGAGCGGGTTTTCGAGTAAGTGTATTGAAAAATATCTTTTATCATGTCTCTTAAAATGTTCTTATGTTTGCTGCAGTTTTTGTTATGATTGGTTTATGAGCTTAGGAACAATACGTTGCGATTTTGTTTTAGGTGGTTGTAATTACATATACTGCTATTAGTACATATTTTTATAAACACAGAAAAAATATTTAAGACATTTTTTTGAGGTGAAAAATTAGTTAATGACTTCTGCTGCTTTAGGATGGACCGATACAGCGTGTCAAACTTTTATTGACTTAACCTTTTGAGTGCGTAATTAGAGACACAATAGAAAGACAATGGCGCGTGAACGCCGGCGTTAATGCGGGGATCAACAGCTTAAACCCACCTATGTTCCTTTAGGTTCCTTTTGCGTTCTAGAACCACGAATTCCATTTCTAAAATTTCCTGGGGCTCTAGCGGGTATCGGCCCTGCTAGCCCCCTACGGTATTGCTGACATCTATATATATCACTAGGCATTGTCGACGACTCGGGCCCGGTGATCAGCGGACGACCGGACGGCGAGTTACACTTTGTGTGTCATCCGTAAGCCCTCGCCTACGTTGGCTAGAACTCACCTTGCGACCCTTAACGATTTGCAGTTAGATTTTAGGTTTTCGTATCTCAAAAGGAAAAAAACGGAACCCTTATAGGATCACTTTGTAGTCCGTCTGTCTGTCTGTCTGTTTATCTCAGGAACGGGTGGATGTATCGAGTTGAAATTAAAACCATGTACTCAGGTCTGCGGTCCCTTGAAGCTGTAAAAAATCAAACTTCTGAGTTAACGAAAAAAAAAGATACAGCCATTCATGTCGCAAAAACGTATATAACTCTCAAGGGAATCCAAATTCATAGGGTACTTCCCGTTGACCTAGAATCCTGAAATTTGGCATGAAGCAAGGTATCATAGCACAAGTATAGGAACAAATCTGAAAACTGTAAATTTGTAGTAACATAAAAAAAAACTTTTTTTTGCGATTCGGAAAAATCTTCGTAACTCAATTCGGGAATTGAAATATTCACATAGGTAAGTTTGTACGGAACCCTCAGTGCGCGAGTCCGACTCGCACTTACCCAGTTTTTTTTTTAATAAGTATGTATATCGAACGCTGCGTTCACATTATAAAACTAGATATAGTCGCTGCTGTCTTTGATTGCCTAGTTCAAAATGTATGGAAAAAACACTACCATCCTGCTGGGGCAGGTTGGTTACGGTACTGACTAGATGAAACTAAACTTTGACGTGAACGCGGCCGACAGTTTGCATGACAAATTTAGTGCTAACAACAAAGGTCGATGAACTAGAAGGCACCAATTAATCTGGAATTCTAAATGAGGAAACCACAAATCAGAGTGTTGTGATGTAACCTGGAAGCTTGTCAAAGCAATAGACGTCGATAGATCGGCTTGATTGACTGATACTCAAACATTATGGTGAATGGAATAGAGAATGTTTACAGTATAGTCAGGGAGTGTAGGTATACCATTAACATTGCGTAGTAAACAGTTTTGAAAGGAAATGTCCGTTTTACATTAAGTATGTACTTAGCTTCATTGATTTGTTTATTTTATTGATACTATATGCACTAAGAAATACTGTATAAAGGCGCACTTAATCATCATCATTTCAGCCGAAAGATGTCTACTGTTGGACATAGGCCTCAGCCAAGCGTCGCCACAACAACCGATCTTGTGCGTCTCGCATCTACCGCATTCCCGCGACTCTCACCAGGTCATCGGTCCACCTTGTGGGAGGCTTTCCAACGTTGCGTTTTCCGGTGCACGGTCGCCACTTTAGAACTTTTCGGCCCCATCGACCATCCGTTTTACGAGCAATGTTCCCTGCCCACTGCCACTTTAGTTTGGCGATTCTTCGGGCCATGTCGGCGACCATGGTTCTCCTGCGGATATCTTCATTCCTGATACGATCAAGCAAGGCGCAAGGAAACTCCGAGCATAGCCTTTAAAGCCTTGTGCATTTTCTACCAGTCGACCTTAGGGAGGTGCAGAAACAGAACATGGTAGGTACAAACAAATGAACTCACGGAAAAAAATGACTTACTGCGCCCAATCAAATGCCAGACGCGGCAGATCAAGATGAAGATGGACGCAGAAGCTTGACTCTTATCGTAAGGACTTGTCTGAAATGGCAAAAGGAGAGTGGCATAGAAAGGCATAAAAATGGGCGAGTGTGAGTCGGACTCGCGCCCTGAGGGTTCTGTACAAACTTACCTATGTAAACAGTTAAATTCCCGAATGAAGTCTTGAAGATTTTTCCGAATCGCAATATTTTATTTTGTTGTGACGTAACAACAAATTTACAGTTTTCAGATGTATTCCTATACCTGTGCTATAAGACCTTGCTTTATGCAAAATTACAGGATTCTGGGTCAACGGGAAGTACCCTATGAATTTGGATTTCCTCGAGAGTCTCGAAATATACGTTTTTTGAGATATAAACGGCCGTAAATATTTTTTTTTCGTTAACTTAAATATTTGACTTTTTCACAGCTTCAAGAGACTGCAAACTTGAGTATATAGTTTTAATTTCAACTCAATACCTCCACGCGTTCCCGAGATAAAGGATTTTGACAGACAGACAGACAGACGGACGGAAAACAAAGTGATCGTATAAGGGTTCCGGTTTTTCCTTTTTAGGTACGGAACTCTAAAAAAGGATGGGATATAACAGGATAATAAAACAGATAGATAATATGTATTATTTGGTATTACACTATATGGTTCCCAAAGGACCGAACCCACCGTGGGTGTCCTAGGGTAACTACGTCTTATGGATAACGGTCGGTAAGGTCAGAAGCTTGAAAGAATGTTGGGAAGGATATGTGGAGTGACAAGAACAGATACAGTTATAAATTAAAATATTAGAGTAAGTTTGTGAAAGTGGCTGGAGTGACTGAAAATTCAAAAGGGAATGTTTTGGTGGGTGGAGTAAGAGGCCTTAGAAAAGATGGATGGATTGTGTGAGGAGTGATATAAAAGAAAAGGGAGAAAGAGAAACAGAAAGTCTCTCTCAAAACGAAAATAAAAATTGTTTTGCTAACATGTGACATGAGTAACATGGAACTAGGGCAAAAACATAATAATATTTATTTATTGAGCAACGAGGTAAAAATATGTATACACAATTGCTTATAAGCTACTTATAAATAACAACTAAATAATGCAATCAATTGTGTCTAACAGTTAGCATCTGCTGCCGAACTAAATTTATGGCCTGTATTTCAGCAAGATGATGATGAAGGCAAGAAATAAATCTATTCTGCACATAACAAAAACATTGATCACTAATCTACTAAACATGTTGCAATAACATATTGCAACATGTTCAATTGTTTACCGTTAATGGCAACTATCATTAGGAAGCATAAATTATAAGCTGTGCTTGGACCGGGGGGGCCTTTAGAGTTTGTCTCTAATTAGGGTTGATAGTTCAGAGTTCATATCTTGTATGTAGGTATGCCACGTGAGTCACTGTGGTCTATTCAGAAAGGGTGTTCAATTTGAAGATTTAAGGTAACACTGAAAAAACGACACAGATAAATATATGTTTACAATGTTTCCCGAAATATGGACTGAACTCTACGACGGAGGAAGGACAACTGTAAGCTGACAACTACTAAATGTCATACGTATGGTTTTGCTTTTGCGGCTAACCTCACACGTATGATTTTGCTTTCGTGACTGACTTCGTAACGCTTCGTGCCGCTACAATGGTACGTACCCCTTTTTTTTAAATTACAGTTTTTTTAATATAAATCTAGATACTTGCTACAGGTCCTATTAAATATTTTAGTCAGGGTTTATTGCTTTTCCCAATCATCTTAACCCAATAAAAGCCTAAGTTCTGAGTAATCTTTTTCTTTCGCAGATAAACCGTTGCTTAATTTTGCAATCATGGTGACTAGTACCTACACGTCTTCTTTTCCAGGAAATTTCTCGCAGACTGATCGACACTGCGTGACTAGAGGGCTGGTTCGTTCTTTGCCTAAATAATAAGCATTGCCATGCAACGTGGTTATGCTGCCAGCTTTCTGGGCACGGTTCCGGGTGACAGCGATGTGGAGGAGTACTTCGACGCTTGAACGTATTCAGCTTTTGTATACATATATGTACATATTTATGTTTAGTATAAATAGTCAGTCACAAACACACACCACAATACAGACATACACTCACAAAATTTCACTTTTAAAAAATTAGTGTGTAGTGTGTACTGAAGCCATTTTAATCACCAAATCGCATTTGTTCACAAATTAATTGTATTTAAATCTAAACCATAAATTAACAACAATATTTAATTAGTCAGAATGAACAACTAAAACCAAACAAATAACTCGAAATTCTAACACTACACTTGGGAATTTCCGCCGTAAATTAGTACCTAATTATTTCAGTTCAACCCTTAATAATAATGTTGAACGACTGTTTCTCTAATTGTAGCATATAGTTAACACTATAAATATAATAATTTTTATAGCTATTTTATGTCGGCAGGCTATATATATGAGAATATCGTGCGTAATCTGAATGGATCGTTTCCTTTAGTGGAATTTTTGTGGGCATTTTTGGAGCGTGTAAATGATTTAGTTAGGGGATTTAAGGGACTTGATTCTGGCAGGGACCGCTTTTTTTTAACGTAGGAAACTTCGTGAGTAGTGGAGGCCAAGTGGTAACGGCTCCGACTAACGAGTTGCATGTCGTGGGTTCAAATCCAGGCAGGCACTTTACTTTGTGTAATTTCATCACCAATATTCTCAAAACGGCTACATAAATGGCCGTAACTTTTTTTTTTCGATAACTTAGTTTTTTTTTCACAGCTTCAAGGGACAGCAGACTTGAATGCGATTTTAATTTCAACTCGATACCTCCACGCATTCCCGAGATAAAGGGTCTTGACAGACAGACAGACAACAGAGTGATCCTATAAGGGTTCCGTTTTTTCCTTTTGAGGTACGGAACCCTAAAAAAGTCAAGGTGACGTTTTCGAACTAACCCGTAGGTGGACCTTATGTTGCTCTAAAAACGCTTTTTTACCGAGCGTTTGTCATCACAAAATGCTCCCGTATGTTACTATTAAGGATTATAACGAGCACCGACGTAGAGCATTAACAAACATACTGTATTCGCGCAAAATTTATACACCCTGTATCAAAGGGGTGGAAAACTTGGAATATTGAGTTTTATATATTGAGATGTAGGGGTGTTAACGTATGTTAAGAGTTTTGTGAACATGTTTCTACTAAGTAGGTATTTGAATTCCATTTAAGATGTTCTTCGCATCTGATATTTTTATTCTTGATAGGTTCGCGTTGGACCACCACCACCACTGCTTACCATCAGGTGAGACGCCTGATGCTAAGCGATGATGTGGTCGACAATGGAGCACGCTCGCCTAGAAGTGACCTGTCCACTCTTGACTTATAGACCCCAAGGTTGTAGCTATCAGGAGGGTTACCATGACGTTCAAAGTAAGATTGTTTCATTCTTATTTCAGTGTGGGTAAGAGACAGAGCTATACAGGTTGTCTAGCGCCATCTCTTACCCACACTGGAAATAAGAATGAAACAATCTTACTTTAAACGTCATGGTACAGGTCCTGGAAATAAACAGGCAGAGAATTCTACCCCTTACCCAAAGCAAGGTCATGTAGTATAGATATAGAAATAAATCTGAAAACAGAAAATTTGTTGTTACGTCACAAAAAAAAAAAACGTTTTTTGCGATTCGAAAAACCTTCGAGACTCCATTCGGGAATTGAATTCACATACTCGTATGTAGGTAAGTTTGTACGGAACCCTCAGTGCGCGAGTCCGACTCGCACTTGCCCAGTTTTTTTTTATTCCTGAGCTTAAGAAACTTGAAATTTAGTAAAAAATACTTACCTTACTTCAAAGTGCCAGTCAATATAGGTACCTAAAAACTATTCACTGCCGATCTAAAACAAGAAAGACACATCAAAACTCAATCAGTAAAACCTCATACTAATATTCCCAGAAAATTCTTTGCATCACTATTATTTCTCCCATATTGTGGGGTGACCAGCGATTACTGCCAGTAATTATACCACCAATATAATCGCTTCGTACGACCGACCACCGCTATGAAATATTTTCACTTAGCTGCCGTGTTCTAACTTGGCTACTACGGGGAAAAAAGTATTCAGAATTTTTATTTGAGGTCAGTAATCATCCAATGACTTCTCTCGCTCTTGTGTGGAGCGAAAGGGCGTGTCAGACTTTTACTGACTAAAACCTATCAGTATCTTTCAGTTACCCTTATTTTTTCGTACGTGAAAATCATCTAATGACATCCTCGGCTCTTAGGCGGAGCGGGAGATAGTGTCAGACCTTTATTGACTAAAAACCCACTCCTGTTCCTTCTTTGCCATTTTTCTAGGGCCCCAGGGATCTCTTTCGCATCACCAATGGCCTTAGTAGGCTTCGACCCTGCTGGGCCCCTACGGTAGCTGACATCTCCTTGAAGCGCGCGTGGAACACTACGCGCCGTCGACGACTTGGGCTCGGTCCGGACGGTTACCAGACGATCGGACGGCGAGCTACCCATTGTTCGCCGTCACTTTGTGTTATAGGGCCCTGACTGGCCTCTTCAGGTTTGCTGACACCTCTTTAATGTGCGCGTGGGACACCTCACGCCGTCGACTGGAAACTGGTCCTTACAGGACGGGCGGACGACGAGCTAATCATTGCTCGTTGTCCGCAAGCCCTCGCCTACGGTGGTTGGAAATCGCCCTGCATTTCCCAACGTCCGGAGCATCTCCTTCGGTGGCTTCTGGGCGCAAGGATATCCGTTCAAACACATGGAACGAATATCACTATTTGTTTTCTCAAACCGGAATTATGGTGATTTTAAGACATCATGGTAGGGCCCTTAGATTGGTGGGTACATATATGATATTATCTATTCTTGCACTCAGTGAGTAGGTAATTTATAAAATAATATATTACTTTTAGCCACACATTCATATAGGTAATCTGTTTTTTCTTTTGAATAAAAACACTGCAGATGTAAAGACCACATTAAATCCCATTTCTTCTTTCAAAAGTTAAACCCACATTTTTATTTACAAACACAAGAACCAACGAAACGGAAACCAAATTCTATTCAACAGCTCAAAAAAAAATCTCTGCGAAAAATCTCTTGAACAAAAATCACAAAAGTTGTGCAACCTTCTTATAAAACAGGCTCTCAGGCTGAGATAACGCTTTATGCAGAGAAACACTTAAAAAATAATAATAGCTTGCAAAGTTTCTACTTTGCTTCTTCACTTAGGGTTCACACCGAACGCGACGAAACGCGCACTTAGAAAAAAAAATAGCGACACAACACATTAAAAAAAACTGGGCAAGTGCGAGTCGGACTCGCACACTGAGGGTTCCGTACAAACTAACTTATGTAAATAGTTCAATTCCCGAATCGAGTCTCGAAGATTTTTCCGAATAGAAAAAAGTATATTTTTTTTGTGACTTAACTACAAATTTTCAGTTTTCAGATTTATTCCTATACTTTTGCTATAAGACCTTGCTTCATACCAAATTTCAGGGTTCTAGGTCAACGGGAAGTACCCTATGATTTTTGATTCCCTAGAGAGTGTCGAAATACACGTTTTTTGCGACATAAACGACCGTAACTTTTTTTTCGTTAATTCAGAAGTTTTATTTTTTCACAGCTTCAAGGGACCGCAGACCTGAGTATATGGTTTTATTTTCAACTCGATACCTCTACGCGTTCTCGAGATAAAGTGTCTTGACAGAAAGACAGACAGACGGACGTACAACAAAATGATCGGAACCCTAAAAAATTGGCCGTCACGGGTACCCCAATAAATGTCAAACATTGACGTTGATTTGGTGTTTTTTTTTTTTGAGGTAGGAAGTCATCCAATAACTTCTCGCGCTCTAGAGTGTAGCGGGAAGGCGTGTCTGACAGTGTGTTTACTGACTAAAACCACACCTGTGTCCTTCAGTTGCCTTTTGTGTTCTAGGACCAAGGGAAGAACGCAGAAATATACCGTGGCCCTGGCGGGCATCAGCACTGCCATGCTCCTACGGTTTTGCTGACCTTTCTTTGAGGCGCGCGTGGAACACAACCCTCAGTTAAAGACTCGGGCTTAGTCCGGATGGTTACTGGACGGGCCGGAAAGCGAGCTACCTAGTACTCGTTGTTTAGAAGCTCGTGCCTACGGAGGCAGCTAGTCGCCCTGCAAATCTCGACACCCAGGGCGTCTCCTGTCACGGCGACTGGGGCGTGAGGATGTCCGTTCCGTCACGCGTATGGCCATCTCCTTCGCTAGTATTACTGAGTTGATTTAATGGCAGAATTTAAAATGAATGAAAACCAATATAGAGCTATGCGGAAAAAAGAAAAACAATCACCAGTACTTACAAATTTTAAACGGAGAAGCAACGAAGGATATATGCGCACGCACACAGCAATTGAGTTGAAAGCGGTTTTTCAGGGCATCAATAAGGAAGTTCGGGGATCCTAAAGTTCGTGTGCGTATTTCAGTGACACCTGTGTGTAGTCACATACGCAATTGTCTCCTCCCTCTCCAAACATGCTCTGCACAGGGGACTGTCTGTGATGCCTATTGTGAGGAGGTGCTTATTCAGAGTGCAGTGTCCGGATCAAAAAAAAAATCAAAATGGGTAAACAATCAATCTTCTTCTTTTCGTGTCAATCAACTCAAATTTAATTTTGTCTGATCAGCAATTAGGAACCTGTACCAGCTCTATTATAGGCCTTTTATAAATCCAGTTTGAGAATTAAAGAATTGCTAATAACTTAGCGTAATTTAAAATCTGAATTCTTTCAGTGTAATGTGAACCGTTTTTGTGTATTACATAAAGTTCAATATCGTATCGCAGTATTAAATCTTGCGTGCAGAATCACGACTCGATGTGTGGTGACCCTTACAGCTCTATTATACTCAAGTGGCACTTGAGTTAATATACGATTACAACTTAACATCGGCAATCTTGGAAGACGACACTAATTAGTTTTAGAGTTGTCCTTCAGGAATAGTTTTTGGTTTCTCTGGAGTGTAGGATTCTGTGTCTGCCAAGTTTTTCCTGTGATGGAAATTTTTGTTTCCTTTGGATGGGGACTTTTAAGACGTGTTGTTTTGTGTCATTTATTTATTAAAACTTTATGCACTAGTAAACACTGTACAAAGGCGGACTTAATGCCTAATAATATAATAAATGTGTGCATGTGTGTGTGTGTGTGTTGTAATAAATAAATAATGTAATGTAACACGTGGGCTGAAAAGTTCGTAGGCTAAAATAGTAAAATATATTTTTTGATAAAATTTGATTTTATTATTCAATTTAGTCATCTTTAAGAGCGATATAACGAGGGAACTCCTCAAATATTAAAGATAACCGTATAGTGATTTTGGTATTTTCATAAAGGACTTAAGCATTTACAGTCAAAAAGTAACATTTGATGAAGTGGAACTGGTGAAGAAGACCAGAAATGGCCAACGGAACTTCATACTCACATGGCCATGGATATCACAATGAAGATAGTTAAGCGACTATGACAATACAAATAAATATATGGTTCTGAATAGTTATGTTGAAAATGGTATCATCGAAGTGACCTGATGATGATGATGGAGTCGGAAGATAGGCACCGGAACTCTGTAATTAATCAATGTATCCTAGCCGTGTTTGGGGTTATTAGAATTGTCATGAGATGCACTTTGGCTATAAGGTACTATCGTTCTGATCTGATGATGGAGCCGGAAGGTGAACATGGGAATTTCACAATAAAACAATGTATCCTAGCAGTGTTTGGGTTAATTGGATTTGTCATGAGAAATAAGTTCTCTGGCTATAAGTGTATCACAACTAAAAAGTGAGAAATAAAAAACTTTTTACAAAAAAAAACCGACTTAAAAAAACCGACCGACCGACCGAAAAAAACAGGCAACTGCGAGTCGGACTCACGCACTGAGGGTTCCATACAAACTTTCCTATGAAAACAGTTCAATTCCCGAATTGAGTTACGAAGATTTTTCCGAATCCGTAACCACAAATTTACAGTTTTCAGATTTTTTCCTGTACTTGTGCAATGAGACTTTGCTTCATGCCAAATTTCAGGATTCTAGGTCAACGGTAAGTACCCTATCAATTTTGATTCTCTTGAGAGTATCGCTACACACGTTTTTGCGACATAAACATCCGTATCTTTTTTTTTCGTTAACCCAAAAGTTTGATTTTTTTACAGCTTTAAGGGACCGCAGATTTGCGGTTTTAATTTCAACTCGATACCTTCACGCGTTCCCGTGATAAAGGGTCTTGACAAAGAGACTACAAAAAAGTGATCCTATAGGGGTACCGTTTTTTGCAAAAAGAAGAAGAATAAATTATGCTTGAAAAAATTTCATCCTTCTTTTTTAAATCGAATCTAAATAAAAACATTAAGGAAAATAAATTAAATTATAGAATTAACTATGTTGTTCTTACTAAAATTCCTCGTTTTACTGCATAAATCAATTTTGTTGCTTATTCCTTAACAAAGCTCACAAGTAAAACCAAACCAAAACCATTTGTTCCTTCAACCTTTCTTTTCTGAGTGTGTCAGGAATGAGTCTGAAAGAAGTTCGTTAATTAATGAATTAAATATAAATAAGCTAGATTTAGGTATATTTAACGTTATTCTAACCAAACCAATTTCGCCAGAAGCTATTTTAGTTTACTCACTAGTTACTCTGTAATTGTGATGTATTTGGGTAAGGCTACGATGGAACTGATATAACAATTTGTTAAAAGTTCCTTAAATAAATAAATTAAAAAAAAAAAATACTTTCGGAACGCAGCATTACACATTACGATCTTTCATAACAAGGCAGAGCTAGAGTACAGTTTCAGTCGTTAGCCACCAGTAGCACCGCAAGCCCGTCCACTTGCAAAACCTAGTGAGTGGCTCAGCATGGTCAGCACGATAAAAGGATAAATTACTCTACTTTTAATTCTCTCGAGGCCCTTCCGCGCGCTCTAAACAAAACTGTTGAAAGAGGGATGGAATGATGGATGGTCAAAGGACAACGCCATCTACTGGCATTACCAGAACCAACACAATTTATTTTAAAATGACATTTAAATTAGAGAGCGTGATTTTTCCATTTTTTCTCACCGTTTAAACCTTCCCTGGACTATCAAGAATATTTCAAGATCGAAATTAGCTAAATCGATCCAGCCGTTCTCGAGTTTTAGCGAGTTTTAGCGAGACTATTAGACTAGTGTGATAATTTGGAGAAATAAACAGGTGCGTGATTTTAAAATGTGTATTATTCCTTGAATCGTTTTCACCTCTATCCTTGAACCTAATCACTTGCTTATACTTTATCTGTCCTAGCCTCGTTGATATTCTGGTGTATTAGTACCCGGAATTGGATCCGTTTCTAATATTTTCACCCTTATAATATTTGTGTGATTTATTAAACAAACTGAAAAAAAAATATATATAATCATTAAACATTGTTTTTTCATTGGCTCCGTTGATAGTAGAAAATTATCTATCCTATGTGATACTCCAAGACATATGGTCTACCTGCGTGCCAAATGTCTTTTAGATAAAACCGATTTAAGGAGACATACACACGTCTACCTTTATATCAATGTGATGACAGTATTGCTTGTTGTATAGTTGTCTAGTACACATAACACAAGTTCAGCTTAGCTTGGGACTAGATGGCGTTGTGTGGTAGTTGTGGAATATTATTATTATTTATATTCCAAATTGACCCGTTTTTAGCAAGTAGGTACAAAGCGTTTCCGAAGATATTTTCTCCGTTTATTTTGTCTTAACAACAATGTTCAGACAATTACACCCGATAAGTGACTATAAAAGAATCGATAACTATTACGTGGGACTAAATACCGTCATTTAGCTAATGTAATACAATATCATTATTTCAAGTGTCTTGTACACTTTCCAGGACAATTCCAGAGTGATTTTCTGCACACAAACTGATTATTTAAACATTTAAATTAGAAAAGGCGACTCAACTCCCTCTTTCAGTTTTATTAGTATGTGCAAGCGAGAGGGCAATAACAATAAGAATGACGCCACCATTTCTAATCCTATTCTCATGGTAGAAATCAGAGATTTTACACATGTTCGATTCGATTTCGAAAGTTCGGAATTTCCGATTGATTTTGTACCTCCTTCTTTGTATTCTGATTTGGGTTCCAATAAATTTTGATCGGAACTTATATCGGAGGTACAAATAAGTTCGTATTAGGGTATTATACTCATTCTTGAAAAGTGTCTCAATTAGATTCTATAGTGCTTATAAAACAGCAAAAAAAACACAAAATTTTTATTCAGTCGCTAAGTACTAGGGTACCTACTTAGCGACTGAATAAAAATTTAAAAATGCATTTAAAATTTACATTTTCAAATTTCGCGCATAATTTGACGAAAATGCAGAACGCAGTGGACGCCAAATTTACTCTGTGGTCGTGACGTCAGCAGGCTGTGTAAACAAATGCGCTGATAATCACTCAGTACGGCCGATCAGTTGTCGTGCTATGCCAGCAACCTTGGTTCTCCTGCGGATATCTTCATTCCTGATTCGATCACGCATGGAAACTCCGAGCATAGCATTAATGACAATGTGATCACATCGGACTCACAGGTTGCCGCGGCTTTTGAGAACTTCTTTTCAGAGATCCCCATATCAACAACAAAATCTCTGAACTCGTCACCCACTGCTGCAGAGTCTCTGCTTAAAGAAAATGTTAAAGTTTGCGATTCTGATTTTAATTTCGAACATGTGACTTATGTAGATATTATTAAGACGTTTAACTCCTTGAATGTAAAAAAGACTGCAGATTTATGGGGTAATTCTGTGGACGTTCATCATCATCATCATCATCATTTCAGCCGAAAGACGTCCACTGCTGGACATAGGCCTCCCCCAAGCGTCGCCACAGCGAACGGTCCTGTGCGTCTCGCATCCATCGGACCCCCGCAACCGTTACCAAGTCATCGGTCCACCTTGTAGGAGGCCTTCCAACGCTACGTCTTCCGGTACGTGGTCGCCATTCCAGAACCTTTCGGCCCCAACGGCCATCTGTTCTGCGAGCAATGTGCCCTGCCCATTGCCACTTTAGTTTGGCGATTCTTCGTGCTATGTCGGCAACCTTGGTTCTCCTGCGGATATCCTCATTCCTGATTTGAACGTTGACTCGTTCCTGTGGACGTTGTTAAGTCTATAATCCACATTATAGCTCCTTCTTTAGCTTTTATTTTTAATAATTGTATTGATCGCGGTGAGTTTCCTGATCTAATGAAGAATAGTAAAATAATTCCATTGTTCAAAACGGGTAGTACATCTGACCCCACGAATTACAGACCCATTTCAGTGCTACCCACTTTTAGTAAAATATTTGAGAAACTTATTTTAGAGCAACTACAAAGATTTTTTAACAGACATAAATTATTGCATACCAAACAATTTGGTTTTACAAGGGGTCGTTCAACAACCGATGCCGGTGTTGAACTTTTAGGACATATTTATAATGCATGGGAAGACAAATGCGATGCCCTGGGCATTTTTTGCGATTTGTCAAAGGCCTTCGATTGCGTTCTCCATGAAACATTAATCAGGAAACTACACCATTACGGAATCCGGAACTCCTCCCTGGATCTTCTTACATCTTATCTGAGTGAAAGGATTCAGAGAGTTGATGTAAACGGAAAAAGATCTCCTGGATCTGTAGTAAAAATGGGTGTCCCTCAGGGTTCAATTCTTGGCCCATTTTTGTTTCTTATATATATAAACGATTTACCTTACCTCATAAAGGATAACCATAACATAGTGTTGTTTGCAGACGACACTTCACTTTTGTTTAAACTTAGACGTCAGCAGCCGGTTACTGACGATATAAATATAGCACTTTCAAAAATAGTACACTGGTTTGATGTAAATAACCTTCTACTTAATGAAAAAAAAACTAAATGTATAAAGTTTACCATGCCTCAGGTTAGGCAAGTAGAAACTAGTGTGCAAATAAAAGGTAAAGAGTTGAGTCCTGAAGATAATACAGTGTTCTTGGGCATAACTCTAGATGCTAAGCTGCAGTGGGGCCCACATATAGACAAATTATCAAAAAAACTTAGCTCTGCAGCATACGCTGTTAGACAGATTCGAAATTTAACTGATGTAGAGACTGCCCGTTTAGTTTACTTTAGCTATTTCCATAGTGTCATGTCGTACGGTATTCTACTGTGGGGAAATGCCGCCGAAATACAGTCAATTTTTGTATTGCAAAAAAGGGCTATTCGTTCTATTTACAAATTAAGTCCCAGATACTCCCTCAGAGATAAATTTAAAGAAATCAATATAATGACTGTACCTTCACAGTATATTTACGAGAATATTGTGTATGCACATAAAAATATAAACATGTTTAAAAAATACAGTGATGTTCATAATTTTAATACTAGGAACAAACACAAATTTGTGGTTCCTACAACCAGGCTGAAAAAAATAGGGGGCTCATTTAGATGCCAATGTATACACTTCTATAATAAACTTCCTAGTCATATTCAACAACTAAGCCTTAATAAATTTAAATTATTTGTAAAGAGAAAACTTTGCCAAAAGGCTTTTTACACTATAAAGGACTATGTTGAGGACCAAAAGGCTTGGGATTGACCTGCTCCAGTAGGTACGCACTGCAACTGTTGTCTTATTATTATTATTTTTTCTTTTGTTTTTATTTCAATTGTGCTTTTTATTATTTATTACAATTCGATATTGTAGATTATTTTTACTTTGCAATTTAACTTTTTTTTTTTTTTCTTCTTCTATTAATTTTTGACAAAAATGTTTACTTTGCTAAAGTATTACATTTGGAAACTACCTATATTTTTCCTTTTATTATTGTGAACGTGAGGACTATGTTGATTGTTTTTTTTTTTCCTTTTCAGTAATTTTTGATGTGTCTGGCAATTTGAGTATTTTCTGCGGCCTAACCAAATGTCCTTTCCTTGGTATTGTTCGTCAAGTCGTTGAGCTCCTTAGTAGTCCTGAGTTGAGCTTTACGAATACTGACAAATGCTTGCACTGACTGGACAGGTCCACTCAAATCTGTATGGTTCTTTCTTCAAAAGACCATTTCAGACAAATCTGCATGGTTCTCATGTGATTTGACCATTACATATTTACTGTATGGACTTTAAAAGAGACTTTGACCCCTGAGTTTGTTTCGGTGTTTCTTCTCAGGGTAGTCAGCTAGGAAACACCGGCCTCATCTAGTTTAAAAATGACGAAAAAAAAAATTGACGTGTAAAAGTGTTTTTTAAACCTATTTACAAAATAAATATCATTTATCATTTATAGCCCTTTCTATTGCCCTTGCACGGTTACCTAGAAGTAACCTATTCACTCTTTACTTAAAGACTCTCAGCTTGTAGTTATCCCAGGTTGCAGGAATTCCACTCCTTAGCTGTACGCATAATGATGGTATTACAATATGAACGTTGATGGGGCGAGTCCATTAGCGAACGATTGCACCTACTCCCTATATCGAATGTTTAAGTATCGGACCACTTCGCCGAATGGTAGTCGCCGAGACTTTGATAATGACTCCCCATATTCTTCACTAGTTAATGCCAGGGAATTCGCTCGTGCGAAAAAAAAAACATCGAAAATTAGAAGAGAAGAAAACATACTCCTGGGGTAAGAAGTATTGTACAGGATATGTCTACCCGTGTGCCAAAGGAGGAAGGTTAAGTATATATTTCTCATATATATTATAACTATAATATGTATGTATTTAGAAGTATATAAGTATGTTTATCAGTTGCCTAATACTCGTAGCACACTATGAAAACCAGCGTCAGGCAACTGCTACGTAGTTGTCTGGCATTATGCTGAACTGGACCTATTTGGCGTAGTCGTGAGACATATTGTTATTGTTAATATTTATTTCTCCTTTTTTTTAATGTTTAATTTTAGTTTGTTAATCGATTATTTGGTGATTAATGTATCATGGTGAGACATTGAGATGATAGTGTCAGACTTTTACTGACTAAAAACCCACTCCTGTTCCTACGTTGCCTTTCATACCAGGGTTTCATTCCATTTTCTTTCTTTCTTTCTTTCTTTCGTTCCTTTTTTCCTTCTTTCTTTAGCACACGCTCTGCTTAGTTTGGGACTAGATGGTATTGTGTGAAAGTGGTGGAATGTTTTATTATTATATGTATTCAGTGGCATGTACGTACATGATAAATAATATATTAAGTTAAAACAATTATTGTCCAAACAGAGTGTTTCGCCTTTTTACAAGTTTTTATTTAGTTTCACTTGTCCCGATGTTTGTTTTGTCTGTAATCATATCTTGCAAATAAAATTTGATCCACTCTCCGGTTACCGATTGAGCTGAAATTTTGCATGCATGTCTAAATCAGATGACAATGCGAAATTATTATGACATGGAGCTGATCTGATGATGGAACCGGAAGGTGGCCATAGGAACTCAGATAATCCTATCGTGTTAGAGCTTTTTGGAATGATCTTGAAGAGTATTGAATATATAGGTATGTACCACGCTATAAAAGCTTGCTATGAAAAAATGATTTTCATTGAAAACTTGTTCATTTTTGCTTTTGATGAAACGACTAAATTTTTGTCTGTTTAAATTATTGTCTACTAGCTTCTTTCACCGGCTTCCCTCACGTGAAAGTATGTTTTTCCACACAAACTTTGGACGCCCGGTTCAAACGTTAAAGGGGTGAATTTCGGAAAATCTATCTTAATGCTCGCCTACGTCATAAAAGGAAACTTTATGTAAAATTTCACACTCCAATTAGTTTTGGCTATGCGTTAAAATGTTAAAGAGGTTAATCGTTGAATCCGACTCGGCTTGGCAGCGTTCGGGAAGCTGCGCGGTGTCTTCTCGTCCAATATACCAGTGACTCAAGACGAAAGTGACCAGTGCGTGTTGCCAGTGATGACAAATGGCTCCGAAACGTGGTCGCTTGCAATGGGCCTCATCAGAAGGCTTAAAGTCACTCAAAGGGCAATGGAAAGGGCTATGCTCGGAGTTTCCTTGCGTGATTGCGTCAGAAATGAATATATCCGCAGGAGAACCAAGATTACAGACATAGCCCGAAGAATCACCAAACTTAAGTGGCAGTGGGCAGGGCACATTGCTCGCAGAACACATAGTCGATGGGGATGAAAGGTTCTGGAATGGCGACCACATACCGGAAGACGCAGCGTTGGCAGGCCTCCCACAAGGTGGACCGATGACCTGGTGAAGGAATCCGATGGATGCGAGACGCACAGGACCAGTCATTATGGTGACATTTGGGGGTCACTATGTCCAACAGTGGACGCCTTTTGGCTGAAATGATGATGGTGATGATGTTAAAATGTCAGTCTGTTTCTCCTTTTATACATATAGATACCTAAAAGATAGATAGATACCAAGAGATTTGTATGGTTTTGGAGTTACGATGTTTATAAAGCATCATCGTTCATGAATTTCCGATGTTCATACGTGCGAAGCTGCGTTTACAAAAGTCGCTCTAAAATTAATTAAAGATAGAATTTATTGTACCGAGAAAAAGACCCCGGAAATAATTAGTTTAAGTCCTCCAATTGAACATGGGCCTCTTAATTAACGCTAATGAGCGATTTTTCCTCCACCTAATTGAAGTAATCGCTTTTGATAGCATCACGCCTGACCCATGTAATAGAATCCTCCATTGCATGGGTCAGGCTCTTGATATAAACGCGGCATTTATTTATTACATTTATTACTGGGCTGAGAAATTCTACGAAACTTAATAATCCAGCCAGGGGCGCCGACTCTGTGGGTGCACGGGGGCTCGAGCACCCATGAGAAATAAACAGTGGGTGCCGAGCACCCCTGAGAATAGAGATTAAGAAATAGATCAGTAGTCGCCTTTTAGGTTACGTATAAAAATATAATATTTCTTGACAATAAAAACTATTTTTATATAATGGTTTCATTTTATATTTTTATCTCACATAATTAGTAATTAAGTACGCAGTAAGGTCAAGCGGAGCAAGGGCGCCATACTTTTTGCATAGATGATTTTGATGCAAAATATTTTTTTTGTATGCTGACTTATGAGTAAAAATTTATTAAATTGTTAATATTTGGAATATTGTAGCTGCAAGAAACGTCGATTCAATCAAATCTATCAATATTTTTACGAAATTTTCTATGAAATTGGGAAACATGGATATAGGCGCACTTGCCCCTGGAAACGGGGCAAGTGCGCCTATACATAAAAAAACGCTAAAATCATACGTTACCAGAAAAACAGATAATTTACATATTAGAACATAAACAAATAAACGCATTACTCTTGGTTTCTTTTTAATTCACTCGTCCTATAGGCTACTGCAGCTTCCATAACAAATTTGGGGCAAGTGCGCCATAGTCAAGTAATCAGGGGTTCTAAACCTTCAATGCTGTTTTTTTTTTTTTTTATAAAAAGTAAAAACTGCTAAATTTAAATAAAATGTTTGCAGGTAGGTATGGCTGGAATAATAGATATCTTTAATTATTAGACTTTATTGAAAAAATACAAAAATAGGTAACAGTTTTTCCTTTGACGCGATAGGGCGCAAATAATTAGTAATCTAGTGGATGGCACGCAAGAACTTACATGGTAAAGTAGAAAACTTTTTGGTCTTTATTAGGCTTAAGTATTTAAACGTTAAAAATAACAAAAAATTATCTTATGTGTAATAATCTAGGTAATTAAACTATACTTATATATAAGTTTTAGCCGCTTCATATCCAGATAACCCTGATCGCACAGCGTAAACTGCCTGACATAAAGTTTCTCTTGACCAAGAAGGCTTATCGGTTTTTCTTTTATAAGTACGAACCATCTGTAAAATGACAACAATTTTAGAACTCGTTGTAGAAAGTATCCAACTGCTTCTTCTTGTCGAGAGATCTGTGGGCAGCCTAGTGTCAGAGTTGTTTAGGAAGCCGAAAGGCCTCTGACATGGCTTAAAGACTGATGTTGTATGATAACAGCCGGATCGATAGTTTACCAGCCACCCATCCAAAGAAGCTTGAATTTGATCATCGCTTCCGACAAGTATATTGGATTTACTGTTAACACTAACGATCAACGAGTTATATAATTATAACGTCCCAAAAGCAAATCCCAAGCAAATCACAAATAGAATTATTTAAAAATAGATTATAGAATTAATACGAGGCTTTTACTGTAAACCTATCACCCAACGCCTTCTCATTACAAGAGCCACACATAATCACATCTAGGCAGTAACTTCTCAATACAGAAAAACATTAGTACTTACCCTTATTCAGAGGCCGTCGGGTAAGAAAAAATCTGAATCACAAAAGTTGACGACTTCTGGCTCGGGGGAAGTGCGCCATACTACTAAAAACTTAGGCGCACTTGCCTCACTTGACTATTTTGAGGTTAAGATTTTAAATTCTATAAAAAAATATTAATTTCACTGTCTAAGACTAAAATACAGACATAGATTTAAAGAAAAACAACTAAATTCTGTACTCACCTCATTGGTTTGCCGCAACACGTAAAATATTTTAAGATTTAAAGGGATTCATAACACGTGCTCATCTCTGGTAACCGGTTTAAATGACACTAGAACTAAAATGGCGGATATATCAAGTTATGGTGAACAGAGGCATCTATGAATGTGAAGTGGAACTGTGTTTTAGTTGGTTGCATGGATGTATGATGTCGTTAGTTGTATTACGGCTGTAGTTTTCGATATTTTTAGGGTAGGTGCGCTTACCCCGTCGGCGCACTTGCCCCGCCTTAATGTAAGTAGGACATTTATTTATTTGTTGGTCGATCAGTGTGCATTTTTCTTCTCACACTTCGCCACTTTTTCGAGTCATCGAGACGATGGAACACGGTTGCCTAGAAGTAACCTATTCACTCTTGATTTAAAGGTTATAGCTATCAGGAAACACAGACTCCGGCAAGGAATTCATTCCTTAGCTGTACGCATAATGAATGTGTTCCCAAAACGCTTTGAACGTATGGGTAGGATGTCAACCATGTACCGATGGAGCAACGCCGTATGTCTTGTGGTCCGATAATGGAACGGACTTGGTGGAATTAAATCGTGGAATTCCAATGCACACTCCCCGAAATGGAAACGATAGAAAACCGACAGGTTAGCGACTCGGCGTCTATGCTCAAAACTTTGGAGATTTGACTCGACAAGTGCATCACTACAGATTATCTTAGCTCGCTTCTCAATCGACTCCAGTACGTCAAGCTGATATTTGGCAGACCCATCCCAAAGATGAGATTAGTAATCCGTACACGATCGAATGATTTTGAGGGTTACGAGGACACTAAACCACAAAACTGGATCCACTAGTCCCTAAGTATCCCCTTTTTTAATTGATGATACGTCAACTGATAATTTTGATCCGTATTATAAATTCTGAGTTTGCTAGGAATACAACATTATACACACATTTACAAATGACTAAAGGGACATGAAACTTCTACATACCCTTTAAAAATACTTTTTCAATATAAAACTCCCCTCCGCGTGTGATAAACATGGCGACACATGCACCTACCTATACGCGGAGAGCACATAGCGACATTATTAATTTCTGCTATGGCGTCGTTTCACCATGACTCGACGTTTGCATTAGGATAAGCACACACGTAGCGTTTTTATGTGTTAGGTTTTGATCCGTATTAATCAGATTATTTACTATGTTTTTTGTAATTTTGGAGGTAGGCGGAACAGAGTGTAAAGTCCCGCAAACCTCCGTTGAAAAGGGAGGATCCTCCGGCCAGACGGGATGTTATGTCTGGCGTGTTACTGCCCGACAGATGATTTCGGGCTGTCGTATATATTCAAATCGCGCGGAGAACTTTGATTGCGCGATGCAGGATTACTTCTTATGTGACGCCATAGATGTCGCTACATAACCAAAAATATAATTTATTTTGTATTCGATTATTCACTGCAATCGACAAATTGTGCCGACAACACCGAAACGTATTTATGATTATCTACACTTAAGTATATTATAAAGAGGTAAAATTTGTTTTTTTGTTTGTCATCACTGAAAGTACCGGTCCGATTGCTAAAATTTTTCACCGATAGAAAGCTGCTTTATTCCTGAGTGACATAGGCTATATTTTATGTACGCGGGGGAAGCCGCGGGCAAAAGCTAGTCTGTAGTAAAGTTGTTCAATTAGCGATCGTTGAGATCGGACGCACAATTTATCTCTTGCATTATTGTAGCGGCAAGAAATATTTAACCGAGATATTTGTTATACATAACATGATTATTTTATACATTCTTCTCCATAGAGACCTGCACTTTAGAGTGTGTAATTAGCATCATTTCTCTGACTGACTGTCTTCTTGACAATTCTTAAGTGTGTGTGAATGGTTTATTTGAAATAAAAGCTTGGATTGATTGGTTGAATAGTAAATATATTATTTTATACTGAAATGAGCGGTTTTCTTACATAATTTTGGTTGTAGATTTTTGGTGAAGGACGCGGTAGTCCGCTGGTTGCAGAGACGCATACGACCGGTGGAAGTGGCGATGCTTGAGGGACGCTGATGTCTATTAGTAGACGCCTTTCGGTTGACATGATGATGGTGACGATGGCTGATTTTTGAGATGGCTTGGGTGAGCAATGGGTAGCTAAGTCCGGCCATCCGATAACAATCCGAACAGAGACCGAGCCATCGATGGCGTGTAGTGTTCCACGCACGACTCAAAGTGATATCAGTAAAGCCGTAGGAGCCCAGCAGAGCCGATACTCGCGGCCCTAGAACGCAGCTGAAGGACACAGGTGTGATTTTAGTCAGTAAAAGTTTTAGACGCCCTCCTACTTCCTCCTAGAGCGCGAGAAGAAATTGGATGATTTCCTACCTCAAAAAAAAAAATCCCAACTATGTTTGAGTTGGCTTTTAGTCTAACTAGAAGCAGCTGTGCGCCAGTATTTTACATGAACTGACAAAATCAACTAAAATTTCTAAAACCGGAAGGCTTAGCGGATAAAACCGCCACGTTTGCGCCCAATCTTAAACCATGTCGCGCATGACACTTAATTAAATTACACTCACTGAGCTCGCGAGTTATAAATCATTGGGGTTTCGTCCTAGAGGAAGAAATCACTATAAAATGTATCTAGTTATAATTTGTGTTGAAATTAATTATTTTTAAGAGGGACCTTCCCCACTCGACTGTCGTTAACGTGAGCATGATTTAAAAGTTTGTTGTTTTAAGATAGAAAACGCCTGAAAACTCGGTTGGAATTCGGTAGTTTCGCCATTTATTCGAATATTTCACAAAACTTGTTCAAGGAAATATGTGTACCTATTTTATTTTAATCTTAAAAGTTTTTGGGAAAAAAAAATCGTCATTCAGAATCGCGATTACCTAAACGTGCAAGGTTTCTATACAAATATTTTTTTAGGATTTTTCGTCTATGTGTTGACAAATTTTCAGAGGTTTACTTGATTAATTTTACAACAAATTATGTTCTGGTTTCAATAGGAACTTAGATAATATCCACAAGATATCTGTGTTTCTAAAATATCTGGAGAAAGATATGTGTTATATCGTCTTAATCACGTAAGAGTGGTTGTATGGAAACGCATCTCGGGTTGGCCGCTCTTAAGCATGGAATATTGTATTTCAATAACGCCTTATCTTTTTTTGGCACAGTGTGATAATCACACTATAAAGGTGAAAGATGGTGTGCGTGTATGTGTGTGTGTGCGTGTGTATGTATGTTTGTTAGTTCTTTGCGTTCAAACGATTAAACGGATTTGGATGAAAATTGATATACGGGATAGACTATGTTCTACAATAGAACATAGGATATTTCTTATCTAGGGAGCACGTTTCGTTTTTATCGTTTTTACCACTGGCAGTACTAATAAGCAAATGCGAGTAAATTGATAATCGAAATAGTACATTTTGATACAAGTGCAGAAAGTTTGTCATTGCGACCGAGGCGGAATTCACACGAGCCGTAGGCGAGTGTGTTATGGAGCCGAGGGTTGCAGTGATAAATTTGCACGTGTGTCAAACGACTTTTTTCAATACACTTACGAAGAAATAAATAAACAGGGGTTGACCAGCGACTCGTGGGGGTCAACGCGCGCCTAGCCTGATACGATACATGTAATAAAATTGTGTCGGGGAGAGCATGCGTAATTTTCTGCACTAGTGCGGAAAACAGTCTATTGCGTGCCTAAAAGCGGTGGGATAAGAGCGGGTTTTCGAGTAAGCGTATTGAAAAATCTTTTACTTTATATCTTTAGAAAGAAATATAAATAGTATAGTTAAGCATAAGCATAAGCATAATCAGCCTTTTAATGTTCCCACTGCTGGGACTCAAGCCTCCTCTCTCTAGGAGAGGGAATGGGCCGTAATCCACCACGCGAGCCCAGTGCGGATCGGTGAATGTCACATGTCTTTGAATTTTTGGTTCTAGGACATGCCGGTTTCCTCACGATGTTTTCCTTCAGCGTTTTGAGAGCAGTGGTGATGAAATAAATTACACAAAGTAATGAGCCTGGCTGGGTTTGAACCCGCGACCTACAACTCGTAAGTCGGGGCCGTTACCACTCGGCCACCACTGCTCTTCATATATAATAGTATAGTTACCTAGTTATATTGATTGACAAAACCCAATCAAGTTTAACAATTCAAATAAAATTCAACTTGTCTTCATCAAAATCGAGTGCCACTTTTCCTAAGTTCCCTAAAGTGGTCCGACCAAAGGTATGCACTCGAAACCTAGAATCAACGGTCTTGACCGAAATTACAAAGTTTATTCACAGATCTCAGAAGTTTGGAAACCGCAGTAGACACTGAACGTAGAATTCAAGGTAGCTTGGTTTTTGTTGACTTTCAAAACTTAGGACAAAGTCAACAAAAACCAAGCTACCTAAGCTTTTTTTTCTTTTTTTGTTGACGTTCAAAACTTAGGACCAAGCGGACGGCGAGCAATGGGTAGCTCGCCATCCGTCCGTCGGTAACCGTCCGGAACGACAAACAACAAGAAACTTGAACTCCAAGTCGTCGACGACGCGTAGTGTTCCACGCGCGCCTCAACGAGATATTAGCAAATCGTAGGGGCCCAGCAGGCTCGAAAATGAACCCCGGGGCCCTGGAACGCAAGGCAAAAAAGGAACAAACGAGTGGGTTTTAGTCAGTAAAAGTCTGACACGAACTCCCGCTCCACCCAAGGGCGGGAGATGTCATTTTTTTACAGGTGCGAAATCATCTTCCCACCTAAAAAAAAGGACCAAAGATTTCAATCCTTAAATATTCCTCATTCTCCATCATCTTTTCAGTCAGAACTCATCCTGGACATACTTAGGCTTCTCCTAAGCGTCAGCATATACGTTTTTCGGCTTACTATATGAAGGTGTATGTCGTAGCCACATCGTAGAATAGGTCATTTCTTGATGTAGTTAGCCATTTCGAATGATGGTAAGCACTTCATGACATGGCCAATTCTACGATATGACTACGAGTTTTATACTTGTAGTGACAGTTTTCACTCGATAGGTATGGTATCTATCGAGTAAAAAATGTCAGAACTGAAAAGAGTGAGCTCACACATTTTGGCATTTCCATAACAGTATGTGTCACTCAATATGTTATAATATGTATATTAAAACCGTTATATTTGCGTTTAAGCGTCAACAAATGGTGGAATTTCTGTTCCATTTCGAAACCTCTGACATATCGCACCCTTATATATATATATATTTTTTTTTTTTTTTTTTTTTTTTTTTTTTTTTTTTTAATATTCCACAACTATCACACAACGCCGTCTAGTCCCAAGCTAAGCAGAGCTTGTGTTATGGGTACTAGACACCTGATAAACATACTTATATATTTCTAAATACATACATATATAGATAAATTACACCCACATTACATTATGAAAGTGACTTGACTCAAATATTGGAAATTATGAGAAATTAGCGCAAAATTCTTCAATATTTAAAGTGTACAAGTTCATTTTAACCTTTTGACGTGCGTAATTAGAGACACAATAGTAAGACAATGGCTTGCGGGCGCCGGCTACCGCCTGAGCGTTAATGAATTAATGTATTGCTGAACAAGATACTACCAGAACCACACCACAGAATAAGATTTTATGGTTAATTTATAGGCAGATTCAGATGTTACCGGTATTCGATCGAAGGCGCGTTGTCTTTCACGTGCGAAAGAAAGGGATATAAGAAAAACAGAGGGGTCTACTAGGGCCGATGCCTGCTTGGGCTGCAGAATTGTTTGAAGGACTTACTGTGGCCCTGGAACAGAAAGAGCAACTGCAGGAATACGGGTGAATTTTACTCAGTAAAAGTCCGGAAAACGCAGCATTGGAAGGCCTCCCACAAGGTGGACCGATGACCTGGTGAGAGTCGCGGGAATGCGGTGGATGCGAGACGCACAGGACCGTTCGTTGTGACGACACTTGGGGAGGCCTATGTCCAACAGTGGACGTCCTTCGGCTGAAATGATGATGAAGATGATGAAAAGTCTATCACGCCCTTTCGCCCCACCCAGAGTTAAAGAAGTTTTTTTTTAAACCTTATATAGAAAACCGGTATTTTGGAGTTATGTCAGTTTTATTCTAACATTGATCACTATGATTCACTATGGCTTACTTACTGAGCAATCGGAATCTGTAATTTTTTTTTTATTTTTTTTTTATTTCATATAAACTAGTGCTTGACTGCGATCCCACCTGATGGTAAGTAGTAATGCAATCGTAGATGGTGCGGCGCACTAATTTATTAAGAGCCTATTCACTCTAGCCTTGAAGAGACCCAAATTATAATCGGACGGGAAAACCGCAGCAGGCAAATTATTCCAGTCCCTCGATGTACGCGGTATAAACGACGAGGCGAAACGCTTGGTCCGGACCGTAGAGGTTTCAACAACGTAAGGGTGGATACTCGCCGTTCGTCGGCTTGTCCGATGGTAGAAATGAGATGGTGGAATCAAGTCATGCAATTCCTGCGCACACTCTCCAAAATGTAAAGGTGTGTAAATATTACGTGTTTAATTAATTTGTTTATATACTTAGTCTTTGTAATTGTATATTTTTTTGTTTTATTTTATTGTGTGTGCTATGATTCCTTGATAGTCAAAATAAACGTATCATTATTATTATTATTGCGACATGCCGCCATTTTTAGACGCTGAAAGAACGTAAAGATTTTTGTCTTTAGTTAGACAAGATCGGGTTGATATGGGAATTAGAATTGGGACTTCATATATGTTTGCTGTAATGAAACATTATTTGAAATGTGGTCCTTGGAGGCTCTGTCTGTAAGAAGAGTCTATAATTTGAGAAGTACTGGTAAACAAGCCGATATTTATTACTAAGTATATCAAGCACACCGTCCGGATGTCTACACCCTATAAGGAACCTACCTGCAAAATTTTAAGTTTGTAGGTGTTATAGTTTTTGAGATTTCTTGATTAATCAGTGAGTGGTATTTCGCTTATATATATATACGTATATATATTTACCATTGTTAATCGAAATCGTCGTGTGAATAAAGTTCTAATATTCGTAACCAAATGGAAAAAACCAACGAAACTTTACGAAACCGCAAGTCGCAACTAATTCTAAAAATCAGTTAATTGTGAGTCGGACACGAAAGGTTTCCGTACAATATTACAATTAACACTACATAAAGACAAGAATCAACTTAACTAAGTAGCAAATTAAAAAAAAAAAACAAAGAACAAGATTAAATTCTATTTATACAGATTAACAAACATCTGTAATATTCATAAAGCAGTCATGTTTTTTTTTTAATATTTGATCTTATTTTTGAAGTCAGTTAAAAACGTCGTCGATTCAACATCATCATCATTTTAGCCGAAAGACGTCCACAGCTGGACATAGGCCTCCCGCAAATGTCACCACAATGAACGGTCCTGTGCGTTTTGCATCCATCGGATTCACGCAACCTTCACCAGTTCATCGGTCCACCATGTAGGGGGCCTTCCAACACTGCGTCTTCCGGTACGTAGTCGCCACACCAGAACCTTTCGGCCCCAACGGCTATTTGTTCTGCGAGCAATGTGCCCTGCCCATTGCCACTTAAGTTTGGCGATTCTTCGTGCTATGTCGGCAACCTTGGTTCTCCTGCGGATATCTTAATTTCTGATTCGATCACGCAAGGAAACTCCGAGCATAGCGCTTTCCCTTTCCCTTTCCCTTTCCCTTTGGGTGACTTTGAGCCTTCTGATGAGGCCCATTGTGAGCGACCAAATTTCAGAACCATATGTCATCACTGGCAACACGCACTGGTCATAGACTTTCGTCTTGAGACACTGTGGTATATACGATTCAACATACTTAAAAAAAAACTTACTTCCAACTTACTGTTACCCAACTTACCGAACGCAATTTTACCTTGTCTAAGTAATAAGCCATAAAAGTACATTAGAGTAAATTTTGGAGGCCGACTAAGTTTTATCGACGGTAAACTTGAACTTGGGCAATAAAGTGTCGATAAGGAAATCATATGTTTGTGTGCTGGTGTGTGTATGTGTGTTTTCAGGTGAACTGTTTCTAAGGCGCACATCTGTTAGGGCTGTAACATTATTTGGAACATTACATGACGTATTTTTTGTGCTCCGTACCTCAAAAGGAAAAAACGGAACCCACGATCACTTTGTTGTCCGTTCGTCTGTCTGTCAAGACCCTTTATCTCGAGAACTGGTTATCAGTCCTGTTGATAGTTTAAACATGAAAAATAAACTTAACGTGAACTCTTTTTGGCTAAAACTACCACAATAACCATATCAACCCATTGAGGTGAATTCCGAGGCCCTGGAACGAAGGCTCCAGTAGTCTTTGGCCATGGGTTGTACAAAAGAGAACCTCGAGGCCCTGGAATGAAGGCAAAGAAGAAAAAAGAGTGGGTTTTAGTCAGTAAAAGTCTGACACGCCCTCTCGCTCCGCCCAATAGCGGAAAAGTCATTGGATGATTTCTCAACTAAAAAAAAAACCATCCCATTGAGGTCACCAAATTATATTTCCACATTGAGCTCTATAGCACCCAGTTTTGGTGGATGGGAAATCATCTACAACTTTTCTTGCTCAGGGTGGAGCGGACTTTTACTGACTAAAAGCTACCAGCGCTCTTTCAGTGGCCTCTTGTGTTCTAAGGCACCCGTGAATCTTTTAAACAATTCACTCTCTCTCTCCTTTTGCTCGGGCAGGCATCGGTCTTAGCGGGCTGTCAATAAAGTTGACATCTCTTTAAGGCCCTAGCGCCCGAACAGTGCCATAAAACAGTAACATTCTGATGCCTACTCCTCGGTAACGGCTTGGTCAATAAGTTCAACATATGATTTTTTCGCATTCAAAGTATTAATTACTTTTGCCAAAAAAATAATTAACGACATAATAGTTTTTGACTAGTTTTCCCTACTTTTTTCAAACGGCTTTGATCTTTAGAAATATGTTTACACAAAAAAAATGCTGGTTAAGTTTTCTTCAGAATATAGGTACTAGTATATTTAAATCAATCAATATTTCGCAAAGAATTTTTTTATTATTATTATCATTGATAGGCTCGCGTTTGACCACTATCTCACCCGACGGTAAGCGATGATGTGGCCGACGATGGAGCACGCTTGCCTAGAAATAACCTATTCACTCTTGACTTAGAGACCCCTAGGTTGTAGCTATCAGGAAACACAGACTCCGGCAGGGAAATCCACTCCTTAGCTGTACGCATTATGAATGTGTTCCCAAAACGCTAAACGTATTTGGATTTAAAGGTCAGCGGGGTTCTATCCAGGCGCAGCTCGCCGGAATTAAATGCACACATACTCGTACTGCCACCTAGTACACAGACCTTTTGGTTCAGGCTATGGTCCGGAGCGAGGACGAAGGGCAGGCGGTCGCCTCCTTCTGCGAAACAGTAATGCTAGCGAAGGAGGAGGCTGCACGCGTGAGGGAACGAAGGTCCTCACGCCCTAGCCGTCGTAATTCCGACCCCGACTACCAGCCGCGGTAGACGCGGGCTTGCGTACGTCGAGCACTGGGTAGCTCGCCGTCCGGCTGTTCGGTAATTAACTGGACCGAGCCCAGTCGTCAACAACGCGTAGTGATCTTCGCGCTCCTCAAAGAGATGTCAGCAAACCGTAGGGGCCCAGCAGCGCCGATGCCCGCTAGCTAGGACCGCGGGGAATTTCTGAAAGGGAAACCCGTAGTCCTAGTACGCAAAGGGTAATTGAAGGATACAGGTGTGGTTTTAGTCAGTAAAAGTTTGACACGCCCTCCTCCACCCAGAGCGCGAGAAGTCATTTGGATGATTTCAAACCTTAAAAAAAAAACCTAGTACACAGTACAAGTATGTGTGTCCATTTAACTCCGGCCAGATGTTCAACGAAATACGCTTTAATGCGCTCATGGGAAACAACGCGCCGTCGACCCAGACTCCATATCGGATCCAAGGTAACGGCGGCAGGGAATCGCCCTGCGACTCCTGATGTCTAGGGTGTCCTTTTGTTTTAAATGATGTAAACTAGTGCTTGACTGCGATCTCACCTGATGGTAAGCAGTGATACAATCGTTGATTATGAAGCGTAATAGTTTCTTACCCTTGAAGATACCTAAGTTATAATCGGACGGGAAGACCGCACCAGGCACATTGTTCCATTATTTTGATGTACGCAGTATAAACGACCTGATTGGCCTGTTGGTCTAGTGGTTAGTAGCCCTGGCTGCTATGCCAGAGGTCGTGGGTTCGATTCCCACCCAGGACAAATGTTTGTGCGATGAGCACGATTATTTGTTCTGTGTCTGGGTGTAATTTATCTATAGTATTTATGTATTTAGAAAATATATAAGTATGTTTATCAGTTTTCTAGTACTCATAGCACAAGCTCTGCTTAGTTTAAATCTAGATGGCGTTGTGTAATTGTTGTGGAATATATTATATTATATAACGACGAGGCGAAACGCTTAGTCCGGACCGTAGAGGTGTCAATAATGTAAGGGTGGTCTCGTGCGGCGACCGGGCATGTGGATTGCCAGCTCTTTAGCATCGGCGTTCCACAGTTTATCTAATAAAGTGGTCCATGGTGGACAATGGCGGTGTGTGTAGTGGTGACATGAGCCAAGCAAAACAAATAAAATCCCTTGTCCTTTCTTGGAAGTTAATACCAATATTGTTTAACAACAACTTAGATACATTATAGGACAAAATGTCCCCAATATCACGCGCATTGCTTAATCTACGTGACGCTGCAACGTCGCCTAGTGTCCCGCACCTTTCTCCCAAACATTTTACCACGCATGTGCACGGGACATATTGTTAGAAAATTTGACATCGTTGCGCGCAAAGACATTAAATATACATATACTACCAATAGACAGGACATAGCGAACAAAATCGTAATCCGATACTTATTACCTAGTGGTCATAAGTCGCTCAGTCTATTATGACACCCGTACACGTCAAGTCGTGTTTGTATCCGCTTTATGCACTAAAAGAAAATAATTTTCTGAGAAAATATGCTGAGTTTGGACCTAACTTCGGTTTATTTTCGTAAATTTTCTTAGTATACGCAGTAATTAATTAGAATTCAACAATTTTCATAAATAGTTCTAGAACATTTACAGATTTTGTGATAACGCCATCTATTGCTGAAAAGTTTAACCTTACCTAACAATTTTAATTTGCGTGTATGCTTTTCAAAGCTAGATGGCGTTACTGAGGCATAGGATCACAATTTTTATAAGACATTTCTCCTGATAGCCGCTCTATTGTATCTCTATAAATCTCTTTGGTTACGCGTCATGTTGGGGGACATTTTTTTATTCTTGATAGGTTCGCGCTTTACATTTTCAACATTCTGTCCCCTAGTGTATCTGAGGCTTTAAAACCCACTAACTGTGTCCCTTCAAAACAAAATTGTATTTAACCTTCACATTTCTTGTTTATTGAAAGAAAAACGTGAAATGTTTCGAAACTTGAGTGTTTCGCAATTGTTTACTTAACAACATGGGGAAACTTGCTCCATCCACGTGATTGAAATTGTGCTTAAATTCAATATCAACTTTTGTATAAACCCTTGATTAATGGAATAAACCGAATCATTTTTAAGGTTTCGTCGGATTAGGGTAAGAGGGGCACCAGGTAGGAATTGTGAAAAGCAATCTCAAATTGTTGCCTCACGGTAGGAACTACTGCTGTATTGTGAGTGCGATCATAAATAAACATGTAAACATACATATCTATACAAGACACCCACACCCTTTTTTAGGGTTCCGTACCTCAAGAGGATTAAACGGAACCCTTATAGGATCACTTTGTTGTCCGTCTGTCTGTCCGTCTGTCAAGACCCTTTAACTCGGGAACGCGTGGAAGTATTGAGTTGAAATTAAAACCATATACTCAGGTCTGCGGTCCCTTGAAGCTGTGAAAAAATCAAACTTCTGTGTCAACAAAAAAAAAATACGGCCGTTTATGTCGCAAAAAACGTGTTTCGATACTCTCAAGGGAATCAAAATTCATAGGGTACTTCTCGTTGACCTAGAATCCTGAAATTTGGCATGAAGCAAGGTATCATAGAATGAAAAGAAAAAAAATCTGAAAACTGGAAATTTGTAGTTTTGTCACAAAAAAATAAATCTTTTTTTTTGCGATTCGGAAAAATCTTCGTTACTCAGTTCGGGAATTGAACTGTTTTCATAGGCAAGTTTGTACGGAACCCTCAGTGCGCGAGTCCGACTCGCACTTGCCCGGTTTTTTCATGGATGTCTCGACACTAGGGTGAGTGGAGGGGACTGTCACTCTAACTGACTAAAACCACCCCACTGTTCCCTCATACACTTGTGTAGGGGCTGCGGATACAGTTTGACTTCGGCTACCCCGGACTAGTGTTGACCTGATCCCCGGGAGTCTCGTCCCGTATTGGAGACTGGTTCTCATATAAGTCTAAGAAAGGCGCGCGTGTAACACTATGCACCACCATATTAGGTACAGATTGATGGGCTGACGGATGTCTCCCCTAATCCAACGACCCTGAACCTTTAAGACACCCACGCTTGGAATACCTCCTACGATTATTTATTTAATTAAAACATCATATTTATTACAAAATTTCGCCTTTTTTTTAATTGATATAAACCAGTGCTTGACTGCGATCCCACCTGATGGTAACCAGTGATGCAATCATTGATGGTGAGGCGCACTAGTTTATTAAGAGCCTATTCACTCTAGCCTTGAAGACACCTAAATTATAGTTGAACGGGAAGACCGCAGCAGGCAAATTGTTCCAGTCCTTCGATGTACGCGGTATAAACGACGAAGCAAAACGCTTAGTCCGGACCGTTGTAGTTTCAACAACGTAAGGGTGGATACTCGCCGTACGTCGGGTTGTCCGATGGTAGAAAGGAGATGGCGGAATCAAGTCATGCAATTCCCGCGCGCACTCTCCAAAATGCAACCTGTAAAATACCGATAGGCTGGCTACCTGGCTGCGCCTGTGCTCGAGGCTTTGTAGATTGTACTTAACCAAATCTGGATCCCCAATTAGCCTTTTCGCACGCCTTTCCACTGAGTCCAAAGCTGCTAGATGGTATTTTGCAGCACCAGCCCATATGTGACTGCAGTACTCCACACACGATCGGACTTGTGCTTTGTATAACATTAGAAGCTGTCCCGGTGTGAAGTACCATCGGACCTTTGCAAGAACGCCTAGTTTTCTAGCAGCTACCTTGGCTTTGGACTCAAAACGCCTTTATATTTATTAGTGTGATGGTGCCTTTACTCAACGCAAAACTCTTCAACAAGTAGAAACTAAAGCAAACAATAAATATGCACTCCAAGTAAAACTTTGAACAGCAGTATGAAAAATTAAAAACACAACATAAACTCTAAAGTTTGACCTATTTTCTTTCATAGATTCATTTTATTTCAAGACTATATTTTTCCCTCGACTATGCTCCCGTAGCTTGATCTGCTAACCCACAAGAACCGCATATTTTTCTGGGATTAAAAATAATTGTGACACTCTTCGATGGTTCTATTAGGTGAAATTCTAATGATAGGAATTTTATTTTATTTTTATAAAAAGGAACAGCAAACAGCTACAATATAAAACTTAGGTACTACAGGTATACAAAACATATAAACAATATTGTAGCCCACAGCGCTGCTCACAGATTAACTGTGGGATACTTAAATAAAATCACTAGGATGACTAAATTTAAACTAACTTAACTATCAGGCATGATTAAAAACAAACACAAAGAAAAGTAATAAAACAAACTCAAATATGTGGAGTGAGAGAGAGAAAATAAAAAATAAAACAAGAAAAACATTTATGAAAGCTCCTTAAGAATGAGACTTTTGAACTTACACGGTGAACATGCGAAAATATCTATATGTTCAAAAGTCTCATTGTAGGCATCAACCATTCTGCGAACAGGCGAAAGCAAACCAGAATTGGACTTGCAAGGGCCCACTGAAAAATGTTCCACTGAGGAATGTTCAAAAATTCAACATATAGGATTAACATACAATACCACAGGACAATGGGCACTTTTGTATGGGTTTCGAAACATGTATCAAGTTGTGACACAATTATGTCACTCGAAAGATCATAGTAACAGTTTCTTTTTATCGTACGGCACCAGTTGTAACACATGTTGTAATAATTACTCTTTTTATTTTAGTAGGATATCAACAGTGTAGACGATGTTTTCCTGTACAATTCATTGAAGCTATTAAATGACCTTTCAAATGGCATAAATGTTACAAATGATTCAGCTCTGGGTTCAAAACCCCTATTATTATTATTATATGTATTATTTATATTATATGTATTTCGAGAGACAACCTTTCTGCGCCCATATTAAATGTCCTTACTTAATTTATTTACACACATATAACAGAAGAAGACAGGTCTTTGAAACTTTGGTACTGTTCGTCAAATAGTTGAGATTCTTAAAGCTCTAACTTGAGTTAAACGATATCAGATAAATGCGTACACTGCCTGGACAAGTACACTCAAATCTGTCATTCAACCTTTCGTCAAAATACCTACTCAGACATTAACCACCATTGTTCTCATATAATTTAACCATTACATGATAACTGTATGGACTTAGAGACTTTGTCCTTTGAATTTGTTACGGTGTTTCTTCTCATGGTAGTAAGCAGTTAGCTAGGAAACACCGGCTACATCTAGTTTTAATTGAACACATTGCCTTGAAATAGTACCAGTAGTATCATTTACCATTTTAGAACCAAAAGATAATAATTACTACGCCATTTATGAACAAACCATTTGATTTCTTAGTAGGTAATATTAGTTCTGATTACAAAACAAGCCTACAAAACACGTGCCACGGTTTTTGCTCACTATTGTTTCTTGTTTCGAAGTTTACAGCGAGACAGACTTTTACATAAGTTTTCCACGCCATGGCGTTACTTCCATGGAATTTCCGCCGGCTGAACGAATACAAAAAAGCCTCTTCAGTAATAGTTCAAGTTTCAGCCAAGCGGAAACTTCTGTGATCGGTTTTTTGTGAAGAATTTTAAGTAGATGGCTATATTTGTTTTTTTGTTACGTAGCAACTTAAATGTCATGGCGCCTGTTTTTTCCTGATAGGATCGATAGAGGTGACCTACCAGTACGTCGACAAGATTGTTTAAAAAAGGTTGCCGGATTTTTCGAAAGAGTAAAGCTAGAACTACATTTGACCGACGCACACGTGTAACACGCTTGATTTGTACGTAGAACGACGTCGCGTGGCGTGGATCAAGTGTAGCTCTACAAGTCTAGTTACCGTATAAAATGTATGGAGACCGACGCGCCCAGATCACCCTGTGTGGCACACGTGTGCGCAGTATAGTTCTACCTTTACCGCGGCCTTGTAACGCACTGGGCGACTAAAAGAACACAGGTGAGTTTTAGTCAGTAAAAGTTTGACACGCTCTCTCGCGGAAATCGGGATCGGGATTCCGACTAGGGCGCAAGGGCCATTCCCTCGCGCGTGCGGCCGCCTCCTTTGCTAGCATTACTGCTTCGCAGAAGGACGCGACCGCCTGCCACCTCCTCGATTCGGACCATGGCCTGTACCAAGGCCCGGTGCGAGAGATCGTTGCCGCCGATCGCCCCCACGAGGACACGGCGGTGTGGTAGGGAGGTACTTACTTCCAGAGATTTCTTCTTTGCAGACATTTATAACCAAACAATGTAATGTTAGTTTAGATAAGTAAGCAGTTATAATAAGAGCCTATTGCCTCTGACAAACGTCTACATAGCTAGACAAATACACAAAGGAGGCAGTTCAGTACATCTGTTTGGTTAATCCATAACGTCCGTTCATGTAGATCTATTGGGATTATGGACCACACCTGTTGTACGAATAGAAGCTTTGGCACTTAATCCATATTGTAAACTACAGTTGAGGAATAAAATAGTTCGCTATAGAAAAAGATATTATTAAAGCACAAAGATATTTAATTCTTCTTCTTTCATCTTTCGAACTATCTGGCAACACTACAATGACGTTTCAAAATCGCCATGAACCTGGTGTGGTAAAAGGATAGTCCTATACGACCTATATATCTGCTTCTCACATCAGGATTATGAAGGTTTTAAGGTCAATCCGGTTCAATTACGAATCCTTGATACAAAACTAAGGTGTAGCTAAGTTTTATAGGCCAATTTCATCCTAGAACGAACTGTATATAGCTCATATGGGCCTACCACATGCACAAGCTTCACCGCAGTTTTGCCTGCGTAGGCCGATTTGCACACAGAACACCGTGTAGGTAAAACTGTATGAGTTTTACCAACAGTGGTAGCTTGTGCGTGTGGCAGACCTATAAGCAACAAGAAGAAAAAAAAACGTTGACAATTAGTCATCATTATTATCATCATTTCAGCCGAAAGACGTCCACTGTTGGACATAGGCCTCCCCCAGGTGCCGCTAAAATGAACGGTCCTGTGCGTCTTGCATCGATCGGATTCCCGCAACCCTTACCAGGTCATCGGTCCACCTTGAAGAAGGCCTTCCAACGCTACGTCTTCCGGTACGTGGTCGCCATTCCAGAACCCATCCGTTCTGCGAGCAATGTGCCCTGCCAATTGCCACTTAAGTTTGGCGATTCTTCGTGCTACGTCGGTAACCTTGGTTACCTTGGTAACGTGACAATTAGTAGCTGTGAGTATATGTATGTGGAAACACGGAAGTTAAAATTAACCGCCTCAATGACAACAAAACTTTGTCCTTTAGTTCCGCTTAAATTCCTTACAAATGGGGTTTCATCGTAAAACCCCTATGTGTTTGAGTCCGCATTTGCATAATATTACGACGAGAATCGGCGAACTTTTATGTGGAAAATATAATTTTATGGTGTTTTCGATATAGGTCGTGTTACGGTAATGGCGCGTTTTTTATTTCCGTATGCGACGAGCCACGTCTTTATTTTGTAAATACTAGATTTATTACACTAATATTGTAAAAGAGAAAGTTTGTACGAGTGTTTAATAGGTGCCTTTTTTTTAGGTGGGAAAATCATCTAATGACAAATCTCGCTCTTGGGCGGAGCGAGAGATAGTGTCAGACTTTTATTGACTAAAAACCCACTCCTGTTCCTTCGTTGCCTTCGTCCCAGGGCCCCGGGTTTCGTTTTCACACTACCCATGGCCCCAGGAGGCTTCGACCCTGCTGGGCCCCTACGATTTGCTGACAGCTCCCTGAGGCGCGCGTGGTACAATACGCGCCGTCGACGACTTGGGCTCGGTCCGGACGGTTACCGGACGGTCGGACGGCGGGCTGGTGTTTAATAGGTACCTATGAAATTGCCGTTTTTCAAAACGGGTTGCTTTGAAGTGTTATATCTTTGGATTGACTTGGAATTATAAGTTCAAATAAACTGTCTAATAAAGGTACGTTATTCTTTTTTTCGAAATTAGGTATTAATTGGTTTCTATGTGTTTTGTATTTTCTGTAATATCGCAGTACCTACTTATAACCATGAAAGCGAAAAAAAAAGTATTTTTTTTCATATTAAGAGTTCCAACGTTGAAACTATGCATTTTAAAGGGCAAGCAATATCAATGACGTTTAGTTTTTATTATTATTATTGATAGGCTTGCGTTTGAACACTATCTCATCATGGTAAGCGATGATGTAGCCGACGGTGGAACACGCTTGCCTAGAAGTAACCTATCCACTCTTTACTTACAGACCCCTAGGTTATAGCTATCAGGAAACAGAGACTGTCAGGGAAAGGGAAGTTAGGATGAAGAGAATTATATAGACGATTTGGGACTGTCAAAATAAAATAACAAAAACTGTTTTATCTAATATTGGTGAATTGGTAAGAAGTGGCCTACAGCCGTGAACGATTGGCGGAAGATTATTACCCAGCAGTGAGTCATTACCGGTTAGATATAATGAATATACTTCTTATTATATGTAATCTGAATAAAAAGGTTTTTTACATTCATAGTCTGGCGTACAAATAAATAACGAATGGTTATACAAGAATAATATCAATTAAAGTACTTGAAAATTTTAGCGTTCTTGCCAGCAATTTTCGTTTGAAAATATTATCGTAACACACAAAACCTAATTGGTATAAGGCAAAATTATTATAATTCGTCGGGTCAGCTTGTAATCAGCCTGTAAAATATCTAGTCATTTCATTTAGAAAGTAAACAGAACTGTAAATTGGTAAAATTAATAATCTTTTGACCTTTTGGACCCTCGTTACAATGCTTCGAATGTATACTAAGCTTTTACAAGGCTCAAATTAATAATTCAAATTCTTTATTTCAAAACTAGTACAAAAAAGTAAGTAGGTATGTAGTGTTGTGAAGTAATTATAAATTAATTTTATTTCTTTCTTTTTTCTTTAAATAATAATAAAAAGAAATTATATTTAAAATTGTTCTTTTATTAATATCTAGTTTTTTTTTACAAAATATTTAAAAATCTAAATTAATACATACGTGTATAATAAAGAGAAGAACAATAATAAAATTTATTTGGAGTAACTTAACTTTACATATATATTACACACGAAAAACGAAGATAGCGACAAAAGTAAAAATACTGTGGAGCAGTTATTAACGCCCAATTCAAAACAAATACACTCATAGACATTGTTGTTACAGATTATTTTAACACAAGTTAAATTATAAATTACGCATGTCACTAATAAGACAAATATACACTATGAGGTTAATAGCATAATCAGCCTTTTAATGTTCCCACTGCTGGGACTCAGGCTCCTCTCTCTAGAAGAGGGAATGGACCGTAATCCACCACGCGGGCCCAGTGCGGATTGGTGAATGTCACACGTCTTCGAATTTTTGGTTCTAGGACATGCCGGTTTCCTCACGATGTTTTCCTTCACCGTTTTGAGAGCAGTGGTGATGAAATAAATTACACAAAGTAATGCGCCTGGCTGGGTTTGAACCCGCGACCTACGACTTGTAAGTCGGGGCCATTACCACTCGGCCACCACTGCTCGAGCTATGAGGTTAATAGATTAAATATATTATGTAGAGTGGAGGTGGGGTTGAGGACGAGGTGTGTATTTGTGTGAGTCTGTGTGTTTCAACCGCGTTTATGACACCATAAGTTGCTCAGTCTCGTCATACGTCAAAGTACCCGTGTCTTAGGTTACTACTCCACTCCTATTAGTCGTTGCGTGATAGTATATGACTTATTACCTTCCTCGATATATGGGCTAACTACCACAAAAATATTTTTTCTAATCAAACTAGTGGGTCCTGAGATATTAGTTGAACTTTTAATAGGTAAATTTTTTTATTCATATTATTAGCTACACATGTCATATCATATTTTTTCTTTTTTCATCCACAGTTATAAAAATTCTAGGTTTTGATGACTTTAACGCCCCAGGCACTGGACTAAAACAATATGAGTCGGGGGTTTGATTCCCGCACGGAATAAGTATTCGTACAACATACAGATAGTTGTTTCGGATCCAAGTGTTTTATGTATTGTGAGTTGCTTTATTTGTGAACGCACCCACAATACAGGAATAATTCCTGGAAAAACGTTTAAAAAAAATAATAAAACAAAAGAATGTATAGAAATACATACCCATTACTTACACGATGTTTTGGGGATAATAATGACTAATAAATCGAAAGACACCCTTGTCATATTTTTTTTGTAGGTGAGAAAATCATCTAATGACATCCCACGCTCTTGGGCAGAGCGAGAGGGAGTGTCAGACTTTTACTGACTAAAATCCCACTCCTGTCCCTTCGTTGCCTTTCATACCAGGGCCGAGTCTTCCTTTCAGAAGCAGACCCTTGGCCCCATTAGGCTTCGACCCTGCTGAGCCCCTACGGTTTGCTGACATCTCCTTGAGGCACGCGTGGAACAGTACGCGCCGTCGACGACTTGGGCTCGATCCGGACGGTTACCGGACGATCGAACGGCGTGCTACCCATTTTGCTCGCCGTCTGCAAGCCCGTGCCTACGGTTGCCGGAAATCGGGATCGGGCTGGAGCGTGAGGGCCGCTCCATCGCGCGAGGCGCGAGAGATTGATGTCGCCGATCTCCCCCACAAGGACACGGCAGTATTCTGCCCAAGCGGGGCACACCTCTACCGTGTGCTACACCGTGTCCTCCGGGCGGTCCACACAGTGATGGCACCCGGGCGTTACTTCCGCACAAATCCGGTGCAGGAACTTCCCGATCTGACCATGTTCTGTGAGAACCTGCGTCATGCGCAAGGTGAGGACGCCGTGAGGTCTTTCCAACCACACCTCAAAGAGGGGACTTACCGCCATAAACCCTTGTCATATTGCGGATTTAAGTTACGTAAAAGCTAAAGAGGCTATGAAAATTTGCTTAGTCGTCCAAACTAGATACTATTGTTCGAAAAATCAGTTCAGAACAGCGGATAAGCATTAACAGTCAAGGTTAATTGTTGAAGCCCATCAAAGAATCAAAAGACAAGCCCTAACACGAAGCGATGCTTTATCGTCATCTAAATTACTTCCAAATTGCTTCGCCATCGAAATTTGTTGTTATTTTAAGTCATTAAAGAGGGTAGGTTGTAACATAAACTCTTATTATGAAAGTTGGAAGGCCATTAGCCGTTCGGGGGAGGGTTGGGGCCTTTTGAAGCCTCTAAGCCAGTGGCTCCCAAAGTGTGGGTCATTGAGCGTATGGTATGGTGTGCCAACGGTTGGGCGACGACTGACGGTGACGTGCAGAAGCGCGAAGCTACAAAACTTTTTCTTACCTTCAGTACCTCATTATTCATTCAACTGAATGTATTTTTTTTGCCTGATCAGCTTTTCGTTTATAAAGTTTTGTCCCTTTTTCTTTCATGAAAACCTAGAGGTCAGTCCCCCTTGGATGGAGCATCCGCCATGTCCTTGCGGGGGCGATCAGAGGCGGAGTAAAGCGGTATGGGCAGCGGTCGCCTCTTTCTGCGAAGCAAAGTCATGCTAGCGAAGGAGACGGCCGCACGCGTGATGGAATGGACATCCTCATGCCCCTACTACCGAGACCCCGACCATAACTACAAGCCAGTAGACGCGGGCTTGGGGACAACGAGCAATAGGTAGCTCGTCATCCGGACTAAACCCGAGCTGTCGACGACGCGCGCCTCAAACAGATGTCAGCAAAACTGCTGGGGTCCAGCAGGGCACGTGCCTACTAGAGCCATGGGAGGACTTCTGAAAAGGTAACGCGGGGTCCTAGAACCCAAAGGGCAAATAATTGAAGGAACAAAGGTTTGGTTTTAGTCAGTCAAAGTCTGACACTTCCTCTCGTTACGCCCTAGAGCAGAAGTCATTCAGATGTTTTGTGATGGTTATTTTTGTTAACCTAATCGCGGTCCATTTAACTTTGAGAACCACTTCTCTAAGCTGTATATATGGAGTAGCTTCTTTGACAGCCTGTACTAGCCTTTATAACTGTGAGCAGTGCCTGAGGCGGTGTGTACAATGACGAGGGAGATGGGATATTTTCTTTGCAAGGCAGTTTATTATGGAAGGTGTGGGTTTACGCGCGTTTTATGTGTCGTGAGAATTCAAACGTAGTGTTTTATGGAAAAAGGATCAGATATTCTACGAGCAACATCAATAAATATAGGTACAGGATTATTAGGCGGTACAGAATGGTAACTTGGGGGAGGCATATATGTCCAGCAATAGACAACTTTCAGCTGAAATGATGGTGATGGTGATGATGACAGAATTAGAATCCTCATTTCCGAAAAGGAAACCTGTGGTCCTAGAACGCAAAGGGCAACAGAAGGACACAGGTATGGTTTTAGTCAGTCAACGTCTGGACACGCTCTCCCACACTCTAAAACTGGAGCTGTCTTAAATGATTTCCAATCTTAAAAAAAAAATCCGATGAACGTCAAATAGAATTGACGTGAACGTCTTTAAAATAAACTCTCTTCAAAATAATGTGTGTAGGTGCGAAAAAGCTAAAATCAGTTTAAAACACCTTCAAAAGGTCTCTCATGAGAACGTTAAAAGCTTGTAATGTTAATGTTTAAAGAGGTATTTGTTTGAATAAATTATTAGATTTAATACAGTCGGGTAGGGTCTGAGATATTTTTGCCTCTGTACCTACTGTACTTAGCGTAGCCAGGCGTCCGGATAAAGCCGGATAGGGACAGGCTTTTTAGTTACGTATCCGGCCAAATCAGGCGGAGACCGGCCTGTCCGGTTTTTTAATTTAAGCAATTTTTTTTTAGATTTGTCATGTCTTCTACTTTATCTTGTATCGCTAGCGTAAGCGATATACTACTACTAGAAATTATAGCAGCCAATTTTATTGTTGTTTCATTAGAATTTAAAAAGTATATATAGGTATTATGGTCAATAATAAAAAGAAGTTTGACTTTAAAAAAAAAATTGTCGGCCTCAGGCATGTTTGCGGACGCGGGTGTGGATGACTTTTATGCAATAATGTGTAAAAAGTCAGCCTCACTCATGCGTCGTATTGGGGGCAGTGGTAACAGAATCCTAAAGATGATCGCTTGAAGCCCAGAGTCACCAGTGTGGGATAGGTTTATAAAACTACATGTTTTATAAACTATTTATTTTTTGTGTATTATGTTTGACAAATATTATGATTATTGTGTTTTTGGAATGATTTATTTTAATTTTTTTTTTGTGTGAACTAATTGACTAATTTAATTCATTTGAATATTATACTAACGTAGTTTTAAGTTATCAGTCACTTACATATTATGTACATTGAAATTATTTTGAAATAATTTTTATTTTATTTTATTTTACTCAAATTTCCGGCTAAATTGGCTGGTCTGTCCGGTTTTTCAGTTTGAAGACCTGGCAACTCTAACTATGCTTATGTTTCGAAACCACTAAGTGTCTAATTTAACATTGTACAAATCTCGTATCACAGTTTTTTTGTTGTCAAAATCCTTTGAAATGGTTTAATCGATTTTTTTTTTGTGTATATATCTGATTATAGTTCGTAGGTTATTTTTTTTCTCCTACCCCCATCCCATTTTTTTTCTATGATAATTTATATGACCGAAAAACGTTTGCAGGGTCAAATATTGTTGAGATTTCCAGATCGGTCACTGCAGTTCACGTCCACGGGGAAGATGTTCTGATGGAGTGATGTTTGACTGGCTTGTTGTTCTAATGGTTAGTGGCCCTGACTGCTATGCCAGAGGTCGTGGGTTCGATTTCAACCCAGGATAAATGTTTGTGTGATGAGCACGATCATTTGTTCTGTGTCTGGGTGTAATTTATCTATAATATGATGTATTTAGAAATATATAAGTATATTTATCAGCCGTATAGTAGGTACTCATAGCACAAACTCTGCTTAGTTTGGGACTAGATGGCGCTGTGTGATAGTTGTGGGATACCTATAAAAAAAGTATGGAGGAGTTGGGTGTTTCTGCTTCCACAGCGCGCATCTTTCGTCCTCTGCACTGTCTTTCGAAGAGGTCGTAAATCGCACAAAGTTTTAGAGAAGTTATTTGATGGTTTCCCATCCCTAAAATTATTTTTCCTATTTGCGCCTTTTTCCGCCAAATAAAATGTTTTTTTTTTTATTGTTGATAGGCTCGCGTTTGACCACTATCTCACCTGATGGTAAGCGATGATGTGGCCGACGATGGAGCACGCTTGCCTAGAAGTAACCTATTCACTCTTGACTTAAAGACCCCTATGTCTTTCTTTCTTTCTTTCTTTCTTTCTTTCTAAAAATGTTACATCAACAAAGTAAAAAATGCAATAAGCAAAGACAATATCATAACGTCCTAAATTGTCAATTGCAATCTCTCAAATTCATATTCCAGCAGTCAGTGTTGACAAGCGGACATGTGTAAACGTCGACTCTATTTGATACGTCTTGTCGTCACAAATGTTTGTAGACATGGCATGGAATGTGGGTTAGCTCGTGTACGATTGGGATTTAGACATAGCTGGCAAGACTTTGGAGGCGGTGGGAGAGAAATTCAAGTAACTTACCTACCTGGAAAATGATAGTATGTATAGTATGAAAGTCGTTGCAACAATATGAACGGCACTAATACCGCTTTAATAAGCCAAAAAGCGGTAACTCAATAAAACTTTTTTTTACCCTCGTCCGTGCGTTACTGCGGGGTACCAACTGTAAACTAGCGCTGGGTGTCTGGCGCCCTGCTAATGCTGAGGCTCACCCTTTCGGTGCGGGCACGCTCGGCGCATTTCGTACTTTTATACTTTGTGCGGGAGTGCGGTGGAAGCGAGATGCACAGGATCGGTCGTTGTGGCGATGCTTGGGGGAGGCCTATGTCCAACAGTGAACGTCTTTCGGCTGAAATGATGATGATGATGATACTTTGTGTTTGTAACTGTTGTGCCGTGCCTATCCCGAATAAATGTATTTTTATTCTATTCTAAAAGTGCCTTTCGAAAAAAAAAGGATTTTCTAACAAACGGTTGCCGTCATCTTTGTGACGTATACTAAATAAAAGCTTCTCACCGGTTTGGTATATAGATAAAAAGTATCAATCCTTTTCCATATCCTAGAATGACTTCTAGGACATGAAAAAGGACCTGGACTTGAACCAAGTTAAATTCCATTAAGATCAGTTTAGCGGATAAAGTGTAAAGACAAGAAAAACAGTTTTAGCCACGACCTCCTCTGGAGCACAATTTTTATATGTCGCCAAACATAAGTAGGTCTAAGTGCTCAATCTGTCAAGTTTCTAATTAAAAACTCCCAACAATAAACTTCACTAAACCAAACGTCACTTCCTTTGTCACAAGTTTCGGCATACTCATCAAAATTCTTCCAGCTAAACCCAATTTCACGCTACCATGTTACACAAGTAATTCTACACTAGAATGCTAAAAGCTAATTGAAAGTCTAAAAATAAGCGTTGTAGGCAACTACATGATTGACACACGGATGGACGGGTTTCTCTGTTAGCGACACCCCAGCGTTCACGTTGCGTGCTACGGTTGTGAAGATCTAAATTAAGATACATATGTGGAATATACGGGTAACCATTCTGGACGTGCACGCTGTAAAGACTGCTTTACTCATCATCATCATCATCATTTCAGCCGAAAGACGTCCACTGCTGGACATAGGCCTCCCTCAACTGTCGCCACAATTAACGGTCCTGTACGTCTCGCATCCATCTGCTGCTTTACTAGATAGAGTGATTGCCTTTAGTGTAGTAGAAAGTTCTTGAAATGAAAATCACATTCATGTATAATGAATTAACATAAAATGGACTTTTCGATGAAGGTTGATGAAGGGTGATGAAGGTTCTGGAATGGCGACCACGTACCGGAAGACGCAGCTCTGGAATTTGCTTATGGCGACATTTGGGGGAAGCCTATGTCCAACAGTGGACGTCTTTTGGCTGGAATGATGATGATGAACTTTTCGCGTTTAAATGATATTTAATATAATTAGTAACATAATAGGCAATTACAAGGAAATTGTTATGTTGAATAACTAAGATAGAAACTGGATACGGTGGAGCATACGGTGGACGTGGGCCCCACTTAGGCGGAGCACCTCCATCCTTGTCCTCGTGGAGGCGAACAACGGCGGCGACCTCTCGCGTCCGGCCCTCGTTCAGGCCATGGTCTAGAGGGACCGGAACTGGGAAGCGCCCGCCTCCTTCTGCGAAACAGTAATGCGAGCGAAAACCGTAAGGGGATGGACATCCTCACGCCCCAGCCACCACCAAAGGAACGCCTGGGGTGTTGGGAGTTGCAGGACGATTTCCGGGCACCGCAGGTGCGGCCTCGCAGACAAGGAGTAATGGGTAGCTCGAAGTTCACCCATCCAATAAGAACCAGGCCCCAGTCGACAAAGTGTAGTGTTTGACAAGCGCCTCAAAGAGATATCAGCAAAACTGAAGGACCTGGTAGGGCCGATGCCTAGGTACTAGGGTTACGAGAACATTTGAAATAGTGACCGTTGCCTTGGAACGCAACGGGAAATTGTAGGACACAGGTGGGTTTTTAGTCAGTAAAAGCATGAAATGCCTTCTCGCTCCACCCTAGAGCGAGATAACTCATTTGATGATTCATCCACCTCAAAAAATAAAAAGATAGAAAGTTTTTTTTTATTATTATTGATAGGCTCGCGTTCGACCACTATCTCACCTGATGGTAAGCGATGATGTGGCCGACGATGGAGCACGCTTGCCTAGAAGTAACCTATTCACTCTTGACTTAAATACCCCTAGGTTGTAGCTATCAAAAAATAAATGCAGCGTTAGTTCCAATTTTGGTTTGTGGATTGCTTCTTAAATGTATGCAATGTATGCAAAACAGCTCTTCAATTAATCAGTTTTGGAGTAGATTCAGACTAGAATTGCATTGAAGATATCCACAGAAAAACCAAGGTAAGCGACATAGTCCGAAGAATCGCCAAACTGGGCAGGGCACATTGTTCGCATAACAGACAGTCGATTGGGGCCGACAGGTTCTGGAGTGGCGATCACGTACCGAATATGACCTGGTGAGGGTCGCGGGAACCTGATGGATGCGAGGCGCACTTGACTATTCGTTAGGTATAGCGACACTTGGCAGAAGTCTATGTACAAAAAGTAGGCGTATTTCGGCCGAAATAATGATGATGATGACGATGACAGAGCCGAATATGACCTAGTGAGGGTCGCGGGAACCTGATGGATGCGAGGCGCACTTGACTATTCGTTATAGCGACACTTGGCAGAAGTCTATGTACAAAAAGTAGGCGTCTTTCGGCCGAAATAATGATGATGATGACGATGACAGAGCCGAATATGACCTGGTGAGGGTCGCGGGAACCTGATGGATGCGAGGCGCACTTGACTATTCGTTATAGCGACACTTGGCAGAAGTCTATGTACAAAAAGTAGGCGTCTTTCGGCCGAAATAATGATGATGATGACGATGACAGAGCCGAATCTTTCGGCCGAAATAATGATGATGATGACGATGACAGAGTAGTACTAATAAGCTTAAAGTAAATAAACCGCGTACATCGACGGACTGGAATAATTTGCCTGCTACGGTCTTCCCGTCCGATTATAATTTAGGTGTCTTCAAGGCTAGAGTGAATAGGCTCTTAATAAACTAGTGCGCCTCACCATCAACGATTGCATCTCTACTTACCATCAGGTGCGATCGCAGTCAAGCACTAGTTTATATCAATTAAAAAAAGAACATTATGAACACAGAGAAATACACATATTTACGACACAGTGACAGCCTGCTTAAAATATCTTCCCGTATATTTTCTACTTGCAAACTGAAACTGCACGTCTATTTTATTAACACAGACAAAAGTATAATAACGAAAAGAATAAAACCTACGAATACTACCTACCAAAATTAGTGTCACATAGAATGACACTTCGTCATGAGATCGGTATTCGGAAATGGATTTTTAATTCGTTTTCTTTCAGGATTTTATTAGTAGAACGATTTAGTTCATGTCCCAAAAATTATATTGCATAGTTGAATTAAATTTACAAGCGGTTTTCCCGTGATAGTAGAAAAAATTACCCGAGAAAACATACTCCTGGAATAAAATTAGTCTCATCGAATCTCACCAAGTTTCATCGAAGTCCGTTCAGCCTTTAGAACTTGAAGAAGTAGGTAACAATCATACACACTCACAAACTTTCACCTTAATAATATTAATGTGATGTGGGATAAGTGTGATTGCCACATCAGATCACGCATTTTTTTTTTGAGGTGGGATATCATCCAATGTCTTCTCACGCTCTAAGGTGGAGCGAGAGGGCTTGTCGTATTTTTACTGACTAAAACCAGCCTGTATCCGTCAGTTTTTCTAAATTACGAACTTCTTACTAGATAACAATCTCTTAGCTCTAAATTCTGCTCCCATATTACAAACAGCTTTAAGTTTCGAATAGTCTTTAAAATCGGAAGCATAAAGAATGTAGGTACCTCACACACCCTTGAAAGGGTATTAGTCTTATAAGGGGTCGATCTCATTTTGCTAATGTCCCTCTACAGTAACCTTCGCTACATCCACGATCACCTTCCCTGTAAATGTGAACATTACATACGATAGAATTACGCAAGTTTTAGGTTTATCTTTTCTAGTAAAACATGGATATATTTTGGAGTAAAGCTTTTCTTTGCCATAGGAGGAGGAATCTGATCTTTTAATCTGAGTGGTAGAGGTGAAGCGGGTTTTGCAGGAGATATGGGAGACAAATTAATACGTAATTAAAATAGAAATCCGAAATATATTTGAAGGTGAAAATACACAAGGGAAGTGACATTACGACATATGGTACAATGTTTTTCATTAACGCTACACTAAGGAGTTTTAACTATGGACTAAAAAAAGTTCTGCTACATAGGTGTTCTTGGGTGCTTGTTAAGAGGATTTTACTAGAATTAACACATAGGTTTAGGGAATATTGTAGTCAAGTGAAATCCAAATAAGTATACTACACGAGCTCGACAAATGGATGTGCGATTAACGCTTGTGAGACAAAACTGTACTACGAATCACAATCGTTCGAACACACGCTAGTGCGACACACTGAAACTCAACATTACTCTAGTGCAGGTATGGCGAACCTTTATATGAGAACGTGCCACTAAAAATATTTAAAAAAAAATTAGTCATTGCGTGCCGCCAAAGAATCTTGGCTTAGTGATTTAATGAACAAATACTTAAAGTAAATGCTATTAACTTAGCTTTTAATTAGCTGCCCAAAATTGTAATGTTTACAGTAGTTTGTTTATTCAATTATATGTATAAATGAGAAACTACTGTGATTACTAGTGTTTCAAATCACCTACATGTACTTCTTTCACTGGCGTGCCCGAATTATTTTGCCGCGTGCCACTACTGGCACGCGTGACATAGGTTCGCCATCCCTGCTCAAGTGCAACATGAAAAATTAACATATTTTAGGGCACCCCAACACGAAAAGGTTAGGTTAGAAGGTTAAGGAGGGGCCCGCCTTTGCCTTTGTGGTTATTTTTTTTTATAACTACTCTGAAGTAGGTGCCCCGAGGAGCGGGGCTCAGTCGAACTATCTTGACAGGAAGGGTAGTGTCAAATTACCATAATACTGTACCACTGCAGTAGTCACACAATTGTTTGTCGGACTACTGTAGTGTCGAACTACCGTAGTGTCGAACTACTTTACCGTACTGTCACACAATCTTTTAGTTGAAGGGTAAAATCTACAAGTCCGTGATAAGGCCTGTCATATTGTATGGATCAGAATGTTGGGCTGTGAAAAAGACGGATGAAAAAAGATTGCACGTAGCGGAGATGAGAATGTTAAGATGGATGTGTGGTGTGACGAGACTAGATAAAGTGAGAAATGAGTATATTATAGGAAGTTTGAAAGTGGCGCCAGTGACTGAAAAGTTGAAAGGGAATCGTTTGTCTTGGTATGTGTCATGTGAAGAGGAGGGATGAAACGTATGTTACTAAAAGAGTTATGAGTTTACATGTGGATGGATGGAGAGGGAGAGGGAGACCAAAGAAAAGATGGATGGATTGTGTGAAGAGTGATATGAAAGAAAAGGAAGTTAGTGATAGTATGACGAGTGACAGGGCAGAATGGAAGAAAAAAACGTGTTGCGCCGACCTCAAATAACACGGGACAAGGGCAGGAAGATGATGATGACACCAGCGTGATGTCGAGCTTCAGTGTGTCGTACAAGCGTGCATTCGAAATAAGGTGAGTCGCAGTACAGTTTTGTCGCAAAAGCGTGAACCGCACATCTATTTGTCGAGTTCACATAGTACACTTGATACAAACAATTGTCTATTACGAAACGTATAGTCAGCCTAAAAAAGTCAAGTAATAGTTACAGTAGACCATATGTAGAATCTTGTCATACTCATTCGTATAAACTAAAATTGCAAAGTGGTTTTATAATTTTGTATGTTTGTATTTCTAACCCCCAAAGGACCGCCGCCGGGATTCCGATCCCAATTTCCGGCCACCGTAGGCGCGGGCTTGCGGACGGCGAGAAATGGGTAGCTCGCCGTCCGACCGTCCGGTAACCGTCTGGACCGAGCCCAAGTCGTCGACGGCGCGTACTGTTCCACGCGCGCCTCAAGGAGATGTAAGCAAACCGTAGGGGCCCAGCAGGGTCGAAGTCTACTGGGGCTAAGGGTCTGCTTCTGAAAGGAAGACTCGGCCCTGGTACGAAAGGCAACGAAGGAACAGGAGTGGGTTTTTAGTCAGTACAAGTCTGACACACCCTTTTGTTCCGCCCAAGAGCGAGAGGTGTCATTGGATGATTATAAACTAAAAAAAAAATATGTGGCAAATTTCATCCAAATCCGTTTAGCAGTTTGAGCGTGAAAGATTTACAAACACCTGTGTTCCTTCAGTTGCTTATTACGTTTAAGGCTGCAGTAACTCTTTCGAACTATTGTTGTGGCTAAGGTATCCTCAGTCCTGCAAATGGAACCATTAACTATAATATAATTATATAATATAATATAATATAATATAATATAATATAATATAATATAATATAATATAATATAATATAATATAATATAATATAATATAATATAATATAATATAATATAATATAATATAATATAATATAATATAATATAATATAATATAATATAATATAATATAATATAATATAATATATAATATAATATAATATAATATAATATAATATAATATAATATAATATAATATAATATAATATAATATTCCACAACTATCACACAACGCCGTCTAGTCCCAAGCTAAGCAGAGCTTGTGTTATAGGTACTAGACACCTGATAAACATACTTATATATTACTAAATACATACATATATAGATAAATAACACCCAGACACAGAACAAATGATCGTGCTCATGACACAAACATTTGTCCTGGGTGGGAATCGAACCCACGACCTCCGGCATAGCAGTCAAGGCCACTAACCACTAGACCAACAGGCCAGACAACTTAATTGTAATTTAAAAAAAAAAATGGTACGTAATTAGCAATATTACAAACCAACAATACTTTTCCCAAATACGCTTTCCAAATTCAGCGTCCATTTTCTTTTTTATATATAGAACAGTAATTCCGAAAAGCAACGCGGCATCACAGTAAAATATAATTACCCGTCCAATTAACGATACAAATTGACTGGCAAGCTGATTGCATTGTTATTTTCGATGCATTTCGCCATCATTACTTTATATTTTAAATATTTCCTCATCTATAAATGAAAGAACGTTGTTGTGAAACTTTGTTAAACGAAGTATTCGTTCTCGTTTATGTGGCTTCATTATTCTGTTGACTGGCCTGTTGGTGTAGTGGTTAGTGGCCCTGACTGCTATGCCGGAGATCGTGAGTGACATTTTTAAGGACCAAGGTTGTTTGTACAGAATAGGTAATTATTTACTGTAGGTATTTGGAGTGGCGACCGCGTGTCCGAAGATGCAGCGTTGGAAGGTCTCCCACAATGTGGTTTGAAAACCTCAAAATCAGCGTCATGTGGTAGCCTTGTGTTGCGATCTGGCATTATGTGGAGCTGAAGCTCTTTTTTGCATTATTCATTGTATCTACTTTTAAAGGAGATCACCCATTCTGAGATAAAATTTAGAATTATTTTTTTTGCTGCCATCAATAATAATTACAGATTTTAAAAGCATACGTGTAACGCATTATTTTTTACTATAGCGTCTAAGTCGAAAACTATTTGGGTACGGAGATATATACCGGTAAGAATTAAAACGACGACGCCGGAAAACAATTGGTATTAGGGGTTTAAATCCATATCACACCGATTACAGATGGGTTAGTCAGTAGTGTTGTAAGTGTAAACACTAACCACATCATTAATTATCACTCATCATTGTGATGTAGCGGAGTGGAGTATGAGAGTAGAGCGGAATTTTAAACACAAAATGATGATGGTACATTTAAAGATTGTTGTATATCTTTGTTCCCAAATTCATTAAAGTATTTTCGCCATACAAAAAAAATGTTTTTACTCCAGCCACTAATCAAATAATAATATTCCACAACCATTACACAACGCCGTCTAGTCTCAAGCTAAGCAGAGCTTGTACTCATAAGAGTACTAGACAACTGATAAATATACTTATATATTTCTAAATACATACATAATTATTATAGATAAATTACACCCAGACACAGAACAAATGATCGTGCTCATCACACAAACATTTGTCCTGGGTGGGAATCGAACCCACGACCTACGGCATAGCAGTCAGGGCCACTAACCACTAGACCAACAGGCCAGTCAACTTAATTGTAATTTAAAAAAAATGGTACGTAATTAGCAATATTACAAACCAACAATACTTTTCCCAAATACGCTTTCCAAATTCAGCGTCCATTTTCTTTTTTATATATAGAACAGTAATTCCGAAAAGCAACGCGGCATCACAGTAAAATATAATTACCCGTCCAATTAACGATACAAATTGACTGGCAAGCTGATTGCATTGTTATTTTCGATGCATTTCGCCATCATTACTTTATATTTTAAATATTTCCTCATCTATAAATGAAAGAACGTTGTTGTGAAACTTTGTTAAACGAAGTATTCGTTCTCGTTTATGTGGCTTCATTATTCTGTTGACTGGCCTGTTGGTGTAGTGGTTAGTGGCCCTGACTGCTATGCCGGAGATCGTGAGTTGGATTCTCACCAAAGTCAAATGTTTGTGTGACGAGTACGATCGTTTGTTCTGTGTTTCTACAATATGTGGGTATTTAGAAATAGCCTCCACGAGGACACGGCGGTGCTCTGACCAAGCGGGGCACACTTCGACCGTATGCTCCACTGCGTCTTAATTTGGCACATGCTAGACCAGTAGACCACATCCTGGAAGGAAGTGGTCTACAACACTTCCAGGATATGATTTTTTTAAAAATAATATTCCGCAAATTTTACACAACGCCATCTAGTTCCAAACTAAGCAGAGCTTGTGGTATGAGTACTAAACAACTGATAAACATACTTGTCAATGAGAGGAACTAATAAAAAATAAAATAAACATATCGAATTCGAAAATGCACAATAAAACAGCCAAAGCAAACATTGCTTCATAAAATAAATGGATAAACGTTAAAATGATGAAGATACAGTTATAAAGTGACATTATTGTGTAAGAACTTGCTTTTGCTTATCATTCACCGGAAATTGTAAAAGTCAGTCAAAGGAAATCGGTTATTGTAGCAGTTATAGGAGATTGACTACTACCCTCACTATTTATCCATTGGTTTATTTATGTTTTGCAATTCATCGATTTGGTGGGAGAAAATTGGACTCTTTGATATTTCAGAAAGGCTTCAAGCTCTGATTTTTATTAAAATACTCGAAAATTCGAATGACTAATTATAAATCTTGACATTTTTAAGGACCAAGGTTGTTTGTACAAAATAGGTAATTATTTACTGTAGGTATTTGGAGTGGCGACCGCGTGTCCGAAGATGCAGCGTTGGAAGGTCTCCCACAATGTGGTTTGAAAACCTCAAAATCAGCGTCATGTGGTAGCCTTGTGTTGCGATCTGGCATTATGTGGAGCTGAAGCTCTTTTTTGCATTATTCATTGTATCTACTTTTAAAGGAGATCACCCATTCTGAGATAAAATTTAGAATTATTTTTTTTGCTGCCATCAATAATAATTACAGATTTTAAAAGCATACGTGTAACGCATTATTTTTTACTATAGCGTCTAAGTCGAAAACTATTTGGGTACGGAGATATATACCGGTAAGAATTAAAACGACGACGCCGGAAAACAATTGGTATTAGGGGTTTAAATCCATATCACACCGATTACAGATGGGTTAGTCAGTAGTGTTGTAAGTGTAAACACTAACCACATCATTAATTATCACTCATCATTGTGATGTAGCGGAGTGGAGTATGAGAGTAGAGCGGAATTTTAAACACAAAATGATGATGGTACATTTAAAGATTGTTGTATATCTTTGTTCCCAAATTCATTAAAGTATTTTCGCCATACAAAAAAAAATGTTTTTACTCCAGCCACTAATCAAATAATAATATTCCACAACCATTACACAACGCCGTCTAGTCTCAAGCTAAGCAGAGCTTGTACTCATAAGAGTACTAGACAACTGATAAATATACTTATATATTTCTAAATACATACATAATTATTATAGATAAATTACACCCAGACACAGAACAAATGATCGTGCTCATCACACAAACATTTGTCCTGGGTGGGAATCGAACCCACGACCTACGGCATAGCAGTCAGGGCCACTAACCACTAGACCAACAGGCCAGTCAACTTAATTGTAATTTAAAAAAAATGGTACGTAATTAGCAATATTACAAACAAACAATACTTTTCCCAAATACACTTTCCAAATTCAGCGTCCATTTTCTTTTTTATATATATAGAATAGTAATTCCGAAAAGCAACGCGGCATCACAGTAAAATATAATTACTCGTCCAATTAACGATACAAATTGACTGGCAAGCTGATTGCATTGTTATTTTCGATGCATTTCGCCATCATTACTTTATATTTTAAATATTTCCTCATCTATAAATGAAAGAACGTTGTTGTGAAACTTTGTTAAACGAAGTATTCGTTCTCATTTATGTGGCTTCATTATTCTGTTGACTGGCCTGCTGGTGTAGTGGTTAGTGGCCCTGATTGCTATGCCGGAGGTCGTGAGTTGGTTTCCCGCCAAAGTGTATTTGTGTTTGTACAAACACCCTTGGACCTTAAAAAGTCAGGATTTATAATAAAAATCAGAGCTTGAAGCCTTTCTGAAATATCAAAGAGTCCAATTTTCTCCCACCAAATCGATGAATTGCAAAACATAAATAAATCAATAGATAAATAGTGAGGGTAGTAGTCAATCTCCTTTAACCGCTACAAAAACCGATTTCCTTTGACTGACTTTTACAATTTCCGGTGAATAATAAGCAAAAGCAAGTTCTTACACAATAATGTCACTTTATAACTGTATCTTCATCATTTTAACGTTTATCCAGTTATTTTATGAAGCAACGTTTGCTTTGGTTGTTTTATTGTGCATTTTCGAATTCGATATGTTTATTTTATTTTTTATTCGTTCTTCTCATTGACAAGTATGTTTATCAGTTGTCTAAGTGCTCGGCCACAGTGGCAGCGCGGTGCGGGTAGCGGCGCGGGTGCGGCAACGCGCGCGATTTGCGTGGCCACACTGGCAGCGCGGTGCGGGCAGCGGCGCGGGTGATAGTGCCTGTCCGAAGTAGGCTTGTTGAAAAAATATCGATATTTTTGCTTCGATATATCAAAATTTTCAGTCAATATATTTTGATCCGATATATCGATACAAAATATTCAATATCGAAAATCTTATCAAAAACGATTTTTTTTTCAAAATTTATTTATCAGCAGAATATTTAAATGAATTTAAAGCCGTAAAAGATAGGAACGAACGGAAAAAAATCTGTATTATCTATACTGTACTGTTATGATTTTACTTTCGTTAAAATGTTTCGTTTTCGTGAAAAAATTGGTCTTCAAAATATTAGTATATTGTTATTTCGTAAGTTTTAATAAAATAACGTGTTGCGCCGATCCCAAGTAATATAGGTCAAGGGCAGGAAGAAGAAGTTTTATGTAGATTCCCATAAATTAAAATAATGTGAATTTTGTATGGAAATTACTATGTATTACCTATTATTGACCTAGACTGAACTAAATGAATTATTATTTTAAGACCGAAAATCTTGGAAAGTTTAACCGATATATATATTTTCCTCGATAAATCCAGGCTGATATTAATATTTTTATAAATATCGATATATCGATAAATATTACTTCTAGCATGGCTCGAACTAGTTTGCCGCTTGCCGCCCGCGCGCTCACTGTGGCCACTTGTATGAACTCACTATGGCGTGAGATACCCGCGCGCGTTCCGCGTGTCACAGTCCGCGCCGCTTCCCGCGCCCGCGTGCCCACTGTGGACACTCAAAGGAAGTTCTTGTGTTTGAGATTGCCGCGCCGCGCCCGCCCCGCACCCGCGCTTCCACTGTGGCCGAGCACTAATACTCATACCACAAGGTCTGCTTAGTTTCGGACTAGATGGCGTTGAGTGAAATTTGAGGAATATTATTTAAAAAAAAAAATCTTATCCTGGAAGTGTATTTCCTTCCAGGATATGGTCTACCGCATGTGCCAAATTTAGACACAGTGGAGCATACGGTAGAGTAGAGGTGTGCCCCGCTTGGTCAGAGCACCGCCGTGTCCTCTTGGAGGCTATTTCTAAATACCCACATATTGCAGAAACACAGAACAAATGATCGTGCTCATCACACAAACATTTGTCCTGGGTGGGAATCGAACCCACGACCTCCGGCGTAGCAGTCAGGGCCACTAACCACTGGACCAACAGGCCAGTCAAAAAAAAATGAAATATAATTCATTCCTGGACGCCGACTTTTTTATTTTATCCCAAATCATCGAACAAAATGGGTGATCTCCTTTATTTGATTTTAAGGCGTTTCTGTTCTTTATAATGCAACACAATTTACTTATTTCAGAACATGGTCTACTCTTGTACCAAACATCCAAAACCGTTCGAGCTTCAAGAACCAAAAAACATACAAATATACACACACATTCACAAACTTTCGCCTTTATAATATTAGTGTGATATTATATATTATGCCAATAACAAAAACATACTCTGACGTACACAACAAAAAAAAACATTTTTTCAGTTCTGTATTTATAATATTATATTTAAATAAATTTCCATAAAAAATGACAATTGACAAAAAATATTATCATGGAAAATTCTTCGACAAATATTATTGTTAAAATCTTTTCAGCCACCGTAAATAGACTCGGCATATTTCTTGTAAATAACACAGAAAGTCTTTCTCAGAATGTTGTGAGTACATCTGCTGTCAACAGCAAAGCTGCTTATGATTGTGAAGTCAATTTATATTGTTTGGTAAATCATAGAGGGAACGTGATTTGTGATAACATTTTATTACAAAAATATCTATACACATAAAACAAAGTCGTGTTCGTTACCATTTACAACTCAAGAACTGCTGAACCAATTTAAATGATCTTTGCTTCATTAGATTCGTCTCTACCCCGAAGTATAATAGTAATTCTACTACTATAAAAATATCGGAAAATATCATGTAAAAAAAAATTACCGAAAAATGACAGCAACTGTCAAATACATTGGTTTCAATCATTCGGTTAATAAGTTTAGCTAAAAAGTAATCACTACATTCATTGATCGTTAGGCGATACGAAGTTTTCCGGGTCAGCTAGTTAAAAATAAAATTTAAAAATCTGCGACACAAATTTACTTATTTTTTTAAATTCTTCTCTCAATTCTTTCTTATTTTCTTTTTAAATTATTATTATTTTTATGTATAAGTTGTGTTACTTTTTTGGTGTACAATAAAGTTTATTCTATTCTATTCTATTCTATTTTTGGTCTACGCATCGGTAACCATCCTAACATACCGTGATTTCACTGTGTCTAAGAAAACCCCTGGCTAGTCGAAAGCCAGGAAATCTGACAAATGTCTTGTCAAGGGGTATCGTTCTCCAATTACGTACTGAGTTTTGGAAGTCGGTGTTAGTAGATAGATATGAACGTTCCATCTTGACACAATTTAACTTCCGCCTGATAGTAATCCATGTTGTGGTCGACGATGAGCAAGCTTGCCTAGAAGTAACAACAAAGTTGAAAACTTACGCGTGTAATACGCCTCGTGGACAGGGTTCAGTATGATGTGCTGCTCAAGCTGCTTGGCGAATTTTGAAGCGTCTATAAAGCTACGCGTCCGTGGCCAGTACATAGCATAGCATAGTCGGCCTTATAATGTTCCCACTGTTGGGACTCAGGCCTCCTCTCTAGGAGAGGGAAAGGGCCGTAATCCACCACGCGGGCCCAGTGCGTGTTGGTGGATGTCACATGTCTTCGAATTTTTGGTTCGAGGACATGCCGGTTTCCTCACGATGTTTTCCTTCACCGTTTTGAGAGCAGTGGTGATGAAATAAATTACACAAAGTAATGCGCCTGGCTGGGTTTGAACCCGCAACCTACAACTCGTAAGTCGGGGCCGTTACCACTCGGCCACCACTGCTCTACCAGTACGCCTAAACCTTATTCTGAACATACATAAGCGATTACTTCCTTTAAAAAAGCACTTACATACGAAAACCAAAATTGAGATACGAGTATATTTGTAAGCTGCTAATATCGGAAATCGGTTACGCCAGAATCGGAACAAGATCTCAAACAGCCCCCTAGTTGCCACTCCAAGGAACAAAGAAAGAAACAATGCATTTTTCCTACAGATAGGAAGGGTACACAAAAGGAGGTTTTATTCCCCGATCTAGACGTATTGTCTAGGCTGAATAGGTGCGAACCGTGGCTTGCGAGGATTTCGGGGCCTCTTTTATTCATATGGTTCCTAGATAACCCCTACTTTGGGGTAGTGTTGGTAATTTAGAAACAAATGCATTCGCTTAAACTTAGGATCTAAGGCCCGTATTACAGAACCTTACTCAAGTACTACTTAAACTGCGTTCAACCGATTACTGCTTGAGCGAAGAATCTCGACTTAAGCATTCAGTTTATTTTAGAACTATCCTCAAATTCAAATCAAACGAAACTACGCTTGAGTAGAGATTTTGATCTCTGATTTAAATCCACAACAATTTCCATGATATTCTATGCTCAAGCGTGGTCTCGACTACACTTACGAAAACAAAGATCAAATCTCGCCTCAAGCAGAGATTCTGAGCTGATTGTGATTTTAAAATAAGGACACATTGAGTGGAGCTCACTCAAGCACTGTTCTATAATATGTAAAAAATGTCATTTTAAAGTGACACTGCTCAGGTGATTATTGATTGTAGTTTCTCTGCTCAAGTCAAGTTCTAAAATGAAAACTCCAACTGAGACTCGTTTAAGTAATGCTTGAGTCTTGATTGTAGTTCTGTAATACGGGCCTTAGAGGCTCATTGGTAATATGTAGCACTAAACATGGCGGGCCGTGGGGAATTCCAGAAAAGGAAACCCGCGGTCCTGGACCGCAAGGGACAACTGAAGGACACAGGTGTGATTTTAGCCAGTAAAAGTCTGACAGGCCCTCCTGCTCCACCCTAGAACTGGAGTCATTAGATGATCTCCTACCCAAAAAAAAATACTGGTTATGTCAACCCGATAACACGTGCCGATGATTCGACAAAAACAAATCAATAATATAGCACAGCTGGTTCAATTGCACAAGACATGAGTATGAAGTACTTTCAAAGTTTCGCTTCAGATCGTTTGTATCCCACTCACTGCTAGTCAGAGGCTTTTTCTTCCTAAATTTCTCTGTCTTGCGCCATGTCTAGCCAACTGATGGCAAAAATCATGTTCAGCGACAATGTGTCTTTATTTGGACAAGTATTTTCCCTGGGTGGTGCCATTTTAATGTGGTGAAGATCTGCTAGAAAACTTCAGAGATAAACCATCAAAACCTAAAGTTTGACTTAATTTTATGGGGTTTGTCTGCAATTCGATGCAGTGATTTATTAAACTGATAAACTCGATAAATCAACATAAAATTTTTGGTGCGTCTGCTCGTGGTGGACGGGATATCTACTTACAACTGGTCGACTCTTCGCGTGACCAGAGGGCTGGGCTTTTCTTCGGACAAAGAATCAGCATTGCTATCCAACGTGGCAATGCTGCCAGCGTTCTGGGCACTTTTCCCATTGATATCGATGTGGATGAATTTTTTGATGCCCAATAATTTCTTTTTCTACCCGTTTTTAAATATTATTATTTTTAGTTAGTATAAATTCCTATTTATTAATTAATATTTATTAGTTTTGATGTTAGTTCTAGTCTTACTCGTAGATCAAAATTTGGTTTGACGATAGGCGAGTGGAAAAGGACCCTCCTTTTCCACTCGCCTATCGTCAACATCGAGCATGGTTTAAAAACTTGTTGCTTCATCTAACGCAACCCAATGCGATGTTTGATGAAGAAGCAATGCAAAAAAGAGAGATAACGCCTGAAAACTCTATTGGCATTCGGTAATTCCGTGATTTACTCGAATATTTCACAAAACTTGTTCCAGGATATACCTACGTGTTTTTTTTAAAACCCTTAAAAGTTTTTCGGAAAAATTGTCGTCATTCAGAATCTCGAATAAATGTGCAAGGCTGCAATTGATGTAATTTTATATATTTTTATAATATGAGTACATTATGGAGCGCCAAAGTTCACGTAAAATAGCAAATTTTCAGAGGTCTTTACTAGATTAGTTTTACACATATTTATGTTTTGATTTCTATAGAAGCCTAGATAATTATCCAAAAGCTAGCTGTGTATCCAAAATATCTAGAGAAAGATGTGTATAACAACATAATTACTTAAGAGCGGTTGTATGAAAATGTACCTCGAAAAGGACGCTTTTAACCAACAAATTTCTGCATCAAACTCACAAAGATACTCCAACTATACAAAGATTCTGAAGCTCACCGGAATTCCAAGTGGTTTCACTCACAAGTTTATCACTAGAACAAATAGTAGGCTCCTCTACTTACCCAACTTGATGGATAGCGTAAATATATAAACTGTTAGAACAAGGACCTTTACTCTTCGGTTGCATGCTCTCTATATTATGTTTATGGTCTAGGTTTTTCGCAGGAGGATGTTTTTCCGAGGGTAGAATTTGTGAACAGAGTGCCTAGTGCGACTTTATGAGTTTACTAGCTTCTTTCAGCGGCTTCACCCGCGTCAAAGTAGTTTTCTCCATACAAACTTTGAACCAACATTTCATCTTCTTAGGGACTGAATTTTAGAAAATCCTCTCTTAGTGCTCGCCTTCGTCATAAAAGGAAACCTTGTGCAAAAATTTCACGCTCCTAGGCCCGGCAGTTTCGGCTGTGCGTTGATATGTCAGTCAGTCATTTTCTCTTTATATATATATCGACATATTTATGACGTTCAACGCTCCAAGCTAGCTAGCATCTATTGGTCAAAAAATAAACAAAATTTCCAACAACAGCCGTGTAGTGTTACACTTTTTCCGACTAAAACCCGTGTTCTTCCAGTTGCTCTTTGCCTTCCAGGGCCACAGTAACTCATCTTTTACGACCCGGAACTAAGGTTAAAGTAAAAAATGAGCAAGGAAAAGGCTAAACCAGATAGAACAAACAGATTAGGTGCAAAAACACCACAAGACCAGGCATCATATATCAAAAAGCACTTCCAACCACAGAACATTATTCATCGAATTTCTGACAAATTTTATTTGAAAAAACTACGAAATACGTTAGAAAATATCGCGTGACTGGATCGTATTTGTTTTATTGTTGTGTTCTAACCTAGCCAGTCATACGTCAGCGAAGAATGAAAGATATTTATTATGCTAAATTCTATATTCCCATATACTGTGACATGGGTATGGGGGATATGCAAACCAAATAAAGTTGTTTTGAATTTGTAAAGGGCTGTCCTGTTCCTCAATTTATTCTTGTTTTCTACTACAAAATATGCCTTTGTTTTACTAAAAATACTAATCGTGTACGAAAATATACTCTTTTGGGAATTTTAAAGAAAAATAACTACGAAGAGGATGGCGGGGTCTGTGTTCGCTCGCTTCGCTCGCTCACTAGACGACAACTCGTCCGATCTTGCTTAGATCAACAACGAACAGTTTGCAAGTGAAAGCCCTCTAGAGATAAGTAGCTAAGTAAAATTACATAATCCTAAGCCGTCAGCATAAGCTGGGTGCTGCAACAAAGCAACGGAATTATGTTTTAATATAGTTTACTATGGTTTTACCACAAAATAGTACCTACAGAAGGACGGCTGACGCTTGCTGAGGTCAGTCTATGGAAGCGCGCCGACCATCCATTACACCCCTCCGTACCTAGCATGTCAAATATTTCGTCCCAGCTGACATTAGTAAATATTTGACTGACGCAGCGTTCAGGAAGCTGCGGCATCTTCTAGTCCAACATTACACATTGTCTCAAGACGTAAGTCTATGACCAGTGGCTCTGAAAAGTGGTCACTTACAAAGGGCCTCATCAGAAGGCTTAAAGTCATCCAAAGGGCAATGGAAAGGGCTACTTTCGGAGTTTACTTGTGTGATCGCATCAGAAATGAAGATATTCGCAGGAGAACCAAGGTTGCCGACATAGCCCAAAGAATCGCAGAACGGGTGGTCAATGGGGCCGAAAGGTTATGGACTGGCGAGCGCTCACTGGAAGACGCAGCGTTGGAAGGCCTTAAACAAGATGGACCGATGACCTGGTGAGGGTCGCGGGAATCCGACGAATAAGAGACGCACAGGACCGTTTGTTGTGGCGACACTTGGGGAGGCCTATGTCCAACAGTGGACGTCTTTCGGCTGAAATGACGATGATGACGGACAATACGAATTGCCAAAAGTCACAAGCCAGAACCCTCATTATCGGTGTTGCCATAGGGTTACCTAGTTGTCTTGTTTGTGGAAAGTAAGATAAGCCGTCTCTCCATGTAAAACACTGGTATACAGCTGCAACCGTTTAGACTCTTAGCTGACCCTAACTTAGAAAAAAGCTACAGAGGCAGATAGAGAAGATGCAAAAAGCCGTCACAGACGCACGCACACAACCGTGAGGAAACGGATACTCTCACGCCGTAGTAGCCCGCCACCGTAGGCCAGATTTGCGGACGGCGACCAAAGCTCGCCGTCTGACCGTCCTGAGCAAAATAGAAGGGGCCCGGAAGGCCGTTGCCCACTAAAGCTGCGGGAATTTTTGAAAGATACCGTGACCATGGAAAGCAAAGGGCAACTTGAGGAACACAGGTGGGTAACTCTCGCTCCATCCTAGAGCGAAAGAAGTCATTTGAGGATTTTTCAAAAAAAGACACGCACACAGACGCAGATGTCCGGTCATTTCAAACAAATGCAGGTCGCAAGTCCGCGTGAATTCGCTGTACGTGAAGCGTATCTATGTTTGCGTGAGTTTTCACTCGCTGTATGGAGTTGACCTTCTGTACCTAACTACATATTCTGTGGTTTTAAACACTGCAAAGTATGAGGCATTAGTGCAATATAGTTCATCGGTTTACGACTTTATAGACTTAGTTACAACTATGTAAGACATTAAAACAGTAGGGGAACTCTTTCACTAACCTATAAACATATTTCATTTTATATTGGTCTGTAATAGCCAAGCGCAGAGCAAGCGTGGTGGATAATACTGGTTCATTCTTTGTAGGGGGTGGACCGTTACTTTCTGGAGTTGGGAAATCGTTAAATAACTTCTTCTGATCTGGGTGGAGCGTTCTAGGGCCGCGGTAAATCTTTCGAACAACAAAACTGTATTTCCAGGTAGAGATGTACGAATCTCACCAGTTATAAAAAAGATAAGAATCGAAACCTTTAATAAATATGTAAATAGATATTCTAAACTTTTCAGAAAGATTTGCAAGGTAGCAAAAGCCCTGTACATTAGCAATAAGATCAAATCGGCAGACAATAAAATTAAGGCTGTGTGGAAAGTTATTAATAGTGAAACTGGTAGGAATAAAGTACGCAACACGGATTTTTTATTGGAGACTTCACATGGTCCCAAAAGCTCTAACATAGAAGTAGCCCAAGAGTTTGTGGATTATTTCACAGATATACCTCTTAGGACAACGGAAGCTCTAAATTCCTCCCCTGAAGCTTCAATTGCTTTATTGAAAGCAAACTTACCAGGCTGTCCGGTTGAATTTCAATTCAAACATATAAACCCTTTGACAGTCATAAAGGCTTTCCGGCAAATCAAAGTCAAATTAACCGAAGACCTATGGGGAATGTCTGTTAAAGTATGCACATCCATAATTGAGACCATAGCACCATACTTAGCTTTAATATTTAATTTGTGTGTGGACCAAGGAGTCTTTCCAGATATAATGAAATACAGTAAGGTTATACCACTTTTTAAATCTGGTGACCATAATGATAATAATTACAGACCTGTATCAGTATTGCCGGTTTTCAGTAAGGTGTTTGAAAAAGTTATGCTTAATCAAATGCTTTACCATTTTAACAGCAATAAAATCTTTCACGATCAGCAGTATGGTTTCACCAAAGGACGTTGTACGACTGACGCTGGTGTCACTTTATTAAAACATATATTTGCAGCGTGGGAACAAGCCCAAGATGCGATAGGAATTTTTTGTGACCTCTCAAAGGCTTTCGATTGTGTTAATCACGAAACCTTGCTTTTAAAGCTAGAACATTATGGGCTAGGTAAACTTGCACTCAGCTTGGTAAAATCTTATTTAATTGATAGGCAACAGCAAGTTCAGATAAACGGTGTCAATTCTCCGGGTTTGAAAGTCAAAATGGGTGTACCACAAGGCTCAATATTGGGTCTTTTCCTCTTTTTAGTATACATAAATGATCTACCACATCTATTAAAAAAACAACCACATATTGTATTGTTTGCTGACGATACGTCGTTAATTTTTAAGATCAATAGACGTTCCACAAACTTTGATGACGTAAACAATGCTCTACAGCAAGTCCAAAACTGGTTTACTGTTAATAATTTAGTATTAAATGGAAAAAAAACTAAGTGCATAAGATTTGCGTTACCGAATGTTAAAAGTAATTACTCCGACATAGTATTGAATAAGGAGAAACTCGAATTCGTCGAAGATACGGTTTTCCTAGGGATCACGCTTGACTCGAGGCTACAATGGGGTCCTCATTTAACATCACTGGCAGGTCGGCTTAGTTCGGCAGCATATGCTGTCAGAAAAATCCGTCAATTTACTGATGTAGATACTGCGCGACTAGTTTATTTTAGTTACTTTCATAGTATCATGTCTTACGGTATTTTGCTATGGGGACGGGCTGCAGACATAGAGTCTATTTTTATTCTGCAGAAGAGAGCTATCAGAGCCATATATAATCTTCGCAGACGCGATTCTCTTAGAGAACTATTTAAGGAAATAAACATCCTGACGGTCCCTTGTCAATACATTTATGAAAACATTATGTATGTTCGGAAAAATATTCATCTTTTTACTAAGATAAGTGACAGGCACAATTTTTATACTAGGAATAGGAACAAATTAGATCAACCTCGATTCAGATTGGCAAAAGTACATAGTTCTTTTATGGGGTACTGTGTAAGATTTTATAATAAAATACCACTTGAGATTCTACAACTAAATGAGTCCAAATTTAAAACATGCATTAAACGCACACTATGTAGACAAGCGTATTATAAACTGGAAGATTATATCCTTGACAAAAAGGCTTGGCTAAATGCCGGTTCTGCTCCACAGCCACAGCCTTCAAATTAAGTTTTGTGTTTTTTTTAATATATATATTTCTAATTATTGGAAGAGATACTTACTATTCCCCTTTTTGTTTTGTTATTTTCGAAATCTTTCTTATTTTATTTTATTTGTTTATTTCAATAGAGGTTATGATAATTTATTACCTTTTGCATTTGGAAACAATAGCATTGTATAATGTAGAAGCACTTTTTTTTTCAAGTTTTGTGAATGTGAAGTACCATGGAGCATTTTTATTAGGTTACAACTTGTTTGACATTACGAGCATGGCAGGTGAGAGTTTGTCATGCTCACTCAAATGTCTCGCTGATGGTGGCACGTGTTATTGGGTCATTCGGTTCCCTTCAAAATGGTTGAGCTGAGTGAGGCTGATGCACGCGTCATGCTCGTGAACGGGTGCCGTCGGTTGAGACTGGTCATATCTTAGCTGCCAGTGGCTTAATTCAATTTCTATCTTTTTAAGTAGTTTTTATTCTTATTTGTCTACATTGTGCTCACATATTAGAAGCGACATGAAATATGTAACCAAGATTTATGTAACAATAATATGATTTTAAAAGAGTGTCCATGGAGTTTCTTGCACGTTCTTCTCCATAGAGATCTACGCTTTGGAACGTGCAATTTAGCTTCACTTTTCTTTTTTTGACTGACTGACATTTTGACAATTCAAAAGTGCCTGTAATTGGTCTATTTGAAATAAACGATTCTGAAAAATGTCGTATGGCTGTAAGGAACGCCTGAAAACTCTGTTAGCATTCGGTAATTCCGTGATTTACTCGAATATTTTACAAAACTTGTTTCAGGAAATACATGTAATTTTTTAACCCTTAAAAGTTTTTGAAAAAAATGGACGTTATTTAGAATCTTGATTAAATTTGCAAGATTCCTATTGTTATACTTTTTGCCTTTTTAAAATTTTGAGTAAATTATGAAGTGTCAAAATTCATGCAAAATAGCAGTTTTTCAGAGGTCTTTACTGGATTAGTTTTACACAAATTTATGAACTGATTTCAATAGAAACCTAGATAATATCCTCAAGATACTGTGTTTCCAAAATATCTAATGAAAAATGTGTAATAACGTCATAATCGCGTAAGAGCGGTTGTATGAAAAACAGTGAAAATATATGTCGAGTTGCATCCCCTTAAGGTGATGAAACGGAGATCCAAAGCATGCTTGGAGAAACATACTTTCACGTGGACGAAACCGATGACAGAAGTTAGTCTATGTATATATTATATACATGTATAATATACTTGTATACTTATGATTTTAATTTAACATTATTAAACCACTAAACTTGTAATAATAAAGTGTGAAGTAAGTTACCGCTGACTTCTCCGCTTTTATCTCTCAAACTTGGCGGAGAGCCACTTAAAGATAAGCAATGGGATTACAGAGGTGTGTGCCTTCATACGGACTTTAGTTCACTTCTGTTTCATTAAGTTAAAAAGGTCAATTTTCCTACCTAGAAATCCACCTATTTTTTTATTTTTATTTTGGATAGGCTCGCGTTTGACCACTATCTGATGGTAAGCGATGATGTGGCCGGCGATGCACCTTAAAAAAAACTTTAAAATTCAAGTCGCATATCATCTAAAAACTCAGACACATAACATGACGCGTAACGCTGTCAAATTATCGTCGATTTTGACGAAACTTGGTACAGGGTAAGTCTGAACCCCAAGAAGGAGTTTGGTTACTTATTAGACCCCAACCACCATAAATTCGTTAGTAATTTACTTTGTTAATTTCTCATTTATTGATAGTTGTAATTATTTATTTTGATTGGTTTTTTTTATAAGGTGCCCATAATATATGCCTATGTGAAATAAAAACATTTTGAATTGAATTAAATTGAATGTTTTCGTTTTTTTTTAATACGTCGCATATCGGGAATTAGTATATAAGTAACATAGTTATTATTATTATTAGCCCGTATTGTCCCACAGCTGGGCAAAGGCCTCCCTCCATTAATTCTAACGATAAAAAAAGTAATGTTCCAAACTATGTACGCAAATGAATTCGATAACTAACTAAATTAAATAATTATTAATCCCACCAAAAACATTTTGTAAAAAACTAGCCAAGCCTCGATGGAGCTGCTTGTTTATCTCTAAAAAGTAATGAAATCTGGACAAAGTCGTGCCAAGTCTACGGTTCCTTACTGCGATTTCTTTATTATTATTATAGTTAATGTTGTGTGACTTGGCCGTTGAACAATACGTTTTCCAAGTGGCAATTTTCCATCGTCAATGGGTAGCGGTTCTGGCGACAGATTGGTGCAAAGGTGTCATGGAGCACCTGGTTTTGTACCCTTGTGTACCCTTCAACGGCCAAGTCACACAACATTAACTATAATAATAAAGAAATCGCAGTAAGGAACCTTAGACTTGGCACGACTTTGTCCAGATTTCATTACTTTTTAGAGATAAACAAGCAGCTCCATCGAGACTTGGCTAGTTTTTTACAAAATGTTTTTGGTGGGATTTCACTTCTTTTTGTAGAAACGTGGGCCATATTGATTTTTGCAATGACAGTCGAATTTTTATGTAACAATAGTAGAGCTGGTCTCAGCTGTATTAGAGATATGGTAATGCCCCCTGCATTACCATATCTCTAATACAGCTGAGACCAGCTGAGGGTTCTTCACCAGATACTTCAGACCTTCGATTTTTGACATCAAATGAAGCCGCCTACCAAGTTGAATATTTTTTGTAAAGGCGGTATGTCGATCTCTAATAGTTTGGTTGGGCTCTTGTGTTTTCTAATCAGGGTCACCAGGTACTCCAGATCTTCGATTATCCTAGTTTTTATAGCTTTCCCTTTATGTGGCCATTAAACCCTAACTCTGTACCAAATTTCAGCTCTCTGAGTTTATGGGAAGTACTAGTTCTATTCTGATGATCATGAGTGAGTGAGTGTCATAAATGCGAAACTTTGCTTTCGCTTAAACTTCGGAACTAAATGACCTACAGACTTAAATTTTAGATTTTAAGTATGTGATTATAGCTTACTGGATGACGAAAATTTCTATGTTCTGGTCTTATCCAGAGGTTCTCAAATAGGGACCTGAAAATGCGGCGAAATGGTTCCAGTAAAGGATGGTACGGCAGTGTTTGCTTCGCACTCGGCTTGGCGGGGGCACTGCCGTGCCGCCCGATTAATTGTAGAAACTAATTTAATTATCCCGATTGAACTTTGTTAAAGTGCGGTTAAAGTAAATAAAACTAATTAAATGATATCAATATCCTAATATTCATGCACATTCGTGTTACCTAGTAACTCCATATTTCATTCAAAACCGACCTGACTTCACGAGTAGGCCAGAAAGAAAACTAACTGAGTAATATTACGGAAAGCAATTAAAATAAAAAGGCTAACCCCATTACAGCCTCCATAAAAGAGTTAAAAAAAAAAAAACATAAACCTACTGCACTTGAAAAATGTACCAACTCCATTAAATTAAACACAGCCAAGTTGCAACCCGTCAACCGCCGTGAAAAATAGCCAAGTGCGTTGTTTTTACACCAAAGGAATGTAAACATAATTAAAATTCTCCCGGGAGCGGGTGGAGGGTAGTTTATTTTCTTGGCCGGAGGAATTTTCATAAAAAATGAAAATTTTTCAACTGAAAGTTTTAGAGCTTGCCATTTTTCATGTGATCCGCGATCTAAGCTGGAGAGTAGTTTGTTTTATTTGACGTTAAGTCGATGAGCTTCGTCGAGGGAAAACATTGTGCATATTATCTACCCTGTTTCATTTTCTCGGTGGTTTTGCTAACGTGGAAGTGGATCGTAGAACTAAATTTATTTTTTGCTTATAAGTCTATACATATAAAAATGAATAGGTGTTCGTTATTCTCGCTAAAAATCGAGAACGGCTGGACCGATTTGGCTAATTTTGGTCTTGAAACATTCGTGATAGTCCAGGGAAGTTTTAAACGGTGAGAAGAAATGTAAAAAAAATCACACAAAAAAAATCCGAATACAACGCCATCTCTAATTAAAATGTCATTATAAAATGAATTATGCTGTTCTGGTAATGCCGGCAGATGGCGTTATCCTTACTATTAGGCGGTACGAAGTTCGCCGGGTCAGCTAGTTTATTATAAAAAAATAACTACTTAATTTATTTAAATTAACGTATCGAGTTCGAAACACTGTACTGCACTCCAACCAGGATAGTTGATGTGGCTTAAAAGGCTAGTCGATTGAAATTTGACTGGACAGGACATACCTATCGCATGCCCATCAAAGTGTGGGCCAAAGTACCACAAAGTTAGTGCCCTGGAACAGTGCGATAGGGTCGCGACAGACCACGAGGGAGATGGCGCGACAAACGAGATAGATTTTGCCAGAACTGGAAGAAAGATGGAAGAAGTGGAGGGAGGCCTTTGCGCAGGAGTAGGACAGCCTCCTAGCCAAGTTACGACCGTTTTGTTTCGATTCTGTTGCGTCGAACGCATCGAGTAGGCCACGCCTCCGATTCCTTTATTCTGACGTCAACTCAGCGCTCAGTCACGTGGTCAGAACAAAGGAATCGGAGGCGTGGCCTACTGACTGACTTATCAATAGCAATCGACACAATATCTTAGCCTTTTCTGGTAACGGGAAAGCTAAGATGCTGTTCAAAGCCCCGACCTCAGACCCCACACCAACCAGACCTAATCTTATCTGTATGTTCCGGGATTGTAGAGCTGTTTCAAAGTAGTATTATCGGTTCAGAAACAGGTTACGTAACTTTTTGTTGGTTTTACTTTTCAGAGTAATTGAGCAGCAACGGAGATGTATGGAAAGGGGTGATTACTGAGATAACGGTTTATGTAGAATCGTTTTTTTTAGGTGGTAAAATCATCTAATGACATCTCCTGCTCTTGGGCGGAGCGAGAGGGTGTGTCAGACTTTTACTGACTAAAAACCCACTCCTGTTCCTTCGTTGCCTTTCAAATCAGGGCCTAGTTTCCCTTTCAGAAAAAAACCCTTGGCCCCAGTAGGCTTCGACCCTGCTGGGCCGCTACGGTTGCTGACATCTCCTTGAGGCGCGCGTGGAACACGCGCGTGGAACACGTGAAATACGCGCCGTCGACGACTTAGGCTCGGTCCGGACGGTTACCAGACGGTCGGACGGCGAGCTACCCATTGCTCGCCGTCCGCAAGCCCAAGGCTACCACTTGATGCCGATTTTCAGATTTTCGATCCACCTTGTGGGAGGTCTTCCAACCCTGCGTTTTCCGGTGCGCGGTCACCACTCTATAACCTTTTGGCCTCATCGACCATCCGTCCTACGAGCAACGTGCCCTGCCCACTGCCACTTAAGTTTGGCAGTTTGGTTTGGTTTATTATTCTTAGCCTTTGTTTAACCTTTTGAGTGCGTAATTAGAGACACAATAGTAAGACAATGGCGCGTGAACGCCGGCGTTAATGCGGGGATCAACAGCTTAATATCTTGAGTCTTAAGTCAGACAGATTAAAAATGAAAAACCATGTAATATTATTACATAATTTCATGCTCAGCCTTCCGTATGATGCTAGTTTTACGATCTTTAAAGCGACCTTCTCGAATGAGGCTTAAACATACCACGCACTGTTAACGTTGACATTGTTGACACCATTCGACGCTCTAGTCGAGCTCGTAAAATATATTTTGAGGCAAGTGTTGTAAGATTTTAGGTATTAAAATTTTGGGTTATTTTGATATGATTGTTTTGGTTCAGTTGTCGAAATGGTATGCACCTACTCGTAGTATAGAAGAAAATGATTTTTGTGTTATTTTTATTATGATTAATACATATTACGAATATACTAAAAATAAAAATAAAACCAGACAAGTGTGAGTCGGATTCTCGCGCTGAGGGTTCCGTACAAACTTAGGCAAAAAGTTTGATTTTTTTTCATTGTTCATTGCTGCTTGGAGGACCTGAGTATTTGTTTGATATTAATTTCGACTTCATACCTCTACGCGTTCCTAAGAAAAGGGGTCTTGACAGACAGACAGACAGACAGACGGACAACAAAGAGATCTTATAAGAGTTCCCTTTTTACCGACTTAGGTACAGAACTGTCATCATGATCTATAATTCAATTTGCGTGTCGCATTTTTCTTAACCATCCAACTGCAGTGAGTGTAGTGGTGGCCCAGTGGCAACGGTCCCGACTTACGAGTTGTAGGTCGCGGGTTCAAACCCAGCCAGGCGCATTACTTTGTGTAATTTATTTCATCACCACTGCTCTCAAAGTGGTGAAGGAAAACATCGTGAGGAAACCGGTATTTCCAGAACCAAAAATTCGAAGACATGTGACATCCACCAACCCGCACTGGGCCTGTGTGTTTATACGATTAAAAAAAATCCTCCAAATTCGATTCTGAAATCGATCTATTTACATAGGTAAGTTTGTACGGAACCCTCGGTACGCCTGTCCGTTTCGCACTTGACTGGTTTTTTAATTGTATGTTACATCTTCATGTTATGCTGCAAAAGAGAGAACAGAACAAAAAAGGAAATTAAAAAAAATATATATCTCATCAACGCCTTTTTTTTTCTATCCCAGTGAGAATTGCCGACACCGCACCGTACCAAACACAACCCTATGTTATAATATCCATGTCGGTATCATTTAACTTCATTAAGTTAAACGTACATACGTAACTCGTAGGCAGTGCATTTATTTCATTTGTAACATTACACTCTGTAATTATTTCGTGCAAGGCATAAACTGACAGCGAGTACAGAAATTGTACATTATAGATTTTTACAATGGTGTATAATATTATGTTAGGTTTTTACTTTGCTATAAAAAAAAACGTATGAAGCTCAAAACTGGAAAATAAATAAAAACAAAAAAGATTTAGGCCTACCTAACTGTCGAGAGTCAAGCCTGTCACTCGGTTTGTGAATTAGTCCTCCTCCTCGAGTCATATTCTTCATTACTGAGGGTCGTGAAGTTCCCGCTAAATTAGCTTCTTGTTAATGGTATTTCGCCATCTGTGACGGTTCTTAGCGTCATGAAGTGTGACGTGCAATTTGTTGTCCAGTGTGGAGCGGAGCTGATCTGCCCATCTTTTTGGGCTGCGGCCTCTTGGTCGATTGCCATCAACCATACCAGTTACCATGAGCTGTTCAAGGTTGTGGCCATTTTTCCTGGCAATGTGGCCAAAGAACCCCAGTACTCTGAACATTCAGGTAGTCGACAGTCTGATCTTGATGTTTAGTTCACGTAAGATAAATAGGTTTGTATGGAAAGAAGTCCAGGGATTTGAAGCATTGTGAATTAGTAACGCGTTAATATTATATTCTCAGAAACCGATGGTAGGAATACTTGGGTATGAAAAGATTCGATTGTAATCCAACAAGATTAAAATATATAGGTATCTTATATTTTCTTTTGAAGTGGGAAATCATCAAATGTCTTCGACCCGTTCTAGGGTGGAGCGACAGGGCGTGTAATTTTTTTAAATGCTTAAAACCTTCCCATTAGATGTTTTTTCTTAGCCCTTTGCGTTTTAGGGCCACGGTAATTAGTTTTGCAGACATTTACGCACCGTCGTCAGGCTTGGTTCTTACGGCACGGCCGAACGGCGAGCTATCAATTGCTCGTCGTCCGCAAGCCTTCACCTATGGTGGTCGTAAAACTCGCAACGCTCAACCTAACGCCACTTAGAAGTCCACAAGGCATTAAATAAAGAACAAAGCAATCAACCCAGTACGCTTGCTCTCACACTTGGACCACACACCAAAATGAACTACGCTGAAATACAGAGTTTCAGTAATAACCGGCCTCACAAACTCAAATAAAGTGCGTCCATAATGACGTCCGTGTACAGCCAACGTTTCACTCGTTTTCAGCCATTTCAGCCATTTTCATGGTAATTAAATGGCGTCTGGCAGACATCTTTCTTTACAGTTTACGGCCGAAAGAGTTTCGTTTGAGTGAACGGAATTAGTGTTGGACTTTGCTAGGTAAGTGAAATTGGGTAAGGTAGAGATGGATTCCTTTTATTAAAAAATAAAAAAACGGTCAAGTGCGAGTTGTACTCGCGCACCGACGATTGCGCACAAAAAATATTTTTTTACTACCGTAAAACGGGGTGAATAGAAACAAAACTTTGGTTTTTCACTTTGATATCATAATATCGGCTTCTAACAAAGCATCGACTTTTTAGAATAACAATTCATTAATAAATTGATATAGTTAAATGCTGAAAAAAATATTCAAATATCGTTAAAATACCCTTTGAAATTTTGTTTCTATTTACCCCTGAGTTTCTTTCACCTCATTTGACTGTACTACTTATTTACGTAACTACAAAACGGGTTTTCGGATATGATTTTACTTTACAATAGTGCTACATGGCATCGCTTCTTGCCAAATTTCATGATTTAGGTTGAAACCTGTAACCTGACCTGGTTGTAACCTGAGCATAAACGGCCTAATCTTTAGATAGCATTAACTTAAAAGTTTGATATTTTCTCTGCTCCAAAGGGTAGCTGAGTGTTTGATCTAGATCTTTTTCTTTGTATTTTTTGTGCTCTTAAAGATCATATACGGTCTCAAATAAAGGTATTTATCATTACTAATTAATTTCAGCTTGATACCTGCACGTGTTCCTGAGAAAAAGGGGTCTCAACAGACAGACAACAAAGTGATCCTAGAAGGGTTCCATTTTTACCGACTGAAACAACTCCCCCCCCCTTCTCCTAAAAGTATCGTAATCGATAATAACCCCAGAAAATAATGATGGAAACATTGTTTTTAGAACGCTCAAAAACGTATTTAAACATTAAAGGAACTTATGTTGTGGCGCAGCTTTTAATCAGTTTAAATCCGGCAAGGATTTTGGGTCGAGATTTATTTGATTGACTGGTAAAACTTGTAAAGTTATGGAATTATAATAATATATAAGTATAAAATATGCCAAACTTTCACACAACGCTATCTAGTCCCAAACTAAGCAGAGCTTGTGATATGAGTACTAGACAATTGATAAACATACCTACTTATATATTTCTAAATACATACATATTATAGATATAATGTACTACAGTGTTGTGCACCTTAAAAAGGTCTACAAAAAGTCTGCAATGGTATGTCTATCTCTTAGGGATAACCCACAACAGTAATTTTTTATCCTTTATTTTTTACGACGCGATTTTAAACAATACAGCATTAATCCTTATCCAAATAAATATCTTAAATACATTGTGCATTTAAAATAGATCAATATGGCCTGTATTTTCGAAGATATTACAGATTTAAAATGCAGGGACATAGCGGTTGTGGTGGTATTAGCATTGCACCCGTGCCAAGCCGGGGCGGGACGCTAGTTATAGATAAATTACATCCAAACACAGGACAAATGACATTTGTCTTGGTTTTTTTTTTTTAGTTGGGTAATCATCCAATGACTTTCAAAGCTTTGTCTTGTGTTCCAGGGCCCCGGGGTTTACTTTCACTTAACCCATGGCCCCAGTAGGCAAACTTTTGTCTTGGGTGGAAATCGAACCCACGACCTCCGGCATAGCAGTTAGGGCAACTAACCACTAGGCCAACAGGCCAGCCAAAATATCAAAACAGTATGTTTGATTAAATATTTAAGAGGATGCAACTCGACATACATTTTCACTGTTTTTCATACAACCGCTCTTACGCGACTATGACGTTATTATATATGTTTCATTAAATATTTTGGAAACAGTATCTTGTGAATATGATCTTGGCTTCTATTGAAATCAATTTATAAATTTGTGTAAAACTAATCCAGTAAAGACCTCCGAAAATCTGCTATTTTGCATGAACACTTCATAATTTACTCAAAAATTAAAAAAGTCAAAAAAGTATAACAATAGAAGCCTTGCAAATTTAATCAAGATTCTGAATGACGACAATTTTTCTGAAAAACTTTTAAGGGTTTAAAAAAATCACCTAGAAAAAATATGTAAGATATTCGAGTAAATCACGGAATTACCGAATGCCAACAGAGTTTTCAGGCGTTTTCTCTCTTTGTCGCGTTGCCTTTTCGTCAAACATCGCGTTGGACTGCGTTACATGAAGTAACAAGCTTATCAACCATGCTCGATGTTGACAATGGGCAAGTGAAAAAGGACCCTCTTAAGGTGACACCATCGTGTTGAAGCACCAAACCTAACCCTACGCTTCCCCTCAGGTATCAATGTCTCACTCACTCTGATTTATACCGTCATATCAAGGTATAAATCCGAGCAGTAAAAGCTAAGGCAAGCACAAAGTCTGGCGCCTGAATCACGCTATGCCACCACAGTTAATGTGCGCGTACCACAGAGCATACCTCGGTACCTCGGCGACCGCTACTATGCACAATATAGTCAATATTTTCCATACAAATCTAGTGTGTCAGTAACTGTCATCATTTACAATTTTTTTTTTTAAATTGACAGCTTGTGACAATTTCGACTATAAGGTAGTGACAGTCGAACTCAGCGCGGGCTAGGCGTGTGTAACTCTTTACCGAGCCGACTCACTGTTCCGAAACATTTTAGTGTTCCGAAAGATTGGAACAGCAGTAATGTTTTAAACGCATTATTTGGAACACTAAAACACTCTTTACTTTAAGTGACTTGCAGTCTTTTTAAAATTCAAATTAAAACGTAAATATTGTAAATATAATTAATGCAATTTAAAGCAGATGTTTTTAGTTCAGGTAACTAAAAACATATGCTTTAAATTGTTCTCAAATCAAAATTTAAATAAATAAAACTGTTAGTGTATATGACGTGCAATTTATCATGTACACCATGTTTAAATAAATAAATTTTTACTTACTTACTTTGCCTTGCATTCCAGGACACCGGGGTTCCCTTTTGGACTACCCATGACCTCAGGCTGAAGCCTGCCCTGCTGGGCCCCTACGGTTTTGCTGACATCTCTTAGAGGTGCGCGTGGAACACTACGCGCCGTCGACGACGTTGGAAGTGCAAATGTATGTACTTATGGTAGTATAGATATAACACCTACACATGCTACACACCATCTAAACGTACCTACTATATATCTATCCACCTATAGGATACCCAGCCACCGCCAAAGATTCCGTACCCTGTGACGCGTACCGTAGCCACAAGGTTATGGTTTTCCCTGATGCTATCGCTGAGGGTAGTGAATAGCTTGATAACTTTAGGTACACTCGGTTGCCATTTCCAATCGTACCAAAATAAATTATTTCATTGATTGCATAAATCTTCTATGTTCTTGCCACGTCATTACGATTTTCAAGAAGACTACTTTTTTGAGGGTAAGAATATCGTCAAATAACTCCTATCTACATACGACCTTGAAGCAAGATTGATTGAGGAAAAAACGGAACCCTTATAGGACCACTTTTTTGTCCGTCTGTCTGTCTGTTTGTTAAGACGCTTTATCTCGAGAACGTGTGGAGGTATCGAGTTGAAATTAAAACCATATACTCAAGTCTGCGGTCACTTGAAGCTGTGAAAAAATTAAACTTCTGTGTTAACGAAACAAAAGATACGGACGTTTATTTCGCAAAAAAAACGTATACTTCGACACTCTCAAGGGAATCTTCAACTCTCCCGTTGGCCCAGAATCCTGAAATTTGGCATAAAGCAAGGTCTTATAGCACAGGTATATGAATAAATCTGAAAACAGTAAAGTTGTTACCTAGCTACGTCACAAAAAAAAAACTTTTTTGCAATTCGGCAAAATCTTCGAGACTCCATTTGAGAATTGTAGTTTGTACGGAACCCTCAGTACGCGAGTCCGACTCGCACTTGCCCAGTTTTTTTTTTAATTGACCAATAATCAAATAACTTCTCACGCTTTGGATGAAGCGAGACAGAGTGTCAGATTTTTACTGATACTACTGAACCCAACCGTGTTCCTTCAGTTGCCCTTTGTGTTTCAGGGTTGCGATGACTATTTCGAATAATGCCACAGACCTGACAGACATCGGCCCAAGCCCTATTAGTCATGCTGACATTTTTATGAGGTGCGCGAGGGACACAACGCGCCGTAGAGCCATGCCTGGCCCTTGTCAGACGGCGTGCTTTCTATTTCTCATCATCATCATCATTTCAGCCGATAGACGTTCACTGCTGGACATAGGCCTCCCCCAAATGTCGCCACAATGAACGGTCCTGTGCGTCTCGCATCAATCGGATTCCCGCAACCTTCACCAGGTCATCAGTCCACCTTGTAGGGGGCCTTCCAACACTGCGTCTTCCGGTACGCGGTCGCCACTCCAGAACCTTTCGGCCCCAACGGCCATCTGTTCTGCGAGCAATGTGCCCTGCCCATTGCTCACCATCCGCAAAACCGAATTGATGACTCCTACAAATTTTATACGAGAGATCAGAAATTGAATGTGATTTCGGCATGAACAGAATAGACAAATTATTTTTTAATTTATAAAAAGAAAACCTTTCCTTTTTATTCAGCAGATTACTAAAACAGGTTTGGAGTTAATTAACCGTAATTTTTTCTTAATGATTTGTTTGACAATTGGAAATTAAGATTTCTTTTTTTTTTTTACTATTATGCCTGTTGAAGAATTCAGGTACCAGAAGTGTCGAGAATGAAATGACTTGTTTCTTTCTTCAGTAATGTATTCTTGAAAGGTCAGCAATGTCCTTACAGTTATAATTTTTCAACAATCTTAAGATAATAAAGTTGTCGTTGCGAGCAAGCAGAGAGAGAGAGATTCTTCAAGTCCATTTTTTCCCGAAACTGAGCTATCAAAAATCGTGTCTTCCACAGACTATCGGCGCGTCCGGTTATCAGTAGTGTTGTTCGTAAACTTACTAATTGTTAGTGTTGCGAACATCCTCCCCCCCCACTCCCTTTGGGGCTTGGTCCCCGAGGAGCTCATGGGAATCTAGAAGTTTAGCTAGTCTAGAGACGGGCCTATTAATGACGCCGCCTTTTGTTTGTATGTCGACCACCCTGCACACGCCATCCGCTCCAGGATAGTTTTGTAATGCGGTCCCTGAGCCATTTCATGGGTAGTAGGTAATCGTGCAATGCCCTTAACTAGTAAGAAGCTGTAGGAATTGCGGGAGCCGATAAAAAAAATCTTGACAAGTGAATTATGTGAAAAAAAAAATCTTAACAATACCACCAACTCCGTACCTACACAAATTCAAACCTTACCTTTTCAGCAATAAGAATCATAACATTATGAAAGGCAAACTCACTCCGTATCCAGGACAATAGAAATCAGGCTTTCAGTCACATACCTGAAACAAAAAAAACACATTGAATTTATTGAAAGCTTTTCTGTGTTAGACTAGTGAAATGTTATCAATTAGGGAGCTGAAAATCTTTAAGGTAGGTACAAAATAGAATGCGAAAAATAAATGGTTGAAAAACAATTGATAGTCAACTATTAGGAAAATGGCAGACAGCCCATCTTTATAGAACTGTAGATCAAAAACATAAACTTCCTGCCCTTGTCCCATGTTAGGTACTTGATGTTGGCGTAACATCATCTCTTTCTTCCATTCTGTCCTGTTAATTATCACGATATCACAGACTCCCTTTTCTTTTACATCCTCACACTATTCATCCATCATGTCTTTGGTCTCCCTTTGCCTCTCTATGCATCAACATGTATTATAACTCTTTTATTATATATTAGTAACACGCGTTTCATTACCTCTATATAGCCATATCAAGACAAATGATTCCCTTTCGCAGAACTGTAGGTAAAGGTAATCAGCATAATAGTTGTGGTGTCTTCAAGGCTAGAGTGAATAGGCTCATAATAAACTAGAGCGATTCACCAGCAACGATAGCATCACTGCTTACCGTCAGGTGGTATCGCAGTCAAGCAGTATCATTAAAAAAAAACTGAGCAAGTGCGAGTCGGACTCGCGCACTGAGGGTTCCGTACAAATTAACTTACCTATGAAAACAATTCAATTCCCGAATTGAGTTACGAAGATTTTTCCGAATGGCAAAAACAGTTTTTTTTTGTGACGTATCTACAAATTTACAATTTTCTGATTTTTTCCTATACTTGTGCTATAAGACCTCGCTTCATGCCAAATTTCAGGATTCTAGATCAACGGAAAGTACCCTATGAAATTAGATTCCCTTGAGAGTGTCAAAATACAGGTTTTTTGCGACATAAACGGCCGTATCTTTTTTTTAAACGGCCGTATCTTTTTTTTCGTTAACTCAGAAGTTTGAATTTTTCACAGCTTCAAGAGACCGCAGACCTGAGTATATTGGTTTTAATTTCAACTCGATGCCTCTACGCGTTCCCGAGATAAAGGGTCTTGACAGACAGACAGACGGACGGACAACAAAGTGATCCTATAAGGATTTCGTTTTTTCCTTTTGAGGTACGGAACCCTAAAAACAAATATTTTCAACACAAACAAGGGGTAATAATAACGTAGACACAGTGGCAGGCGACGGTAGTTTTCAACTGAAACTGCTATCACTACCTATTACAGCACAATTTTTCACAGAAACATCATAAAATTCACACAACCCGATTACCTCGATCGAAAACATTACAAAATTGCATCGGGCCAATTTCAAAAACATTCGTTGCTCGGTCGCTGTAGCAAAATTAAAATTGTAATCAAAGTTTCCACGTTCGCAAAACACGAACACTAGATAGAGCAATTTAATGTTCGTAGAAAGGCACTGCATCGAACGTTCGACGAAAGTTTCGATGAATCGCTACAGAGTTGAAAAATAATCGGATATCGCTCATAAAGTTTGTGGCATGCCGTCAGGGAGAGGGCATGCCACACAAACTGTTGGAAATAGTGCAGACGCGATGTTTACTCCGATTTCAAGATGAACATTTACCTTTACGTTAAATCAGACAAAAATACCGTTAAAAACTTGCAAATGTTCTATTTTCATGGTAAGCGTGTGATTTTGAAGGCTAAAATAATCTTACTTTCAACATTACTTACATCTTCTTAGCGTGTTCATGGCAAAAATAGAACATTTTCTAAATTGAATTCCTTTTAACTGGCCCGGTATGCGACCACGGTAATATCGTCTGCTTATGCTGCCATTGATCTAAGCGAATAGTGTGTTTAGCAGAGGTCGGAATTAGGTAGAGTTAAACATGTACTTACACCGATTTCATACAACGAAAGAATAAAGTGGATATGCCTCAAATCCCGAGATTAATTTTAAAGAGCAGAATTTTTTATGACACTGTCAGAAATATAGCAGAAAAAATTCTTCCTGCATTAATGACGGAGGAGAAAGTGTATAAATTTGTTAACCTTACCTCAGTTGACGTAGAGAGATCTTTTTCAATGAAAAATACTAATAAAAATTGTGTTTTAATTATCTTTGTTTTATTTGTCTTATCTATCTCTGAGGTTTTTGCCACAAGGGATATTTCATTAGAAATCCCGGGAAGATCCATATTAATATCAACATTTCGATGCAAGTACATGAATAACTCGATCTAATTCCGACCGCTGGTGATTAGGCTTCGATCAGTGTATTATCGATCTAAGAGTTAAGTCAATTCATTTTAGTGTACACCTATCATCTCCGCATTAAAACACCCAGAAGTTTCAAGCATCAAAAATTCATACCCACAGCATGCCAAAAACACAGCACAATTTTCACCGTAATAAGCCAATGAAAAACAAACACAAACTCAAAATAAAATACACATTCGGATAATATTCAACGTCCCTAAATATTTTTTCATTACATAAAGACAAAGTAATATCACGTTTAGGCCAGAAATCATAGTTATTTGGCAGTCTGGTATTGCTCGTATATTTTTGGGCCGCTAAAATGTTATGAATTATAAGCATTGTTTTAGCGAAACATAAATGTTTTCTAGAAGGGTGAAAATGAAATAAAAATGTATGGACGTTTTTTTTTTTAGGTGGGAAATCATCTAATGACATCTCCCGTCCTTGGGCGGAGCGAGAGGGCGTGTCAGACTTTTACTGACTAAGTAAAACCCACTCGTTTATAGGAACAAACGAGTGACCCCGGGGCTCTGGGGTTCATTTTCACTTAACCCATGGCCCCAGCAGGCTTCGACCCTGCTAGGTCCCCACGATTTGCTGTCATCTCCTTGAGGCGCGCGTGGAATACTACTGCCGTCGACAATTTGGGCTCGGTCAGGACGGTTACCGAACGACCGGACGGCATGCTACCCATTGCTCGCCGTTCGCAAGCCCGCGACTACGGTGGCTGGAAATCGGGATCGGGATCCCGGCGGCTGAGGCGTGAGGGCCGTTCCCTCGCACGTGCGGCCGCCTCCTTTGCTAACATTACTGCTTCGCAGAAAGAGGCGACTGCCTGCCACTCCTCCTCGCTCCGGACCATGGCCTGTATCAAGGCCCGGCGCGAGAGGTCGTTGCCGGGTACACTATATAAATACGAAAAACTTTATTCCGACAGTCACAAATACGAATTTCAAAATACCGATTTTCAAAATTCCGAATGGTTCAAAATTCCGAATCTACCAACTCCGACTTATCATTACTCCTAATTTTATAATTCCTAAATTTCAATATTCCTAACGTTCATAATTACTATTCTCAAAATACCGAATTTCAATAGATCGAATAACAAAAAGTCCGACTTAATGATAATTCGAAACATCAAAAATACGAATTCCGATTGTTAAAATACCGATTAATACAATTCCGAAATAAAAACGTCTTGTAAAACTGTATAGCAAGACAAATAAACACATAATTGTTCGTCAGAGAGAAGTATAATATTATGTATAGTATGAGGGGTTAGAATTAAAAAACTAATGACAGATGCGTCTTCCTACTCATACATATACATACATACATATTCAGCCTTTTAATGTTCCCACTGCTGGGACTCAGGCCTCCTCTCTCTAGGCGAGGGAATGGGCCGTAATCCACCACGCGGGCCCAGTGCGGGTTGGTGAATGTCACATGTCTTCGAATTTTTGGTTCTAGGACATGCCGGTTTCCTCACGATGTTTTCCTTCACCGTTTTGAGAGCAGTGGTGATGAAATAAATTACACAAAGTAATGCGCCTGGCTGGGTTTGAACCCGCGACCAACAATTCGTAAGTCGGGGCCGTTAACACTCAGCCACCACTGCTCAGCTCTGCTCAGCTTCCTACTCATAATTGCATAGATTGTTTACAGTTAATATCCTTTTGTATATACATCTTATAAAGTAATTAGTTAGGTATGTAGGTAGGTTTCCCTGGTCACAATTCTTAACATAACCTAAATGATTCACCAACAATAGAGGGAATCTGGCACTTGGCCGCCGCTGCCGCGGCACGCTCGCTTAGCTTGCTCGCCTTCGCGCTTTGTTAGTCACAGTTCTAACCCAATCTAACCTAAGTGATTCATCAATAATACAGGGGATTTGCAGCATGCAAGCAGGCATGCCAGCAGGCATGCAGCGTGCAAGCAGACACGCAGCATGCAAGCAAGCATGCAGCATGAAAGCAGGCATGCAGCATGCAAGCAGGCATGCAGCATGCAAGCAGGCATGCAGCATGCAAGCAGACATGCATGCATGAACGCTCAGCATAAAGCTGCGGTCTCACGCATAATGCGATGCATTGGTAACACGTGGTCATAGACTTTCGTTTTGGGAGACTATGGTACGTTGGAAGAGAAAATACCACGCAGATTCCCGAATGCTGCCTAGCCTAGTCGGATAGGTATTGACTGACTAATTTAATTGACTATCCTATCTAAAGAGATAGGTAGTCAATTAAATTTATTTGATCTATATTTATGAGGCTCAAAAAGCAATACACTCGGCACCACTGAAGTGGTTCCGTGACAAAACATTATAAAATTGTTGTAGAAACTAATTTCAAATGCGGGCTTCGCAGACAAACGTGCAAACGCTGAACTTTGAGTAATGACGCTATGTTATAAAACTTTGATATAGTAATGTTGTACACTAGCGTTAGACAGCGGTTACTCCCGTGTGAAAGTCAATAATTATGGAATGGTTACGGGAAGATTGTAAGGGTGTTATATGATTAGTTGTTATATTATAGATACTGTGTACCTATTAACACAGGTCTTAAGAATATTGTTACTAACACTCATAAAGATTTCAGTCCGAAATAAACGCATATTATTATTATTCGAATATGATGAATATATTTTTAACATTTTCAAATATTTTTAAAACGAACATTAAAAAAATATACAATATTAGTTTTATTACATGCGAAACCCGAAACATGTGTCTAGTATTTTTATGTAAAGAATCTATGTACAAAATTTCATAACTGTATCATGAAAAATCACAAAGTAATAAGCTTGTTATGTTACCTGGTAGTCCGCACAAATACACGGTTAATAGACTATCCGGGTGACTGAGGCGTTGTTTTGCTCCCGCACTCAGCTGTGCGCTGGCGCCTAATGCCCGCTATGACCTCTCGTTACTTGTGTTGTATACTTAGTGTCGGTGGGGTCCAACATGTGACGTTTTTAAAATATATTTGGGAAAAATATGTAAAAATTATTAGAATCGATTCACTTACTGATTCTGAACAAACTATATTCAGATTTCGCATTATATACTAAAAGTAATGTAGTATATGTTAAAAATATGAGTCTGTCGGTGTCGGGAGCTAGGTCCAAGCTACCGATCGTTAGGGCTCCAGAAACAGGAACCTACTCATAATCATTATTATTACGCCAAGGGAGGATATAGAAAATCTTGTCTTATATCCTATCCAGGTTAAAACCAATGAAAAATAGGATTGTTATTCCGTCTAAAAATGGGCAAACAAACTAACATTTAATTACTGTAAATTTTACAGTCTGACATATCTTTAATAAATCATTTATTTGGCGCAACCAAAAAATATAATACATATAATATAAAATATAATAATAAAGGAAAGCTAAGTATCTAAATCTATTGAACAAAATAATACAGACATTTCAGAAAAATACGGCACTTCTCTCATATATTGCCATTCCTTAATCATCATCATCATTATTTCAGCCAATAGACGTCCACTGTTGGAAATAGGCCCCCCAAGTATCGCCACAATGAACGGTCCTGTGCGTCTCGCATCCATCGGATTCCCTCAACCTTTACCAGGTCATCGGTCCACCTTGTAGGAGACCTTCCAACGCTGCATCTTCCAGTACGCGGTCGCTACTCCAGAACCTTTCGGCCCTAACGGCCATCTGTTGTGCGAGCAATGTGCCCTGCCCATTGCCACTTAAGTTTGGCGATTCTTCGTGCTATGTCGGCAACCTTGGTTCTCCTGCGGATATCTTCATTTCTGATTCCTTTATCATTCACACCTGAATAGCCGATGCTGATTTTTATGAAACGTGAAGAGCATACCAAAATCAACATTATAATGTTCCCACTTCTAGAACTCAGGCCTAGTCTCTAGTAGGAAAAATGAGCCGTAATCCAACACGCGGGCCCAGTTCAGATTGGTGGATTTCATGTTTTCGATTTTTTGGTTCTAGAAAATGCCAGTTTCCTCACGATGTTTTCCTTCACCGTTTTCAAAGCAGTGGTGATGAAATAAATTACACAAAGTAATGCGCCTAGCTGCGTTCAAACCCGGAACCTACAACTCGCAAGTCGGGGTCGTTATCACTGGGCCGACACTACTAAACGTGAAGCCACCGGCAAAATTTGACAAATGTTTCAATGTTCTTTGACACGATAACAGTTTGTAACATATCGAAGGAAACTTGTGTAGTCGTAAATATTTCAATGTCAAATGAATGAATTATGTTAAATCACTTAAAGTTTTAGTTTCAAGCAAATATAATATTGTGAGAAATCTTCAGGCAAGGTAAAGAATCGGTTTTGCAAAAATATTGTTACACTAGCTTTTGCCCGCGGCTTCGCTCCCGTCAACTGACTACTCTATCCTACTCTACCCTATTCTACCCTACTCTACCCTACTCTACCCTACTCTACCCTACTCTACCCTACTTAAAAACCATCCTTGAACTTCAACGAACATTTAAAAAAAAGAATTGGCCAAATTGGTCCAGACGTTGTTGAGTTATGCGCTTACCAACACATTTTGCGATTCATTTTTATATTATAGAAGATGTATGATGATAATAAATTGGAGCGGTTTATGGTAGGTTCTAATTTTAGTTCTAGGAAATGTCAGCTTCCTCACGATGTTTTCCTTCACCGTTTGAAAGCAGTGGTAATGAAGTAAATTACACAAAGTACTTAAGGCGTAGAGAAGCATAAGCATAAGCATAATCAGCCTTTTAATGTTCCCACTGCTGGGACTCAGGCCTCCTCTCTAGGAGAGGGAATGGGCCGTAATCCACCACGCGGGTCCAGTGCGGATTGGTGAATGTCACATGTCTTCGAATTTTTTGGTTCTAGGACATGCCGGTTTCCTCACGATGTTTTCCTTCATCGTTTTGAGAGCAGTGGTGATGAAATAAATTACACAAAGTAATGCGCCTGGCTGGATTCGAACCCGCGACCTACAATTCGTAAGTCGGGGCCGTTACCACTCGGTCACCACTGCTCTAAAAGCTTAAGCTGCTTAAGGCGTATAGTCCCTTGAAAATCTGGCCGGAATTAAATGCACAGACATGTGCATTGCATTTAATTCTAGCCAGCTGCGCCCGGATAGAGCCCCGCTGACCTTTAAATCCATTTTCTTTGCGAAATATTGATTGATTTACATATGCTCTGTACATTCTGAAGAATACTTAACCAGCAATTTTTTGTGTAAACATATTTCTAAAGATCAAAGCCGTTTGATAGGAGAGTAGGGAAAACAAGCGAAAAAATATCATGTTAATTTTTTTATAGGCAAAAGTATAAGTCTTACGAAAAAATCATTATGTTGATAATGTTGTACATGAATCTATAATAAACATTTTTTTTTTCAAACCTATTGACCTAGCCGTTACTGAGGAGTAGGCTTCTTAAAGTCACTATTTTACAGCACTGCTCGGGAGTTGCACCAACCCGCACTGGGCCCGCGTGGTGGATTACGGCCCATTCCCTCTCCTAGAGAGGAGGCCTGACTCCCAGCAGTGGGAACATTAAAAGGCTGATTATGCTATATGCTATGCTCGGGAGTTAGGGCCTTAATCCGTCAACCCGGATTCGAAACCGTGCCGTCATATTTCGTTATCGTGTTTGAAATATTCAAATTTTACCAGTCTTATATCTTTTAACATATTTTTTCTCGGATTGTTGAGAACGTGCCTGAGCGCGAAACTCAGCGTAAAAACCTTCAATGATCGTTATATTTACCTGTCATAATAATCAGGCGACATTTGTGAATAAAAGTGTATGTTTTCACTCTCTTTTAGTATAAGGAGGGCGTCGAAAATATGAATAAGTAGATACGTTGAGATAAAAACCTACGGCTGGGTTAAGAGGAATGAATATTTTAAAAGGAAAAATCCGTTCTTATTTCTCCTGTACCTACGTCTTAAAAACCTGTGAAAAAAAAAACAGCTTTCGAGATCTAAGGGATCACGCTGGACATTGATGAGACACTCGTATGTATCCTATACCTAGACGGTTTTTTTTTTCTCGATAGGAAAATCATCTTATGACATTCCCCGCTCTTGGGCGGAGCGAAAGATAGTGTCAGACTTTTACTGACTAAAAACCCACTCCTTTTGCTTCGTTGCCTTTCGTACCGGGGCCGAGTCTTCCTTTCAGAATCAGACCCTTGGCCCCAGTAGGTTTTGACCCTGCTGGGCCCCTACAGTTGCTGACATCTCCTTGAGGCGCGCGTGGAACAGTACGCGCTGTCGACGACTTGGACTCGGTCCGGACGGTTACCGGACATACCTAGTCGGGTAATAAATTCTGTTAAAAAATTGTAGCGTAAAAAGATAAACTTTTTGATAACTATCTAAAAATTAAATATGAAACTACCTTTTGCCAGCGGTTTCGCCCGCGCCATAGTGGGTTTCTCCATAAAAACTTTGGACCCCCGTTTCATCCCTTTAGAGTTTGAATTTTAAGAAATCCTCTCTCAGGGTGTTTTTAATATCGTGCGGATTTCATCACGCATGCGGGATTGTTCTGCACGCGTAGGCCCCGCAAATGTCATTTTCATACAAGTATTTATTGTAATGCGTGGAATACGCACGCAGGATACGGGGCGTGATAACGGGCAGAAGCCCCGCATGCGGAGCAATTCCGCATGCGTGATTAAATCGGCACGATATCAAAAACATTCTTATTTATTTATTTATGTACACACAAACACTTAAAAATGAAAAGAACAAAAGCAGATAGAAGAGCACAAAGGTTACTGCTTATTTCAAATGAAACTTCTTCCAGCAGACCTGCGACAGAATAGTTGGAGTTGCTCGCCTACGTCATAAAAGAAAACCTTGTGCAAAATTTCACGCTCCTAGGCCCAGCAGTTTCGGCTGTACGTTGATATGTCAGTCAGTCAGTTTTTCCTTTTATATATATAGATGAAAGGTAACCAAATGTACAATATAACCGTGAGGGAGCGGACCTCCTCACACCGCCGCCGAAACAGACGCCAAAAAAGACTCCTCGATTTTCAACCAACGTAGGCGCGGGCATGCGGACGACGCGCAATGGGTAACTCATCGCTTGCCCGTCCGGTAAGGACTGCGAACGAAATGTTCCACTCGGGCCTCAAAGACATGTCAACAAAACTGAAGGGGCCCAGTAATCACGCAAAGGGTAACTGAAAAACACAGGTGGGTTTTAGTCAGTGAAAGTCTGACACGCCCACTTGTTCCATCCTAGAAGAAAAAGTCATTGGATGATTTCTTACCCCAAAAGGCATTGAGGTTGAGGGCATCTGATCGCATCCAATCGTGTTACCGAACGCCTCCTCGATTGCGTCGCGTGCGGTCGCATTACCACTCTGTTTCTCACTCTGCTAAATGAAAGTTCTAAGTGTCAGAAAAGGATAGAAGCACAGGAAAGTGCGATTCGGTCCGAACAGTTGACTTTAAGTCAACTTCTATAAACATAAGCATAATAAGAATAAAAAATGTGGAAGGAAATTCAAAATTCGAACAATGGTATTTTTACTTTTAAATAACCAAAGTTTTCAAAATAATTACAAATGGCCAGTGCCTTATACATAAAACTGATATAATCTGTCAAAATACTCAATACACACCCATAAACTATTCAACTCACGAAACCTGATTGAATTAGTATAACTATTCGCCTTCAATCCAAAAGTTAGACCCAATTAGGTAGCTGAATCTAAATTGAAACAAGTTAAGACCCTTAAAACCACAAACAGATCATACCCTGCACTCAACGACCTGCAGCAACCATTGGTTGAAAACATTTCAGGAGCAAGTCAGACAGAAGCTCAAACGCATAACTGTGAGCGATTCGATGATCGCTTGTCACGATGCCGGAGAGCTCCGAACGGATGAACGAGCAATACTTGATGGGAATACCTTATGAAACTACTCCGGAGTTCTACTGGCATTCTCGACGATGTTCTGATGAAGTTAATCTAGGATAATCGGTGTAATATCACACTTTATGCTTTTATTGTTTGAGTTTTATATGTTAGAGTGTATGTAGAGAATATAATAGAATAAACTTTATTGTACATCAAAAAAGTAACACAACTTATATATAAACTTAAATCTATGGGTACAATGGCGGTCTTATCGCTAAAAGCGATATCTACCAGACAGCCTTAGGATGGTAGATGGAGGTGTATGTTTTTTTTTTCGGGTGGGTAAATCATCTAACGACATCCCCCGCTTTTAGACGGAGCGGAAGATAGTGTCAGACTTTTACTGACTAAAAACCCACTCCTGTTCCTTCTTTGCCATTGTTCCAGGGCCCCGGGGATCTCTTTCGCATCACCCATGGCCCCAGTAGGCTTCGACCCTGCTGGGCCCCTACGGTTGCTGACATCTTGAGGCGCGCGTGGAACACTACGCGCCGTCGATGACTTGAGCTCGGTCCGGACGGTTACCGGACGATCGGACGGCAAGCTACCCATTGCTCGCCGTCCGCAAGCCCGCTCCTATGGTGCGAGTGTGATGCCGTAGGTACTCAAGTTAAAATGCCATTTTTATGGATTTACATTTTTTAATGCCACGGTAATCAGCTAAAAAATTTTGTCGATGTGACTAAGTAGTATTTTTGCTATATTAATAGATTTAAGATCAAACAAAAAAAGAAAAGAACTTCCCATGATTCAAATTTATCGAACAAGGCAGGAATCAAAGCTATACTTTTTATTAGGCTTTTTATTCCTACTACAGAGCATTGATCGCCTTTTCTTTTTCGTAATCCTTAAGGACTAGACCTTTATCAGAATCGAGCCTTTTCAAATTCCCCTTTGTAACTAAACCCAACGTTTTTACTTAAAATACTAACCACAGACTAGACCCGCATTAACGGCACAAAAAAGGCAGAGTAAGATTTGTTACTTCGCAGTGGTAACATCACACTACACGTTAATATAAGGAGTTAAAGTATGAAATTGCCGTTTTTTAAAACGGGTTGCTTTGGATTGACTTAGAATTATAAGTTCAAATAAACTTTATATTAAAGGTACGTTATTCTTTTTTCAATATTAGGTATTTATTGGTTTCTTTGTGTTTTGTATTTTCTGTAACATCATACACTTCAAAGCAATGTGTTTTAAAAAACGGAAATTTCATACTTTAACCCCTATTATACGAAAGGTTCTGGAATAGCAACCACGTACCGGAAGACGCAGCGTTGGAAGGCCTCCCACGAGGTGGACCGATGACCTGGTGAGGGTCGCGGGAATCCGATGGATGCGAGACGCACAGGACCGGTCATTGTGGCGACATTAGGGGGAGGCCTATGTCCAATAGTGGACGTCTTTCGGCTGAAATGATGATGATGATTGATGACCCCTATTATAATAAAGGCGAAAGTTTATATGGGTAAGTGTATTTTATATGGGTATGTGTGTTACTCCTTCTCGCTCAAATAATAATATAATATTCTACAACTTTCACACAAGGCGCTGTGTCCCGAACTAAGCAGATCTTATGCTATGAGTACTAGATAACTGATAAACATACAGTGGACCCCCGGTAATCGCTGACCAGCGTCAACCGCGGTGGCAGGCCTTTAAACCACCTGCTCCTCAGCTCGCGGGCCTACCTACCCCTTCGCGCCTACGCGGCGGGCTTAAATTACACTCTAGGGGTAGGGCAGACCAGACTGTGTGAAGTCGGTTTTGCAGCGATTCGTTTCTGTCACTACATTTTGTAACACAAAATATTGACTCAGAAATCAGAAATCAGAAATCAGAAACGTTTATTTCAAATAGACCAATTACAGGCACTTTTGAATTGTCAAAATGTCAGTCAGTCAAAAAAAACAAGTGAAGCTAAATTGCACGTTCCAAAGCGTAGATCTCTATGGAGAAGAACGTGCAAGAAACTCCATGGACACTCTTTTAAATCATATTATGAGTTACATAAATCTTGGTTACATATTTCATGTCGCTTCTAATATGTGAGCACAATGTAGATAAATAAGAATAAAAACTAATTAAAAAGATAGAAATTGAATTAAGCCACTGGCAGCTAAGAGATGACCAGTCTCAACCGACGGCACCCGTTCACGAGCATGACGCGTGCATCAGCCTCACTCAGCTCAACCATTTTGAAGGGAACTGAATGACCCAATAACACGTGCCACCATCAGCGAGACATTTGAGTGAGCATGACAAACTCTCACCTGCCATGCTCGTAATGTCAAACAAGTTGTAACCTAATAAAAATGCCCCATGGTACTTCACATTCACAAAACTTGAAAAAAAAAGTGCTTCTACATTATACAATACTATTGTTTCCAAATGCAAAAGGTAATAAATTATCATAAGCTCTATTGAAATAAACAAATAAAATAAAATAAGAAAGATTTCGAAAACAACAAAACAAAAAGGGGAATAGTAAGTATCTCTTCCAATAATTAGAAACATATATATTTAAAAAAAAAAAAACACAAAACTTAATTTGAAGGCTGTGGCTGTGGAGCAGAACCGGCATTTAGCCAAGCGTTTTTGTCAAGGATATAATCTTCCAGTTTATAATACGCTTGTCTACATAGTGTGCGTTTAATGCATGTTTTAAATTTGGACTCATTTAGTTGTAGAATCTCAACTGGTATTTTATTATAAAATTTTACACAGTACCCCATAAACTGTGTGACTGTTTATGACACTATTTTAATTTAATATTGAAAATGCTACCAAGTAACCATATATGTATATTTTTGTGACCAAAATTCCGTAAAATATTGTTTTGGTGTGGTGAAAATATGGCAAATAAATCATTTGGCAAATTAAAAAAAGTTCAAAAGAGGCTTCGGTCAATAGCAAAAACTTATTTTGTAAATCGGCGAAACATAGTTCAGTAAAATAATACCTATGACACATGATACTTCGATGATCTAAAAATATGTCAAATAATGCATACCTGTAGCAAAAAAGACGTCGGTCAATAGTTTTCGTTAAAATGAAATTCGAACAAAAAAAAAATCGGAATAGTGATCGGTTCCCCGTCCAATGACTTCTCCCGTTCTACGGTGGGGCGAGAGGGCGTGGCAGATTTTTACTGACTAAAACCACACCTACGTCTTTCACATTGCTCTTTGCGTTCCAGGACCATGACTGTCCTTTGAGGAATTTCCCGTGACTCAAGCGGGCATCGGCCCAACTAGACCCCCTATGGTTTTGTTGACATCTCTTCGAGGTAGGCGGGGGATACTACGCACAAATGACCACTCGGGTTTGGTCGTTACCGGACGGCCGGACGGCGAGCTACCCATTGCTCGTCGTGCCTTGCGATTTCCGACGCCCGGGGCATATCCTGTGGCGGCGCCTGAGGCGTGAGGAACTGTGCCAAGCGTACCGTGCGAATAGTAGAGGTAACTTGTAAAGTTCGGAGTTCATTTGTCAGGTAGCAATTTTAACTTTAATTACAAGTAAAGTTAAAATTGCTACCTGACAATAATTTTATTGCGCACCGTTTTCTTACTGTCATAGCTGTAGTTCCAAAGTTATTACTTTAGTGTCTATGAAATGGTAATTACTGTCATTTATTAAAAAGTTTTACAAATTAGTAGGTAAGTTTAACAATTTATTTTGTGTTGTGGAGTTCTTTAGGTTAAGTATTTCTATTCATTTTCAAAGGTTAACTATCTCTACCTTACTGTACTAATGTCTTAATAGCTTTTACGTTCCGTGTTTTCGTATCGACAGCAAATAATAATAATAATTTTATTTCTTTTACGTAGTAACCTTCGATAGGTACCCTGGCTTTTGGGGTGAGGTACCAGTAAGCATATGGAAGGGGTCCACTGACCTCTTAAAATACCACCCCGATATCCCCTCTGTGTAATGTCTGTTAGAGCTCTTCCCTGGAGATACTTAAAGGAGTGCAAAGAGGGGAGGGCTTTCCTGATTGTCAGTAAGTAAAACAACAATATTATAACATTGCGAACGCGTACTGAAAGACACAGCGTTAGTAGGCCTCTCACAAGCTGGACCGATGACCTAAAGAGGGTCGTGGGAACCCGATGGATGCGAGACGCAAGGGACCGATCATTGTGGTGACACTTGAGAGAGACCTTTGTCCACAGGTGGACGTCCTTCGGCTGAAATGATGATCATTTAAATTACGACTAGACAGGAGCGGTCATAAAGAAATCAATTATATAGCTATGATAAAAAACTAACAAACCACACAAAATGGATAGAGATGATACATTTAATAAGAAAGATAAATGAGTCGTGGAGAGATCAAAAACATTCGGACGCAGCGGTAACGGTAACAGATATCAATTTAATAGTGAATGACAACTCCATATTTTGCTATGCTTCCGATGATAAATCTTTTAAGCACAAACCAGATGATGGACATAATGAGTTTTGGATATACTAATGTGTATCCATAACTCATTTTGTTACAATCTCAACAAGTTTTTTTTAGGGTTCCGTACCTCAAAAGGAAAAACGGAACCCTTATAGAATCACTTTGTTGTCCGTCCGTCTGTCTGCCGCTATAAATACTCAGGTCTGCGGTCCCTTAAAGCTGTGAAAAAATCAAACTACTAAATTAACAAATAAAAAAGATTCGGCCGTTTATGTCGCAAAAAACGTATATTTCGATACTCAAAAGAATCAAAATTCATAGGGTACTTCCCGTTGACCAAGAATCCTGAAATTTGGCATGAAGCAAGGTCTTATAGCACAGGTATAGGAATAAATCTGAAAACAGTAAATTTGTTGTTACCTATGTCACATAAAAATAATCTTTTTTGCAATTCGGAAATATCTTCGAAACTCCATTCGAGATATGTAGTTTGTACGGAACCCTCAGTGTGCGAGTCCGACTCGCAATTGCTCAGTTTTTATATCATCTTCTCGATAATGCCCGTTTATATGTACTTCACCTAAAGCTAATCATTATGTCACTATGGATCTAGTAGGTACACTAGGAATAATAATAATACACTAGGGAATGCCTATACTACAGTATAGGCATTCCCTAGGGAATAGTGTGATTTGAATTTGGGATGTCAAAACTTCCAAATTCAAATCACATTATTCCTTAGGGCAGCTTGAATTCCTCACTTCACTCAGGCTTCTATAACAACTCCCTCGCGGGCCACGGTAACTCTTTCAAATGTTCCCGTAGCCCTAGCAGTTTTGGTCCTGCTAGGGCGATACCCGGCCACCGTAGGCGTAGGCTTGTGGACGACGAGCAAAAACTAGCTCGCTGTCCGCCAGTTCAGTGAGAACCGAGCTCGAATCATCGACGGCGCGTAGTTTTCCAGCGCGCCTCAAAGAGATGTCAGCAAACCCGTAAGGGCCCAGCAGGGCCGATACCCGCTAGGGTCACGGGGAATATCTGAAAAGGAAACCCGTAGTCCTAAAACGCAAAGGGCAAAAAAGGACACAGGTGTGGTTTTAGTCAGTAAAAGTCTGACACGCCCTCCTGCACAACCCAAGAGCGCGAGAAGTCATTGGATAATTTCTCACCTCAAAAAAAACCTGTAGACGTTAAAACCAATTAGCTTTACCAGTAATCGATATTACGGGGTATTTATTATTCAAGACTAATTTACAACTACTAAAAGTTCTTCAAAAGTAGCGACTATTGGACTTGCTAAAGTTCCTTTGGGCTTTTCAAAGCACTTAATATCGGAAAAGTTGCAAATTGATTTACTAATCATACAGAAATCTAGCTACGTTGTAATATTTAAGCTTTAGGAGCTTTAGGGCAAAAAAAGAATTGTAATTTCTAATTGTTAGTCAGATTACCTTCTGAGAAGTTCGTGTCGGGGTAATAATAGTAACAAGGCTTGATTAATATATATATGTTCACACAACTATCCTCAACTATCACACAACACCGTCTAGTCCCAAGCTAAGCAGAGCTTGTGTTATGAGTACTAGACTACTGATAAACATACTTAAAATATTTCTAAAAACATACATATTATAGATAAATTACACCCAGACACAGGTTATCAAGGTTAAGCAGCAGGCGAGGTCAGCCCATGGACGGGTCATCTACCATACCGAGACTCGTGATCTCAAAATAGTGAAAGAAAACATCGTGAGGAAACCGGCATGACGTTCTAGAATCAAAAACTTCGAAGACATGTGACATCTAGCAATACGTACTGGGCCAGCGTGGTAGATTACGGTCCATTCCCTCTCCTAAAGAGGAGGCTTAAGTCCCAACAGTGGGAACATTGAAAGGCACAAACAATGCCGCAGCACTAGCAAGCATCGAACCTACTGGACCCCGTGAATTTATCTAATACAAGCTGCTTCCAAGGGCTTCACCTGGTAAATTATCCAAGGAAACATACTCTCAGGATAAAAAGCTATGTGCTATTCCAGGACATGGTTTACCCGTGTTTCATCAAAATCTGTGTAGCTGTTCGAGTATGAAGAAGTAACAAACATACATACACTCACAAACTTTCACAATTTACGTGTGAGAAGAGCCTAAAATCATGTCATCGTATAACACGTTTTCTTATAGCCTATTTAAAATCAGACCACGTACCATCAATCCATAACAATAAATGACAAAATCCATCGACACAACTTTCATTGAAAAATAAATCTACCCTCAAAATAGACGCGGATCGTGACATCATGAAACGTACGGTTTATTACACGATCGAGACTTGTCACAAATTTGGGACGAAGCCAGAACATGGAAAAAGTATGTAAATAAGTATTTGCATGAAGGAGACGCGTTTAAAACTTGTGCTGTGGGACTTTATAGTGTTGTTAAGGCTGGAAGATTGTGCTTTGATGGGTTCCGCATTGGTGAGAAGTGTTTTTCTTTTAGGTTGAGTGGTGCCAGGTTATTGTTGACTGTACCCTTTGATTTAATGTTGTCTTTCTCTGTAGCTCCATCTATTATCCAGTGTTTTCTGCGCATGGTGATTGAACAAATTTACATCTTCTTTTCGAGTCGATGTATTCAAACAATTTTTTTTCTGACCTGTATTTGGCAACCTATATAGCTCTGTTATTGGCCTCGTATGTATCCTGAAAAGTGTAGGTGGTTGTGCAGAATGGGCAGCATAGCAGGTGACGCATGTTCTGTGTAGCGGCTCCACACTGACACTGTGTTTTTTTTCGGCAGGTGTGGGAAATCCTCATGGACGCCCAGGCTGCCTCACAGATGAGCCAGTCTGGGCAGTGTCAGACTCCTACTGACAAAAACCACACTCCTGCCTTACATTACTGGCACTGTGTTAGAGATGGGTCGAGGAAGCCCCATTTGACCAGATTGTTTTTACAGCGACCCACCTGAGTCTGCAGTCGGTTTCGAGATTTCAAGATTGGCCACTGTAGTTCGTGTCTATCTCGTCTACACGATTTATGTGTTTCTGCTTCGATAGCGCGTATCTCTCGTTTTCTGCAGTGTTTCGAAGAGGTCATAAATCGCATAAAACTTTTACGGCTTTTTAGACATGATTAGTTGTTGTTTATGCTGGGAGTGACAGCCGTCCCGTTCCTGATTACTCTTCTCGATGCGGCTGGCGATCTCGCGGTGAACTTCTGAAGGAGCTATACCTGCTAGAGGGTACCTACAATATCGCAAGGGGTAAGTTTTAAGCATGTCGTTACGATGCGACAGGTATCATTCAGCGCTATTTATCCAGCTTCTTTGGAGTAGGCGGAACGATGCCACACTGGGCATGCAAACTTAGCCGATAAAATAAGACACGCCTGAATTGTGAAGAATTGACCACAACCATTTCGGTCGGTGTTGTGGCTGGCCGGTAATAATTTTTACTTTGAGTTGTATTGTGTTATGTTTTTTATCTACATAAAATTCTTCTCTTTTTTTCCATTCATCTTCCGAAAATTAAAACCTTGTATTCAATTTTCGGAAGTCTTTTATTGCAAAATTCCTGAACACAAATCCACAATACTGCTTGAATTTGTGTGGAAAAACGACATCTCCGAAAGGACGTTATCGTATCAATACGTGCGACTGTTAATTTCCATTACGCTATTTTGATTTCAAACTAATGGAAACATTACATACATTTACGTATTTCGTGTTGACATACACCGAAGGGCAATTTCCTATACATTTCTTGGCATCAGCAATAATCACGAGTAAATACTAGTAAAATCTATATTACAGATATCAAATGCATTGTTAAGAAAAAAAATCCCAATTGTGCTGTTACGTCACAGGAATTTTCGGCTACGTCTACCTTAAACCACTCCCGACTATTTAAACGCACGACCATCGAGAGAATTGGCAACGTCCGAAATACGTAGACGACTACGTCACGAGGAGATCTGGCAACAGCGTGACATTTCCAATTGAATTATTATGCGATTGTTTAGCGCATCCGTTGTTTAGTACCAGTGTCGGGGACGATTAGTCGTGAATCGGTTGAAGTTTGGTAGTGGGTGTTGCGACTTTTTGTCGCAAAGGTTTTATAAGCATTATTTGATACTAGCTTCTGCCAGCGGCTTCGCCCGCATGATAGTAGAAAATTGTTACAAGGGAAGATACTCCCGGGTTAAAAAAGTATCCAAGTTATAGTCTACCCGACTGCAAATTTTAGAGGAGTAACAAACATACACACACAAACCGGAACGGATGGTCGATGGGGCCATCGGTTGGGTTTGTTTTGTATGGGTTCTAGAGTGGCGACCGCGCACCGGAAAACGTTTTCCTACTAGAGAGTAGGCCTGAGTCCTAGCAGTGGGTACATTCATTATAAGGTTGACTTTGGTATGCTCTTCACGTTTCATATAAATCAGCGTCAGCTATTCAGGTGGGATTGATTAAGGAATCAGAAATGAAGATATCCGCAGGAGAACCAAGGTTGCCGACATAGCACGAAGAATCGCCAAACTTAAGTGGCAATGGGCAGGGCACATTGCTCGCACAACAGATGGCCGTTAGGGCCGAAAGGTTCTGGAGTGGCGACCGCGTACCGGAAGACGCAGCGTTGGAAGGCCTCCCACAAGGTGGACCGACGACCTGGTGAGAGTCGCGGTAATGCGGTGGATACGAGACGCACAGGATCGGTCGTTGTGGCGACGCTTGGGGGTAGGCATATGTCCAACAGTGGACGTCTTTCGATGATGATGATACAGAAAAATACATAAAAATGATCTCCATAATATTATAAAGGTGAATGTTTGTACGTACGTCTGTGAGTATGTAAATTACTTTTTCACACTCAAACAGCTGAGCAGACTTGGGTGTTTGGCACACTGGTAAACCAAAGAGGATACTCTTGATCCTGGGAGTGTGTCCCCTTGGGACAATTATGACTAGCCTGTTGGTCTAATAGTTAGTGGCCCTGACTGCTACGCCGGAGGTCGTGGGTTCGATTCCCACCCAGGACAAATGTTTGTGTGATGAGCACGATCATTTGTTCTGTGTCTGGGTGTAATTTATCTATAATATGTATGTATTTAGAAATATATAAGTACGTTTATCAGTTATCTAGTACTCATAACACAAGCTCTGCTTAGCTTGGGACTAGACGGCGGTGTGTGATAGTTGTGGAATATTATTATTATATTATTATTATTCCATTTATTTATTATATTACATACTTATTATATTTTTAAATATTTCCTTAAAAAAAAAAACACATTAAAAAAACATTTAAAAATATAAAAAATAGTAGCCCACCGGCATCGGGAACAGAGTCCAAGCTGCCGGCGGTCAGGGCTCCTGAGAGAGGAATCTCCTAACGATACGCGCCGTGTCTAGGAGTACTGCTTTCTGGATCAGGCCCTTGATCCAGCTGCCTAACGAGAGCCTCCTCAGATGTTGTTCGAGGCTCTTGGCTATTAAGCCATTGGCCGTTACGACTATCGGCACAATGATTGCTCTATCCACTTCCCACATGTCGACAACCTCGCGAGCCAAGTCAAGATACTTAGTTTGCTTATCTTTCTCAGCTTTCACGAGGTTCTCGTCATGAGGGACCGCTATATCAACAATCATTGTGCGACGCTCTAGTCGATCTATCACCACTATATCAGGTTTATTGGCAACAATAGTCCTGTCAGTGATGATAGATCGATCCCAATATAACGTGATATTGCCATTGTCGAGAACTGGGTCGGGCACATACCTATAGTACGGTACCTCTGATTCCACAAGATTGTATTTAAGAGCAAGTTCCTGGTGGATAATCCTGGCTACGAGGTTGTGTCTATGCAAATAGTCTCCGTTAGCTAGATGAGAACACCCAGAAATAATGTGTCGGATTGATTCCCCGGGTCGGTGGCATGCCCGACAGATGTCAACCGTACCGTCCTTCACAATATATTTCCGGTAGTTGTTCGTCATCATAACTTCGTCCATAATCGCAAAGAAAAAAGCTTCAGTTTCCCCGAAGAGGTCACCGAAACGCAGCCAAGATACGGACGCTAACAGGTCTACATCGGGCCCATGTAAGGCCCGGTAAAAGCGTCCGTGAAGCTCCTTGCTCTGCCATACTTCCCTGCGGTCATTAGTATCCAGTACTATAGGTTTGCGCCAGTTCTCGTTAGCCAAGGAGAGCGGAGTGAGGCCCTTGTCCACCGCTACCACATCTCGGTGCATACCCACGTCGGTTTTTAGGAAGTATTCCCTGAGACTGCATACCTCGCGGTTGTGCAGGGTCTTAGCATTTAAGAAGCCACGACCCCCGCACTTCCGCGGGATATACAGTCTCATCACCGATGACCGTGGGTGATGCATCCGATTTGCGGTAAGTAGTGTGCGGACCCTCCTATCCAGGGCGTCAAGTTCTGTCTGAGTCCATTTGAGTATGCCGAAAGAATACATCAATACCGGCATGACCCAACCGTTGAAAGCGCGCACCTTGTTTCCGCCTGATAAAAGACTATTGAGTACTTTATTCAGGCGTCCAAAGAAGCGCTCTTTCAACGATTGTTTCACGTCATCAGTATTGATGCCTAACGATTCCGACATACCCAAATACTTGTAAGTTTCGGTTGAGCAGAGGGATCTAAGGTGTATAGAATCCGAGAGTTGAATTCCCACGGATTCCATAATCTCACCTCTCTTTACATGTATGACTGCACATTTGTCCACACCAAATTCCATCCTGATGGCACTACTAAAGGTTTCAGTTACCTTCAGTAGCTCCACCAGCTGCAAGTTGTTGGGGGCAAAGAGTTTCAGATCGTCCATGTAAAGAAGGTGAGATATGACCTGACCGCCTCTTTTCAACCGGTAACCTAAGCCAGAACCCTCCAGCAGTGTGCTGAGCGGGTTCAAGGCTAGGCAAAACCACAGTGGACTCAGACTATCACCCTGGAATATGCCACGCTCAATCCTTATCGGTTCGTTGTTCTCCTGAATCTGTCGACATCCCGGATAGTGAAGGACTGTTCTCCACTGCCCCATACATGACATCAGGAAGGTGCGCAGAGTTGCATCAACTTTATAAGTACAGTTAGAAAAGAAAGAAAGAAAGAAAAACATTTTATTTGCCGGAAAAGGCGCAAACTTATAACTAAACTCTTAGTTCTAGCACCCTCATGAGCCATGTATGAGGAACAGAGTCATATTGATTCTTCCGAGAACGTCGAACCTGTTGGCTAATGGCAATATCGATGAGGAGCAGCTCCTTAGTACCGCGGGACCCGTTCCTACATCCATTCTGAGAGGCAGACATGATAGAATTTGTCTCAATATGACTATTGATTTTAGCTCTCAGAATGGATGTAAGAACTTTATAGACCGTCGGCAAACACGTGATCGGTCTATAATTTTTGGGTTCCGCAGTACTACCTGATTTATGGAGCAGGTGGGTTATTCCTGTCGTTAGAAACTGGGGCAGCGACCCTGACTCTAAGGCAGACTGGAACTGAGATGCCAAGCGAGCGTGCGACCTTTGGAACCATTTAACCCAGAAATTGTGCAGCCCGTCCGGCCCAGGAGATTTCCAGTTAGGCAATGGACGGACTGCACGGGCTACATCTTGGGGGCTGATGGTAATTGCCCCCATTTCTGGTAAAAGATCGCATGCGCGCTTGACCTCTCGAATCCAATCACCCTCGGTGTGACTGACAGGCGCCGACCAAATGCTGCGCCAAAATGAACACATGGCGTCATCATCCGGCAGGCGCGTATCAGTCACACCTTGGTCCGATCGCTCCCAATCCCTGTAAACCCACCTTTCGTTGCTTTGGAATGTACGATTCCGAGTGTACCGCTCCACTCGCCGCTTGTACCGACGAAAACGGTTTGCCCATGCATAGATTTTCTGCTTCAGGAAGTCGATACGCTCTGTGATGCAGGGCAGATAATCTCGAGGACTAATATCAGTCCCCGAGAATGCCCGCCTCACAAAGCGCATCACCCTAGGGCGAGTGTTGCCCTCCCTGAAGCAGATAAGCTTACCGATGAGTGCTCTAGCCTCACCGATACGGTGCTCTATCCTGCACTGCCAAGCTGGCACAGCTGGTCGTGTAGCTCTGTCACAATTAGGAAATTTAACATGCGCTACACGACATGCCGCTACAGCCGCACAGTACAAGATTGAGTGGGTATCAGTGAGGTCTTTACTGCTATCAAAGCAATTTGATAGCTGTGAATCTAGAGCACACTCCAGCGCCCTATTTCTCTTGTGCATGGGCAAACGAGGTAGACGAGGTCTAAGCCCCGGCGGTGTGGAACGGTACTCTCGAAATGCGTCCTCCAAAGCGCCCCTCAATCGATCATTACATTGGGTACTCACAGATATAGCCGCGTCATCATCGGCGTCACCAACCTGGACGGGTCGCGGTGAAGCAGTGGGCAGACGTTGCACCGCGGCCGATGTTGTAGCAGGTGATTATTATTATTATTATTTTTTATTATTATTATTAATAATTTTCTACTTTAACGTGAAAAGCCGCTGATAGAACTAGCTCCTATAGATTTTAACGAACTCTCTTTCAAATACTAGTCATGTCTTTAAGAATTGAAAGACAAGTACTTACTGGAAAATTAATGAGACTAGGTTGACATCCAAAGCTGACTACAGCTTCGTTAGCCAAAATAACAAGCTTGAAGCACGTGGTTTACGTACAAATTGTGGAGTCACGGCATTTGTTGTGTTAGTGCAAGCGTTTCTAGATGAGGACATGGTTTTGAAATTAACTCATCAACCTTTTCAGATGATCTTTCTAAAGTTTCCCGAGTTCTTATTGTACCGAGAAATTTTATCTTCTTCGTTACATAGAATAGAATAGAATCCGATGATGGAATGGTCTTAGCGGAATTATATAGGGTGACTGGCAATTAGTGTACGATACTTAAACACGTGATTGTGCTCATGATAACAAACAATTTTTGTTATGGGAGCAAAGCCGAAATCGCGAAAAAAATATCAGCTGTTCAGTACATTAGGCAAACATAAATGTACTGAACAGCTGATTTTTTTTTTCGCGATTTTAGGTTTGTTCCCATAGTAAAATTTGTTGGTTATCATGAGCACAATCACGTGTTTAAGTATCGTACACTAATTGCCAGTCAGCCTATATACGATTGGTTTGAATTCACGTAGTAAGTTAAAACTTTTTCAACACACGCATCATACTTCGTACTAATATTATAAAGGTGAATGTTTGTGTACATACATACATATTCAGCCTTTTTTAATGTTCCCAGTGCTGGGACTCAGGCCTCCTCTCTTTAGGAGAGGGAATGGGCCGTAATCCACCACGCGGGCCCAGTGCGGGTTGGTGGATGTCACATGTCTTCGAATTTTTGGTTCTAGAACATGCCGGTTTCCTCTCGATGTTTTCCTTCACCGTTTTGAGAGCAGTGGTGATGAAATAAATTACACAAAGTAATGCGCCTGGCTGAGTTTGAACCTACAATTCGTAAGTCGGGACCGTTACCACTCGGCCACCACTGCTCTGTGTTGCAATGTTTGTGTGTCTGTTTGTTACTTCTTTACGGTCGAACAGCCGAACAGATTTGGATGAAATTTGGCACATGAGTAGACCATGGGTTATACTAGTTATCCTCTTCTTAGTCGTTCACTCTTGACAGAGTGATCTTGGTTGATAATATTGCATTTTCGTTGGCGAGTGAGGCGCCCGCGATGCGTCTCCACTTGTTACGGTCTACAGCGTCTCAGGAACTCAGGACTCAGGAGGTTTGTGTTGCAGCTCTGATGAAGTCTGTCCAACGCGTAGGTGAGCGACCGCGTGATCGCTTCCCCTCCACTTATTCCTGGACAACGAGACGCTCCAAGGAGTGTTCGTTGCGAACAACGTGACCGAAATATTTGAGAATGCGTACCTACTTGTAATAGGATACACCAGGAGTAAGTTCCTTTGGGACCACTTTCTACTTTCACACGGACGAAGCCGCTGGCTGCAGCTAGTTAAAAGTGATTTTATTTACTAATATACAAATCGCGTATTGAATGGCCCGCTTTACCTGGGCGCTTGGATGATGGCCAATGAGTACGCTTTGAAATATTGCTTACAATATTCAATACCACATCCGTCGACACATAGTATAATAAAATTAGAGTTAACTTTACTGTACATTGAGAGGGATGTGACAATAATATATCTATTATCTTTATATATATCATTTTTCTGTACGAGTGTTTGTCACCTAACACCAAATTAAAATTCAATTCAAAGCATTTTATTTCAAATAAACCATTTACAGGCACTTTTGAAATGTCAAGAAGTCAGTCACTTAGAAAAAGTGATGATAATTGCACAATCCAAAGCGTAAATCTCTATGGAGAAGAATGTGCAAGAAACTCCATGGACACTCTTTTCAATCATATTATGTATTACAAATATCTCGGTTACATGTTTCTTGTCGCTACTATCATGTGAGAACAATTTAAATAAAGTAAAAATAAAAACTAAATATAGATATTAAAATAGCAACTGGCAGCTAAGAGATGACCAGTGTCAACTGACAGCACCCGTTCACGGACATGACGTGAATATTAGCACCACTCAGCTCAACCAACACACGCGCCACCATCAGTGAGACACTTGAATGAGCATGACAAACTCTCAACTGCCATGCTCATTTATGTCAAACAAGTCCAATATAGTAATCTCAAAACCATAAATAGCTCCATGGACTCACATTTACAAACTTTGAAAAAAAGAAAGCTTCTACATTATACAATTAGGTACCTACTGTTATATTTTCAAATTTCGAAAAACATAAAAAACACCTTGTACACCCTTTCCTTTGTACACCCTAGTGGTAGTGGAGCTGGACCAGTATCCTAAACGGCTTGACCGATTAGGATGAAACTTAGTGTGCACATTTGAGTGGGTTCCTGGATGGTTTAAAAATGCAATAGAACCCGGTAGGTGGCGCTGGAATCGGTTTCTCAATTTTCTTTCCTAACGAAAAGCCAGTTTTCGGGCAGGACAACGTCTGCCGGGACCACTAGTCTCTATAATTATATAAAAGGAGAATCTGACGGACTGATATGTCAACTATCCTTGTCCGAAACTATTGGGACAAGGATCGTGAAAATCTGTACAAGGTTTCCTATTATGATGGCTGTGAAAAAAAATTTGTGACGAAATCAAAAAAATTAAACCCTCGTGATAAACATTGCATGTTACCATTATGTGAACGTAATTATTGTACGATACGAGTACGAGCTAGTTTTCGACGAAGTATGTTTAAAAAAAAATACCATTTTCGGACGTTATGAGATTATCCCATTTCGGTATTTTACAGGTTGCATTTTGGAGAGTTTGCGCGGGAATTGCATGACTTGATTCCGCCATCTCCTTTCTACCATCGGACAACCCGACGTACGGCGAGTATCCACCCTTACGCTGTTGAAATTTCTACGGTCAGGACTAAGCATTTCGCTTCGTCGTTTATACCGCGTACATCGAAGGACTGGAACAATTTGCCTGCTGTGGTCTTCCCGTCCAACTATAATTTAGGTGTCTTCATGGCTAGAGTGAATAGGCTCTTAATAAACTAGTGCGCCTCACCATCAACGATTGCATCACTGCTTACCATCAGGTGGGATCGCAGTCAAGCACTGGTTTATATCGATTAAAAAAACCCTATAATATCAATAAACAATTTACCTGTGCAATTGCCATTTGCCTGTGTTTAATATACGTGTGCAGATTCTTTTGGGTCACCTTATTACTAACAGGAATTGGATACACTTTCCGAAGCGCAGATGCCAATCACTCAATTGTAACGCCAATCGCACTGACAGCCAACTACATTTCAGACGCCTAGTACTCATTAATACTACAATAGCATAAAGCTTTGTATGCACTACGAGACTATTTGGTAAAAGGCATAAAATATGTTTCTATATTCACTAATTCTGCCATCGGACAACCGAACGTACGGTGAATGTCCAATCTTACGTTGTTGACACCTCTACGGTCTGGACTAAGTGTTTCGCCTCGTCGTTTATACCGCGTACATCGAAGGACTGGAACAATTTGCTGCCGATTATAATTTAGGTATCTTCAAGGCTAGAGTGAATAGGCTCTTAATAATGTAATTCGATTTACCATCATCGATTGCATCACTGCTTACCATCAAGTGAGATAGTGGTCAATCGCGAGTCTATCCATAACAAAAAAATAAAAAAGTTGGGATCGCAGTCAAGGCACTAGTTTAAACCAATAAAAAAAATATATATTTACGACTATAAAAGACTTCGTCGATATCTCACAAACTTTTAACGTGTGAAAGAACATTTAACATTGGTCAACATTTGTCTGCGGCTTAAGGTTTACTAGTAGTGGCCCAGTGCCCAGAGGTAACAACCCCGACTTACGAGTTGTAAGTCGCAGGTTCGAAGCTAGCCAGGCGAATTACTTTGTCTATATGGATGGACTGTGTTATATTTTTTAACAACTTTATGTAATTTACCCATATTAGCAAATAAATAATTACGATTTATGTTTTCTAATTTATTTCATCACCACTACACTCAAAACAGTAAAGGAAAACATCTTGAATTGAAATGTCCTAGAATCAAAAATTCGAACACATGTGACATCCACCAATCTGCACTAGGCCGGTGACGTGGATTACGGTCCATCACCTTTCATATAGAGAGGAGGCCTGAGTCCCAGCAGTGGGAATATTATAAGGCTGATTATGCGTTATGAGCGAAACAGAAAGCCTCGGGATGACCTTTGTGATCCACAAAGGTTATCCCGAGACTTTTTGGCAGGAGCAAATTATACTCTATACTCCATTCGCAATAAAATTAGGCATTTAAACAATCCTTTTTTACTGTCCGTTCAACCGATTCTGACTTCTATTCCGTATACATAAGGACGGCATTAAAAGCAAAAAAGTGGTTACAATACCAACTATTTACTGCAGCCGTCCTTTGTCATGCTACCAACGCAATAAAAGTTAAAATCGGTTGAAGGAACAGTAATAGAGATAGATAGATATATTCTTTATTGTACACCAAAAAAAAAAAAATTACAATAGGAATTGCCTGCTGCGGTCTTCCCGTCCGATTATAATTTAGGAGTCTTCAAGGCTAGAGTGATTAGGCCCTTAAACTAGTGCGCCTCACCATCAACGATTGCATCACTACTTACCATCAGGTGGGATCGCAGTCAAGAAGCACTAGTTTATAACAGTAATAAAAAGGTACTTAAAATTAATAGGGTGTCACAATGGGCGGTCTTATCGCTAAAAGAGATGTTTTACATTGTCTGTAACCTTTGGATATTTTTGACAGATAAGGAAAAAAAGATACGCAGGCAGTTCGTGATGAAAAAGGTTTGTTCAAATAAGATGCGAATGTAGTATAGACAAACAATACTTTAATAGTAATGTTTATTTTAAACTCTAGTCGCTAAGTCTCGAACTTCAGTGCGGAAGAGCTTTCCATTCTATTTTAATCAAAAATAAGACTGTCGCATTCAATTTTGGAATTTCCACATTCACATCGTCCGAAACTGCTTCAGTTCAAAATAGACGAACCATCTGTTTTAACAGACAACTGTCCTAGAAACTAAAATATACTGACGCCCCTTTACAATAAGTCGGTAATGCGCTATTACAGATTTCTCGCTGTTGACATTTTTTTATGTTCCACAACGCCCTCTAGTCCCAGTAGAGTGTAACTCGACATAGTGTCCATGGAGTTTCTTGCACGTTCTTCTCCATAGAGATCTACGCTTTGGAACGTGCAATTTAGCTTCACTTGTTTTTTTTTTTTGAACGACCGACATTTTGACAATTCAAAAGTGCCTGTAATTGGTCTATTTGAAATAAACGTTTCTGATTTCAGATTTCTGATTTCCCAAACTAAGCAGGGCTTGTGGTATGAGTATTACACAACCAATAAACATACTTATATATTTCTAAATACATACATATTATAGATAAATTACACCCAGACAGAACAAATGATCGTGCTCATCACACAAACATTTGTCTTGGGTGGGAATCTAACCCACGACCTCTGGTATGACAGTCAGGGCCACTAACCACTAGAACAACAGACCAGTCAAATTTCGGGAGCTATGGACTGAAATACACCATGTATTATTCTTTCTTCAGATTTTACGATTATGATGTTTATGAAGATGACGATTTTCGTATTGTATTTTAGTTAGTTGCGTTAATCGGAGTAGATATTGGTGTAAATAACATTCCATTTTGACTTCATAGTTACATTTCATAAATAGCTTCTTTGTTCTCTGAAAAGATCATCATCTCTCCAGCATTTACCCAACTAGCATCCGGTTAGACTGGAAACCGACCCCAAGTCTGATTCCAGATCCAATCTACCCAGATGCAGCTGAATACCTGTGTTTTATATGGAGCCACTGCCTGTCAGATCTCGACAACACGATACTCTTTGGATAGATTCTGATTCTCTGAAAAGATATTCAACAAAAACAGAACTTATAATTTTTTCTGTAAAATTATAAATTTTCGATTACCGACTTATTGCTTGGCGGCATCGATTTAGAAATATTCTCTCACATCGGCGCGTGAGTTTGTCGCTTTTGTTCATTTATCTTCAAACTTTGTGGCTTACAGGTTGGGCAGCGCTCCAAGTGTCAATTGTGAACGTATGAGAATCGTTTGTAGCTATTAGTAACAAGAAACATGTCATTATTTCTTGTAAATTAATTTAAGGTTTATTTATTTTATTGTTTTCTTTATCGTCGAGAATTAAAAAGGTTGACAGTATAATGTATGACAACTAAAAATAGAGCAGGCAAAAACAATATTATGGTAGTAAGGGCTTTGCCAAACATGCTACTTTTATAACCAGCGCAGCGAACGGCGATTTCACAATAGGGGGCCATACCGTGACGTCTTATAACCATCGTGGTAGGGCCCAGGGGGTCGTGTTTCGAAAATTCACTGCGTTTTAGTACGATACTAAAAGTGTAAATAGAGTCGCCGCACACGCCGCCACGAGAAGCTAGAAGCGAGACACAAAGGTAGCTGAAGAGCACAACAGCCACTTTTGGCCGGTGGTGCTACTTTCTTTAACCCATGGGCGCAGTTTCATAATGGACTCTGACCAAGGAGGTTTAAATTCGCGAGTGGCGTGTGGCAGTGCGGGCGACAAGACGCGAGTAGCGTGTGGCGGCCACCGGTGCCAACCGTGTGAGGCGAGTCCATATAAAATGTGTGAAAACTACTGGAAATATGCCGGTGGCAGCGTTTTGTGGTTCTGGCCGGGGTGGTTCGTGTGCAGCGACCCTTACTGGTCCCTGTAACCTGTATAAAAATCACTACATACGTTTTTCAAGATAAATGCCAGCTCTTTGTATAGAATAACTGGAAAGTAACAAACATAGACATAATTATATATATATATATATACAAAATTTCTCCTTTATAATAGATATTAGTGTACAAAAAATTCAAAAATAAGTTATTAAAGCTATTGTGTGTGTCCCTTTGTACACTAGCTAAATATAAATAAATATCGGCTCACTGGTTCATGCACTACGTCTTCGCTCCCTGAATGCTGTCCATTGAATCGTAAAAATCGAATACGTAACTACAGACGACCATAAGAAATGGCGCGCACTGGTAACTTACAAAAAGTCACGGTGACAAACCGTGACTTTTTGTTTACTGTCACCGTGCTTATGAACCCAACGTGTGGTGCGCGCACTTGAACACGTGACAGTTGTGTAAAAAAATCAAAACTTTTTTTTATTAGCTTTCATGGTTATAAGTACCTACTGCGATATTACAGAAAATACAAAACACAAAGAAACCAATAAATACCTAATTTCGAAAAAAGAATAACGTATCTTTCACATAAAGTTTATTTGAACTTATTATTCCAAGTCCATTCCGGTAAGTCCCTTCTTTGAGGCGTGGTTTGAAAGACCTCACGGCGTCCTCACCTTCCGCATGACGCAGGTTCTCACCGAACACGGGAAGTTCGGGAAGTTCCTGCACCGGATTCGTGCGGAAGCGACGCCCGGGTGTCGCCACTGTGTGGACCGCCCGGAGGACACGGTGGAGCACACGGTGGAAGTGTGCCCCGCTTGGGAAGAGCAACGCCGTGTCCTCGTGGGGGCGATCGGCGGCGGCGATCTCTCGCGCCGGGCCTTGGTACAGGCCATGGTCCGGAGTGAGGAGGAGTGGCAGGCGGTCGCCTCCTTCTGCGAAGCAGTAATGCTAGCAAAGGAGGCGGCCGATCGCGTGAGGCAACGGCAACGGTCCTCACGCCCCAACCGCCGCCGGGATTCCGATCCCGATTTCCGGCCACTGTAGGCGCGGGCTTGCGGACGACGGGCAATGGGTGGCCCGCCGTCCGACCGTCCGGTAACCATCCGGACCGAGCCCAAGTCGTCGACGGCGCGTGTTGTTCCGCGCGCGCCTCAGGGAGATGTCAGCAAATCGTAGGGGCCCTGCAGGGTCGAAGCCTACTGGGGCCATGGGTAGTGTGAAAACGAAACCGTGGCTCTGGGACGAAGGCAACGAAGGAACAGGAGTGGGTTTTTAGTCAGTAAAAGTCTGACACTATCTCCCGCTCCGCCCAAGAGCGGGATTTGTCATTAGATGATTTTCCCACCTATAAAAAAAAAAAGTCAATTCAAATAATATAACACTTCAAAGCAACCCGTTTTAAAAAACGGCAATTTCATAGGTAAAAACTGAATTATTTAACTGGCTTGTTGGTCTAGTGGTTAGTGGCCCTAACTGCCATGCCGGAGGTCGTGGGTTTGATTCCCAACCAAGACAAATGTTTGTGTGATGAGCACGATCATGTGTTCTGTGTCTGGGTGTAATATCTATAATATTATGATGTATTCAAAAAATATTTAAGTATGTTTATCAGTTGTCTAATACTCATACCACAAGCTCTGCTTAGTTTGGGACTAGATAACGTCGTGTGATAGTTGTGGAATATTATTATTTTATAAAAACATATTTTACTATCCATTTATTGAGTTTCTGTTTGCAGACATACACTACAAAAGTACATTAATTTAAATCTTGAACAAAAGGATAAACGTTTACCACACATCACTGCTTTACACTCTGTGAGAGGATTAACTACCATTTTACCTCATATTTTAAATTTTTACTCCTCATAATTCATTCCCTACATATTTCGTAGACAACAGAAAATATCCAGTAGTGTGCTGAATGGGAAAGTTGGTTTGTATGTGGCACATAATATTTTATTGTTATTTATAAAATAGGTAAGATACACAAACATCAATATAGTTTAAGATATCTTTTTAAACAAAAGCGAAATACCACTCACTGATTAATCACGAAATCTCAGAAACTATAACACCTACAAATTTAAAATTTGATAGGTAGGTTTCTTATAGGGTGTAGACGCATCCGCTAAGAACGGATTTTCCGAAATTCACCCCCTAGGGGGTTGAAACGGGGGTCCAAAGTTTGTATGGAGAAACCGACTTTCACGCGGGCGAAGCCGCTGCTAGAAGCTAGTATTTTATATTGATTACAGTCACCCAAAGGGCAACGGAAAGGGCCATGTTCGGAGTTTCCTTTCTTGATGGTATCAGGAATGAAGATATCCGCAGAAGAACCAAGGTTACCGACCGACACAGCTCGAAGACTCGCAAAATTTAAGTGGAAGTGTGCAGAGCACATTGCTTGCAGAACAGATGGTCGATGGGGCCGAAAGTTTTGAAAGAGCGACCGCGCACCGGAAGACGCAGCGTTGGAAGGCCTCCCACAAGGTGGACCGACGACCTGGTGAGAGTCGCGTTAGATGCGAGACGCACAGGACCGTTCGTTGTGGCGTCACTTGGAGGAGGCCTATGTCCTACAGTAGACGTCTTTCAGCTAAAATGATGAATATTTAAAGTTTAGCAATTAGGCAAACAAAACCACGGGAAAAGCTTAGTATAATGTAATGTAGAAAAACAACACTTTTCCAAATTGCGGTCTGCGAATAGGAGAAAAACAAGTGTCGTGTTAATCCCGCTGAAATTTTTTGACATTTAGAGAAATTCTCGCTTTGAAAAGTGCAAAATTAAAACTTTCTCTTATTTCAGAGGACTTGATTAAACGTTTTGACGTCGTCAACCAGTGAATGCTTGATGGAAAATAATTTCCGAGCTTTTTCCTGTTGAATCTACGAGGTGCACTCGATCTATACCTACAAATACTTAAAAATAAAATATCTGTTTGTAATATATAAATTAATTTTTTTTTACTAAATGCGTACATTATGAAAGTATATTCCAAATCTATCATAAAAATGCAATTTATAACATTTTGTCTGTCTGTGTTTGTTCCGGCTGATCTCCGAAACGGCTGGACCGACTTTCACTGATAGATAACTGATATTATAAGGAGTAACTTAGACTACTTAAAAAAAAAACCTCTGGAAATTGTGTCCAAACGGGCACCGGCTAGTTTCAAATAAAATTACGAATTATAATCATATATTGGATTACAGAAAATATCACATACATTCGTTAGCAGCCATATAATGTTCCCACTGGTGGGAAGCAGGCTCTTTATGAGAGGGAATGGGCCGTAATCTTTTTCGCAGACTCAGTGCGGATTGGTGGATGTCACATGTCTTTAAATTTTGATTCTAGGACATGCCGATTTCCTTACGATATTTTCCTTCACCGTTTCGAGAGTAGTGGTGATGAAATAAATTAGAAAAGAAAAGAAAGAAAGAAAGAAAAAGAGTTTATTTACGTCAAACATGGTGCATACCTTAAAAATAAAAACAAATAACAACAACGACTTATATTATGAGTGGTAGTATATGCGCCACATCCGCGCAAAACGGCCAGCGCTCAGCAAAATGCTGGGGCTCGTGTAAGACAGAGCCTCAGCGCTGATTTTCAGCACCAGCCATCGTCGACGGTGAGACGTTGATCGGTCAGCAAGGATTACATATTATATACTTAAAATCACTGAATAAACCAACCAAAAACATAAATAACAATAAACCATTATTATATATGTAAAGGGTTACAAAAAAACTTTGGCTGGGTATGAACTCGCGATCTACAACTCGTAAGTCAGGACCGACACCTCTGGACCACCACTGCATACATTCATTAGTTCTAATTTAGTGTATCACTACCGATATATGTCGTGGGACCTGCAGCGAACATAGGTGTATGAAATACCCCGATGCCACCCCCTGCCACCCAGCACGATCGATCACAATTTGAGTATGTATTGTGGCATGGGTACTACCATGATTGATTATAATCAATCAATGGTCCATGGGGAATAATTAGCACGCGAGCGCTGGTTCTTCTGTGAAATCCAAAACAATATTGTATGGAACAGTCAAACTAGTTATTATCGTCAAAATCGGTAGCATATCTAAAACAAAAATTTTGTCTTATTTAACAAAGAATAACGCAGATCTGCTATTACGGCAGATCTCCTTTTCTACTGTTAGCCTTTTATTCATTTATTGTAATATGTGTTTAAATCATTATATTATATTATTCATTATATCATAACCATATTTTCAAAATGTAACCGTGTTCCCAAGTGAAATTCCATTAATAGTTGTTAAACTGACTTTTGTCGGTTGACAGCAAGTACGTAGCTGTCAAGGTAGGGAGACTCACTTGTGAACACGGCATTCAAGCTTGAGCAGTCGCAGAGCGAACACGTGTACTTGTTAAGCAGTGTTAAACCAAGTATATGTAATAGTGCTATTAAAAGAACTTATATAAACCACTACAAAGACTTTATTTTATTTTTCTTCGCAATCCTCAAGTGAGTTACACTACATAAAAATGACTCCCTATTGGGCACGTCATCACGCGTGAACGGCAAGATCAATTTCGCTAATTATTTTTTTTTGTTTGTCATATTTCGTGACACTTGAAATTCCAAACCACACCTTTGATTTCTAATATCTTTTTTAACTAAGATACCTCCATTAACTGTGAATGGTTATTAACTTATTTTTCATTTTTAAGGTTTCTTATCTCAAAAGGAAAAAACGGAACCCTTATCATCACTTTGTTGTCCATCTGTCTGTTTGTCTGTCTGTCAAGACCTTTTATCTTGGGAACGCATGGAGGTATCGAGTTGAAATTAAAATCATATACTCAAGTCTGCGATCCCTTGAAGCTCTGAAAAAAATCAAACTTCTAAGTTAACAAAAAAAAAGATAAGGCCGTTTATGTCACAAAAAACGTGTAATTCGACACTCTCAAGGGAATCAAAATTAAGGGTACTTCCCGTTGACTAAGAATTCTGGAATTTGGCTTAGAGCACAGGTATAGGAATAAATCTGAAAACAGAAAATTTGTTTTTACGCGACCAAAAAAGAAAAAAACTTATGCGATTCGGAAAAAATCAACGAAACTCCATTCGAGAATTGACCTATTTACGTAAGTAAGTTTGTACGAAACCCTCAGTGCGTGAGCCCGACGTCCGACTTGCCCAGTTTTTTTTTTTAATGTTGAACTTGTAATGCTGAATTTTAATAATGATATAACTGGTAGTCGAAACCCTTCCGTATCTTAAAAAAATATCATAGGTATTATTACGGCAATTGCCGTATCAATAATAACACTGAGTCAAACAAATGTTTTAAGACACGAATTCCGAAATTGTTCAAAAGAGTTGCGGCTCTAGGACACTAAGGGCAACTGAAGGAACACAGATGGGTTTTAATATATAAAAGTTTAACACTCCCTCTCGTTTCGCCCAGAGCGGGATAAGTTATTTGGAGAATTTCCACCTCAAAAAAAAGGATTGTAAGTACACGAGGAAAAACGGATTGTTCTAATAACAAAAACGTCTAAACATTTAATTTTAATTAAGGAATGTTTAAAAAGAGTCGGAGAAATATCGTTCAAAATGCCCAGAATAAACATTTGTTTAGGTTATTCAAAGTCTAAAACTAAATCAAAATAAGAGGGAATTAAACCCTTGATCAAAGGTTGTTTTGGAGTAACTTCATAAATATTGATGAAAATGTTTTGCCAATTGTGATAACTATGTTTTTGCCAGCGGCTACGCCCATGTAAAGGTAGGTTTCTCCATTTAGCATTAGCATTATGAGCCTTTTTAATGTTCCCACTGCTGGGACTCAGGCCTTCTCCCTAGGAGAGGGAATGGGCCGTAATTCACCACGCGGGCCCAGTGCGGGTTGGTGAATGTCACATGTCTTCGAATTCTTGGTTCATACTTCTACTACTACGGTAGGTACTTCCCGTTGACCCAGAATCTTGAAATTTGGCATGAAGCAAGGTCCTATAGCACAGGTATAGGAATAAATCTGAGAACAGTAAATTTGTTGTTACGTCACAAAAAAAATCTTTTTTTGCGATTCGGAAAAATCTTCGAGACTCGGGAATTCAACTATTTACATAGATAAGTTTGTACGCAGCCCTTAGAGCGCACTTGCTCAGTTTTTTACTGGTGCATAAAGTTTTAATAAATAAATAATTTTCACCTATCACGTGAGCAAAGCCATTGGTAAAATTAGCACACCCACTATCATCATAGTTTAACCAGTCTACCTCAACTACAAATAAGCACAGGTGCAAAATCAACTCAAGCGCATACAGCCTAAGAATACATTCTAAGAGGATCCCAGTTAATCCTGTTAGCATATAGAGGATTAGCATATTTACGTGTCGGAATACGTCTCCTGCGCAGTCGGTTAGAAACGTTACAAGACTAAATTCTTTAGTAATCTTTTGCTCGTGTCTGTACTTATTTTTATTTTAGCCCAAAAATGTCTCTGGGGAATGTGGGCGGAAGAATAGGGAGATAGGGTTTGAGCTCAATAAACAGAATTAAAATTAAATTAATTAGAAGGAGTCCACTGACGCACTGGGTATCGATAACTAATGATGATAGAACAAAAATAAACATTTGAAAGTTTTTATATAAGTGATATCGTATATTAGGCAGTTTGTCGAAATCTATATACATATTTTAATATAGTATAGTGTGTGTAGTAGTTTACACGTATGTGAGTTAGACTGAGGGGTACGACAACTAAATAGTGCAAAATAACTTTAATTTCGGAAGTCGGTCATATACAACGAAAGACAAAACTATTACAGAAACATACTATTTAGTGTTTTTAGGATTCCGTAGCCAAATGGCAAAAAACGGAACCCTTATGGATTCGTCATGTTTGTCTGTCCGTCCGTATGTCACAGCCACTTTTTTTCGAAACTATAAGACTGACAGAGAAATTATAAGAGATACTATACTGTTGAAACTTGTTAAGTAGATGTATTCTGTGAACAGCATTAAGATTTTCACACAAAAATAGAAAAAAAACAATAAATTTTGGGGGTTCCCCATACTTAGAACTCAAAATCAAAATTTTTTTCATCAAACCCATACGTGTGGGGGGTATCTATGGATAGTTCTTCAAAAATGATATTGAGGTTTCTAATATAATTTTTTTCCAAACTGAATAGGATGCGCGAGAGACACTTCCAAAGTGGTAAAATTTGTCCCCCCCCCCCCTGTAACTTCTAAAATAAGAGAATGATAAAACTTAAAAAATACATGATGTACATTACCATGCAAACTTCCACCGAAAATTGGTTTGAACGAAATCTAGTAAGTAGTTTTTTTTTAATACGTCATAAATCGTAAACCGCAATTTACCTTTCAAGTTTGTACGGAACCCTCAGTGCGCGAGTCCGACTCGCACTTGCTCAGTTTTTTAACATTGAAATCGGTTGTATTTTATATATATGTTACTGGCCAAACCAGATTTTAGGATGACCTGGTTTAGCCTTGGCGAAAACCGCGATATTAGTCCAAGAGCGAGCGAAGCGAGCTCGGAATTTTAGGGCACCCCGACACGGACAAGTTAGGTTAGAAGGCTGAGGCGAAAGCGGAGTGGAGCGAAGCAGCTACTTTAGTCTTTGTGCTTATTATTTTCTTATAACCACAAAGAAATAAGAGCTCCGCGAGGCGTGTAGGGCGAACTGGTTTGGCCTAGGCGAAACTAATTCATCATAAAATCTGGTTTGGCCAAAAACATATTATACAACTTTAGTTTTAGTACTTATATGCGAAACCCGAAACACGTGTCTAGTATTTTTATGTAAAGAATCTATGTACAAAATTTCATAACTGTATCATGAAAAATCACAAAGATATAAGCTTGTTATGTTACCTGGTTGTCCGCATAAATACATGGTCACCAGGCCATCCGGGCGATTGAAGGGTTGTTTTGCTCCCGCACCCAGCTGTGCGCTGGTGCCTAATACCCGCTATGACCTACCGTGACTTGTGATGTTCCTTAGTGTTGGTGGTGTACTACTTGTGACTGTTTTATATATTTTTCGGAAAAAATATAACATAGTGTAAAAATTATTGGAATTGACTCAGTTACTGATTCTGAACAAATTATATTCAGGTTTCGTATATCTTACTAAAAATAATGTTATATACAGATTGTCTTCTACCTGTCAGCTTCATTACCCGGGGAGTATGGTCCCTCGGGATAATTTACTACTTTAACGCGGACAAAACCGCTAGCAAAAGCTAGTATATGTCTAATAAGATAGACTTACCTATCTATTACAATTTAATATAGAACGAAACAACATAATCCAATACCTGCAAGCTACAAGCTTACAATATTAATCAAATCCAACGACCCACGCAAACCTACCCTATCTAATATAGAACTGTGACGTCATAAGGTAGAAATGCCATCCATTACGGATCTATTAGGGACTGTTAATAGATAATAGTTGACGTAACGTGAACCCACGTCAGGAAGACGGTGACAACGTACGTACATGACATGTTTGAAATTACTTTCTGCATTAATTAGAGTTGGCTCAACTTGGCGTGATTAACTTCGAAGTTTGACTTGTGAATGTGGATAGTTTAAATGTCAGTTCATATTTTAACCGCTTTTATTTCAAGAGTTATATAACGGGCATGGAGACGCTTGGGGGAGGCCTATGTCCAACAGTGGACGTCTTTCGGCGTTTTTTTTCGGTTGGAAAATCATCTAATGAAATCCCCCGCTCTTAAGCGGAGCGGGAGATAGTGTTAGACTTTTACTGACTAAAAACCCACTCCTGTTCTTTCGTTTCCTTTCGTACCAGGACCGAGTCTTCTTTTCAGATTAAGACCCTTGGCCAAAGTAGGCTTCGACCCTGCTGGGCCCCTACAGTTGCTGATATCTCCTTGAGGTGCGCGTGGAACAGTACGCGCCGTCGACGACTTGGGCTCGGTCCGGATGGTTACCGGACGGTCGGACGACGACCTACCCATTGATCGCCGTCCGCAAGTCCGCAACAACGGTGGCCGGAAATCGGGATCGGAATTCCGGCGGGGACGTCTTTCAGCTGAAATTGATGATGATAACGGGCTTAATAGACGTAGGTAAAAAGGCTGTAGAGGAACAGTGGTGGCCAAGTGGTACCGGCCCTGACTTACGAGTTGTAGGTCGCGGGTTCAAACCCAGCCAGGCGCATTACTTTGTGTAATTTATTTTGTCACTGCTTTCGAAACGGTGAAGGAAATCATCGTAAGGAAACCGGCATGTCCTAGAATCAATAATTCAAAGACATGTGACATCTATCAATCCGCACTGGGCCCGCATGGTGGACTACGGTCCATTCAATCTCCTAGAGAGGAGGCCTGAGTCCCAGCAGTGAGAATATTATAAGGCTGGTTATGCTATACTATGCTTATAACGCTTCCAGGCTCTAGTGGGATTGGTTGGGTCACGTCAGCAGATGACAACAATGTTGACTTCCCATCTGGCCGCCGGAGGACCAAAACTTGTCGTCCTTGGACGTCAGTCGGTTACCGCCCTATTCCACCTACCACCGCCGTGCCTCGACACTACATCATTTCAAATCCTGCTAAGTATTCCACTCGTCAAATGCTTATAAGATCATGAACCATAAACTACCCTGTACGAGTAACACAGTGGTTCGCAAAGTTTTTTTTACTGAGGACCACTTTGGTTTCTTTATTGTTAACAGGGACCTGAAGTTTGCAGGAACGTTTGAAAGAGTTGCCATGGTCCTAGAACGCAAAAGGCAAATGAAGGAACAAAGGTGGGTTTTAGTCAGTAAAAGTCTGATACGCTAACTTGCTCCACCCTACAGCGAGAAAAGTGAAAAGTGTTGTGAGTGTGATTTTCCAACTCAAAGATACTAGAAGTTCAGAAGAAAGCTTACGAATGCTTAAAAAAAACTTAAAATATAAATTCAAAACTTGTAGCATAAAAACCCCCAAATAAACAAAGAAAGAAAAAAATTGTAGCAGACCTATTCTTTAAAATAAAAAAAATACGAGCACTGTCACAAAAACAACAGTTCTGAAATAATATCTGTGACTTTACAGTAGGAAAATTTAAAAATTTTTGACCACGGACCATATTTTAACACTTGGGGACCACCAGTGGTCCGTTGACCACAGTTTGAGATCCACTGCTCTAACATTTTTCTCCGTGACCTAAACTCGCCACTCGCTAGTGCGTAGTAAAACTAAATGGTTCACTCCACTTTACTCATGTCAGCTACTAATTGTTATGTCTCGGTTCACATTTGTGACTACTTGGGACTACGTTTATTCGTCATTGTTTATTGTGATACAACATTTTAGGATTACTTTCACAATCCATTTAATTACATTGCGAGACAAAAGCTAAAATAAAACCACTGATGTATATAGTGTTTCAACAACAAACAATAAAATCTGGTTTTATTTATTTTTCTTTTTTGACGTGGCGATTCGTTTATTAAGATGACTTTGATGATGATGTTTATTGACTTGACTTAAATCAGCCATTTCCTTTCTATTATCGAACCATCCGACGTTGTTAAAACCTCTACGGTCCGGACTAAGTGTTTCGCCTCGTCGTTTATACCGCGTACACCAAAGGACTGGAACAATTTGCCTGTTGCGGTCTTCCCGTCCGATTATAATTTAGGTGTCTTCAAGGCTAGAGTGAACAGGATCCTAATAAACTAGTGCGCCTCACCATCAACGATTGCATCACTGCTTACCATCAGTCTATCGCAGTCAAGCACTAGTTTATATAAGTACTAAAAAATAATGTAAAATAATGTAAATTCAATATAATTAATGTATGCAATTGTAAAAATACGTTGCAGTGCCCTAACGGGGTTCATGTTTGAGACACTACAATTATATGTAACACATCTATGAAACCAATAAATAAACGATTATGAAAGACTTTGTCTAATGTTTAGATAAATAATTAAAATTGTACGTCCAGTTTCAGTCTGAAAATCTAACACTACAAAAAGTAATTATTATTTCCAATGGAGCGTGTATTGAACTCGCGCCTCTTGGCATACCTGGAAGGTAACGATCTCCTCAGTGATCGACAGTACGGGTTTCGCCACAATCGATCTACTGGGGACCTTCTAGTTTATGCCACCCACTTGTGGGGCGAGACCCTCGAGAAGAATGGGGAAGCGATTGCTGTTTCCTTGGACGTCTCGAAGGCCTTCGACAGGGTATGGCACGCTAGTCTATTGAGTAAGCTTTCAGCGTACGGCGTTTCCCCTGGTCAGATTAACTGGGTAAAAGACTTCCTGAGTGAACGTTCTCTCCGAGTTGTTATCGATGGATGCTCATCAGAGCCCATGACGACTAATGCCGGAGTTCCTCAGGGGTCTGTTCTCTCTGCAACTCTCTTCCTGCTGCATATCAACGATCTGCTGATGCCCGGTATCTATGGGTATGCAGATGATAGCACAGTTGTAGAGAGATACCTGCCAGGTGCTCGAGCTAGTAGGGAGCTAATCCGGTCCGAAAGAGAGGCTATGGTAGAGCGTGCGAATGTCTCACTTCAGGCAGTCTCCAAGTGGGGTGAAGCCAATCTGGTGGGATTCAACGCCGCCAAAACACAAGCGTGTCTATTCACCGCTAAAAGGAGCCCGTTCACCTTGGCTCCTGTTTTTCAGAATGTATCCCTGGAGTACACCGACCGCCTTCAGCTCTTGGGAGTTGAAATTTCTTCAGACCTTAACTTTGGGCGGTTCATTGAGTCCAAAGCCAAGGTAGCTGCTAGGAAACTCGGCGTACTTGCAAAGGTCCGGCGGTACTTCACACCAGGGCAGCTTTTAATGTTATACAAAGCACAGGTCCGTTCGTGTGTGGAGTACTGCAGCCATTGCACATATGGGCTGGTGCTGCAAAATGCCACCTGGCAGCTTTGGACTCGGTGGAAAGGCGTGCAAAGAGGCTAATTGGTGATCCAGATCTGGTTAATTCCAATCTACAAAGTCTTGAGCACAGGCGTAGGGTAGCCAGCCTTTCGGTGTTTTACAGAATTCATTTTGGAGAGTGTGCGCAGGAATTGCATGACTTGATTCCACCATCTCATTTCTACCATCGGACAAGCCGACGAACGGCGAGTATCCACCCTTACGTTGTTGAAACCTCTACGGTCCGGACCAAGCGTTTTGCCTCGTCGTTTATACCGCGTACATCGAGGGACTGGAATAATTTGCCTGCTGCGATTTTCCCGTCCGATTATAATTTGGGTCTCTTCAAGGCTAGAGTGAATAGGCTCTCAATAAATTAGTGCGCCTCACCATCAACGATTGCATTACCACTTACCATCAGGTGGAATCGCAGTCAAGCACTAGTTTATAACAATTAAAAAAAAAAAAAAAAAAAAAAATGATTTTTTACAACCGTATTTAAAATCCCAATGGCACTTCAAAATTTCAAACATGCAACTAACAAATTAAATTCCAAAACATGCCTAACACAAAAACATAGATGTGAATGACTAAAACCACACAATCATCGATCAAAATTTTACATGGAAACGTCCCTTGGCTAATTCGACTGGACATGTCGCCACCCAGTGGAACACCACTCCATAACGTAGTTATATCGACCTCTGCCCAAAACCAGACATGGGACTTCCACCCTTTACGACTTTCATATAAGTGTGATATTGCTTTGTAAATTTTCAACAGTCGAGGCAGTAATTTTGTGGAAGACTGTACAGTACGGGTAGATGTGTTTCTCTAATGCATCAACTAGTAAATATGCCAATGGGATATGTTGGCAATGGATTGATAATATTATGTGTATATTCGCGCTGTTTCCGTGAATTTTGGCCGTACATTTGATGAATGGTGTCAGGTTTAATTGCAAATTCACACGAATCGGCTTATTGATACGTATTGGTCTGTTGGTAACATTGAAAATTGAAATAATTATTTGTGTGGTGAACCTACACGTAACGGACGAGTAAATTTGTAATGTATTACTGCAGTAGTTTTATTGTGAAAATGTATTCATCAGTGCGATAGTTAATATCATTTTTAACCGACTTCAAAAAGAAGGAAGTTCTATATTCGGCTGAATGTATTTTTTTGTATGATTATGTTCACCAATACCTCGGTCAATTATGGACCTTTTTACATTGAAGTCGGTTACTCCAATGTAAAAAAAACAAACGCAAAAAAAGTGAAAAATAACTTTAATTTCGGAAGTCGGTGTTAAATAACGAAGAGACAAAACTATTATACGAGTAGAAACACCGACTTTCTAAATTAAAGCACTTTTTTGTGTTGTTTTTTTTTTGTGCAATTAGCGTAATTTTTCTGACTGACTGACTACTTGACAATTCAAAAGTACCGGTAAATATTTTGATTTGAAATAATTGCTTTTGATGTTTTAAATGTACCAATGCACGCTTAAGTGATTAAATACTGTGCTATAGAAATGCAAAATGACAAACTTCTCTATAAAGAGTGGCTTTTTTGGGTTGAGTTTTTTCCAAGCAAAACATTGAATCACAGAGAGAGATCACAATATAGGGTAGGAATTAGTGTATAATTTTACAAGTAGACATTATACGAATAAAATATTCTATTCTATTCTACACATCAACATATATTATTATTATATTATTATGTCTACAACATATCATTATGAAAGAAAATGCTCATTAATTTTCCTCTTGAAAACATCCAAAGGACTGTCGCGTAAAGAGCGTGAGAGAGAGTTCCAAAGACGCACACCAGTAGCAGAGAAACCATCATAGCGACATAGTATTTATATTATGTCTGTTAAAAAACCTCATATCATAGGCTCCAAAGACGCTAAAAATTACACTGTTGCTACGAGCGTAGCTGATGACGTCACAGCTACGCAAGCGTAGCTCGTAGCAAGTGACCGTAGCGGCGTAATGGCATTACTCCCTTGGAACATGCTACTGCATTAATCGGGTTTTTTGATGAAGGTTATTAGAATTTTAAGTAATTTTTACGTACAGAAAGGGTGTTTTTTGGAAAGTTTTGAGAGTAACATTACCTATCAGAATTTGGCTGACTATAAGATACTACTCTGGACGCATTTACGTGCACGTTTTTCTATATCATTGTCACATATAAATAAAGTAGCTTTCTCCATACAAACTTTGAACTTCTGTCTCATCCTCTTAGGGGGTGAATTTTGGCAAACTCTTTCTTATTATTTGTATATATCATAAAATGAAGCTCTGTACAAGTTATTTGATGAGATCCCAAAATCTGGGTAGATTCCCAAGACGCATCAAATGTAACTAAAATGTAATTAGGTAACAATTCCAGGTAAAGACTCATAAAACTAAACGATAATTATGGTCAACCAGGCATACAAGCCTCAGTCGGTAACGTGTCCCACTTGCAAAACTAAGTGCCCGCCCAGACTGGCAGCGCGGTGCGGGGAGCAGCGCGGGAGCAGGAACGCGCCCGATTTACTTGGCCAGACTGACAGCGCAGTGCGGGAAGCGGCGCGGGTGCGAGAACGCACGCAATTTGCTTGACCAGACTGGCAGCGCGGTGCGGGGAGCGGCGCGGGTGTAGGGACTCGCGTAATAGTGCCCCACACTGTGGCCACTTATATGAACGAGCTATGGCGTGAGTTGCCAGCGCGCGTCCCGCGTTGAGCAACTCTCAACGGCATGCCCACTATGGCCACTCAAATTTAGTGCTTATGTTTGAAATAGCCGCGCCGCCCAAGCCCCGCACCCGCGCTTCCAGTCTGACCGAACACTTAGACACATTTCAAAATTTGGTGCTTATTTGAGTCGATCTGGTTAGTTTATAATTATGACGGCGATGTAAACTATACAACGCCAGTTTAACTTGCGTTGTATAGTTTATGTAATTTTAAATGCGTGTCTTAGTTTTGCTTATGGGCACATTAGCGACTGCGGGGCACGTATTACCCTAATAGTTCTTTAAGCGAAGTAAGAACTACACTAGACCGACGCACACGTGGGCCATGCCTGATTTGTACGTAGCGGCGCGTTGCGTAGATCGAATTTAGCTCTGCAAGTCTAGTTGCCATATAAAATGTACGGAGACCGACGCGCCCAGATCGTCGTACGTGGCCCACGTGTGCGCAGTGTAGTTCTACCTTTACTTTGATTGTTACAATAGGGCAGTAATTTTGACGTCACAGTTTGCGCAGTAGTTCAGTGATTGGATACTGCACTGTTTGATTCCAGAAAAGATCAAATATTTGTATAGCCTACAGATAGTTGTTCTGGGTTTGAGTGTCTTTTTTAGACATGTTTACACGTTCATGAACGCACCCATGATACAAGAGTAATATTACTAGAGTAAACAAAGCAATGTTTTTTTTTACAAGCTTTTTTTAGTTGACAGAGACAGGTAGTCTTGATGTTTGTTTTTCTGTAATCAAATCTTGCAAATTAAATTTGATCCACTTCCCGACTACCGATTGAGCTGAAATTTTGCATGCATGTGTAAATCAGATGACAATGCAAAATAATTATGACATGGAACTGATCTGATGATGGAACCGGAAGGTGGCCATAGGAACACAGCTAACCCTATCGAGTTTGAGCTTTTTGGAATGGTCTTGATGAGTATTAATTATAAAAATATATAAAAGGGGAAACTGACTGACTGACATATCAACGCACACGAAACTACTGGGATTAGGAGCGTTTTGCACAAGGTTGCCTTTTATGGTGTAGGTGAGCACTAAGAGAGGATTTTCCAAAATTCACCCCTTAAGGGGATGAAACGGCGGTCCAGAGTTTGTATGGAGAAAAGTATTTTCACGCAGGTGAAGCCGCTGGGAGAAGCTAGTATAGGTATATATCGCGCTATAAAAGCTTGTTAAAAAAAATGATTTTCCTTGAAAACTTCTTTTTAAACAAAATATACTTAAATAGAATAATGCCAAACATATTCCTAGTCGGTAACAACATTGTGTTTTACGATGGTACCTACATGAGGCTACAGTTTATAGTTTCAGTACAAAGTTATGGCTACGTTGTGTGTGCCTCAACGAGGAGAGAGCCATATACTACAAGTAAGCACAAAAGGTATTGTAGTACCAAATAGTTCGGGAATATTGCTGGAAGATATTTATGTATATAGCTTATATGTATAGGTAAATGATTGAAAACAAGAAACCTTAAGAAACCTTCCATTTAATGTATTCAAAATCCAGCTTAGCCTTTATTTAATAGCCAACCGGAAATCACTTCAAAAATGAATGATTGATGAAAAATGATGTTGGGGTTTTTTTAGGTGGGAAATCATTCAATGACTTCTAACGCTCTAGGGCGGAGCGAGAGGGTGTGTCAGACTTTTACTGACTAAAACCCGCTCCTATGTTCCTACTTTGCCTTGCGTTCCAGGACTCCGGGTTTTTTTTTTTTTTTTTAATTCATATAAACCAGTGCTTGACTGCGATCCCACCTGATGGTAAGCAGCGATGCAATCATTGATGGTGAGGCGCACTAGTTTATTAAGAGCCTATTCACTCTAGCCTTGAAGACACCTAAATTATAGTTGGACGGGTTTCCCTTTCGAAAGTGAACCCATGGCACCAGTAGGCTTCGACCCTGCTGGGCCCCTACGGTTTTGCTGACATCGCTTCGAAGCGCGGGTGGAACATTACGCGCACTCAAAGACTCGGGCTCGATCCACACGGTTACCGGACGGCTGGACGGCAAGCTACCGATTACTCGCCGTCCGCAAGCCCACACACTGCTTACCATTAAGTGGGATCGCAGTCAAGCACTATAGTTTATATTATTAAAAAAAAAAAAACAACTGTCAGTGAAGGAGTAAATTAAACAGAATAAAATCTATCTACAGACTATAAAATTACAGAAATTTCATTTGAAATAAGCAGTACCTTTGTGCTCTTCTATCTGCTTTTGTTCTTTTCATTTTTAAGTGTTTGTATGTACATAAATAAAATAAAAATCCCAGCAAACCATGATCTCTTCTGCCACAAACACGTCTGAACCAAACAGAGACTAGACGTTTACGTCTCCCACTTAAACTTTCATGTTTTTATTATTTTCAAACTACAGTCAAGTTGGGAATTTTTAAACTGCCGTACAGCATTCTTCATAAAGGGAATGAAAAGTGGAATTATTCTATGACGAACTTTGTCTGCGGAGATTTTTTTCAGTCGCTGCAAACTGAGATATGCTATGATTAAATTCTTTCCGCAAATTGGCGGGATCGCAATTAAAATGAAAGCCAGGTATAACGTGAGTCCTGGCGGATAGCTCTGGTTTGTATCCGATCACCTGAATTTAGAGGTAGGCTGTTTTATTGTTATGGATAGGGTTTGACCCTACTAGCTCTTCGAAAATTATGAAACCTCCTTAGGTGGTAGCTATCAAGATTCAGACCCCTGTCTTTAAGTCAAGAGTGAACAGGTTACTTCTAGGCAGGCGAGCTCCATCGTTGACCACATGATCGCATACCATCAGGTGAGATAGTGGTCAAACGCGAGCCTACCCATTAAAAAAATACATCATAATGTAAACCATGAAAACCTCAACCATAATACCAGTTTATACTGTACTATTAATGTAATAACTCTTCAGGCGAGAAGTGGCGTTTAGTCAATAAAAATCTTACACTCCCTCGCGCTCCAAAAAATGAAGCCTCTCTTCTGCATCCAGTCCCTTTTCGGGTTCCGTACAATAAGGGTAATACGGGACCCTATTACTAAGACTCCGCTGTACGTCTGTCTGTCTGTCAGTCTCCAAGCTGTATCTCGTGACGGTGATAGTTAGACTACGCTATAACAACAAATACTAAAAAACAGAATAAAATAAATATTTAAGGGGCTCCCATACAACAAACGTGATTTTTTTTGCTGGATATTGATAACAGCAACAGTTAGTAACTTGAAATATTCACAGAATATTGAGTTATATAGGTATTCATTTTTAAAATAAATAATTAAGTAAATTAAAATGAAATGAATATTTAAGGGAGGCTTCTATAAAAGAAACGTGATTTTTGCCGTTTTTAAACATAATGATAGGTACGGAACCCTTAATTCGAGTCCGACTCGCACTTGGCCGGTTTTTTATTATTCAGTTTAATAATAAAAAGGCAATAAATACTCAAAAGTAATATAGTGACTTACAGCAAAATAACAAAAACCAGCTAAACATTTCACACGTTTTCAATTGCAAGCGCCCAATTCTGGAAACAAATAATCCTAATCCGAAATCTTGTTTGCGAACGTGTAGGATTATAAATAGAGATTTTATTTTTCCATCGACCAGCTAAATTAACAGAGCGCACGTAAGCTCCTTTTTGGTGAATTAATACTTCAACACGATTAACTTTGTTATTGTCTAATATAATGAGTGAGCTATGTTATCTTTCTGAAGGGTCTAGTAGGCTCGATGGCTTCTAGAGCTGCGGGATTTTTCGAAAGAGTTACAAAGGGCAACTGATAAATAAATAAAAAATGTTGTCTACTGACGTGAACATGGCATGGGGTCCCCACCCCATGACATGTTCACTTCGTGGAGCATAAGGTGGAGTTTTGCCCCGCTTGGGCGGAGCACTGCCTTGTCCTTGTGGGGGTGATCGGCGGCGGTGACTCTCTCGCGCCGGGTCCTGGTACAGGCCATGGTCTAAGCTGGAACGAGGAGAAATGGCTGGCGGTCACCTCCAAAGTTTGCCTGCAAAGCCGTAATGCTAACGAAAGAGGCGGCCGCACGAGTGAGGGAACGAAATTCCTCACGCCTCAGCCGCCGGGACCCCGACCGCGATTTCCTGCCACCGTAGGCGTGGGTTTGCGAACGACGAGCAATGGGTAGCTCACCGTTCCGCCGTCAAGTAACCGTCTGGACCGAACCCAGCCGGGCAAAGAGATGTCAGCAAAACCATAGGGTCCCAGTAGGGCCGAAGCCTACTGGGCCCATGGTCCTAGAACGCAAAAGACAACTAAAAGAATATCGAAGTCGTCAAAGATGTGGTTTTAGTCGATAAAAGTCTGACACGCCCTATCGCCCCACCCTAAAGTGAGTCATTAGATAGCTATATTAAACAGTGTTTAATTTTTATTGGTTTAATATTTATTTTACATTGTATATACATTTAAAACTAATAATAACGTAATTAAAACTAACTTACAAAATAAAAATAAAATCCATAAAGTACTAAAAAAAGCAATCTAAAGTACGGCGTCGAAAAACTCCTCCACATCGCTGTCGACTGGTAATGTACCCAAAAGACTGGCGGCATTGCCACGCTGAATGGCAATGCTTATCCTTTGTCCGAAGTAAAAGCCAGCCCTTGGGTCATGCGAAGTGTCAACAAGGCGTTTTGAAAGTTTTTTTTTTTTTTTTTCTTTGGCAACTGAGCCGGTGTCGACTATTCTGCCAGTGTCGAAAGTTCTTTAAATAGATGATTTATATTTCGCACTAGCTGACCCAGCAAACTTCGTACCGCCTAATAGTCAATGATTGTTGACTTTTTAGCTAAACTATCAAAGGACAACGCCATCTACAGGCATTACCAGAATCAGCATAATTCATTTTAAAATGACATTTCAATTAGAGATGGCGTTGTATTCGGATTTTTTTTGTGACTTTTTCCATATTTTCTCACCGTTTAAACCTTCCCTGGACTCAGCCGTTCTCGAGTTTTAGCGAGATTTACTAACAGCTATTCATTTTTATATGTATATGTATATTTTGGGACCCTTAACAAAGTCATCCTTGCAACAGCTGTCTTGGCAATTTACAAAACATTGTTCAATGTTCCGAAATTTAGTACAAATCAACAAATAGGATCGATAAAAGGCATCATTGACATTCTCTCTCTAAACACGAAACCAATCACTCCTCCGAAAACGGATCAGCGAAAATCACATTTGCGAATTAACGTCATCAATTTAAACTACAAAGACTCAATGGACACTGTCAAATTAGAAAACCACACAGAGAGGGTAGTTTAATCACGCGAGTTTGACTGACGTGGCAATTTGCGATCGCACACGACTTGATGACGTCATTTGGCAAGGCTTTGACGGCACCTGACGAGTGTTAAATGTCTATGTATTTGAATGACAGTTTGGATTATAAATATCGCTCCCTTAGAATATGAACGGTATTTTTAGGGTTCCGTACCTCAAAAGGAACAAACGGAATCTTTATAGGATCACTTTGTTGTCCGTCTGTCTGTCTGTCTGTCTGTCTGTCAAGACCCTTTATCTCGGGAACGCGTGGAGGTATCGAGTTGTAATTAAAACCATATAATCAGGTCTGCAGTCCCTTGAAGCTGTGAAAAAATCAAATTTCTGAGTTAACGAAAAAAAAAGATACGGCCCTTTATGTCGTAAAAAACGTGTACTCGTATTTCGAAACTGTCAAGGGATTAAAAATTCATAGGGTTCTTCCCGTTCACCTAGAATTCTGAAATTTAGCATGAAGCAAGGTCTCATAGCACAAGTATAGGAAAAAATCTGAAAACTGTAAATTTGTAGTTACGTCAAAAAAAAAAACATTTTTTGCGATTCGGAAAAATCTTCGTAACTCAATTCGGGAATTGAACTGTTTTCATAGGTGTTTTTTTTATTATTATTGTTGATAGGCTCGCGTTTGACCACTATCTCACCTAATGATATGCGATATTGTGAGCGGAGCACACATGCCTAGAAGTAACCTATTCACTATTGATTTAAAGACCATATCATAGTTTATAGCTCTATGGAAATATATAGTCTGGCAGGGAATTCCACTCCTTAGCTGTACGTACGCACGATGAATGATAATGTTAGACAAGGTTATAATCAATCTCAATCCATTCCAGGTTGCCTAGAAGAAAGGCCGCCGATTATATGTTATTTTATTATAAGGTCTCCTTTTATACATATTGTTAACTTGGTGTACAATAAGGTGTATTAAATAATGGTTGTCATTATCATATTTTTTTGTTTTTTTAGGGTTCCGTACCTCAAAAGGAAAAAAACGGAACCCTTATAGGATCATATTGTTGTCTGTCCGCCTGTCTGTCTGTCAGTCTGTCAAGACCCTTTATCTAGGGAATGCATGAAGGTATCGAGTTGAAATTAAAAGGGACTGCAGACCTAAGTATATGGATTTAGATTTGCAGTCCCTTGAAGCTGTGAAAAAATCAAACTTCTAAGTTAACAGAAAAAAAAAGATATGGCCGTTTATGTCGCAAAAAACATAATTATATTTCGACACTCTAGGGAACCAAAACTCTAGAGTACTTCCCGTTGACCTAGAATCCTAAAATTTTGCATAAAGCAAGGTTTTAATAACACAAGTATAGGAATAAATCTGAAAAACACTAATAGTTTGATTTTATCACAGCTTTAAGGGACCGCAGATCTGAGTATAAATAATAAATAATAATATTATAATAATTAATATTATTTTAATTTCTTGTTACGTCACAATTTTTTTATTATTTATTTATTTATTTATGTACACACAAACACTTAAAAATTAAAAGAATAAAAGCAGGTAGAAAAGCACAAAGGTACTGCTTATTTCAAATGAAATTTCTTCCAGAAGACCTGCGAAAGGAGAGTTGGATGAGAGATGTAGACACAGTGGTGGTGTTTTTTTTTTGCGATTTGGAAAAATCTTCGAGACTCCGATCAGGAACTGAACTCTTTACACAGTTAAGTTTGTACGGATCCCTCAGTGCGCGAGTCCGACTTTAACTTGCCCAGTTTTTTTTTTTTGTTAGCATGTATCATAAAGTTATAAAGTGTAACAATTGTAGACAGGCCAATAAATAAATTACTGAAAGCCATAGCCAGTTTAATTTATAAAACTTGTCCGATACTATCAACTAAAAGGCTTATAATCACAGACCGTAACTGCGTACTTATTACAGGCTTTTAGACGATTTACCTAATCACAAAGCGCTAGGGAATACTAAAGCATAATACAACATATAACCTTGCCTTTTAAAAACTTTTCATAAACTAGCTACAGCCAGCGGGTTCGCCCGCGTGAAAGTAAAAAATATACAGGGTGTACATGATTCTGGACCCCCCAGTGGTGGAATTTTTCGTCGGATTTTCATAATTAAAAAAAAACTGTAACTACTCTATTCTCTATTCTCTATTTATGTTTGGTTTCCGCACTTAGTCCTATGTGGACTATTGTACGTGGGCCATGGCGGCCATAACCTTAGGTGGGCTTATTCCAACCAGCCCACCTCTCTCCAAAAACAGATAAGGCCTCTTAGGTTTTTCAGGACATCAATAAGGGAGTTCGGGGATCCTAAGGTTCGTGTGCGTATTTCAGTGACACCTGTGCAGTCCAGGAGCACATGTGCAATTGTCTCCTCCCCCTCCAAACATGCTCTGCACAGGGGACTGTCTGTGATGCCTATTGTGTGGAGGTGCTTATTCAGTGTGCAGTGTCCGGTGATGGTCCCCGTCACCTAATAGTAGTTACGTAACTGTAACTACTTTTTTAAATTTAATTATTTTTTAATTAAAAATTAATTAATTAAAAAGTCATCGGGGTTGATAAAATCGTTATTCTAATCAACCCCGATGACATTTTTAATTTTAAAAGTAATTCATTCATTTTTTCACTAAAAATTTTAGAATAATGCTTTTATCAACCCCGATGACTTTTTAGAAGATTTACCGTGGGTAGATCTTTCAAACATTCCTACAGCTCTAGCAGGTAGCGGCCCTAGTGGACCCCGTCTGTTTTGCTGTCAAAGCCTTAAAGAAATCTCTGAAGCGCGCCTGGAACACAACGTGCCATCGACTCGGACAGACGGCGAGCTACCATTTGCTTATCGTCCGGAAACTATTACTTACTGTATCCGGGAATCACACTCGACGACAGGTATCTCTCTCTCGGTTGGGACGTGAGGATGTTCTCTCCCTCCTTCGCTAGCATTAGTGTTACCTTTGTATCCACTGCTCAAACAGGGGACTAACCGCCGCCATTGTGGCGTGCCCAATTAAACACTCCCCTACGGCCCTATTTAATCTGACTGTTATATTATCACATTGCCACCTGTCGCCTGCCCGTTTTATCTCTATTTGTAAAGCTATTTGTTATATCTTACAGCGAAAACGATGAAGCCACATATGAACTAAAATTCGAAATCCTGCATCGCGGTTTTACAGTTCTTAAAAGAACATATAAAACAGCCCGAAATCAGGCGGTTGCCCAGACCAAACAAAACACCCGTCTGGTCCGAGGATCTTTCTTTTTCAACGGAGGTTTGCAAGACTACCTCCACCCTATTCTGTATATCTCTTAAATATTAATAAACCTCTGGATATCCGAATAACTGTTAATGAAGATATTTTTTCTTCGTATGTATTGACATAGCACGAAGAATCGCCAAACTAAAGTGGCAATGGGCAGGGCACATTGCTCGCAGAACAGATGGCCGTTGGGGCCGAAAGGTTCTGGAATGGCGACCACGTACCGGAAGACGTAGCGTTGGAAGGCCTCCTACAAGGTGGACCGATGACTTGGTAACGGTTGCGGGAGTCCGATGGATGCGAGACGCACAGGACCGTTCGCTGTGGCGACGCTTGGGGGAGGCCTATGTCCAGCAGTGGACGTCTTTCGGCTGAAATGATGATGATGATGATGATGATGATGATGATGTATTGAAAATTGAAAGTGGTGACAGTGACTAAAAAGTTGAAAGAGAATCTATAGTCTTGGTTCGGTCATGTGAAGAGGAAGGATGAAACACATGTGACTAAAAGAGTTATGAGTATACATGTGGTTGAATGGAGAGGGTAAGGGATTCCAAAGCAAACATGGATGGATTGTGAAAGGTGTGATATGAAAGCAAAAGGACTCCCTTTTTAACGGACTTCAAAAAGGCGGTGTCGGTGTTTCTATAACAGTTTTGTCTCTTCGTTATTTAACACCAACTTCCGAAATTAAAGTTATTTTGCACTTTTCAGTGTCTTTTTTTTTACTTTGAAGTCGGTTTGTAAAAAATTTTTTATCTTTCGCAATAGCGTGATGATTGACCGAATAGAATAGAAGAAAGATAGAAATGTTTTGTACCGACCAGAAATATCTAACATTAGACAAGGACACGAAAATGATAATGAGGTATTAAAGATATAAGTAGTAGAGTAGACAGCAAACACAAGGAAGGTAGGACGCACAATGCTGTTAAAAAAAAAACCACCTCTGTTTTCCCACACTACTCTGTCCTCCATACGATACATCTCATACCTAACCATGGTCTAGTTTAATTAAATCGCTGACGCGTAAGCAGCCCCCGCACCCGTTTTGCATACATATCCAGGCGAGTAGGCACGCGGGTGAACTTAATGTTACGTGTTCAAACCAAACGAGTAATGGATTATGATTTTTTTGCGGGTTTGAATTTACGTTTTTAGGTAACGCTTTACTGATAGGGTAGGAATTAAGGTCATGTTAAAGTTTTTCAGTCGGGTGCCGAAAAGTTCTGGAGTGAGGACCGCGCACCGGAAGACGCAGCATTGGAAGGCGCACAATGTGGACCGATGATCTGGTGAGGGTCGCGGGAATCCGATGGATGCGAGACGCACAGGACCGTTCACTGTGGCGACACTTGGGGGAGGACCATGTCCAGCAGTGGACGTATTTCGGCTGAAATGATGATGATGATGACATACATATTGTAATAGAACAAAGTGGAGAATTTTAAAGATTTCTAACACCGTCCGAAGACCGACCTGAGACGCCTTAACTGGCCTGTTGGTCTAGTGGTTAGTGGCCCCGACTGCTATGCTGGAAGTCGTGGGTTCGATTCCCACCCAGGACCAATGTTTGTGTGATGAGCACGATCATTTGTTCTGTGTCTGGGTGTAATTTATCTATAATATGTATGTATTTAGAAATACATAAGTATGCTTATCAGTATGTCTAGTACTCATAACACAAGCTCTATTTAGCTTGGGACTAGACGGAGTTGAAAGATGTAAAAAAAAAGCTGGGTCGGGTCGCTTAGTACCTACACGTAATCAAAACATACAGCCTCCCTAAGCTCATATTCATTGCTCCAAGCGTACAAAAGAGTAATTTCTCTAGCACGCCTAATAACACTTTCTTTTACGCGTTATTACACTTTCGGCAGTTACAAAAGGTGCTAGTTTCTCATTTTCTGAGATAAGTTTTGCTACTATATCTTAGGTCCCTTACTATGCTTAGGTTAATATGTGATTACCAAAGGTCTGAATTAGCCAAAGTCGTCGACGGCGCGTATTGTTCCACGCGCGCCTCAAGGAGATGTCAGCAAACCGTAGGGGCCCAGCAGGGTCGAAGCCTACTGGAGCCACGGGTGGTGTGAAAGTGAAACCCAGGGCCTTGGGACAAAGGTAAGGAAGGAACAGGAGTGGATTTTTAGTCAGTAAAAGTCTGACAAGCCCTCTCGTTCCACCCAAAAGCGTGGGAAGTCATTAGATGTTTTTTACACCTAAAAAAAAAGAGTTAGGAATTAGGTAGAGTTAAACATGAGTACTTACACCGATTTCATACAGCGAAAGAATAAAGTGGATATGCCTCAAATCCCGAGATTAATTTTAAAGAGCAGAATTTTTTTATGACACTATCAGAAATATAACAGAAAAAAATTATTCCTGCATTAAGAGGAGGAGGAAATGTAGATATAAATTTGTTAACCTTACCTCAGTTGACGTAGAGAGATCTTTTTCAATGAGAAATACTAATAAAAATTGTATGTTTAATTATCTTTGTTTTATTTGTCTTATCTATCTCTGAAGTTTTTATTATTATTTATTGCCACGCTAGTTTTTTTCGCCCGCATCTAAATCGGTTCACTCGTTTAAGAGCTGCGGTGCCACAGACACATAGCAGTAAACTTATAACATCTCTTTTTTTGCGTCAGGTGTTAAAACCAGCTTGTCCTAGAATCAAAAATTCGAACACATGTGACATCTACCAATCCGCATTGGGCCCGCGTGGTGGAATACGGCCCATGTCCTTTCAAAGAGAGGTCTGAATCCCAGCAGTAAGAACATTATAAGGCTGATTATGCTATATTAAAAATAGGGCTTTAAAAGTAACTTACGAGCCGGTTGTAGTCACTGAGTATTTTGTATGAACTTCACCCGGGTTTACTTCGATTTCACGGACCCGTAACAGTGGTTTTATTTTTATAATAAAAAAATAACAATAACAATTCAAGATTTTTGTTTTTGCGAGGCCTTTTTAATTTTTTTTTTTTGTAATTTTCAAATATTTCCGTGACGTAATCTCGTAGATATACACGTTTGAAATCGTAAGTTAGGGTCAGATTCGCGGTTTTTTTTTTATCGAGCCAAGTAATTTATATCATGTTTTGATTTTTACGCGGCGGTTGGTCATATAGTCAATTTTAATAAAATAATGTTTCATGGTGTTCTCTTTTATATTTGTGGATTTCCAAAGGTTTAAAAAGTTCAAAATGAGTAGAACCTGGCCTTAAATACGAAATTCTTCATCAACTAACAAAGCAATGAACAACCCTTCTAATATAAACTACAGCTAACAAGTCTAAGCAAAATCGCTACTCCCTCACAATTCGTTTTCACCACTTAAGGAAACTCCGAACTCCTATAATTAGTCACTTCGCTAACTATGTAATCCTTTAGTAAGCCACTTTGGACCCGCTTTTCCTATATATCTACATAGTTTTGATTTAAATGAAGGCGTACTAATGACTCGAGAGACTTAAGTAAACGTTCAAATGTTCGTCGTATTTGCTTTTGTGATTTATATATATCTATATATATGTACCTATATAAAAGGAGAAACTGACTGACTGACATATCATCGCACAGTCGAAACTACTGGGACTAGGAACGTGAAATTTTGTACAAGGCTTTCTTTAATTATGTAGGTGAGCACTAAGATAGAGTTTTTGGAAAATCAACCATGTTTATGGAGGTGATAAGGTGGAATTTCGTTTGTACGTAAGCTAGGCTGTTTCTTGTTTTTTTTTTTTTAATTTTCAATTTTTGACTTTGCTCGAATTCTTGATACTACTCATGCACAGTGTTCTTATACCAAAAATCACCGTAATCGGTTAATATTTAGAAATTGCACAACGCCAATAAAGTTTTCTCATACAGTAGTACTTCATCAGTATAGGTAAATTTTTAATAATATTATTTTTTACAGTGGAGGGTAGCAAGTGTTACTAAATTGTTGCTGAGTCTAGTAAAACTTACTTCCCTCCTCTGTTAAAATAATAATATTAAAAATTTAATCTTTAGGTACTGATGACGTACGTATTGGCGTTGTGCAACCTCTAAATATTAACCGATTATGGATTTTTGGTATACACTGTGCATCAGTGGTATCAAGTATTCGAGCAGTCAAATGAAAATCTAAAATTAAAAAAATCATAAAACACCATAATGTGGGTGCGTTCAGAAACATGCAAACTCACATACACAAAACACCAAGACAAGACCCCGCACTATAAAACTGTGTTTGTCTCAATGAAAATCAATTACCTCCGTTTGCATTGTAGGTAATAAACATCAGGATGCCCCTGTCCAGACACTATTTTGCGGGCGATGAGTGGGTAATGAGCAATAAACAGACTATTCCAGACTACGCAAATGATTTATTATGATGTAAGTGTTAGGTATTCACTTCACAATGAGCCGTGAGACAGTTTCTAGAGCAGTGTTGCCTACGCGACTGCTGAGAGAGAAAAAAAGGGGCCACGCTGTGCGGTTGCCAGTTGCTCGGTTCGCGCGAACTCAGTCCAGACTCTGTCAAGCGGTGTGACGTATACGCCTACGTCCTGCCCCCGTAGCCAAGTTACAATCGTTTCGCTCGCGCCGAACGCCTCGAGTAGGCCACGCCTCCGATTCCTTTGTTCTGACCACGTGACTGAGCGTTGAGATGACTTCAGAACAAAGGAATCGGAGGCGTGGCCTACTCGAGGCGTTCGGCGCGAACGATACGATTGTAACTTGGCTAGGGGGGCTGTTGTCGAGCTAGCTTCCGTACTATTGATATCGCCGAAACTTCCATACTAATGACTTCACCTTATTGATTCTCATATAAATTACTACAACATATTTATTTTATTACATTGAATTTATCTTATTTTAACTTTTCTTTGGAATTTAGATTATTATTTTGTAATTGTGTATTAAGTGACTTTGTTCATATTTTTAAATACATTATTGAATATGAATTTTTGAGAATTATTAGGATTTTGTTGCATGATTTTTTTTCTTTGACTATCACTTGTAGGTACTTAATTGTTATTTTTTAATGTTTATTTTTATATTTTTTATTATTCTCTACACAATGTTCCATTGTTAATAAATGAATGATTTATGACACCGACAAACATAATATATGAACTCGTCAACAATACACACATTAATCCTCACACACATGAAAGCCTTCGGTGGAAAAATCCACGCGTGCAATTTGCAATAAAATTCCTATAACTCGCTTTTACGATCAGTCAGCCATCTTAATACTGTACGGGGCTAGGAGCAGAATATCTGCGAACATTTTAAGTGATAGCCCGGAGGTAAAGGCGACCGCTTTTTGAGGACCTAGTCACGGGTTCATAGGCGGTATTAAAGAGACATTAGGTAAAGAAAAATAATCCTTTTATTATTATATTCAAATAGCATTGGAATCACTGAAATATAGCGCTGATATTCATAACATGATATTTTTAATTAACACAGGCGTGCATTTTTTAGTTTCTATAAATATATCCTCCATGTTATTATACAAAAAACAATGACGTCCGTTCCCTCACGCGTGCGGCCGCCGCCTGCTTCGCTAGCATTACTGCTTCGCAGAAGGAGGCGACCACCGCCCATTCCCCATCGCTCCGGACCATGGCCTGTACCTACCAGACCACGGCGCGAGAGGTTACCGCTGCCGATCGCCCTCACGCGGACCCGGCTTTGCTCCGCCCAAGCGGGGCACACCTTTACCGTAGGTATGCTCGACCATGTCCTCCGGGCGGTCCGTGCTAGTGCAAGAACCTCCCGAACTTACCATGTCCGATGGGGTCCTACGTCATGCAGAAGGTGAGGACGCCGTGACGCCTATCCAGCCACTCCTCAAAGAGGTGACTTACAGCCATGATTATGGAGTGCCCAATTTATAACATTTATATCTATTTTCCAATGCAGTAAAGTTGTATTTTGGAATATTTTATAATCATAAATCTCATTATTTCAGTCAAGTCACCCTTGTCACAAATGAGCGATTTATTCGTAGGTCGGCGCAACATGTTTTTTTCTTCCATTCTATCCTATCAACCGTCATGCTATCACTAACTTCCTTTTCTTTATAAAACCTTTTTTCCTTTGTTTTCTTCCTTTTTTTTATAGTTTTAAAGCTATTTATTAAAAAACTAACTCCCCGCACTTGTCGAATCAGGTCATATCGCCTCTTCGCTAGCAGAAGGTGACCGCCGGCCATTCCTCCTCGCTCCGGACCATGGCCTATACGGCCCGGCGTGAGAGATCGTTGCCGCCGATCGCCCCTCGAGAACGCGGCGGTGCTCTGCCCAAGCGGGGTACACCTCTACCGTATGCTCCACCGTGTCCTCCGGGCATTCCACATAATGGTAACACCCGTGCTTTTCTGCCGCACGAATCCTGTGCAGGAAACTCCCGGACTTACCATGTCTGGTGAAAACCTGCATCATGCGGAAGGTTAAGACGCCGTGTTGTCTTTCCAGCGGTCTTCAATTGACCAAGAAATTGGTAAAGAAAGAAGTGCGATTCGAACTCGCACACGAAGAGTTCCGTGCCCTCCATAGCAAAAAAGGGCAAAAAAAATCATGTTTGTTGTATGAGAGCCCCACTTAAATATTTATTTTATTCTGTTTTCAGTATTGGTTGTAATAGCGGCAACAGAAATACATTATCTGTGAAAATTTTAACTGTCTAGCTATCACGGTTCATGAGATACAGCCTGGTGACAGACAGACAGACGGACAGCGGATCCTTAGTACCCCCCATTTTACCCTTTGGGTACGCGACCCTAAAAAATACATATAACCTCCACCTTTTTGAAGTAAGAAAATTCTATATCACTACCGATACAAAAAAAAACATTAACAACAATCACCGTAAAACCTAACACAACATTTTTATTGCCACTAAAGCTTCCATCCGCCTGTTGATCACTCTATCAACTGTATAATGTGCTGAAGACTCCAACATAAGTACAGCGAATACAAGGACACAACAGGGATGTTATAGCGGTGAACCAAAACTATCGTAAATTCGAAATAAAAAATAACCAAAACCGATGTAAATTTCTGGATAATTTCGATAAAGCCGGAGTGTGAAGGACAAGTTACAAAAAGTTTTTGTTTATTTTACCCGGCCAAATAAATGATGAAACCTAGACTAGAAATAAAAGTCAAATCTTGCTATTTGCATCGTTATAAACCGTTAATTTAAAGGATTGACTAATTTATTAGTTAGTCAATCCTTTAAATTGTCAAGAAGTCAATCAGTCAGAAAAGTGATGCTTTTACTACAGATCACAAATTTTAATACGTTTCGGCATTGCCAGTACAGTTAATCGATTGCAATGAATAATCGAATACAAAATAAATTAAATAACATTTTTGCTTACAAAAAATATACTACCCAAATAATATGATTATGTATCAAAATCTAAGAGTATTTTACTTTTAAAATTTTAATACCCATAACCGGAGTTATCTGAAACTAGTGGATAATGCGAAATAATTTCAAATCCGACATCGTATCCAAACGCGGTATAACATTATTCTTATATCCGTATCCCGATTCGAAATGTCAGGGCCTTAACATCCCTTGTATAATGGTAACATCGAAAGGTTGCCAAGTCACGACAAGGATATCGTCGTACGCTGTGAAAGTTTTGAGCGAAGTTTGAAAGCACGTGTTGTATAAAATGTGTTGTAATGTATGTGTTTAAGGGGACTTTAAGTAGGGTTTTAAATAAAAGGGTTTAAATGCGAGGTGTTTGTTGACATATTTTGTAATTGCAAGGCTTATTACTTTGCCTTTATGAGGGATTAAAACAGCAGCATATGCTAAAATTATACCGCGTACATCGAAGGACTGGAACAATTTGCCTGCTGAGGTCTTTCCATCCGATTATAATTGGGGTGTCTTCAAGGCTAGAGTGAATAGGCTCTTAATAAACTAGTGCGCCTCACGATCAACGATTGCATCACTGCTTACCATCAGATTGGATCGCCGTCAAGCACTAGTTTATATCAATTAAAATAAAATAAATAAATCAATAAATGGTGATGGCCTGATGAAGGCTAGATTTCGCTAAATGTGACAAGCAACTCAACTGACCTGATGCCGAGTTGCTAGCCTGTCGGTTACATTTCAGCGAGTGTGCGTTGGATTTGAGCAGTTTAATTTCGCCAAACCAGTTCCATCATCGGACCCCTAGAGACGCTAGGTACGCTATTGGTATATGGTAGACATCCCACCAATGCACACAAAACGGTTTGGGATAACAATCATTGTGCGTACAAAAAAGAAAAGGTAATCCCTGTCGTAGTCTGTATTAAAGTAAATGATAACAATATGATGATTATAACCGTCCACCAGTCCACCACATCATCTTTTACCATTAAATGAGATGGTAGTCTCTTGTCAGCGTTGACCGAAGGTCTCGGTAATAAAAAAAATGTCAAAATCTTTAAGCATTTATTTTATTTAAACCATTTACTGGTACTTTTGAACTTTCAAGAAGTCAGTCAGTCAGAAAAATGACTTATAATAATACTATTGTCACTATGGAGAAGAACATGCAAGAAACTCCAAGGACAATCTCCAACTGTTGGATCAGTTGTTGTGGTGAAGCTTAGGAGATACCTATGTCCAGCAGTGGGCATCTTTTTATATTTTAATTTTATTGAAACACTAGCTTCAGTCAGCGGCTTTGTCTCCGTAAAAGTATAAAATTATCCCAAAATATTCTGTCGTATTCCAGGATGTGGTTGTGGGCGCCAAATACGTCCAAATCCAACCGGCGGTTCCTAACAAAAAAATAAGTTAAAACTTCAAGGCGAGGTTAATAATTCGAAATCGTAATCGTTCGGCGACGACTCAGTTTCAGTAAATACCCACAAAATAAAGAAATGTTTTAAGGTATAACGCCACGGGAGCAAACTCACGTGCAAAAGTCAGTGCTAAACCGTTTTGTCAAAAACCAAAGCCTCCTTCATCTCATCACAAACTCCTTCAAACGCGAAATCTGTCCATCCGGGAAGCTTTAATAAAACGTCGTTCATACGTCCATATTTCAATGCTTCCCCACCCCCCCCCCACCCCGTTCCTCTTTGCTGTCAAAATTCTGCAACGTCGTCGGCTTATTAAAGAGTGTCGCCGCTTCGTTAATAAGGCAAGCGGGGACTTATATGAAACGTGTGAAATTTTGGTGTGTTTCCTATATGATTTATGTGTAGTTAGAGAAATTATAAAGATGGGATTTTGAATAATTTTGTTGAATTGGTGAAACAGTCGTCCAGATAATGTTCCACACATCACTGGATCAATCCTGACTGGGGGGCACATCTATAGTAATATGACAAAGAGAAAAAAAAAATGTATTTATTTATTTATTAAACGCTTTATGCACAAAAAAATGCAGTGGCGGACTTAACCTTTTGAGTACGTAATTAGAGACACAATAGTAAGACAATGGCGCGTGAACGCCGGCGTTAATGCGGGGATCAACAGCTTAAAGCCTTAGGCATTTTCTACCAGTCCACCTTTGGGTGATGCAGAGAAATAAAGTGGAAGGTGCAATAAACGAGAGAGAAGACGAATACGAGAATAGATATAAGTATTAATAAACCATATTATATATAATACAATTATACAATACATACTCAGATTAATAAACTACATACCTAACTAATACAGTCAAACAGTTAGTCCAAATCGACAATTGGAAAACATTAACGCTGTGATGATACTACTGCCAACTTCTTACGAATTAGCTCTCGAACTTTAGTTTTGAATGTTAATCAGCTTGTTGCCATCCTGATCTCGTGGGGGAGCGCATTCCAAAGATAAATAGCTTGAACAAAGAATGAATAATGTATGTTTGTAACGTCAATGAAAAACTAAGAAAGAAGAAAGAAAGAAATCATGTTTATTCTGCCTGAATAGACGCAAAATTCGTTTCAAAAATACAAAAAACCAAGTTCCCTGACAGGCCATGTGTGTATCGGGCATAACTGTGTTGCACCACTAGGACCATAGACAACACAGCTGTCTAGGTTATCTGTTGCATTTTGACGCCGGCCTCAACAGAGACAAACATAAACAAAAAATAAACCAAAAAATAAAAGAAAATATCATAATTTTAAACAATAAAAACTATGAATCAAAGTTGTGCGTCGCATTTTAGCAAGAATAGGCCGTTGCTCAGCATATACCGTGACGCTAGGCAAATCTAGCCATCTACGGTGCTGGTTTTCAGCAACCACCGTTCGAGTGACAAACTACTACACTGATTTAAGAGGGCCCATCCCCACTCATCTATCGTCAACCCGAGCATGGTTTAAAAGCTTGCCGGTTCATCCAACGCAATCCAACGCAATGTTTAATAAAAAGGCAATGCGAAAACAGACAGATAATACCAGAAAGCTCTGGTGGCACTCGCTAATACCGTCATTCACGCGAATATTAAACAAAACTTGTTCTAGAAAATACGTGTTATTTTTTTAAACTGTAAGTAAGAGTTATTGGAAAAAAATTTCGTCATTTTTTTTTATTCTTGATAGGTTCGCGCTTGACCGCTGTCTCACCTGATGGAAAGCGACGATGCATTCATTCAGAATCTTGATTTAAGCAAGGACTCTATTGTTATATTTTTTTTACCTTTTTAATTTTTGAGTAAATAATGAAGTGTCAAAGTTAATGCAAAATAGCAGATTTTCAGAGGTTTTACTGGATTAGTTTTACACAAATTTAGAAATTGACTTCAATAGAAGCCTAGATAATATCCACAAGATATCTGTGTTTCCAAAATATCTAATGAAAAATGTGTAATAACGTCATAATCTCGTAAGAGCGGTTGTATGAAAAATAGTGAAAATGTATATCGGGTTGGATGCAGTAGAATCATAGGTAGAATGCTACTTTATCACTAAGTGGCATAGGCATGGATATATTTTTTTCTCTTTCACGCAGACGAAGCCGCTGGCAGAAATTAGTCCTATAGCATAATCGGCCTTATATGTTCCCACTGTTGGGACTCAGGCCTCCTCTCTAGGAGAGGGAATGGGCCGTAATCCACCACGCGGGCCCAGTGCGGGTTGGTGGATGTCACATGTCTTCGAATTTTTGCTTCTAGGACATGCCGGTTTCCTCACGATGTTTTCCTTCACCGTTTTGAGAGCAGTGGTGATGAAATAAATTACACAAAGTAATGCGCCTGGCTGGGTTTGAACCCGCAACCTACAAGTCGTAAGTCGGAGCCGTTACCACTCGGCCACCACTGCTCAAACTGCTGCACTGCTGAAACTAGTCCTATAAATCGGTTCAATAACCTATTTGGGTCCAGGTTTTTTTTTATTGGGTTGGAAAATCATCTTACGACAAATCGCGCTCTTGGGCTTTTCGGGAGATACTGTCAGACTTTTACTGACTAAAAACCCACTCCTGTTCTTTCTTTGCCTTCGTCCCAGGGCCCCGGGATTCACTTTCACACTACCCGTGGGGCCCAGGAGGTAAGCTTCCTACATAATAAGTGCCCTGGTAATGCATATAAAAATCGAACTGTCCTCCACAATGTCAACCGCGTCTTTGGTTACTGCTCCACTTCCGTAGGTCATACCGTGATGTTATATGGCCTACCCTTCCTCGATGAATAGGTTATATATTCCGAAATTGCCGCGTTTAAACAAACGAACAAATTCTTCAGTTTTATAATATTAGTAGATTACTGTGAGGTATAAAGGCATTGGTACAAGTAACACATCACGGTCATCACCACTTCGCCGCAAGACATCCATTCCTGGACACAGACCTCCTCCAAGTATCACCACAACCACCGTTCCTGTGCGTCTCGCATCCATTGGATTCCCGCGACCGTCACCGCGTCATCGGTCCACCTTGTTGGCTTTTCCACGCTGCGTCTTGCGCGACGCTGACAAAGTCTTGCGTGAAACGCTGAGTCTTGACTGAGACTGACAATATTCTCTCAAATTATTTCTGTACCACTATTGTATCAAGTTAGGTACCTACCTAACCTCTAACCAGCAAAACGGAATTACAAACTAAGACGAAGAACATAAAGATAACAACCAACTTGCTCAATGTAACAACATAGCGTCAAAATATTAATCAAAAATTTCACTTGAATCACTCCAAAATCAATTTGCAGAGGAAAATACACTCGAAACTTGAAGGCATCATTGAGTTAACTTCAGTAATAATTTATTTTGATGTTGAAATATTGTTCGGGGAATTTCGCGAGGCAACCTATAGAAATTCGTAGGTAACTAGTCAAAGGGAAAGTTGTCGAGTCACAAGAAGGAGGGTGCGTTCAACTTCTGAATAAGATAATATTATAGGCTCGTTAACTCAACATTTAACCTCCTATGGAATACAGTAATCTTGTTTTTAGGCCCGCTATACGTTAATGAATTTATTTTGACGTTTACTACTTTACCAACTTTGTTGATGACATTTGTATTTTTATTTTATTCGAGTTTTATATCCAACTTGATTCCGCCATCATGTTTCTACCATCGGACGAGCCAACGTGAGGCGAGTGTCCACCCCTGCGTTGTTGACTTGTACGGTCCGGACTAAGCGTTTCGCCTCGTTGTTTATGTCGCGTACATCAAAGGACTGGAACAATTTGTCTGCTGCGGTCTTCCCGTCCGATTATAATTTAGGTTTCTTCAAGGCTAGAGTGAATAGGCTCTTCATAAAGTAGTGTGCATCACCATCAACAATTGCATTACTGCTTACCATGAGGTGGGATCGCAGATTTTATTATTGATAGGCTCGCGTTTGACCATTACTTCACCAGATAGTAAGCGATGATGTGGCCGACGATGGTGCACGCTTGCCTAGAAGTAACCTATTCACTCTTGACTTAGAGACACCTAGGTTATAGCTATTAGGATATACAGACTCGGGCAGGGAATTCCACTCTTTAGCTGTACGTACAATATATGTATTCCCAAAATCGTTTTGTACATATGGGTGGGATGTCCACTATGTACCGGTAGCGCAACGCCGCCGTACGTCACTAGACGTCCGATGATGGAACAGAAAGACTTGTCTGAATGAAACATTTGTTAAACTGTTACTGCAAAAAGTATCTTTAAAAAGAGAATAATCTATCTCAAACTAGTCGTAACGTTTGCAGAAAGCTTTATGAAGAACGGCACATATCTGAGTATTCTTAAGGGGATGCAACTCGACATTCATTTTCACTGTTTTTCATACAACCGCTCTTACGCGATTATGACGTTATTGCACATTTTTCATTAGATAATTTGGAAACACAGTATCTTGTGGATATTATCTGGGGTTCTATTGAAATCAATTTATAAATTTGTGTAAAACTAATCCAGTAAACACCTCTGAAAATCTGCTATTTTGCAAAAATGTATAACAATATAAGGCTTGCAAATTAATCAAGATTCTAAATGACCACGATTTTTTTCAAAAACTTTTAAGGTTTAAAAAACACGTATTTCCTGGAACAAGTTTTGTAAAATATTCGAGTAAATCACGGAATTACCGAATGCTAACAGAGTTTTCAGGCGTTATCTCTCTTTTTTCGTGTTGCCTTTTCGGCAAACATTGCGTTGCCCTTTCTTCAAACATCGCGTTGGATTGCGTTAGACGAAGTAACAAGCTTTTAAACCATGTTGACGATAGGCGAGTGTAAAAGGACCCTCTTAAGTCCATAACTTTGATATCGTAATGAAAATAGATCACCGCTAACGACTTTGAAATGACTGAATAATTTCTCGTCTAAATGGATCTGAATACACCACTGAATAAGTAAAACGAATTATTAATGAACCTACAAGAATTCTTCCGCTTTATGCTGTTTTATATGGCACTAGCTTCTGTTAGCGGCTTCGCCCGCGGTTTCTACATACAAACTTTGGACCCGAATTTCATACTCTTTTTTTTTAGGTGGGAAAATCATCCATTGACATCTCCCGCTCTTGGGCAGGGCGAAAGGGTGTGTCAGACTTTTACTGACTAAAAGCCTACTCCTGCTCCTTCGTTGCCTTTCATACCAGGGCCGAGTTTTCCTTTCAGAAACAAACCCTTGGCCCCAGTAGGCTTCGACCCTGCTGGGCCCCTACGGTTTTCTGACATCTCCTTGAGGCGCGCGTGGAACAGTACGCGCGAGGAATAGTACGATTTGGGTTAGGTCCGTACGGTTACCGGACGGTCGGACGGCGAGCTACCCATTGCTCGCCGTCCGCAAGCCCGAACCTATTTCATACCATTAGATGAATTTTGGAAAAATCAATGTAAGTGCTCGCCTACGACTTAAAAGGAAACCTTGTGCAAAAATCACGCTCCTACTCCCAGTAGCTTCGGCTGTGCGTTGATGTCAGTCAGTCAGTTTCTCCGTTTATGTATATAGATTTGTGATATTGTTTTTGAACTTATCGCCAAAATAAGGGATATATTTCACCAGACACTATGGCACAACTGGTCGCGCCGCCATGGTGTCCCGGTGAAATATAGCCCTTACATAATCTTTGGTGGGGGCGTCACTGGCGGCCGGACTGGCGTCCGAGCTGGTCGCGCCACCAAATTGGTTGCGCAACCAAACGGACACCAGGTGAGTAACTCTCTATAGAGCTGTATGCATTTTGTTGGCAGCGGCTACTGGTCGCGCCGCCAAGGTGTACCGGTGAAATATAGCCCGAAGTTTTTTTTTCACACACGTTTAGAGAGCCCTTCATTGGAGTCTATTTATTTATTTAATTCTTTATATACAAAAGTTTTTAAGTGCACTGGAGCAAGCGATGATACCGTGGACGAACGTAGACTCCAGCACAGAGACTCCAGATCAGTTGTGGGATCGGGCTAAAAACGTTATGGTGAGCTCGATCAAAGAGTCTAGTGTAAACGCACGGAAACGGAAACGGCAACATTGGATGAGCGATGCAACGTTAAGTCTTGTGGAGGAAAGGCGAAACATGAAAGCATCTGGAGCTGATATAAGATCCCTCAATGAAATGTCCGCTAGAATTCAGGAAGCTTGTAGGCGGGACCAGAACGACCAACTTAGGGACATTTGTGCAGAAGTGGAAGTCCATGCAAATAAGCATGAATCTAGGGACCTACACTAAAAAATTCGCGCCATCACAAAAACCCTGAGTTGCAAGACCTGGGCCATCGAAAACTACTGGGGAAACGGTGACAAACATAGAAGCAATAGCTGAAACTTGGAGACAATATTGCCAGTCTCTCTTTCAAGACCCGAAATCAGAGTGTTATGCCTCTACGGAACCCGGAAACGAAGATCTTGAGCCTGATATTCTGAAAGATGAAATACGAGCCGCTATTAAGCATCTGAAGAACGGCAAAGCCACAGGGGCGGACGCAATACCGATCGAGACAATCAAGGCATCGGGCGAACATGGTGTCCAAATCTTCCACACCCTATGCAATAAGATATGGCTCACGGGGCAATGGCCGAAAGAATGGGCTCACACTATTTTTGTCCCCTTGCACAAGAAGGGTTCCACCAAGACGTGCAGTAATTACCGACTTATTGCTCTTATCTCTCACGCAAGCAAGATTTTACTGCACGTACTGAACGAGCGTCTAAAGTCCTACTTGAGCAAAGAAATTGCTCCTGAACAGGCTGGTTTTGTTAAGGGGAAGGGAACTCGGGAGCAAATTTTGACGGTTCGACAAATTATAGAGAAAGCCAGAGAATTCAACAAGCCTACCTACATATGCTTTGTGGACTTCTCTAAGGCGTTCGATTCCGTTAAATGGCCCAAACTCTGGGAAACGCTGACGGCGATGGGTGTTCCAAAACACCTGGTACACCTCCTGCGAAGACTGTATGAGGATGGCACAGCCGCAGTTCGCGCAGATGACATTCAATCCAATCACTTCCACCCCAGCGCCGGAGTCCGTCAGGGATGTATTATTTCTCCACTACTGTTCAATGTGTACACAGAGCTCATAATGAGGATTGTACTTGAGGACTGGACAGATGGCATTTCGATTGGTGGCTTGAAGATCTCCAACCTGCGATATGCTGACGATACCACTTTGTTCGCCACCAGTACCCAACACATGGAACAACTTCTCGCCAAGATGGAACGGGTTAGCCTTGATTTCGGACTTAAGATAAACCGGAATAAAACGAAAGTGATGATTGTCGACCGCATGAATAACAATTCTCCAGAAATTACACAAATTGCTAATTGTGATGTGGTGCAATCATACATTTATCTGGGGGCCTTAATTACGAACAACGGTGGATGTATCGATGAAGTGAAGAGGCGTATGGCAATTTCCAGGTCTGCGATGGACAAGTTGAGGAAAATATGGAGGAATCGCAACATATATAGAGCCACAAAAATCCGGCTAGTTCGGGCACTTGTATTCCCCATATTCTTGTACGCCGCAGAAACGTGGACCTTACGGGAAATAGAGAAAAAGAAGATAGACGCCCTAGAGATGTGGTGCTGGAGAAGAATGCTCGGAGTATCGTGGACTGAATTCCGTACCAACGAGTCTATACTTCGGGAACTCGGCATCAAGCAGCGTTTATCATCTTTGGTACAGTCTCGTATTCTCACCTTTTTTGGTCACGTATGCCGCAGAGGGGAAGTGGCTATTGAGCGACTTGTAGTTCAGGGAAGGGTTGAGGGTACCAGGCCACGAGGAAGGTCGCCTATGAGGTGGACTGACCAGATTAAAGCGGCAGTAAATGGCTCATCATCACTGCACGAATGCACGAGGAAGGCGGCAATCAGAGAGGAGTGGCGGCGTGTTGTGAAGCTTGCCACCAACACCTGAAGTGATGACCACGACCACTCTGTCAAGAGTGATATCGACAAGGAAGAAGATACAAAAGAGTACATATGTACAGTTCACGTACAGGCAAATCGCTAACGCCGCGACCTACTTTTCACTACTAGTTTTATTTACTTGAAATTATAATATTGTTTTTTTTTTATTATTATTGATAGGCTCGCGTTTGACCACCATCTCACCTGATGGTAAGCGATGATGTGGCCGACGATGGAGCACGCTTGCCTAGAAATAACCTATTCACTCTTGACTTAAAGACCCCTAGGGTAATTTTAGTTGACCAATAGCTGCCGTAGCGCTATTACCGCGGATTAGCATCTAACTAAACTTAGTGTAATTTTTGCGAATAAACGTAATTATCGTGAAGTCTGTGGTTTTCGTCAACTCACATCCAACAACTGAACTGTAAGTACGTAGCTACCTCTGAGCCATACAGTACAGAGGCGGACTTAATGCGTTTAGGCATTTACAACCAGTCAACCTTTGTCAAGTCAAGTCTTTACGAGAAGAATTAAAGAACATTTCCTGCTAACATGATTCTTTAGGTTTTAACTTATTTATTTATTTACTGTATACGAGTATATTATGATTACGTATTACGTTATACACATGTTTGTTTAGCCCATTTAATAAGATTTAATTAACATTTATATTTGTGGTTGTCCTTTGGTTTGCTGTAAAAAGAAAAAAACAATTTTGGGTTATTTTTTAAGGTGGGAAATCATCGAATGACTCTAGGGCGGAGCGAGAGGGGGTGTCAGACTTTACTGGCTAAACCCACACCTATGTTCCTTCTTTGCCTAGCGTTTCAGGACCCCGGGTTTCCCTTTCAGAAGTGAACCCATGGCTCCAGTAGGCTTCGGCCCCTACGGTTTTGCTGACAGCTCTTAGAGGTAAGATCGTATATCACCAGTTTAAATTGTTTATAAAATGAAGAGGAGTATATCTTCGCAGAAACAATCTGATTATATTTAACACTATCACTATAGCCATTATGTCATATTATTTGACTGGCCTGTTGCTCTAGCTAGTGGTTAGTGGCCCTGACTGCTATGCCGCAAGTCGTGAGTTCGATTCCCACCCAGGACAAATGTTTGTGATGAGCACGATCATTTGTTCTGTGTCTGGGTGTAATTTACATATAATATGATTGTATGTATTTAGAAACATATAAGTATGTTTATCAGTTGTCTAGTACTCATAACACAGCTCTGCTTAGCTTGGGACTAGACAAAGTTGTGTGATAGTTGTGGTATATTATAATATATTAATAATACATTATCTGAAATATTACCTGCAGCAAATCGAACGAAAATAACCAAGACTTGTCCAACTGCAATGGGACATAAACAATAAAGATTTACTGCTTTTTCATGGGTTGTAAAATTATCATATTCACGACACGATCATTGACTGAATAAACTGCTGTAAGGAAGTCGTGTAGTTTTATTATATTATCTGTTGTTTTCAGTCAATTGCATTTTATATAAGTAACAACAGATTCTAGAATAAGTGTTTCATTGCTAGTTAGACATTAGATTTTTTTTGGGGTTCCGTACCTCAAAAGGAAAAAACGGAACCTTTATAGGATCACTTTGTTGTCCGTCCGTCTGTCTGTCTGTCTGGTCCCTTTATCTCGGGAACGCGTGGAGGTGTCAAGTAGAAACCATATACTTAAGTCTGCGGACCCTTGAAGCTGTAAAAAAATTAAACTTCTAAGTTAACGAATAAAAAAGATAGGGCCGTTTATGTCGCAAAAAACGTATATTTCGATATTCTCAAAGGAATCAAAATTTATGGGGTACTTCCTGTTGACCCAGAATCCTGAAATTTGGCATGATGCAAGGTCTTATAGCACAGGTATAGGAATAAATCTGAAAACAGTAAATCTGTTGTTACCTACGTCACAAAAAAAAAATACTTTTTTGCAATTCGGAAAAATCTTCGAGACTCCATTCGGGAATTGTAGTTTGTACGGAACCCTCAGGGCGCGAGTCCGACTCGCACTTGCCCAGTTTTTATTTTTATTGTCGTTACTAATACACGCTTGGTACAACCCGTGTGCACTAACATAGCGCCTGTCCCGAAAATAGTGGCCACAATAAATACTCGAAAATAGTTTGTATTGTTTGTATTGTTTAAAGCATCGAAAAGTAACTAATAGGTTATGAAAAACTGCTTAGCGTAAAATAAATGTTGATATTCCAAAAACTAAAATAAAGTTCTATTTTTTTTTTACACTCACTACTTAAAACGTCATTCATTCGAGCCAGGTGCCATGATAATGCGCACGGGCTGTGGAATCTTAGAGATTTTTTTTACTCATCTTACCAAGATCGAGTGCTACGAAAATCATCACAATTTTCTGACAACTTCGCAATTCCTAGACTAAATTTCCTTCATCTTCCTAAAACACTAAAACAAATTAATCCAAAATACATACAAGGACTTCCAAGAAGGTCCTAACTCGCTTCGACAATTAAACAAGAAAATAGCTTGAGGCAAGAAAATCACAGTTCAGGGCAAGATATTAATTTCAAACGCAAAATTTAAACTGTTCATTCAACGTTGAATCCAACTTAATTTTATCTGGTAAGGGTGCGTTCAGACAAGCCGTAACGCTATTAAAACGCGAAGCGAGAATCTAGGATAATTATTTACGTACGTCGTGTGATATGGGGAGGGAATGTGATTATGTATGTTAATCGTGGGGGTGTTGTGTCGAATGTCTGTGTGAAGCTTTAGGTTCTTGTGTAATATGTATGTCGGGATTGTTTAATTTTCAAGGTCGATTGCTGTTATATAAAGACATTTGTAGTTTGATAGGATTAAGGGTGAAGATAATCACACTATCACACTAATATTAGAGGCGAGAGTTTATGTGTTTATTTATTTATTAATAACCAAAACAAATTAACAAAACGACGAAACTTACGTAATAATGTTGTTGCTGCACACTACGTGGACAAAGGTGTTTGGTTCGTTTAGGCACAGAATGTCCAATTCGCAAAATGTCCAGCGGACGTAAAATGTCCAATTCGCAGAATGTCCAGTTTGCAGAATGTCCAGTTAGCAAAATGTCCAATTCGAAGAATGTCCAGTTCGCAGAACGTCCAAATCGCAGAATGTCCAGTAGTTATTGTAACGTTGTCACCACTACTTAATTGGTGGGAGATATAAGTATAAAAATAGTTTAAAAAAACAAAAAAACACGCTTTTAGCACGCACTAAAAATTACAAAATGCCTGTCCGCCATCTTGGACGTCCACCATAATGGATTTAAGTCACGTGACTATTTTTTTTGTTTTCCTTACAGCAAACCCTTTCTTTTGATACCCATATCATGGGAGTGGATTTCAAACAGCCAGTCCGCCATCTTGGGGAGGCCGCCATATTGGATTTGTAATGACGTTTCTTAGCTAGTCATGTATTGTCATCAGAACTCAGAGCGTGTGCAAAATTTCATCCTAATCGAGGACCGGGAAGTGGGTCAAATTAAGATTCCAAGATTTCTTACATACATAGTTACAAATGAAGCTAATAAAAGCGTGTTAATATATCAGTAAGTAGTCAAGTTATTAGAAAATCAGTTTTATTTCTATCACATTTCTTTTGTACTCGACGAATTACTGATTGAACCAGATTCATACTGTCCTTCGTACTAGTATACACTGTATCACGGTAGGTATAGTCTACCTCAACTCTCAGAACACAACACTTGTATATAGTTTTTATTAGTTTATTATTTGGTAATGTACCTATTTATGTATTATATGTATTGCATTTTTATTATCTTTTCTTTTTTTTTGTACATTATTTATGTTGTTGTACACTGACAGCCACAAATCTTTTCCTTTCATTTCAGTCCATCCAAAGGTTGTCTGGTAGAAATTGCCCTTTGCAATAAGACCGCTTATTGTACACTTTTTTTTTATAAATGTCTATCCTGTAATAAGTTTTTTTTTTCGGTGGGAAAATCATCTTATGACGTCCCCGGCTCTTGGGCGGAGTGGGAGATAGTGTCAGACTTTTGCTGACTAAAAACCCACTCCTGTTCCTTCGTTGCCTTTCGTACCAGGGCCGAGTCTTCCTTTCAGAATCAGACCCTTGGCCCCAGTAGGCTTCGACCCTGCTGGGCCCCTACGGTTTGCTGACATCTCCTTGAGGCGCGCGTGGAACAGTACGCGCCGTCGACAACTTGGGCTCGGTCCGGACGGTTACCGGACGGTCGGACGGCGAGCCACCCATTGCTTGCCGTCTGCAAGCCCGCGCCTTCGGTGCCCGGAAATTGGGATCGGAATCCCAACGGCGGTTGAGGCGTGAGGACCGTTGCCTCACGCGATCGGCTGCCTCCTTTGCTAGCATTACTGCTTCGCAGAAGGAGGCAACCGCCTGCCACTCCTCCTCGCTCCGGACCATGGCCTGTACCAAGGCCCGGCGCAAGAAATCGCTACCGCCGATCGCCCCCACGAGGACATGACCTCCAGCGTGTGCTCCACCGTATCCTCCGGGCGGTCCACCCAATGGTGACACCCAGGTGTTTCTTCCGCACGGATCTGGTGCAGGAACCTCCCGAACTTACTATGTCCGGTGAGGACCTGCGTCATGCGGAAGGTATGGACGCCGTGTTGCCTTTCCAGCCACTCCTCAAAGAGGGGACTTACCGCCATAATTATGGCGTACCCAGCACTGGGTTGCGATAGTCGCTGTCGCCATTCCGCCATGAGATCCCGCCGGAACTCTTTCCGCCATACCGCGACAAGTCGCGGCAGATCCTGTAATAAGTTAAGGTGTGCAATAAAGAAATAAATAAATAAAAAGCCTCCGCACCCATTGTACACGCCCCCTAACTCATCTTCGTAAAACTCTAAAGAGATTGAGCATGGCAGCTTTTTAATCAAAAATATAAACTGGTGTATATCACGTCATTTTGTGAATGAAACGTTTAATAAGCGAGTAGGGCGCGTTCTCTGGTTTTCATGTCAAACGCAGTGGGAAACGTTTGAAAGAAAAAAAAAATGGAATAACAAGATAAGGTTCATTGTAGAAGAATTTAGGAATAAAACACGTACTGGTACACCGCTAACAGCGTTTTGTTTATGGAATTTGTTTTTTTTTTTTAATAATAATAATAATTGTCGTGACTGCGAACGGCCTGATGACTAAAAACCTCGACGACCATCTGTTCAAGCTGTTGTTGCGCGGTTAGATCAAGGGCCTGACACAGAAGGCAGTGCTCCTCGATACGGCTCGCATCATGAGGAGGTTCCTGTCTCACTTACACAACAATATCAGGGTTATGCAGATATTTGTTCCGTGCGAGAATCAAACCCGCGATATGCAGCGTAGCAGCCACTCGCTCAATCACTGCTCCAACCGTACGTCAAAACCAAAATCGTATATTTAATATTACCCTACTTTACAACACCTATTCTTATTGCAACTCCTTTGTTTTTCATGTGGGTGTCTATAGACATGATATACATGAAATATCTTCACAGAGCACGTCACTGTCTAAACCAGGGGTGGCGAATCTATGACACGCGGCAAAATAATTCGGGCACGCCTTTAATGTAAGATGTTTAACATCAAGGTAATTTCAAACAGCAGTAATCACAATACGTTTCTCTTTTATTTCATTAAATAAAGTCAAGAGTGATTAGGTTACTTCTAAGGCAAGCGTGCTCCATCGTCGGCCACTTCATCGCTTGCCATCAGGGCCTCAAGTCTGCTATTACAATAGTGTAAGAATGGTCTATCATTGATTTCATAATTGTTGATTTTGACAAGTTTGGTAATCTACTAATATAACGGCGTCAATAGCTATTTCCAATGGTCAACCATTGACACTCCATTGAAAGAAATGGCAGAGAATGGTAATCTCGTACATATCTAATGAATGTCTGACTTATGCGGTAATCTGCTAAAATTTTGACAGTTCCTTTGATCAGTGACCTACCATTAGAATGTCATTGTGCAGTGATTGCTTTTAATAATCTCGTGTCATTCTACTACAAGTCTAGTACGATACCATTAACCGATCAATGATCGATCATTATGAATTAGCAGATTACGAACTTTTAGCAAAATGAAAATGGGAGCGTGTTGGAATGACGAATTTATAAAAATAGCAGACTTGGGCCCCAGGTGAAGCAGTTAAACACAAGCATAAACACAATTTAAAAAAAAAATTAAACATGAAACAGCAACCTATGAATTTCCGGTTACAAATTAAGAAGGCATCTACTTTTATTTTCATCCATTAAATCACTAAGTCAAGATTCTTTGGCGGCACTTCATGATCCTTTCAAATATATTTTTAGTGGCACTTTCTTCAATAAAGGTTTACTAACCCTGGTCTAGACAAACGATCAACCCGTAAACGTCTATTGTTGACGTCAACTCTCTAATCCGATCTCTCTATTCTAGGAAACAGTTTACTGATCTCAATGCGATTGTATGGGAAACTAGCAAATACTCGGCTGTGTTACGTTACTACGCTGAAAAAAGAAATACATGATATTGTTTATTTGTTGGAAAAAGGTTTTTTTTTTGGGTTTAACACCAACTTTGCATTATTGACTTTCTGTTAGAACCGGTTTGGGGCACATCGTTTGGATGGTTTCAAAGTCTATAGGTAACGAGCATAGGTAGAAATAATATTTGTGTTTTTTAGGGTTCTGTACCTCAAAAGGAAAAAAACGGAACCCTTATAGGATCACTTTATTGTCTGTCTGTCTGTCTTTCTGTCAAGACCCTTTAACTCAGGAACGCATGGAGGTAACGAGTTGAAATTAAAACCATATACTCAAGTCTGCGGTCCCTTGAAGCAGTGAAAAAATCAAACTTCTGAGTTAACAAACAAAAAAACGATACGGCCGTTTATGTCACAAAAAAACGAATTTATCAATAGAATCAAGATTCATAGTATTAATTATTAATTCGTACTTCCCGTTGACCTAGAATCCTGAAATTTGGCATGAAGCAAGGTACCTATAGGAAAAAATTTAAAAACTGTAAATTTGAAACATTTTTATGCGATTCGGAAAAATCTTCGTAAGTCAATTCGGGAATTGAACTGTTTTCATAGGTAAGTTTGTACGGAACCCTCAGTGTGCGAGTCCGACTCGCACTTGTCCGGTTTTTATTTTTTATACATAATATTAGTTAACCCCAGCCCAGAAAATTATTTTACATGCTCCCGGTATAAAAAGTATCCTATATGATATTCCAGGATATAGTCTACCAGTGTACTAAGTTGCATCGAAATCCGTTCAGCCGTTCGAGTGTGAAGAAGTAACAAACGTACACATACACTTAATAACTTTCACCTTTATAATATTAATGTGATAAGAATTAACGCTTCATTAACCACTCCGGATTGGGTTTACTTCCGAAAGGGAAACCCATAGGTGTGGTTTTAGTCAGTAAAAGTCTGACACGCTCTCCTTAGAGCGCCCTAGAGCGAGAAAAGTCATTAGATGATTTCCCACCTCAAAAAAAATATAGCGTGATGGTAGACAAGAACAAGTAACATAGGATAAGGGCAGAAAAATGATAAAAACTCTACACTCAACAAAAGTACTGCTAAAGAAGTTTCAAGTAACGTCCCTAAAGCGGCACGATCGCGTAGCCCATTCGTATTCAGAATGCGTTTACAAAATGTAAGCACAAAATTCATCGACCAAATTATTTCGAAACAAACTGTACCCGAACTCAAATCTACGAGTATATCCATAAATATTATGAAACAAAGTCCACCCCCGCTTCTATTTGTCTGTTTGAATGCGATAAACTCAAAACCTACTGAACGAATTTTTATGCGGTTATCACCAATGTAATACATGCATGTTATAGTAGGGAAAAGTCGAGGATTTCAAATATTTCTCACAACTGCGCGAAGCTTGGACAACCCGCTAGTCTGTATATAAATATATTAAATAATTATTATTTAATTATTTAATATATTAAATTATTATTATTTAATTATTTAATATATTATATAATTATTATTATTATATAAAATAATAATAATAATTATATTAGGTATATAAAAGGCAAAGTCCTGACTGACTCACTGACCCATCAACGCTTAGGCCAAACCCTTGGACTTAAACAGCTGAGGTGCTTTTGCACAGACGTTCCTTTTTTAAGATTTAGAAAGGATTTTCTAAAATTGACCGCCTAAGGGCCGACGTTGCGTTACGCGGGCGCCCGCGCGGTCCCATACAAAATTGCTCCGTCGCGGCTCGCCGCGCGGACACCCGTCGCGGGCAGCCACACTCCGCGCCCGTTGTGCTACGTAATAATACATTACAGTTCTCAATCGACTCGACTACATGCACACCGATAAAGTTGAACTAGCGACACTGTGCAGATAATAATCCGGTTTCCGCTACGGGGACAGCCGCACATGACACACGCGTGACGTCAGGCAGCTTTGGCCCTAAGGGGAAAATCCAAAGTTTGTATGGAGAAACCTACTTTCACGCGGGCGAAGCCGCTGGCCGAAGCTTGTATGGAATAAAAACAACTTACAAAAGTTAAGAAATGGAACGATTCCAAATACCATAAAAGAAAATATAGGGTTTCATAAGATTCGGCTCACGTGGCCCCAGCCAATATTAATTTCTCGGAAATGCGAAATTAATATTGGCGAAAGTATTCCTGGCAGGACGTCATAGTGAGATAATAATAATAATATTCACACAACTATCACACAACGCCGTCTAGTCCCAAGCTTGTGTTATGAGTAGGTACTAGACAACTGATAAACATACTTAAATATTTCTAAATACATACATATTATAGATAAATTGCACCCAGACACAGAACCCATGGGTAGTGTGAAAACGAAACCCGGGGCACTGGGAGGAAGGCAACGAAGGAACAGGAGTGGGTTTTTAGTCAGTAAAAGTCTGACACTATCTCCCGCACCGCCCAAGAGCGGAATTTGTCATTAGATGATTTTCCCACCTAAAAAAAAACCCAGACACAGAACAAATGATTGTGCTTATCACAGAAACATTTGTCCTGGGTGGGAATCGAACCCACGACCTCCGGCATAGCAGTCAGGGCCACTAACCACTAGACCAAAAGACCAGTCATAGTGATAGTGTGACTTATTTGCAACAATTCATTACCAGAAGTAGGCTTGGCGGAAACCCATGAGTTTCAGGATGATGAGGTCAGGATAGCCCAAACTTATGGATCAGTAATTTATACCTAAGGCTTCAGAAGATGAGTATGCCGTGGCGCCTCTCCAGCCACTTTTCAAAGGAAAGAAAGAAAATTATTTTGTTTGCGGGAAATGACGCAACCTTAGGACTAACTTACAAATTATAAAAATTCTATAAGAAAAATATCGGCCACTCCGTGCAAAACGGCCGAACGCTCGGCATAATGCCGAAACCACACGCAAAATGCGACGAGTTCACAGCGCTCGTTTTCAGCGTGACTAAAACATGCCTAAATAAACACATAACAATTCAACTTAATACATAGTAGAGGAGGTAATAATAAAATTTTATTCAAGTATAAAGTAAGTAAAATTATGATTTCAATCGAGAAAAAAAGTAATTCTAACAGTAATATAGACCTGCCTGATCTAGGTTAATGAAAACCTGTGTTTCAGGCCATCTATTTACAGCAAACATTTAAAAAAGAAAACACTAATAGAATAATTAGGAACTAAATTAAAAAGAAGACAATATTTTAAACAACTTAAAAAATAACTATTTGAATAGATTATTTTAAAAGTAGATTATGTACGATATATTAGGATTAAATAAATTAACGAATAATAATACAGCCTATAAAGTGGATACTATATTAATTAGGTAAAGAAAGAGACTTATATTAGAGTAGGTATATAGAAACTTTACGTGTGACGTGTGGGTGACGGTAGATAAATCAGACGGATACAATACACTTCCATTGGGAAGGCTTGTTGCTATAATTGCTTTCGGCCAGTGATTACCGATGACAACTCCTAAAATAACCTTATTAGAATTTTGTTTAAGAGGGTCCTTTTTCACTCGCCTATCGTCAACATCGAGCATGGTTTAAAAGCTTGTTACTTTTACTAAGGCAATCCATTGCGATGTTTGACGAAAAGGCAACGCGAAATAAGAGAGATAACGCCAAAAACTCTGTTAGCATCATCGGTAATTCCGTGATTTATTTGAATATTTTACAAAACTTGTTCCAGGAAATACGTGTTTTTTTATTTAACCCTTAAAAGTTTTTCAAAAAAAGTTGTCGTCATTCAGAATCTTGATTAAATTTGCAAGGCTTCTATTGTTATACTTTTTAGACTTTTTTAATATTTGAGTAAATTATGAAGTGTCAAAGTTAAAATAAAAATAGCAAATTTTCAGAGGTCTTTACTGGATTAGTTTTACACAAAATAAATTGATTTCAATAGAACCCTAGATAATATCCACAAAACACACAAACACGAAACAAAAACACACAAAGGCGATCTTATCATCAGCTATCACGGTTTGTGAGATACAGCTTGGTGACAGGCAGGCGGAAAGTGAAGTCTTAGTTATAAAGTCCCGTTTTTACCCATTGGATACGAAACCCTAAAAAGCTCTGTGAGTCAACTAATATCCACTCCTGATATTTCGCCCAATACGACAAACAAATTAAATACCGTGCCGATTGTTGGACATATATTCAATAGAGCCTCTATGCCTCTATACGTCACAGATAATAAAAACACTGTGGACTATATTGAGTCCGATACTATTGTAACATTGTCATCGCACATTCGAGTTGGATCCAATGATATTTATATTGGACCACTGACTGGAATATATTCAGCTTTGTTCGATTTTCGGACGGATAAAACTTATGTTACCGGAAATCTGTATAATTCGGTCTTCCATACAATAACTAGGCAATGTATAGAATACCTAAAATATGTAGATAATTTATGAAATATTACTTATTTTATACTTTGCGTAGGTAATTATTCTATACAATACCAGAGAGCAGAGAAGGAGGTGATGTAATTTTAGATCTAGTAGATTTTTTGTTATAACCACCCGGAAATAGAAAGATGCTTTACTTTAAACCCCGCAGACAGAAATAGGACCTGAGTATTTGTAAGCAAATTACATTAAGTTACTTACAGCCAGAAGAATTTTTAATTTCATTATTTTAGGTACCTACTTAAGTACTCAGATTGGGTTGCCCTAAAATTACTTCCCTGCTCTCGTTTTTTACACACATTGATTTAGAGGAAGTAATAAAACATGGTTCATCTGCCCGCCATTTTATAGGTAGGTCGGTTAACATTGATAAATATAGACCAAAATCTATTTATTTTACACATTGCCGGAGGACCAGCAGGTACTCATCCCTAGGAATTGCATGCATTACCTAGGTAAAGTATGTACTAATATTCATAGCATTTCATACATTGCCTGGACGCCCCGAGTATTCTATACATTGCCTAGGTATTGTATAGAATACCTGAATTATACAGATTGCCGGTAACATATATATATTTACATATTTTATCTGTCATCAGTTTTTTGCTATTGTTTGTTTTTTGTGTTTTTGTTGTTGTATTGTTTGTGTGTTGTTGCTTTTGGCGGGATTTCTTCGAGTGAAGTTCGTGGCTGTTTTAATTATTCGCAAATTGATTCCAAGTGGATATAGTGATGTAAAATTGGTGTGATTTTGTTTATCAAATGTCTGCACAACTGAACAATATGTAAAATTATGATGATAATGATTAAATATCATTATAGTGATATCTATGGAAAGCAGTGGTGGAGTGGTGGTGCAAGAGCAGCACCGAATAGTGTCGGCCCCAACTTACGAGTCAGCCAGACAGGCGCAGTACTTTGTGTAATTTATTTCATCACCACTGCTCTCAAAACGGTGAAGGAAAATATCGTGAGGAAAGCTGCGTGTCCTAGAACCAAAAATTCGAAGACATGTGACCTCCACCAACCCGCACTGGGCCCGAGTGTTGGATTACGGCCCATTCCTTCTCCTAGAGAGGAGGCCTGAGTCCCAGCAGTGGGACATTAAAAGGCTGATTAAGCGATGTTACTGGAATAAAACATAATTTGTATATAATCAAAATTCCAATACCACACTGATTTGATACTATCTTTTAAACAAAACGATACACCTAGAATAGACATAGTAACAGCAAAACATAAAATTAATATTCAATGTGCGAAAGCCCCACGTATAAACATGTTTACGAGTATATCATTTCTAATTTATGCCGGGGCGGTCAGCAAACGATTTGCAGCTACAATATGGAGGTTTTATGTGTCTTTATTTTTACTCGATTTCGTTTGCTTGCTGTTAACTAATGGTCTTCTGTTTATAGTTATTTCTTTTATGGAGATTTTTGATGGGGATCCTAAGTGAACGCAACGTTTACGGTTCGCTTCATAAGCTATCAAAGAATCATTCTTGAAAATCGTAAATGCTGAGATTTTAGGAAAGTGGTTTTTTTTTTCTTTTTTATTTGAGGTTGGTTGTCGTCTAATGACTCTTCTCGCTCTAGGGTGGAGCTAGAGGGCGTGTCCGACTTTTACTGACTAAACCCACACTTATGTTCTTTCAGTTGCCTTTTGGGTTCTAGGACCACAAGTATCCTTTACAGAATTTTTCCCATAGCCCTAGGAGGCATTGGCCCTGCTGGAAGGATTATAGGACGAGCAGACGGGGAACTACCCATTGCTCTTCATCCGCACGCCCGTGCCTACGGATAGGGTAAGGGGTGAGAGCATCTACTTTTGAAATCTCTAATCCATTTACTTAACAAGGTGGTAATCAACCTATACAAACACTAACAGTGTTATACGTATGTACCCTACGTTTGCTTCAATCATGCCAATCAGCAGCCATATTTGGGATGAAACCATCCTTTGATTAGAGCTAAAATTACGTTTGAATGATAATTATAAATGATACTTATTTTGCAAATAGGTTTTATAAATACTTATTACCGACGCGCTCAATGGTCTAGATTATTTGTAAAACTATGTGTAATAGAATTAGTAAGTAGCATCACTATTTAAGCTGAGAGGTGGGACACGCTGACATGCTGGTCACACTGTGGGCCCCCCTCCAGTCTGCCATCAATCGCAAATCAATGCGCACGTCCGATAAATCCTTTTTGTTAAAAACGGCCATATTGTTTTTCTGTAAAAACGCAATAAACGTGCTATCAATTACTCTCGCCAGTTGTTTTGTTGCACCAAACCCGACCCCTGCAGCATCACCCTTAACAATACTTTTACACGTCAATTTTATCGCCAGTTTAAACTAGCTGACTACCTTGAGAAGAAACACTGAAACAAACTCAGGGGTCAAAGTCTCTTTTAAAGTCTATATACAAACAAACACATGTGAACACATTCGCAAGAAGTTGGTGTAATAATCACAGCGTTGATTTGTTGGATTCGTTTTTCATAATTACATTGTTAATTTGTATTGTTGTATGTATGTATCTAAGTATATATGTATTTATTATTGTCTTTCTTTACCATTAAGCAGCACCTAGCATGTTTTGTTTCTGCACCACCCTAAGGTCGACTGGTAGAAAATGCCTAAGGCAATACTTAAGTCCGCTTTTGTACAGTGTTTATTACTAGTGCATAAAGATTTAATAAATAAATAAATATATAGCAAACATGTAATGGTCAAATCATATGAGAACCATGATGTGTATCTTTTGAGGAAAGAACCACACAGATTTGAGTGGACCTGTGTAGACAGTGCAAGCATTTGTCAGTATTCGTATAGCTCAACTCAGGACTACTAAGGAGCTCAACGACTTGACGAACCAAGAAAAGGATATTTGGGTAGGCAGCAGAAAATACTCAAATTGCCAAACAGACGTAAAAATTACTGAAAAGAAGAAAAAAAAACAAAAATATAAAATAAAGTGTATTGCTAATAATGTTTTCTCCTAGGAACAACTTCTCAGCTTAACATAATATTCATATGAATTAAAATGAAACTCTTATACGTCCGCCACCTTAATATGTAAAGGCTTTGTTCCTATAATTAGAAAAGGGACGAAAAGAAACGTCTGCGGAGAACTCTCATTAGCACGGTATGTCTGAATGCTGAGCGTATATAAATAGTCACTTAGGTGAAATTTAGTAGGCTTTGTGCGTGAGAGTATGTCTGGAATATGTTTTGTTTGAAGACAGGTAGAATAATGAAAGGAATAAAGTAGGTAGCAAAGAAAGAAGAGTGGTTAGATATAAAAAAAAACTGTGCAAGTGCGAGTCGGACTCGCGCACTGAGGGATCCGTACAAACTTAACTGTGTAAGTAGTTCAATTCCCGAATGGAGTCTCGAAGATTATTCCAAAACACAAAAAAAGTGACGTAACAACATATTTACTGTTTTAAGATTTATTTCTACACTGGTGCTATAAGACCTTGCTTCACGCCAAATTTCAGGATTCTGGGTTAACGGGAAGTACCATATGAATTTTGATTCCCTTGAGAGTGTCGAAATATAAGTTTTTTACGACATAAACGGCCGTATCTTTTTTTTCGTACACTTAGAAGTTTGATTATTTCACAACTTTAAGGGACCGCAGACTTGAGTATATGGTTTTAATTTTAACTCGATACCTTAACGCATTTCTGAGATAAAGGGTTTTGCTAGACAGACAGACAATGAAGTGATCCTATAAGGGTTCCGTTTTATCCTTTTGAGGTACGGAACCCTAAAAAAGAACCAGAGTCCTGATAACTACAACCTAACGGTCTAGGCAAGCGTGATCTATCGTTAACTACATTTTCGCTTATCGTCAGGTGAAATAATGGTCAAATACGAGTACTTATTACCAACAATAGAATAAATACTAATTTCTGCTAAAATCAAGTACTTTCGGATGACAAACACTAATTAACTACCGACAATGAAAGATAAAAACTCGAAAAGTATTTCTGTTAACACTAACCAAGAAAGCGTGGCATCACACATGATGTCACAATAAGCATACAGGAACATAACTACATACATATTCTTCTCATCTACTTTTACGATACTCTATCTCTATAAATTTTTCTTTTACCTTTCGAAATACTGAAATTTTAAAACTTACCTACGGATTTTGCGAGCTTGGGTTTGATACTAACCGCGTTTTATATAGATTCTATCTTATGCCATAAGAAATCTTAGTGTATTCTAAAACAGTACACGAGCCCTATAACTCCCTAATCGTATTTTTGTATTTAAGGGCGAAATAAATTGTCCAGGCACAAATAAAACGCATGATGATGAACACTTTAAAAGACGCCATCACTACAAACGCGTCATCACAGAGCGCTTTAGCGACAGCAAACTGCAAAAGCTAAAGCAATAAACAAAGTAAGTACACCAAAAGACATGCCAAAACCGTTTTATTTCAAGATGTTCGTCGTCGGACCATAAAAACGTCCATCAATCGTGCCGGACGATCGACAAGAGGGGAACACGAAAATTTTCATGTCCCAAGAAGAATATGATAAACAGTTTTCACTTGAGGCTGGCGTGGATTGATCGACGGTGGCCTTCTTCATTGCATATTTATTGGACGCTTAACTTAAAACATTCTACGCCATATATATGGTGTTCGGGATTGTCAATATTCAATATTGGAAGATCGTAGTACTGGGTTGTTTTTGGTAACAAAACTTGTTAACAATAATAATAATAGCCAAAAGCTTCGACGACCATCTGTCGAAGCTGTCGTTACGCGGTTAGATCAAGGGCCTGATACAGAAGGCAGTCCTCCTTGATACGGCTCTCATTGTGAGGAGGTTCCTGTCTCTGGAGCCCTAACCACCGGTAGCTTGGACCCTGCTCCCGACACCGGCGGACTACTATTTTTTTATATTTTTAAATGTTTTTTTTATATGATTTTGTTAAAAAAATATTTTTTAACAAAATCATATAAAAAATCATAATTAAAAATGTAATTTATATGTATATTAAATAATAATAAGACGACGAGAACCTCGTGAAAGCTGAGAAGGAGAAACAAACTAAATATCTCGACTTGGCTCGCGAGGTTGTCGACATGTGGGAAGTGGATAGAGCAATCATTGTGCCGATAGTCGTAACGGCCAATTGCTTAATAGCAAAGATTGTGAGGAGGTTCCTGTCTCTGGAGCCCTAACCACCGGTAGCTTGGACCCTGCTCCCGACACCGGCGGACTACTATTTTTTTATATTTTTAAATGTTTTTTTTATATGATTTTGTTAAAAAAATATTTTTTAACAAAATCATATAAAAAATCATAATTAAAAATGTAATTTATATGTATATTAAATAATAATAAGACGACGAGAACCTCGTGAAAGCTGAGAAGGAGAAACAAACTAAATATCTTGACTTGGCTCGCGAGGTTGTCGACATGTGGGAAGTGGATAGAGCAATCATTGTGCCGATAGTCGTAACGGCCAATTGCTTAATAGCAAAGAGTCTCAAACAACATCTAAGGAGGCTCTCGTTAGGCAGCTGGATCAAGGGCCTGATCCAGAAGGAAGGCCTCCCACGAGGTGGACCAACGACCTGGTGAGAGTTGCGGGAATGCGGTGGATGCGAGACACATAGGATCGGTCGTTGTGGAGACGCTTGGGGGAGGCCTATGTCCTAGGCCTAGGTCCAACAGTGGACGTCTTTCGGCTGAAATGATGATGATGATGAACAATATGGTCCACTTTATTAGTAAAATATCTTATAATTAGTGTTAGTAGTACATAAAGAAGGAAATAAAAATAAAAACATACAGTAAAGTGGCTGTCTGAGGCAAGATGTGAAGAGAAAGATATGGCAAGGAGTAAACTATCAGACCATTCTCTCCACATAGTGCCTCAGAAAAGGGGAGTAAGGACTCTCCAACATAGAGAAGGTATAGAAAAAGTAATAAAAGGACCATTATGCTAAAATTTATTGATTTTTCTTAGAAAACATTGATGTAAACTTTCAGTTATAAAAGGAGCTTGTAACAGGAATTCAATTTGAAAAGGCTTTTGTGTTCCAAAAATTTTGCTCTTGTTAGTAAAATTATTTACATCGTCATCTTGAACAAAAAACTTTTAAAATTCCTTAATAACGAACTCATCTTGAAACTCTTTAGAGTCTCAACAAATTCTCAAATCATTCTAGCAAACTTTGCGTGAAAAACGTGGAAGATTCTCTTTAATCATTCGCTAACCTAAAATATAATTGTCGCCAGAACTTCAACAATTTGGAGCATCTGTCGTTCTTAGGGTTCGCATACAAGGTTGTGTCTTGGTTGAGCCGTTTTGTTTGTATCTATTTCAGTTAGTATGACTAATTTAGCTATAACTATTCGCAGTATTTTAGGGTTAGTTTAAATCATCTTAACAAGATTTAAGAAATTTTATGTTATTATTAGCTTTTGCTAGTATTCTCCCGTGTGAAAATAGAAAATTATCCCAAAGAAATGTACTCCCGGGATAAAAAGAATCATATTATGTGTTATTCTAAGACTTGGTCTATGCGTGTAAAATTTCATCGAAATATGTTTGAACATAAAGGAGACAGAAACCTTCGCCTTTATAATATTAGTGTGACTGAATTTTAGTGTTGGCTTGATTTTAAAATTTTATTTTATTTTCATCATCATCATCATTTCAACCGAAAGACGTCCACTGCTGGACATAGGCCTCCCCCAAGTGTTGCCACAATGAACGGTCCTGTGCGTTTCGCATCCATCGGACTCCCGCAACCGTTACCAAGTCATCGGGTCCACTTTGTAGGAGGCCTTCCAACGGTACGTCTTCTGGTACGTGGTCGCCATTTCAGAACCTTTCGGCCCCAACGGCCATCCGTTCTGCGAGCAATGTGCCCTGCCCATTGCCACTTAAGTTTGGCGATTCCTCGTGGTGTCGGTGACCTTGTTTCTCCTGCGGATATCCTCATTCCTGATTCGATCACGCAAGGAAACTCCGAGCATAGCCCTTTCCATTGACCTTTATTTTATTTTAATATAATTTTAATGTCTAATTTTATATGTATTGATCACACTTTTTACTGTAATGGCATGTATTAAGAGTTCGCACGTTCTAAATTTAAATTTTACATTCTCTTTTATGTCATGTGCAAAATGTTGTTGGTTGTACATTCATCTCATTTATTGAATTGTATAACTTACTGTAAAATTGTAATGTATCACCATTTGTTTCCCCAAATAAAAATTGGAGTTAAATTTATAAACGTTTGCCACATAAATTGTGCAATCAGAATTCTTATATCTCATTTCGATGTTTGGCTCTTTATCCGCAAATATAACCTTTATATGGAGAACCATTTCAATTTTACGATATATATTCGTGTAATAAGGTGCGGGTACGACAGTTTTATTGACTTATGTAAAATAATCAATTGTGTGCGAGTCTTTATTGCAGTAACACTGGAGCATTAAAATGCATTCTTTCGGTTGATTGATGGCAAGTGAGGGACCGCTCGCCATTTTTTTTCATTTATCTCTGTCTGACGGAAGAAGAGACGATGTTTAGTTAGTGTTTGTATTTCTCTCAGTACAGTTTTTTTTTTTTGCTAACGTATACGTTTTTGTTTATATTTGTTCAGTGCAGGCCCTTTCTTTTATCATCTATAGATGTCATCGAAAAATTGCAGACTCCATACGATTGTTGTAGTAAATCTTTATTAGATTAGTAGGGGGCAGTGCACCCTATAACTTCGTTGTGTACAAAACTAGAAGCCTGAATTTTAGTAACCAAGAAGGCATTGTATAAACTCGGTAAAGGGAAATATACCCATTTTAGGCCTTGAATTGCACAACGGATTGGTTTAATTAAAAAAATATGTTAATATTTTTCTCATGTCTTCCACGTATCAAGTTGGTTAGTATTTTTTTTAAATATTTAATATTAAAACGACTAAACTATTAGAACTTGAATAAAGATAAATTCAAAATGTTGCCTTTACAAAAAAATAATTAATAAACTTGAAATAAAACGTCTAAGGCCGCTATCCCACTGGCGTTTTTCTAGCGTTTGCGTTTACCGAACGTTTGACCAGCGACAACATTACGTGTACGCGACGTTGACGTCACGAGTCTTTTGTAACATGACAATCACTCTTAATCAATTTTTAATAGCCTACGGATGCGCAACGTTAACGTCGCGTCTATGTAGCGCCGACGCTGTGCAGACGTTGCCTTAACGCCAACGCTCATAAAACGCTAGTAGGATAGCGGCATAAAAGAGCAGCTTTACCTCCACAAATAGGTAAATTCTAGTAAACGGGATTTTTCTCACCTAAAATATCTTTTTAACCACGCAGAACCCTTGCAAATTTCAGAAAAAATATATACACAAGTTCGGTAAAGGACAATTTGCTTATAAATTTACTTTGGCGCGGGACCTTATTCGGCGGGCCAAAAACCTCTCTGGGAATTTTAATTATTTATAATGTAAGTACGAAGCTGGAGGGTATCTATCACTGTCTTCATTGATGGCTTCGAGCCTGTCGCGGTTTTAATGGCACCGCCGATTTAGGTTATTGATTTATTTTATCCTCGATTTAGGGTACGTTGTCCTCACTAGGGCCGCGAGAATTTTTGAAAGAGTTACTGTGGTCCTCGAACGCAAAGGACAACTGAAGGACACAGGTGGAGTTTCGTTAGCAAAGGTCTAACAATCTATGTCGCTCCACCATTGAGCGGAGGAAGGCATTTAATTATTTCTCACCTCAAAAAAAAGAGTATGTTGTCCTCGATAATTGGTGTCCATTTTTTTTCTTTTAAAATATTGTCCAATATTATTTATTATTATTAATTATAATTCATTATTTTTCTTTTTATTTGTTTTATTATGTAATGGCGACCACTTACCGGAAGACGTAGCGTTGGAAGGCCTCCTACAAGGTGGACCGATGACCTGGTAAGGGTCGCGGGAATCCGATAGATGCGAGACGCACAGGACCTTTCATTGTGGCGACACTTGGGGTAGGCCTATGTCCAACAGTGGACGTCTTTCGACTGAAATGATGATGATGATAATTGTCCCACACTAGGCATTCTTAAAACAAAATCTAATCGAATTTCGTATTTTGTTTTCAAAGGCATTGCTCCAAACTGTGAATTACTACTGTATGGTGGGTACGTTCAAAAAACCATACCCACCTTTTTTAAGGTAGGAAATCATCCAATGACTTCTCCCACTCTAGGGTGGCGCGAGAGGGCGTGTCAGACTTTTACTGACTAAAACCCACTCTTATGTTCCTTCTGTGCGTTCCTCCTGAAACACCCCCCTAGTAGGCCCCTACAGTTTTGCTGACATGTGTCCTTCATTTGCCCTTTTTTATCCCTAGCCGGATTTTGTTTAAACAAAACACTTAAATAACTGACGATAAGTATTCTACAAACAAAAACAATAATTCAGGTAAAATACTTATCTAAACGAAGCTAAATAAAACTGTCGAGTAGTTAATAATTCAATTCCGAACAACAAAAGGCACCTCCTTTGAGGACAATTCCAGAAATTAATTCACAGAAAACCTAATTATAATCCCAGGAAACGTTTAAAGGAAATTAAACTTCTCGTCGTTAATTATGTTACCCTAGATTTCATTTCAATATTAGCTTAATTACTTTGTACAGATGACCTAAAATAAAAAACCTTTTTTTTTTTTACTACGACAGAAATTGTGCAATCGGAAGAGGCGAAAAAATCGAGTCAATATATGAAGATAGATCTTCTACGCACGCGTGAGGGAACGAACTTTCTCACGCCCTAGCCGCCGGGATCCCGACCCCGATTTCCAACCACCGTAGCCGTACGACGGACAACGAGCAATGGGTTGCTCGCCGTCTGATCATCCGGTAACCATCCGAACCGAGTCCGAGTCAGAAAAACCGTAGGGGCCCAGCAGGCCCGAAGCCTGGGACCATGGGTTGACTTCTGAAAGAAAACCCGTGGTCCTGGAACGCAAGGGCAAAAAAGGAACAGAGGTATGGTTTTAGTCAATAAAAGTATGACACGCCTCCCGTTCCGCCTTAGAGTGCAAGAAGTCATTAAGTGATTTACCACCTAAAAAACTGGGCAAGTGCGAGTCGGACTCGCGCACTGAGGGTTCCGCACAAACTTACCTATGAAAACAGTTCAATTTCCCAATTGAGTTACGAAGATTTTTCGGAATCGCAAAAAAAGTTTTTTTTTTTTGTAATTACAAGTTTACAGTGTCAGATTTTTTGCTATACTTGTGTTATGAGATCTTGCTTCATGCCAAATGTCAGGTTTCTAGGTCATCGGGAAGTACCCTATGAATTTTGAACTTATAACCGTAAAATAAACGTATTTATTTTGCAGTACACCAGTCCATCCTAAGGTTGTCTGGTAGATATCGCTGTTAGCGATAAGACCGCCATTGTACCCATAGATTAAGTTAGTCTAAAAGTTTTTGTTACTATTTTGGTGTACAATAAAGTTTTGTTCTATTCTTCTATTCTATTCTATAAACGACCGTATCTTTTTTTTTTCGTTAACTCAGATGTTTGATTTTTTCACAGCTTCAAGGGACCGCAGACCTGAGTATATGATGTTAATTTCAACTCGATACCTCCACGCGTTCCCGAGATAAAAGGTATTAACAGACAGAAAGACGGACAGACAACAAAGTGATCCTATAAGGGTTCCGCGAACAACAAAATGATCATATAAGGCGTTTTTTCCTTTTCAGGCACGGAACCCAAAAAAAAGGCAGGACTGGTCTTTGTGGCAACACTTGGGAGAAATCTATGTCCAGCAGTGGACGTCTTTCGGCTAAAAATAATCATGATGATAGAGCTGTAGGTACAGCTTGCGAAATACACGCGATTTGACACCCTAAAAGTATCCCATAAAACTAACCTAATCAAAGCAACCCCTATCTCCATACCACACACTAGCCGCAAATCATAATCGCATTTAGCCACATATCCACCTAATCTCCTGAGGATCAACGCCAGAACTCAGAAGCGAACATCATTAATATTTATATGCAACTTAGTAGATTATGTAATTTCGGTTCAGTGTATTGTCTAACACGTCTCTAGAGACTACCTTCAATGTGGATGTGGATCAAGATACGATCATTTCAGATTGAATTCCGGTTTAAACAGTTCATGTTTGTATTATATGAACAGTTTCAACACAAATGGTGTTTATACTACAGACAATGAGGGTGAACTGAACAGCATAGCAACGATGAGACGTAAACTATAGCACTGAATGAACAGGTCCGCTCAAATCTGTCTAGTTCTTTACTCAAAAGACCATTTGTAACACTAATCTGCATGGTTCTCATATGATTTGACCATTACAGATTTATTGTGTGCACTTTAAAAGAGATTTTGACTTCCGAGTTTGTCTCAGTGTTACTTCTCAAAGTAGCCAGCTAGGAAACACCGGCCTCATCTAGTTTGAATTGACAAAAATCAAACTGAAAAAAATAACGGAAATCTAGACACATTATCTTATGAAGGCCAAACATAATTTCCTGATAGACACAACGTAGGAGTCTTCAAAAGTGAATAGGTAACTTCTAAGCAAGTGTGCTCCATCGACTACCACATCATCGCTTATCATCAGGTGAGATAGTGATAAAGAGCAAGCCTAAAGTAGTAAACTCTCTGTGAGAAAGTAAACTCTCAAGAAGACCACTTCTTCGGGCAGGAGAGGAAGTCGTAGGGCAATTGCGAACTTAACTTACCTTCTGGTAAAGACCAAATCCGGGTGGGCGTCGGCACGAAACAGACGGGGCCCGCTAGCTAGGGCCGATGCCTACCGATACATACCTGCGAGATTGCCACGTGTTGTGATGGTCCAATGCTTAAAGCATCCGCCTTTCATGCTGCGGGTTCAAAAGCGGGCACTTACCAATGTGAATTATTCTATTTAAAATGTAAGTAAGTACTCTTCTAGATTTATCTAGGACATTTCTTGACATCAGTGTCTGGTAAAGCACGTGAAGTTGTTGTCCCAATTATCATTCGTAGATCTTTGACAGTCGTTATAGGTAAGTCTGACCAGTCTAGGGCTTCAAGGATTATCGTGTTGGTCAGTAAACGGGTTGTGGAGGTTTGATATGCAGTCGCTCCATGTAGAACAGGGGTATTCAGCCGCGTCCGATTAAACTGGAAGCTGACCCCCAAGCTAGTTGGGAAAAAGCTATGGAGATGATGATGATGTGATTGATTAACAGAGATCTAAACGTACAGGGGCCCAAGTCTGCTATTTTTATAAATTTGTCACTCCAACACGATCCCACTGTCATTTTGCTAAAAGTTCATAATCTGTTAATTCATAATGATCAATCATTGATCGGTCAATGGTCTCGTAATAGAGTTGTGGTAGAATGGCAATGTCGAGCGTTTGAGTAGCGTAATTACGCTACACAATAGAAAACAATAGGTACATATACAATACATATATAGAGACACAATAGAAAGACAATGACGTTCAAACAGGGTTCGCTCGGGGTTTAATGAACTAAAAGGAATTACTGCACAATGACATTCTAATGGTAGGTCACTGATCAAAGGAACTGTCAAAATTTTTGCAGATTACCGCATACGTCAGATAATCATTTGTCAGTATGTACGAGATTACCACACACTTCTTGCAATGGAATGTCAGTGGTTGACCATTGGAAAGTCATAATGACGCCATTACATTAGTAGATTACCAAAATTGTCAAAATAAACAATTATGAAATCAATGATAGACCATTCTGACACTATTGTAATAGCAGACTTGAGGCCCAGGTCTTTCACATCACACTAATATTATAAAGACAAAAGTTTATAATATGTATAGTATAACTACTTCCAAACGCACTCAAAAGCAATAAAGCCTCAAAGAATTCTTAATTACAACACAATCAATCAATTGACACCGACTTCCCAATCAATCAATCCACACGAACACAACTGTCGCAAAAACAAAACACTGTCAGAACCAATTCACAAAACAAAAGAAAGAAAAACAAAACGGAAGAAGCGAAACCCTTGCATTAACATGACACGATATTGGCACGAATTCGGCAGCCAATGCCAGTTACTGGCGAGCCCGCCAAGATTGGTGGCAGCTGACAGCGATTGGCACGATGATTGATGCCAAGACTGGCAGGGGAATCTATCGCGTATTCATCGGGGCATTTTGGAATATGGAGTCGGCTGAAATTGATATGAAGTGTAGACCCGTTGAGTTGGTGTTATTTTGATTTTCTGTGTTTTGTTTTGAAGTAGAGGGTGTTTGGTGCATCGTTTGCAAATTTGAATTGACGCAAAGGAGAGGCATAGAAACGACATAGCCTAAAGAAGGGTTGGGCACAATGTTTGCAGAGCAGATGGTCAATGGGGTGGAAAGGTTCTAGAGTGGCTACTGCGTACTAGAAGACACATCGTTGGAAAGCCTCTCAAAGGGGGACCAATGACCTGGTAAGGGTCACGGGAATTCGATGGATGCGAGACGCACAGGATCGTTGTGGCGACACTTTGGGGAAATCTATGTCCAACAGGGGACTTCTTGCGGCTGAAATGATGATGATGATGAAAGGAGAGGAGGGCATTTGCTATCTCTACAGGCCTTAGCTACCAGCCATAACTTATTTATTATCACACCGATTTATTTTATTATAATTTTTTATTTTAATTGATTAAAAGTGGAATTGAAAAGGAAAATTAACGGTTATACTTACAACATTTTTAAAAAATTAAGTTAATTAAAAACTTATTAAGAAAACGACTTATTGGGCTAGTAAATGAGCTATCATATTAGCCAATTCAATTTGGCAAACGATACATAAAACACCCTGCATCGTAGGCAAAAGCAAAAGAAAGAAAATGAAAAAAAATCTATCAGATCTTTAAAATTAACAAGTGGTATTATTCTGAATATCGTTATGAACTACTACAATTAATTTTAAAAGCTTTCGACTTCGGTTCTGTGTTGTAAAACTTGAAAAATAATGTAATGCATAAAAACCCTTCCATTAACTAAGATCTATGGTACTACGTTTTTCTTTGAAATAAAAAAGAAACTATTTATTACGCATTCGCGTGGGATGCTTCAGCACCTCCACCAATATATTTGAAGTGCTATTATATCCATGATATTATTCTCCAACAAAAAAAATCTTTCAGTCGATTGAATTCCTAAAATAGATGTCCATATGTATTGTAGTTCTAAAAGTAGACTATCATAAAGAAAGTTCAATATTTCATTTTGACAGTTACTTATTTTTCCAATGTCAACGACTCAACTAAATGAGATAATGCTTTAGGTATAATTTTCCAGTTATAATAAATTGGATTTAGTATAGAAATATAAACGATAAAATACATAAATTCCAAGAAAATTAGAGCATTTGAGTGCCCAGATACTTTTAAACAACATCTTCAAATAGTTATTATGAGTTATGGGCTTCGTTATGGGCCTATGTTTAATATTAAATCGAATAGCGTGTTATTAATCTTGGAAATCATCGGCTTTTCTCCTTTATAATCATCACCATCATCATTTCAGCCGCAAGACGTCCACTGTTGGACATAGGCCTCTCCCAATTGTCGCCACAACGACCGATCTTGAGCGTCTCGCATCCATCGGATTCCGGCGGCCCTCACCAGGTCATCAATGCTTGGTCCTTGTGCCCCCACAAGGACCAAGCATTGATGACCTGTTGAGGGCCTTCCAACGCTGCGTCTTCCAGTACCTTGTCGCCACTGTAGAACCTTTCGGCCCCATCGACTATGTGTTCTGCCCACTGCCACTGCTTCTATAATTTCCATGTATTATAACTTCAACCTTCTCATGAATCACTATGTCCATTGGTGAAATCCTTATTAAAATCCGTTCAGTAGATTTTAAGTTTATCACGACCAGACACTCAGACGCAGTAGAGGACTTCGTTTTATAATAAGTAAGAACTAATGTACTATCAACAAATAAGTTTTTTTTTTAATTATTCCACTTCACAAATAAATTACAACATAAATAATACCTGTCAAAGAAACTTGTAAGACGTCAAAAAAATATAAAAAGCGAATGTGTTAATCAAATAAAAAGCTCTTTACAAAAATCTTATTTTAAATAGAAATGAAAATCCAATTAGATTCCAAACCAAACTTCTCACTTGTCAAGACTTTATACGTTCCCGAAATTCGACGCTATTTTAGGAAAAGTATTTTAGTCTTATACTTGTTAGAGTCCCCGAACAGTAGCTAGCTGAAAAATACTTTCAGCATAAAAATATCAAACTAAATTGCTAAGTGAAAACCAGGTAGACACTTTAGCCGTATTGAATTGGACCAAAATATTTGCGAACCAAATTGGAGTGGTAATTTAAACATGGGGTTTGGTCTTGTTTTGAATATAGCTAGCAATATTTCGCCTTTTTAGGGTTCCGTACCTCAAAAGGAAAAAACGAAATCCTTATAGGATCACTTTGTTATCCGTCTGTCTGCCAAGACCCTTTATCTCGAGAACGTGTGGAGATATCGAGTTGAAATTAAAACCTTATGATCAAGTCTCAAACTTCTAAGTTAACAAAAAAAAAAATACGGACGTTTATGACGCAAAAAACGTATATTTTGACACTCCCAAGGGAATCAAAATCAACAGAATACTTCCCATTGACCCGGAATTGGCATAAGGCAAGGTCTTATAGAATAGGTATAGGAATAAATCTGAAAACAATAAAGTTGTTACGTCACAAAAAAAAACTTATTTTGCGATTCGGAAAAATCTTCGAGACTCTCAATGGAACTATTTACATTGGGTAAGTTCATACGGAACCCTCAGCGTGCGAGTCCGACTCGTCCTTACCCAGTTTTTTATAGATAATGTAAGATTCAAAAATGCTATAGTAATACTTTGTAGCTTTTTAATGAAGGAGAAAAATAAACAAGGAATTGACGTGTTCGCTTTCGCTTCACACATAAATAAATACATAATAAATAAACTGTCACCTTTTTTCGGCATTATATTATTAAGGTTGATGTGCAATACGAGCAAAATTGTAACTAAACTGGAGATTAATTTGTTCTTTTCACTGTACCTAGTGTCCACGGAATTTAGAATTGTCATATTAGACCATCTTGGTCTGAAATATAACTTTGTAATAGTTACCTTAATAACATATTTAAAATCAGACATGTAAAAATAAGTAAAGTTTATTTACTTTTTGTGGAGCTTTAAAGCGTCTGACAGAAGATTTAGTTCATGGAAAGTGTCTGACACTTATGATACTAATTTAGAATAATATTCTACAAAACATATATAAAAATCAGCCATAAAACATTAAGTTACGTAACTCGTTATTTTTAGTTCCCTTTCTCACCTCGTACCTGCCAAAGTTCACCAGGGGGGAGCTCCACAAGTACACAGGTATTCAAAGCACATGAGCCGCTACTGAGAACCTAAGGTTTCATCCATGTGAAAATAAGTTATTTCTGACAGCTCTGGGATCTTAGTATATATACTTTATATATATAAGTGAGGACTTGTTACTAGCTGTCAGTCTAACTGACTGTTCCATATCTGTTTATTTTAGCTGTAAGTCCTCGTATCGTTAAATAAATACCGACCGAACACTCAGCATAATTATTTATATTTTCCCTATAGACCGTTTATAATTTGTAAGCTAGTCCAAAGATTGCGTTATTTCCCGCAATTATATTGCTTCCTTTCTTTCTTTCCTTTATAATGTAAGTGTGACTGTATGTCTGGGTTCAAAGATACGACCCACGACACAAAAGCCAAGACCGTTTCCACTGAGCCACTACTGTATAAAATGAAGTGTAATAGATTTGAAATTTTTCCGGAGGACCACTCTTCACTCATTCCACTTTTCCAACCAATACTGTTTTATCTTCTACTTATATCATTAAAGTACTTTTGGTCAATGTAATTTGGGTTATCAGCAAACATTGGAACCCTAATCCCGGCTTAAGGGTGGTTTTCCACCAAAAAATGTGCTATGCTGCGAGTTCAGGCGCCAGGCCCTGGTTCAGCGAGGAGAAATGATGCTAGGGCAGAAGGAAGCCGCACGTTGAGAGAACGAAAATCCTCACGCCGCCGGTGACGTGATTACGACCCCGATTACCAGCCACGGTAGACGCGGGCATGCGGACGGCAATAGGTCGTTGTACGCTACACCGTTCGGGCGTCTTTATGTCCACACCGCCACCGACCCACGCTGAAAAACAGCGCTGTGAGCTCATCGCATAATGCGTGAGGCCGCAGCTTTATGCTGAGCGTTCGGCCGTTTTGCGCGGATGTGACGCATATCTTCCCTATAAAATTGATAATGTTTGTTAGCTAGTTTTAAGATTGCGTCATTTCGCGCGAATAAACAGTTTTTCTTTTTTTCTTTCTTCCAGTTAGCTCGCTGGATGTTTTCCCGCAAAAAAAAAAAATATAGCAACGTAGCATAGCATATCTTCGGTGGAAAAGCACCCTAAAGATCCCCAATTTACGTCCATAAACGAAAAGAGGAAGTTAAAATATTGTGATTCGTCGTATTAATGTTATATATGCCCACATAATATCGGCGACCCTTTTTTGTATTAAGTATAAAATCTTTTATATCGATACGAAAGAAGCTTTAGAAGTATTGATGATATTAATATTTCCTCCAATTGGACACTGGAAAGATTACTTGGGGTTGTGGGGCTCTCGTGGTACCTCTTAAAGGTCGCGAAGTGATGTGTGACCTTTAAGGTACAATTAGATCATAATCTATGGGCTTGATAGACGGTAAAAGCTACATAGAAATATGTTAAAACCTCATCATCATCAACATTTCAGCCAAAATACGTCCACTGTTGGACATAGGCCTCCCCCAAGTGTCGCCACAATGAACGTTCCTGTGCGTCTCGCATCCATCGGATTCCCGCAACCCTTACCAGGTCATCGGTCCACCTTATTGGATGCTTGAGGATGTTAAAACCTATTATAATCTATATTTCTTTGGGAAGAAAATCATCAAACAACAGCTCCAGATCTGGATGGTGAACGTACATCTTCACACCACAGCCGCCACGACAGAAGACGCCCCGGGCGTCGGCAATCGCAGAGCTTTCTCCGGCTACCGTAGGCACGGGCTTGCAGACGACGAATAAGGGCTAGCTCGCCTTCCACTCGTCATATAAAGATCGAGGCCAAGCCGTCGAAGGCGCGTAGTGTCCCACGCGCGCCTCTAAGAGATGTCAGCTACCGTAAGAGCCCAGTAGAGCCGATGCTTGCTAGGGCCATGGGGAAAAATTCGAAAGGGATACATCGTAGTCTTGGAACGGAAAGGGTAACTGAAGGACACAGGTGCGATTTTAGTCGGTAAAAGTCTGACACGCCCTGTTGCTCCACCCTAGAGCGTGAGAAGAAATTGGATTATTTTACTATATTTACTTTTTTTTTATAGACTGGCCTGGTGCTCTAGTGGTTAGTGGCCCTGACTGCTATACCGGGCGGTCGTGGGTTCGATTCCCATCCAGGACAAATGTTTGTGTGATGAGCACAATCATTTGTTCTGTCTGGATGTAATTTATCTATACTAACGACCCGCCCCGGCTTCGCACGGGTGCAATGCTGATACTAAATATACTACAGAATCAGACAGAATGTTGCTATGTCCCTGCATTTTAAATATGTAATATCTTTGAAAATATTCATGTAAATTACATGCCGTAAAGGGCCATATTGATCTATATTAAATGCACAATGTATTTAAGGTACATTGCTTAAAATCGCTTCGTAAATAAGCCATTATTTCTCGTAAAAAATGGTTATTGTGGGTCATCCCTAAGAGATAGACATATAATACCATCGAGAACTTTTTTGTAGACCTTTTTAAGGTGTACAATACTGTACACATCATTTTAGTCTATCTCGAAGAGTTCAGCCAGCGTTTGCAATGTAAGCGCAAAAAATGTGTTTATTTACGACATCATATTAGAAACCTCCAAAATTATCAGTGTTTCTCTACTATATTATACATGTATTATACTTATAAACCTTTCTCTTGAAACACTCTATCCATTAAAAAAACCGCATCACAGACAGACAGCGGGAAGCCACTTTGTTTTATACTATGTTGTGATATGTATGTATTTAGAAATATTTAAGTATGTTTATCATGGGCACGCCACAATTATGGCGGTAAGTCCCCTCTTTTAGGCGTGGTTGGAAAGATCTCACGGCGACCTCACCTTCCGCATAACGCAGGTTCTCACCGAACACGGTAAGTTCGGGAAGTTCCTGCACCGGATTCGTGCGGAAGCGACGCCCGGGTGTCGCCACTGTGTGGACCGCCCGGAGGAGTCGGTGGAGCACACGGAGGTGTGCCCCGCTTGGGCAGAGCAACGCCGTGTTCTCGTGGGGGCGATCGGCGGCGGCGATCTCTCGCGCCGAGCCTTGGTACAGGCCATGGTTCGGAGCGAGGAGGAATGGCAGGCGGTCGCCTCCTTCTGCGAAGAAGTAATGCTAGCAAAGGAGGCGGCCGATCACGTGAGGCAACGGTCCTCACGCCCTAACCGCCGATTCGAGCCCATGAGCGAGATTTGTCATTAGATGAATTCCCACTTAAAAAAAAAACAAGTATGTTTATCAGTTATCTACATAGTACTCATAGCACAAGCTCTGCTTAGCTTGGAACTAGACGGCGTTGTGTGATAGTTCTGTGAATACTTATATTATAGGTATATTTTCCACTTCAAAAAAAATTTAAACGTTCATATAAACCTATCTTAAAGGTCTACCTTCTGTATCAAGACTTTACGCAACTTGGAACATTGTTACTTTACGAAGAACGAAGAAAACTTTTAAGTGACATTCTAACAACTGCAGAAGATTTAGTACCAGTAAAAGCGAAATACCTCTACAAGGTCACAACACCAGGGCTTTAAAACCCTATCAATTGTTATGAGAAAGACGTAAAATGTCAGGCCACAACTTGAATTCCCACAAGAATTAACATAAAAAACTTTGTGCAAATGACATAGCTGGATAATTTCGTTCCTCCACACTTTAAAATGTAATATCGGACTAAAATAACTTAAGACACATAAGGGCGATGCTCCAAGGCAGGTAACCCGCGAAATTTCGGAAACGAACCCATGGTCCCAGTAGGCTTCGGCCCTGCTGGGCCCCTAAGGTTTTGCTGACATATCTTTGAGGCGCGCGTGGAACACAACACGCCGTCGACGACTCGGGCTCGGCCCCTGAACAGTCGGACGGCGAGCTGTCTATTACTCATCTTCCGCAAGCCCGCGCCTACGGTGGCCGGTAGTCATCCTGCGGGTAGCCGGTAGTGGTTCTGCGATCTGTTCTAATTATGATGATGAGGTTTATTTACTTTGCTCGATAAAATTTCACTCCACTGCCAAACACCGTCGACGACGCTGGCTCGGTCCGGACGGTTACCGGACGGCCGGACGGCGAGCTACCTGTTGGTCGTCGTCCGCAAGCGTGGGCTTGTGGGGATCTCGACCCCGATTTTCAGCAACCGTAGCTCAAAATTGGGGTCGGGGTCTCGTCGGCTGGGGCGTAATTATGTCCGTTCCCTCACGTGTGCGGCCGCCTCCTTCGCTAGCATAACTGCTCCGCAGAAGGAGGCGACCGCCTGCCAACACTCCTCGCTCCGGACCATGGCCCGTACCAGGGCTCGACGCAAGAGGTCACTGTCGCCCATATCCCCACGAGGATACGGTGGTGCTCCGCCCTAGTGCTGCGTATGCTCCAACGTGCCCTCCGGGCGGTCCACACAAAGGTGACATTTCTTCCGCACAAATCAGATGCAGATTTAATCGTTTTTTTTATTAAATTACTCTTCTATTGAACGTAACGTCTATGTGAACGTATCCACCGTTCAGAATCAACACAAGACACCCAGATCCGGAATACCTATTTGAAGGCTATACAAATATTTGTTCCGTACGGAAATGGAACCCGAATGTTACATTTTTATTTTGGTATTCTATTTCCTTAACAATAATAAAATTAATGACTCTCTACACGTGTTGCTTTTGACTGTTAATGCAGAGAGTAAAGCTAGAACTACACTGCGCACACGTGTGCCACACATGCCGATCTGGGCGCGTCGGTCTCTATAAATTTTATATGGAAACTAGACTTGTAGAGCTACACTTGATCCACGCCACGCAACGCCACGCGACGTCGTTCTATACACATATACAAATCAGGCGTGTTACACGTGTGCATCGGTCTAATGTAGTTCTGGCTAATAAATAAAATGATAATTGGAAGCGAGATAACACCATTACAGACGACACTCACAACGTCACAACATGCGCAGATCCTTACGAAACACAAAGTTGTTTTAAAGAATTTACATCGTCGAGTTTCGCGGGAATGCTCGCAATTTTGTACCGGGACGGAGGCGCAGGAATTCGCCTTTGTCATAACATTTTCGTTGACAACGCGTTTTAAATACGCCTTTGTTGGAGAAGTTATTATTTTTTTAGTTTTGTAATCTGCTCCGGAGACTTGTCAGAGAAATGTAAGCAGAGGTAAAGAAGAAATATTTTTTGTATATGTGCTAGAAAGCTTCTCTGAAGTGAGAGAGAATTTTAATTTGCGTGATTTAATTGCAGGAAGACAGGACTATATAAAACTAGTTAGCATAAATAGCATAATCAGCCTTTTAATGTTCCCACAGCTGGGACTCAGGCCTCCTCTCTCTAGAAGAGAGAAGCATTTGACGAGTGGAATACTTAGCAGGATTTGAAATGATGTAGTGACAAGGCGCGGCGATGGTAGGTGGAATAGGGCGGTAACCGACTGACGTACAAAGACGACAAGATAAGTTTTGGTCCTCCGGCAGCCAGATGGGAAGACGACATTGTTGTCATCGCATCAGTGGTAGTACCTGTATGTTACGTGGCGACACTTGCCCAGCGATGTCTGTGATGCGGCTGACGTGACCCTCCCAATCGCACTTGAGCCAGGAAGCCTTATAAGCATAGTATAGCATAACCAGCCTTATAATATTCTCACTGCTGGGACTCAGGCCTCCTCTCTAGAAGAGATAATGGACCTTAGTCCACCATGCGGGCCCAGTGCGGATTGATAGATGTCACATGTCTTTGAATTTTTGGTTCTAGGACATGCCGGTTTCCTCACGATGTTTTCCTTCACCGTTTTGAGAACAGTGGTTATTAAATAAATTACACAAAGTAATGCGCCTGGCTGGGTTTGAACCCGCGACCTACAACTCTTAAGTCGGAGCCGTTACCACTCGGCCACCACTGCTCGTTCTATAAAACTAACTAGTTTTATAGAACGAGCAGTGGTGGCCCAGTTATAATTAATTATATTGATCCGCTACGTATGTTGCGAACCTCGAAAGGCTCATCGTGACCGGTAAAGTGGATGGGAAAAGGTCTCGTGGACGCAGCCCAATATGTTGGTCTGACCAGATCCGCACCGCTCTTGACTCTACGCTATACAATTCCCTACACACCGCCAGAGACAGAAACAGATGGAGGAATATCGTTCGAATGAAAGTGACGAAGCAGGGAGGTCACGATCCTCAGTATTGAGGAGTACGATGCAAGGAGGATGACATACGAGTATGTTATCTGTAGGCCATAGAAATATTTGTCCTGTGCAGGAATCGATCCCGCAACTCGCAGCGCAGCAGCCAATTGCTCAATTACAGTGCTAACCGTGACGTCAAATTGCAATTTTGCGTTAATTGGAATATATAATTGTATATATTATATAACTACAGCAGGGCCTATACCCGCTAGGGCCGCGGGGATTTTCTGGAAAAAAAAAAACTGTGGAAAAAAAAGTCTCTCCCTCACGCTGCAGCCTAGAGCGAGAGAAGTCATTGAATGATTCTTCTTCTTCCTGTCCTTATCCCTTATTACTTGGGGTCGGTGCAACACCTTTTTTTCTTCCATTCTGTCCTGTCACCCGTCACACTATCACTAACTGCCTTTTCTTTCATATCACTCCTCACACAATCCATCCATCTTTTCTTTGGCCTCCTAAATGTATACCTACTCAGAACTTTTTTAGTAACATGCGTTTCATCCCTCCTCTTCACATGACCATACCAAGACAAACGATTGCCTTTCTACTTTTCAGTCACTGGCGCCACTTTCAAACTTCCTATAATATACGCATTTTTCACTTTATCCATTCTCGTCACACCACACATCCATCTCAACATTCTCATCTCCGCTACATGCAATCTTTTTTTATCCATCTTTTTCACAGCCCAACATTCTGATCATCATCAGTATGACAGGTCTTATGACGGACTTGTAAATTTTACCCTTCAATTTGAGAGGCATCCGTGGGTCACAAGTTGTTCTCGTGACCTGTTGCCATTTCATCCATCCTGCGTTGATCCGATGCTGTGTTACATCTCGGTATACCTCACCATCCCCTTGAACGAGCGACCCGAGGTACCGAAAGTCGGAGCAGATCGGTATGGGCGTTCCGGCGACAGCTAAAGGCACTGGATTGGAGAGACCGCCGAAATTGCAGAACAAGTACTCCGTTTTACTTCTACTCAATTTCAGGCCAACAGTCTCCAGTCGGTGCCACTACACCTCCGATCTGTTCTGGACCTCTAGGCCACTGTCGGCAACCAACAGAATGTCATCGGCAAACAGCATACACCAGGGAGTCTCTTCCTAAATGCACTAGACTTAATCACCACAAAAAAATTCCTTACCTATTTCTCTTTAACTGAATAATCCACTGCGCTTCCCGGAAAACTCAACATTTCATTGCATAAAATCCTTTGCTACAAACCAAGAACAGTAAAATATGGTCAAGCACAAACATTGCCAATTTAAGGCTGTTTTACATGTAATAACTTCCAACACCACAGGGTTCTGTCTCCATATCTTTGGCACGCATACAAAATGCATATTAATTGCACATATGGCTGGTAAACATCTGGGTGTACAAAATTGCACATCACATGTTTCCTCTAGGGTTGTCTTGCGTCCGGAATTTCAGTGTTGTGAGCAGAAAATTCAATGAGAACGAAGGAGTATGGCCGGAAATTAAAGGATGGATAAATTAGAGACCTGAGAATACAAGTTACTAGCTGCTGTCATCGGCTTCGCCTGCGTGTTAGCAGAAAAATGTTCCAATGGGACATTCTCCCGGAATACAAAGTATATAAGTAAGCACAAAGTATATAAGCAAGTACAAAGTATATAAGTAAGTACAAAGTATATAAGTATGGTATTCCAGGACATGGTCTACCAGTGTTCGAAGTTTCAACCAAATCCGTTCAGATTTTCGAGCGTGAAGAAGTAACAAACACACACACTCAAAAACTTTCGCGTTTATAATATTATTGTGATATAAAGAAGATTTACGATACCAGAAGTATGAATTGACGTAAGGAACATTTTTACGTTTTGCGTAAAATACCCTTAAATCAATCATGTTAAGGTACATTTTAGGTGAATGTCCTTTACGTTATTTCATATTTTCAGTATCGATAAATTAGACACCCAGTGCGAGTGTCGTGCTCCTGGCCAGACGATGATCCAATTACTTTTTTTTTTGGGAAATCATCCAATGACATCCCCACAGTGTCAGACTTTTACTGACTAAAAACCTATTCCTGTTTCCTCATTGCCTTTCATACCAGGGCCGAGTCTTCCTTTCAGAATCAGACCCTTGGCCCCAGTAGGCTTCGACCCTGCTGGGCCCCTACGATTGCTGACATCTCCTTGAGGCGCGCGTAGAACACTGCGCGCCGTCGACGACTTGGGCTAGGTCCGGACGGTTACCGGACGGTCGGACGGCAAGCTACCCATTGCTCGCCGTCCGCATGATCCAATTACTAGAGTGCCCACAGTGTCCCTACATCTACAATTTAGAGGACCTTAAAAACGCCACTAAACTTGGCCACATACTGGGCCCAAATACTTTGAGGAAAATAAAACCATCGATTCGGAAAGAAGATGAGAATCTTGTAAGCAAATATTGATGCAAGTTAGCGAAAGGCATGTGATTAAAACAATATTGTTATTATTATTTTATTTTAAAGTATTGGGCAGTTCTCATAATCTCAACCTTCGAGCATCCAAAAACATACTTCTTCATATTCCTTCTCACCGTACTGGGTTTATAGATAATTCTTACGCTGTCTTTACCATAAAACTCTGGAATGTGCTTCCCTTTGACATCAAAAAAGCTGAAAGTAAATTCTCCTTCAAGCGTAAAATTCAGATCTACTACTTGAAGTCCTCTTAACCTTAGTTCGGTCTTCGTTATAATTGTTATATTTTAAGTCCTCTTAATTATAATGATTTGATATTTATCATAGTACTTATTAGTTTATAATATTAGTTAGACTCAGTATTTTATTATTATAAGTAACTTAATTTAATGATACTATATTCTGTTTGAAATATCTGTTATTTATTTATTGTGCACACCTACCATAGTGTTGTCTTTTTTAACCTAAAGGTTGACTGGTAGAGAATACCTTATTGCATTAAGTCCGCCTATGTACCACTACTGTACATGAAGTTTAAATAAATTAATAAATTAAAACTGGTCCGTGAACTGATTACCGATTGGATTTGTGTGATAAAGACAAAGCCTGGACTGTAGCAGATAAAACTCACGCAAGTTTCGAAAAATTTTGGTTTTATACCTGTTCTCATTTACATTTATTTAATACTGTGATAAATGAGGGTTCATTATCACAGTATTAAATAAATGTAAATGAGCTAGCAATTTAAAAAATCGGTTTTATCTGTATTTGCAAACTATGATGAATGAAGTCTATCCTGCTTCATTCATTGTGGTGGTCCCGAGTTTCCGACTATTTGAATCACAAAAGTGGATGTGAAGTTTGGATGCAGATCAGATCTAAACCAGAAGCTTTCCGATTTGATTTCACCCTTAATTTCTACAAAATATCAGGATATTTTTCGCCAGATCGTTTATAAACTGACAACCCTGTACAAGGACTGCATAATGCAACAGGAACGTATACCAAACTGATTAGTGTACCGAATGCAACTTAGTAACCGAAATCGTGGAATATTTAGCGCTGGAGTGTATCAATAAGTTAAGAGTTTGTAAGTGTGATTACATTCTGTAATATGCAAGAGTACTGATAGACTAGGTAGACAGATAGGGGCCAAAAGGTTCTGGAGTGGCGACCACGTATCGGAAGAAACAGCGTTGCGGCCTTACCAAGTCATCGGTCCGGACCGATGGCTTGGTGAGGGTCGCGGAAATCTGATGGATGCGAAACTCACAGAATCGGTCGTGGTGGCGACACTTAGGGGAGACCTATGTCCAACAGTGGACGTCTTTCGGCTGAACTGGATTCAAAGTTGGTTACAACTGAGGTACTTGAACTCAAGCATCTTAGGTGTAGGTGTTCTCCAACACCATTGAGTTGTACAAGAAAGTTTTAGGAAATGGGACAGTAATTCCATCGTGCGTTCTCAGGAGCGTAAACGATTACGTGATGACTGATGAGAGTGACAAGCACTGAACGCGTGCTCTTTCTCGTCCCCTTTCAACATCTTCACAAGCGTGCTCTTTTGCGCACGATTACTGTTTCATGCACGAAAGAGTGACTGTAGTGTAAAGCCCGCTATTATGTGATGATGGCGGGTATTTGATTTGGGAAAAAACGCTTAACCTAAATAATGTAAGAAAGTATAGACTATATGATTATGGAAATATGGACTGACATAAATGCAAATTTTCTATAAGTTTTCATCGAGGTTTCGCTCTCTCTCTCACACAGACATAAACATTCATTCATACATAAGTAGAAGTACGTATTCCCGTTAGTGTCCCAGTACCCGTTAACTAGTCAGTTTTTTTATTTTTTGCGTCTTTCTACCAAAATCAAATTAAAGTTTGCAAATGGCAATTTATTCTTGGTACTATTTTATACAATTTTAATGGCAACACTCACCAAAAAGTTTAATGGCGTCAAAACTGTGCCAACTTAAAAATACATTTACATAAAATTATCTGTAAGTTCAAAGTTCTGTCAGTGAACTACGAGACCACCCCGTCGCAGAGATCATCTAGTCATACTTCGACGGATAAAATTAAGGTAAGAGTGTTAATTTTTATAAAATATTATGTGTATTATTTAACGATTTAACTTATAAATTAAGGTAAATCTCATCGAAAAGTAAATGTATTTGCATGTTACATCTATTGGTACTCACAAACCCCTACTTGACCTAGTACCCGGTAAATTCGTATGTTTTTTACCGGATACTGGTACACTATCAACCCGGTAACATACCTTGCACCGAAACCCGTTATTGTATCCTTATTGCTTTGAAATAGGTCTCATTTTTCTTTGAAACTGTAGTTTATATTAAATATTTTCTACCGGATACTGGGACATGCATTAACAGTTGCATTTAAATCCGTCACGGTTCTTTATTGCCTTGAGTTAAGTATTATTTTCCGTTGACTCAATAGAATGTAGTTACTAGGCATCTTGTTTATTTTATTACCACGTGCATTTGGTTGCTCTTGCGATTATCTGTATGATTTCCCAATTTTTGTACAGTTTGCGTTACAGCTCTACTGCTCTAAAACCAGTTTTTTTTTATTCGGTTACTATGGGTGCAGTTTTAGTACATTAATATGAATATTGACCACTGGGCAATATTTTGTAGCGTATTTCAGAGCGACAATCTTACGTGATGTGAACTGTGTGTTACCTATTTGTTTTACTCGCGTAGATATTTTTACTAAATACACTTGTTCTTGTCACCACGCTGGCCTGTCTGTTTCACTATCATGTAAGCTTTTCTTGAGTTAGCCATTATATAAAATATATATAATAATAATATACTTAATATATATTAATGTATTTAAAAAAAAAACAAATGCGACTAAAATGTGAAAAATTGGTTTCGGAAGTCAATGGTGATTCAATTATTTAAACATGGTTCTGGGGTTCTAGTTCATCATTCATCATTTCAGCCGAAAGACGTCCACTGCTGGACATAGGCCTCCCCGAAGCGTCGCCACAGCGAACGGTCCTGTGCGTCTCGCATCCATCGGACTCCCGCAACCGTTACCAAGTCATCGGTCCACCTTGTAGGAGGCCTTCCAACGCTACGTCTTCCGGTACGTGGTCGCCATTCCAGAACCTTTCGGCCCCAACGGCCATCTGTTCTGCGAGCAATGTGCCCTGCCCATTGCCACTTTAGTTTGGCGATTCTTCGTGCTATGTCGGTAACCTTGGTTCTCCTGCAGATATCCTCATTCCTGATTCGATCACGCAAGGAAACTCCGAGCATAGCCCTCTCCATTGCCCTTTGGGTGACTTTAAGCCTTCTAATGAGGCCCATTGTAAGCGACCACGTTTCGGAGCCATATGTCATCACTGGCAACACGCACTGGTCATAGACTTTCGTCTTGAGACACTGTGGTATATTGGACGAGAAGACACCGCGCAGCTTCCCGAACGCTGCCCAGCCGAGTCGGATTCGACGATTGATCTCTTTCTCGAAGTTAGACCTTCCCAACTGGACCGTCTGTCCCAGGTAAACGTAGTCGTCCACAACTTCGAGTGTAGAGTCCCCGACCTTGATAGGAGTGGGTGCTACATGGCTGTTCACCATGACTTTGGTTTTGTCCATGTTCATTTTAAGTCCCACTCTTTCGGAAGCTCTACTGAGGTCACCAAGCATTGTACTGAGCTCCTCCGTAGTCTCAGCCATGACTACTATGTCGTCGGCAAACCGAAGGTGAGTGATGTACTCGCCATTGACATTAATGCCTAGCCCTCTCCATTCCAAAACCTTGAAGACATCCTCCATTGCTGCCGTGAACAGTTTCGGAGAAATAACGTCTCCCTGCCTCACACCCCGCTGCAAGAGGATAGGTTTCGAGGTCTGGTCTTGTAGTCGGACTGACATAGTGGCGTTTTTGTACAAACACTTCAGCACTTCGATATACCGATAGTCAATTTGGCACCGTTGGAGAGACTGCAGTACAGCCCAAGTTTCAATCGAATCAAAGGCTTTCTCGTAGTCCACAAACGCTAAGCAGAGAGGCTGGTTATACTCCTCAGTCTTCTGTATAACCTGCCGCAGCGTATGTATGTGGTCCACGGTGCTGAAGCCTTTTCGAAATCCGGCTTGTTCGGGAGGCTGAAAGTCGTCGAACCTGCGCGCGAGACGATTCGTGATGACTCTGGAAAACAGCTTGTAGACATGGCTCAGAAGCGAGATGGGCCTATAATTCTTAAGCAGGGCATTATCGCCCTTCTTAAAGAAGAGTACCACCACGCCTCTGCTCCACGCCTGTGGCGTTTTTCCCTCGAGTATGACGGAATCAAATAGCTTCTGAATGGCCTTAAGGACCGGCCGAACTCCTGAAGGCGGGTGGGTTCTAGTTATAGTAGCTAAAATTGAGGCAAGGGCGAAAAAGCTCTTGGCTATTTCATTTACTTAAGTAATATAATTATGCTTTGCAGTTCGAGTCTTGACAAATGGTGACACTTGACCTGGTGTCTTTTGTGTGTCATTTTCAGTACAAGTTTTGTCTTCTTTGACAATTTTTTTTAGATAAATATGCCTCATTAGTTGGAACTCCCGTCGACATTTTCATACGCCTATACTTTCCCATGTTTCTTGCACGGCTTTCATTTTCATTCATTAAGTCGAAGATGTCAGTCAGACCTGTGAAGTTATCCAGGTGATAAAAAAATGTTGATAGATACTAAAAATTGTCTCAAAGTCGTAGTCATGATTGAATCTGTCTTAAGGTAAATTATTTTGCGCATTTATCTGTCTCTAAACCTTGAATAATTTTTTGAGGGATCTATACCTCTCCAAGTTGGACTTCTGGTGCCGTAAAAAGCTTCGAGATGCTTGCTTGCTTGAGTTGTGCCATAATAAAGTACTCCTGCTGTCCTGAACTAAAGCATGGGTTTGTGTTTAATTTTGGGCCAATCTTTGGCCTACTTCTGGGTGTTGCTTTATGATTAGCATAGCATAGTCGGCCTTATAATGTTCCCACTGCTGGGACTCAGGCCTCCTCTCTACGAGAGGGAATGGGCTGTAATCCACCACGCGGGCCCAGTGCGGGTTGGTGGATGTCACATGTCTTCGAATTTTTGGTTCTAGGACATGCCGGTTTCCTCACGATGTTTTACTTCACCGTTTTGAGAGCAGTGGTGATGAAATAAATTACACAAAGTAATGCGCCTGGCTGGGTTTGTACCCGCGACCTACTAATTAGCTTTATGATTACTTCAAACCATTGAAAACCTGGTCTGTCATTTATAAATGGGTTTTCTTGCTCTATTTTTGACACTATGCAACATCTGCGCTTTAGTTACAGGAAATGACTACTGCTTGGCATCAGCTAAAATTGAGAAAAGGGAGAAAAAGCTTGGTGTTGTTTGTTTTTAAATAATTGAATTACCACAAAACTTTTACTAAATATGTTTTGAAAGTTTGTATTTTTACTTTTTTATACCTATTCGAAATCAGAAATTAGCAAATAACGTGTTAATTTTCTTTCAGCTAGCCATGACTGACAAACAGAAGGCCATATTAACGGCCATGGAGGCAGTTAGAAAAGGAGCCTCAATTTTAGCTGCAGCCAGGCAGTACAGTATTCCACGGTCAACGTTGGACGACAAAATACGCGGCCGCTATTCTATTGAATGTTCCAAAGGACCTGCTACAGTTTTGTCAAAAGAAGAAGAAGATCATTTAAGAAGATGGTTAATTTTTATGGCAGATAGTGGTTTTCCTGTAACTAAGGCGCAATTGTTGGATAGCGTAAGTTTACTTATTAAAAAATTGAAGCGAGAAAACCCTTTTAAAAATGGCAGACCAGGTCGTCACTGGTTTGAAGCCTTCGGCACCCTGAAGTAGGCCAGCGAGTGGCCCAAAATCTGACGCAAACCCGTGCTTTAGTTCAGGAAAGCAGTTTAAGAGCGTGGTTTAAAGAAGTGGAAGACTATTTTATTATGGCACACCTCGACGGTTTTCTTTCCGCACAGACTCTATAAAATTTTATCAAATTTCTTGTTAAGACTTTTAATCATTTAATGTTGGTCGTTTTTAAGTTCGTTATGTTGTGCAGGTTTTATTAAACATTTTAGTCATTTATATGACATAAATTTATCTCATTTACTGATTTCATTGAAATCTTTCAAATGTTGCTTGGGTTTACCTGGGCAGGTAAGCCTATTCAAAAGAGTTTATTAAGCATTTAGAGCATACTTTGTAAATCGTGATAATTGAAAACCTAATGTGAACTCTTAGGTTCCTGGCTTTACCTATTTATAATGACTGATTGACTAGGTCCCTAAGTCTATTTTTAATATTGAGGCTAAAATAAAAACTTGTTTGTTTTTTCTATTATAAAGAAGTAAAAATTTAAGTTAGTGATATTTTTTTACCAAAGGTTACTCAAGATGAAACTAAAATATTACTAGTGTTAACCTATAATTTGTATAACATACATAAAAAAAAATACGAATCATGTTTTTGTTTGATAAATACATACCCTAATTATTTTCACTACTCTTTTTATTTGAAAATATTTTATTTCTGAGAACTTTAACGTAAAACAATAGAGTTCAAATTCGCGTTTAAAATTACCGGATTCCGGGACAATTTAACGTTAACTAGTACAACTCTACCGGGTACTGGTACAATTAGCCCTTTTTGTATTTTTTTTGTTTTATTGTTAAATAACATTTACACTAATTTAATAGAAGTATAATATACTAAAAGTATATTAAATTATCTAACTAGTCATATAAAAATTATTTTTATGAGTCTACTAGTTTTAGCCCAGCGCGCATGCAAAGTCAGGGAAGTTCATAACTTCACGGTTACTGGGCCGTTTACCTTATTTGAATTTCCAAAAAACATAGTTTTTTTGTTCGGTGGGAAAATCATCCAATGACATCCCCCGCTCTTGGGCGGAGCGCGAAGGTGTGTCAGACTTTCACTGACTAAAAACCCACTCCTGTTCCTTCGTTGCCTTTCATACCAGGGCCGACTCTTCCTTTCAGAAGCGGACCCTTGACCCCAGTAGGCTTCGACCCTGCTAGGCCCCTACAGTTTGCTGACATCTCCTTGAAGAGCGCGTGCAACAGTACGCGCCGTCGACTTGCTAACATTACTGCTTCGCAGAAGGAGGCGACCGCTTACCACTCGTCCTCGCTTCGGACCATGGCCTGTACCAAGGCCCGGCGCGAGAGATCGTTGCTGCCTATCTCCCCCACGAGAACACGGCGGTGCTCTGCCCAAGCGGGGCACATCTCTACCGTATGCTTCACCGCATCCTCCGGGCGGTCCAGACAGTGGTGGCACCCGGGGGTCACTTCCGCGCGAATCCGGTGCAGGAACCTCCCGAACTGATCATGTCCGGTGAGAACCTGCGTCATTCGGAAGGTGAGGCCGCCGTGAAGTCTTTTCAGCCACTCCTCAAAGAGGGGACTTACCGAAAAAACATAGTTGGTTTGAATAAGTAAATTGATCGTTCATTTATTAACATACTGTGCTCGTCTTATGACTATAACTGTATGTTATGTTAAAATTATTGGTGAGGATGCTGGCACCCTAAACACAAGTTAAATCTTACATTGGGTGCCAGAGAGAGTTCATCGAAGACATTTCACTTGTAGTAAAACATAATTATTATTGTAGTGTTGTTAGTGCCAACCGAAAGTAATAAAATCGTTTTTTTTTTTGTAATGATTTATGAAGTTGATTCACAAGAAACCCAGCGGCTGTTTTTAAAAGGACTCTGATATTTGTTGACCCCTTTAGGGGTGTTTCTTTGAAACAGAGAGAACGTCTCATTCATCTGGCCCAGTTTTTTCTTTACTATTTAATATTTTTATTTGTGTATTAGTTTTCCCCGATCACTAAATGTATCAAAGGCGCTCAGTGGCTTACGACATAAATTATATAGGTAAGAAAACTATGCCAGATGAATAAGACACTCTCGGCTTCAAAGAAGCTCCCTTAGAATGTTGAAATTCAGTCCTGAAAATCGACAAACAATGTGTGACTCGCAGTCTTGCTACTGCAGAATTAATTGAACACCTGATTGAGAATGACGGATGTTGAGACAGAGATGAGACATTTTTTCCGCTCAAGTTGAAACAAGAAAGAGTATCAGATTTTTACTTACTAAAACCCACCTGCCCCCCTAGCCAAGTTACAACCGTTTCGTTTCGATTCTCTTTTCGTCGATCGCCTCGAGTCAGCCACGCCTTCGATTCCTTTGTTATGACGTCATCTCAACGCTCAGTCACGTAGTCAGAACAAAGGAATAGGAGGCGTGGCCAACTCGAGGCGATCAACGAAAAGAGAATCGAAACGAAACGGTTGTAATTTGGCTAAGGAGGCTGTGTTCCTTCAGTCACCCTTTGTGATCTCTTTTGAGCCCTACAAATAAACAGCAGACATGCTGCTCTAACAGTTCTGTAAGTGCGTGGTTAAAATATTAAAAAAAAGTAGGAAAAGGCTATAATTTCAATATCTTCTAAATTATTTCCAAACCATTAAATTCTCCATCTTTACCACAAAGCAGAGCCTCGGTTTACACACATAACGACATCACATATTAAGATTAAACATAAGATTTGCCAGTTTGTATAGTTAATGGACGCCATTTGTGAGTCCACGGCTGCCTCATTTAGCTAGGGTTGCTCCTCATTAATATCACGGAGGAAATCTGGAGAGGTTTCTTTAATAACGAGGTTCTTTAAAATAAATATGGGTGAGAAAAACTGCGTCCTTTAAACGTAAGAATTCTTTATACTTACAACCCTAGTTTTTAAGTTAGTACAAAAAAAAATAGGGCTCTATCTGTACCCGTTTATTTATTTATTTATTTATTAAAACTTCATGCAACATAAAGGTACAAAGGCGGACTTAATGCCTCAGGCATTCTCTACCAGTCAACCAAGGGTAGTGAAGAGAAAACATGGTATGGTTACTGATCATATTTGTGTAGTCAAAAGTAAAAAAATAAAATCCTAAAATTGTCCACGGAGTTTTTTCATAACTGCACTGGTAAATTCATAATAGAATCAACATTCATAACAATTGCTACTAGAAAATACTACGCGCAGTGTTTTTCCATTTTAATCGTCATTTATTCATTCATAAATCAATAGCCTGTACAATATTTTCTTAAGTTGAGTGACATTTTGGGATATAAAAAAACGCTAATAACTTTGCTGTTTATGAACATAATTTATTGAGGCTTTTCTTGAATAATAACAAGACCTTTTCTAATAAGCCCTTAAAGTATTTGTACTAATTAAAAACTAAGGGTGTATTCTCCGCTGAGGGGCAGACTGGCAGAATCCGTTAGTTTCTTTCACCAACCATGCTTTATTCTTTTTTAGGGTTCTGTCTGTCTGTCAAGACCCTTTATCTCAGGAACACATGAAGATATCGAGTTAAAATTAAAACCTAGTCAAGTCTGCGGTCCCTTGAAGCTGTGAAAAAATCAAACTTCTAAGTTAACGAAAAAAAAAGATACGGTCGTTTATGTCGCAAAAAAACGTATATTACGACACTCTCAAGGAAATCAAAATTCATAGGGTAGTTCCCGCTGACCCAGAATCCTGAAATTTGGCTTAAAGCAAGGTCTTATAGTACAGATATAGGAATAAATCTGAAAACCGTAAATTTGTTGTATGTTACGTCACAAAAAAAATGCGATTTGGAAAAATCTTCGAAACTCCATTCAGGAATTGAACTGTTTACATAGGTAGGTTTGTACGGAACCCTCAGTGCGCGAGTCCGACTCGCACTTGCCCAGTTTTTTTCTCTTTTTTACTTCTATGAAATTGAGTCACTTAATAAGAGAGAAAAAAAATAAGATAAAAGAAAAAGGAAATTATGTATTGCATTTTATACATATAATATAGGTAATTATTTTCGAAGACCTTTTTTTGAAATCGAAGACGTGAGATCCACCAAACCGTACTAAGTCCGCGTGGTGGATTATGGCCCAATCTCTCTCTTAGAGAGAAGGCCTGAGTCCCAGCAGTGGGAACATTAGCAGCTTTTTTTGGTGAGGATTGTGGCGAATCATCAAATGAATTCTCACGCTCTTTAGTGGAGCAAAAGAAGTTTTACTGACTAAAACCTAACTGTGTCTTTCAATCGCCCTATGCTTTCCAGGACCACAGTATACTTAAGCTAGAACTCTAGAACTACAGTAAACCAACGCACACGTGTAACACGTCAGCCCCCCTAGCCAAGTTACAACTGTTTCGATTCGATTCTCTTTTCGTTGATCGCCTCGAGTCGGCCACGCCTCCGATTCCTTTGTTCTGACGTCGTCATCTCAACGCTCAGTCACGTGGTCAGAACAAAGGAATAGGAGGCGTGGCCGACTCGAGGCGATCAACGAAAAGAGAATCGAAACGAAACGGTTGTAACTTGGCTAGGGGGGCTGATTTGTACGTAGAACGACGTCGAGTGGCGTCGCGTGGCGTGGATCAAGTGTAGCTAGCTCTACAAGTCTAGTTTCCATATAAAATGTAAGGAGACCGACGCGCCCAGATCGACGTGTGTGGCACACGTGTGCGCAGTGTAGTTCTACCTTTATACATACAGTTCCAGTGCTCATGTCATTCAGTGTTAAGTACTACTCAGGGGCGCCGGCTTTTAGGAAACCTCATGGGTGCTCATTCTCATTTGATTACTCGAAAAAATGGCGAAGTGTGAGAAGAGAAATGCACAGTGATCGACTGACAAATAAATAAATGTCCTACTTACATACTGCGGTACAACAACGAAAAACACCCAGACCCAACACAGATATCTGTTTCATCAACAAACATAATTATGTGTTGGTGCGGGAATCGAACCCGCGACTCTGCGTCTCAACCGGCGGTATAAACCACTGCGCTAAAGGGGTCGTCGGGTAATGAAAAAACGCCTATTTTTTCATGGGTGCTCGAGCCCCCGAGCACCCACGGAGTCGGCGCCCCTGCTACTACTGGTGAAACATTGTTTTTAAATCTGTCTTGTGGCCTTTGAGTTAATTTATTACCAAAAAAAAAAAAACTTTTTTCTTTTTATTTATAATATTGGTAGGTATAGCTATTGATTGACTAGGTACCACATCTAGGTCTATACGTACCTATCAAAACTCTTCATGACTACAACGACAGGCTATTAATATGAAAAGGTCATGTCATCAAAGGTCGCAGGTTAATGACTTTAAGACCTCAGCTTTTAGTATTTAATTACGTTGAGAATGTGGGGACCTACCTACTTAAGTACCTACGTATCTATAACACTTTCTCAATATAACAATATTTCAAGCTTTCAGCCGTCATTGGCGTTCCTGCTTTGGGTGTCACAAAAGGTCACTGTCATAAATATTTATGAACTGAATAAATCGAAATGATCACTATCAGTAGGTACCTACCTATAATAGGTAAGTAGTTCGATAACCAGTGGAGTAGGAAAGGTTATATCGTGCGTAATAACATTTTTAAATAAGTTTTTAAAAGGAATTGAGAAGTTCTAATCGCTTCATTATTTGTTACTAATGGCCTAGATTGTGATTCAACCCTAGAAGATGGGATGGCGGGATCGCAGTCAAGCACTGGTCTTTATCAATAAAAAAAATAAAAAATACAATAAGTACCTATATCTTTAGGAAGCAGACTGTGATTGTATTGCATAACTATGGTCAATACTAGCCAAATTCCATTTAATACTCAGTGGTATACCCATAGGGAAAACTCTGCGTACTGAGTGCGCACAGCAGGCTTTTAGTTCCTCCGTGAAAATAAACAACAGAAAAGTTCCTTATTTTTGCTTCAAAAGCTTAATTGAAATTTGCGCCATCTAGCAGAAACTTAATAAACTGTTTCGTTCGGATTCGGAATTTGAAAACACGCCATCTATGTACCTGAAAGGAAAATTATTAGCTCAACAGAAACCATGGGTTGATTATAGTTTAACGGACATCTATGAGATGGCGCTAGTAAGTTCACAATTTATGAATAACTTTATATAAAAACATTTTGTCTTTGATGCTTTTAGCTACTATCAATTGACAGAATAAAAAACACAACTTATACTAAGAAAAACAATAGTTAAAATATTAATAAAAACACATCATACCTGTTCATCATCGCTGGCAGGAAAAGTCGCTTCCCAGAAATCTTGAATGTTCTCCGGATAGTCAGCCTCATTAGTAGGATCAGGACTCAGGCATGCCTGCCTAGTCTTGAAAACGAAGATGAGCCCCCCATATTCCTCTTCAGGCCTCCAAGCCCCACACATAGTAGCCACTGTTCTTGTAGCCACAAGCTGTTCATCACTTTCAAGCTTCATTTTTTTTATCGGCTCGTGATCCATTTTCAAATCACTCTCACTTATAAGACCCTGACGAGCCATAGCCAATTTTTTTATTAAATTGAAACGCGAAGGTAATTTAATTTTTAAGCTAATCGCTCTACTAACTACCGCTTTAAGAAAAATAAGCATTTAATGAGAATCGAAACTATATCTAATTAGAAGGTTTTTATAAAGAAAATGAAGAGATAAACATACAAAACAATAAACAAAGTTTTATTTACACTGCGTTAAAAATAACTTTGACACGAAACGCGCACACGCGGGTCATAAGACCCAGTAATTGGGTCTTATCTGCAAGTTTAGAGTAATTGACACCTGTTGCACTCGAAATGAATAGTATTTTCACTCAAAAATCTAAAGATACGCGAGATTTTAACCTCAAAGCCGACGGTTTTAGGTTATGCTGCTGCACCGAGCAACAAAACGTCAAACAGTGACAGACAAACAATCAGCTGTTTTTATCCGTCTGTCAGTGAAGCATGTTAACCACAGAATATTAATACCTCGATGTCAAAAGTCAATTTTTTTTTATTCAGTACCAGCTTTTGTTTTGAAAAACTATATTTTTTTGTCAAAGCATAAATTATTAACGCGATGATTTGTTTTTTTTTTTTCATTTCATTTGAATCTCAATAGTTAATACTATGTCCTACAGATGACAGGATGATCGCAAAATCAACGTAGGTGTGTGAGCGGTCGTATTCTGCCTTTCCTTTGATTTCAATATCTACCTACTTTAGTTATCAACTTAGTCGCTAGATGGATGACCGGTTACTGTTAACTAACTTTAACTTTTTAACGAACTTTTTAACGTTTCGTCAATAAAACCATAACACTTTCTTAGTAATGATTTTAATAAGAGAGGAACAAGAGTCTGTGTTAAGTTTTTACCATCCATACTAATATTATAAATGCGAAAGTAACTCTGTCTGTCTGTCTGTCTGTCTGTCTGTCTGTCTGTTACGCTTTCACGCTTATACCGCTGAACCAATTTTGATGAAATTTGGTACAAAGATAGAATAGAGCTTGAGAAAGGACATAGGCTATAAATTATCACGCTATTTGCTATGGGGGGTGAGCAATAATCCAAAATGTCGGTATTGAACGATTTGCCGTGACTTCGATCCCCAGTTATAGTAATAATTTTTGTGAGTATTTTGTCGTCTTTTTTGTATATAATATGCGATGATACTTCGATTACAATAATAATAGGACTTTTAGCATATTTTTAACACATCTTAGACATTTTTACTCCATATTTTTGTAAATCCATACTATCCATACTAATATTATAAATGCGAAAGTAACTCTGTCTGTCTGTCTGTCTGTCTGTCTGTCTGTCTGTTACGCTTTCACGCTTATACCGCTGAACCAATTTTGATGAAATTTGGTACAAAGATAGAATAGAGCTTGAGAAAGGACATAGGCTATAAATTATCACGCTATTTGCTATGGGGGGTGAGCAATAATCCAAAATGTCGGTATTGAACGATTTGCCGTGACTTCGATCCCCAGTTATAGTAATAATTTTTGTGAGTATTTTGTCGTCTTTTTTGTATATAATATGCGATGATACTTCGATTACAATAATAATAGGACTTTTAGCATATTTTTAACACATCTTAGACATTTTTACTCCATATTTTTGTAAAAAGTAATCAAACATGTAAAATAAAATCTAAGTGGAAAAACGAAAATAATATTTCTTTTTTTTCATTTAGCTACAAATTTAATATCTGAAATGAAAATCATCACGCTATCATCGATAAAGGGTTAAGCAGACAATGATGACGTTTATATAAGAACATCTATTTTACACAAATGTCAACGAACAACGTAGTGCAGTCGTGTCTGGAATAGATCGGCACGTAAGGGGATAGTGGTTCAAAACTCAGTTTCTTTTTTGTGATAGTTTTGTTTTATTTTACTGTAAACAAGAAATTTTTACATATTTTTGCGTTCTTACTATTATTTTTATCGATAGTCTGGTTTCTAAATCAGCACTTTCGAAGCAGTTTGGCAGATTATACTGACCTTCACTATACAAGACAGAAATCCAGCGGTTATGCATTCAAACCTCTACAAAGAGATCTAAAGAGATACAATAGAGCGGCTATCAGAAAAAATGTCTTAGAAAAACTGTCATCCTATGCCTCAGTGACGCCATCTGGCTTTGAATAGCAACCACACGAATTAAATTTGTCAAACTATTTATTTAACTATCGCTCGGTAGGTGGCCAGGGGCCTTACCATGATAATGTCAAAATGTCAGACGTACGAGCGAAAAAGAGTGATGGAGCTATACACCCTATATAGCTCCATCCCTTTAACAGTCCGGTTTAGGTCATAAAATGGATCACGTTATGAGCTCGTGGTAGAGCCTCAGTGTGTGATAAAGGTAAGGCTAAGCTTTTCAGCAATAGATGGCGTTATCACGAAATCAGCAAATGTTTCTAGACCTATTTATAAAAATTATTGAATTCTAATTAATTGCTTCGTAAATGCCAAAAATATTTACGAAAATAAACCGCAGTTAGGTCCAGTCATTTTATCATAACAAGATTTGTAATAGCGTAAAGCGCGGTGGGCCTTGGGCGCGGTCGCCTCCTTCTGCGAAGCAGTAATGCTAGCAAAGGAGGCGGCCGCACGCGCGAGACAATAACCCTCGCGACCCAGCCGATCCGAACCGATGGGTTCCGACCCCGATTTCCGGCCACCGTAGGCGCGGGCTTGTGGACGGCGAGCAATGGGTAGCTCACCGTCCGACCGTCCGGTAACCGTCCGGACCGAGCCCAAGTCGTTGACGGCGCGTAGTGTTCCACGCGCGCCTCAAGGAGGTGTCAGCAACCGTAGGGGCCCAGCAAGATCGAAGCCTATTGGGGCCATGGGTGATACGAAAGAGATTCCCGGGGCCCTGGAACAATGACAAAGAAGGAACAGGAGTGGGTTTTATGTATGTTTCTTTCTGGTTTATGTTATGATAAAACAACGCTGTATGATTTTAAAATTATTGGTTCATTAGATATACTAAAAGTATATTATACCGTAGAATTATCTTTTTTACAACACTAAATAAATGTTATTTAACGTAAGCTATCAAAAAAAAAGTGGATAAAGTAGTTTTCAGTTGCCAAAATGTATAAATAGTCTGAGTCACGGAGTTGATACTGAGGTCGATACCCACAGTTTTTAGTGTGTGCACCTTTTGCTTTTAGGTAGGAAATCATCAAATACCTTCCCCCGCTCTGGGTAAAGCGAGAGGTAGTACCAGACTTTTACTGACTGAAACCCACCTGTGTTCCTTTAGTTGCCCTTAGCGTTCCAGGGCTATGGTAACTTGCACGCCACAATTGCGGCAGCAAATACCTTCTTTGAGGAAAGTCTAAAAAGGCTCTCTTTCCGCCTGACGCAGGTCTTCATCGAACGTAGATGTTTCGGAAGGACCCCCAAAAAACCAGCAAATATAGGTAGGTACTTAATCACAGAAACTGATGCTTCTTGAGCAGTTCGTGAAGGTTACCAGTACTTCAAGTAGTCTCTCCCTCGGACTCGACCACAACCTACTGTTTGGAACAAGTACCTAATTTCAAAGATTCCAAAAATTGAAGATCATTAAGAATTTCATGAAAAACCCATGAAGACATATTTCACACAAGGCCCCGACGTGGTTTGCGTTCCTGAAGATAGTTTGATTACGTATGACGTATCCTACATTACTTGCAGCCTTAAGTCGACAACTGGACGTTACCTCCTTAAGAGTGGTCAGTGAGTGGTGATAAACACTGGGACAACATTCTGACGGATGCCAGAGTCAGTCACAACCCCAATTGGTTGCGACATTTGTTCGCTGTCATTTTATAGTTTTGTGGAGTCACAAACACGGAGTAATGAGGGGGTATTAGGGTGTTTCGAGAGGTTTCTGTTTCAAATTCGACGTGATGTAAGTCAACATCAAACTGCAACAATTTTTTCACAAATTCTTTATAAGTACAGTTGTGGAGCAAGATGACATCGTAGGTTACTCTGTAGTATTTTAATAATCGCTAGCAGTAGTGGACTATCAGTGCACGTTTTCCAGCTGAAGATGGGCTGAAGCCGATTATGCTCCTTCGAAATTCACCTCCGCCAAAGTTGCATAACGGACCCGGCTAAAAGTCTGCAGAGAAATATCATCGAGGCAAATTCTTTTGAAGATCTCTAGCAGGCATTGGCCCTAGAGATCTTCGTCAGGCGAAAAGAGAGGACGCTGTGGTGTCTTTAGAAAGACACACAACTCTTTTCCTCAAAGAAGGAAGATTTGCTGCCGCGTGCAAGTTACCGTAGCTCTAGAACACTAAGGGCAATTAAAGGAACACAGGTCGGTTTCAGTCTGTAAAAGTCTGACACAAACTCTCACTTTACCTAGAGCGGGGGAAGGTATTTGATGATTTTCTTCCTAAAAGTAAAACGTGCAGACACTAAAAACTGTGGGTATTGACCTCAGAACAAGATCCGTACAGACTATACATTTTGGCAACATTTAACATTTTGAAAACTACTTTATCCACTTTTTTATAGCCTACGTTAAATAACATTTATTTAGTGTTGTTAAAAGAAAACAACGGTTTAATACACTTTTAGTCTATTATAATGAACCAATCATATTAAAATCATACAGCGTTGTTTCATCATAGAATAAACCAAAAACAAACTTAAACTATCACCTTTTCCTTTTAGGGGTAGGCAGAACCATAGTTTATCAACTACTTCGACCTCAACATGTCTGTTTCTGTTTATTGATGATGATAAGTAATTTATTTGATGTATATCATGAACGAGTATTCTATTACTGGTGAGCCAAATAAATAAAATAAATTATATATCTGGACATAAGAAATACATTTTACATAATATATTTACTGAAATTAATTTCCGTTATTTGAATTAGATGTTTTTAGCACGAATCACAAGCACATAATTATTAATTACGTTTGTGCATTTTTACTAACTTGACGCAGACAAAGTCGCGGGTAACAGCTAGTAATAGATAAATATGAGGGCGTACTTAATAAAAAGGGCTGGTAAACTCTCTGACAATATTAATATTTTAGAGAAAACCGTTCATTGTGGCGACATTCATGGAAGGCCTATGTCCAGCAGTGGACGTCTATCGGCTGAAATGATGATAATGATGGAAAACACAAACTAGGCACCTACATAATTTAATTTCTTTATACATAAGGTTGCCGACATAACTCGAAGAATCGCCAAACTTAAGTGGCGGTAGACAGGGCACATGCATTGTTTGCAGAACAGATGGGCGATGGGGACGAAAGGTTCTGGAGTGGTGACCACATACCTACTGGAAGACGCAGCATTGGAAGGCCTCTCACAAGGTGGGCTGATGTCCTGATAAGGGTCGCGGAAATCCGATGGATGCGAGACACACAGGACCGGTCGTTATGGCCACACTTGAGGGAAACCTATGTCCAACAGTGGACATCTTTCGGCTGAAATGATGATGTCGATGATACCTAAATAAATTGTATTATGAACGCTTCTGTTTCTTCACGCATACTTATAAAAAACTTTTTACAAAAAAAAAAATACAACCGACTTCAATGTAAAAAAAAACACTGAAAAGTGCAAAATAACTTTAATTTCGGAAGTCGGTGTTTCTATAATAGTTTTGTCTCTTCGTTATTTACCATCGACTTCCGAATTTAAAGTTTTTTTGCACTTTTCAATCTTTTTTTTACATTGAAGTCGGTTATTTTTTTGTTTTTGGAAAAAGTTTATATTTTACACTTTTTAGTTATAGTATCACCACTAAAAAGTACCCTTCAGCCATACTTAAATATATAGCTAGAGTGCATCTCATGACAATTCTAATAATACCAAACACGGTTAGATTAAATTTATTACAAAGTTCCGGTGCCTAACTACAGGCTTCATCATCAGATCAGTTCCATAAATTCCCCCTATTCTTTCAGTCATCGACTACACGTATAAATAAAGCAATTTTACTTGTTACGACAGTTCTGCTTTGATCCTATGAGGAGTTCTGTTCCATATCTTCAAAGTTCATGATCAGATCATAAAAATATTTCTATGGGACCAACTTGGAAGCATAACCTTTCCATCAAAAAAAATATTTCAAAATCGGTCCACAATTGACCGAGGAATCGGTGAACATACATAAAAAAAACTTACATTCAGCCGAACATAGAACCTCCTCCTTTTTGAAGTCGGTTAAAAATACTCTAACTCTCATTTACCAACTCTCCTAAACGCAGAATTTAAATAAGTACCTACCTAACTAAGTATTCCCCTTATTTTCATTTATTTCATCTCAGCCAGATGATTTAAAAACACAATCAACGAAAAGTAAAAGGTTTGGGGCAAAGTAAACATTACTCGCGTGGCTCGTGGCTGCCATGTTTTCTATACAAACAGTCACCACGAACGGTGTGTGACAACCCTATCGGTTGACACTTATTTACATCTAAAAAGGGGTTAGAAAAAGTAAAGGTTGAGGGTAGAATGTTTCTGTGTTTTACTTTTGTACTGACAAAAAAATAAATAGTAGAACACAGAATAATTGTACTGCTGTAGGTACGCAAACATTTTAAAGCCTTAGATAGAATAGGGGACACAATGACAGGTTCAAATGTTAGCATCATGCTAGCATTTGAACCTGACCTTGCACTTGCATATTTGCAATTGCATAGCTTAATTCCGCCAAGCCCGTTCCATCATCGGACCACCAGGCGTACGGCGATCCTCACGCCCTAGCCGCCGTAATTCCGACTCCGACTACCAGCCACGGTAGACGCGGGCTTGCGGCACTGGCTAGCTCGCCGTCCGGCTGTTCGGTAATTAACCGGACCGAGCCCAGTCGTCAACAACGCGTAGTGATCCTCGCGCTCCTCAAAGAGATGTCAGCAAACCGTAGGGGCCCAGCATGGCCGATGCCTGCTAGCCTGCGGAGAATTTCTGAAAGGGAAACCCGTGGTCCTAGAACGCAAAGGGTAATTGAAGGATACAGGTGTGGTTTTAGTCAATAAAAGTCTGACACGAAGAGCGCGAAAAGTCATTTGGATGATTTCCCAACTTAAAAAAAGGGCGTACGGCGATGCGCCACCGGTACATTGTGGACATCCCACCATACGCACAAAACGTTTTGGGAACACATTCTGATTCATTGTGCGTACAGCTAAGGAGTAGAACTGCCTACCGGAGTCTATGTTTCCTGATGGCTACAACCTGGGGATCTTTAAGTCAAGAGTGAATAGGTTATATAGTATAGGTAGTACGCCCTCAGAGAAATAAAAAAAACAACAGACCTTAAAACAGCATTAGTTACTTATTACTCATACGCATTTGCATGGCTCAAGTATGGAATTATGTTATGGGGAAATAGCACAGATGCGCCTACACTGTTCACTTTACAGAAAAAAATGATAAGGATATTAATGAATATAAAAGATACCAACTCCTGTAAACCTTACTTCAAAGAGCTAAAAATATTAACCGTACCATGTATTTATATACTGGAAATTTGCAAATTTGTTCGAAAATATCCACAATTCTATACCAAAAGAGAGGACATCCAAACTAAAATCGCACTTAGACATAAAAATAGGCTTAATATACCCACTTCACGATTGAAAATGCACTCTTCTAGTGCATTTGTTATGTCTATAAAAATATATAATAAGTTACCAGAATTCATCAAAAATGCAGAAAGTAATAATATGTTCACCAATAAACTAAAACAATTTCTAATAGACAAATGCTACTATACTGTAGAGGAATACTATAACGATAAACATCAACTACAATAAAAACTATTAATTATAATATACTGTATCGTTATAATAAATGTATTTACAAATGTGCAAAATAATGTGAGTACTGAGGTGAATAAAATATAAATTAAATTGATACATAATTAAATTAAAATAAATACATGATTTAAAAATGATGACGATAAAAATAAATAAAAATACCTGACATTTAATTTAGTTATACAAAGACATTAAGTACATAAATAAATAAATTTCATTATTAACATAATTAAATGACGACAAAAATAAATAAAATATCTGACATAATTTAATAATAATGACGACAAAAATAATTGAAATATCTGACATAATTTAATAATAATGACGACAAAAATAAATTAAAATACCTGACATAATTTACCAATACACAGACATAATAAAAATATATATACATAATTAATTTAAATAAATACATAATTTAATAATGATAAAAATAAATAAAAACACCTGACATAATTTACTTACATTAAGACATTCTAATAATATACATACATAAATTTATTTCAATACTAACATAATTTAATAAAATAATAAATGATGATGATAAAAATAAATAAAATATCTGACAAAATTTACCAATACTTATACATATACATAATAAATAACATACATACACAATTTTATTTAAATATATAGGCACATAATTTAATAATAACAATGATAAAAAATAAATTAAAATATGTAACATAATTAACCACACAATAATTTACACATACATCTATTGAATCTACCTATAATAATAATTAATTCCATGAATTGTTGCTTGGCCTTCATCCTCTCTCCTAACTTTGCTGTGCCCGACAGGGTCCATATTGATCTTCACAATGTTTTATACCATCTATGTACATATGGAATGCAATAAAGAATTGAGTATTGAGTATTGAGTATTGAGTATTATTTCTAGACAAGCGTGCGACCACATCATCGCTTACCATCAGGAGAGGAGAGATAGTGGTCAAACGCAAGCCTAACAATAATAATTTCAAAAAAGAAATGACACAGAAGATTGATTCCTTCGCTACTCAACCATTTTCTTTCGATCCTGTATCCCCAAACCAATTCTCTATGGTAAATAAAGCTATCCAGCGCCGTCACAGCAGCTGACGGTTCCCACCAAAGATTCTGCCTGATTTATGACTCGTTTCGACGTTGATTGCTTATTGTTTCTCGGCCTAGAGGTCCTTGCGTTAGTCAGCTTAATTATATCTCTTGGTATGAAGCTCGTTATGGCGTGATACATTTTATGGGATTCGCGGCTACAATGAAATCCCTAAAATCTGTCGACAATGTTCTGGAATTTAAAATTCTACACTTTTCAGGATGTTAACGTAATTTATACCTAGGTGGGGTTCCAGCGACGCCTCCTGCCGGAGGCTCTACGTGGATATCGTTCGGTCCATGGGGCCGGTATAGGCGCCGTCACTGCAAAAGATCGATGGCCAAGCTGAACACATGCCAGAGGGTCATGGCCATCCAGATGGTGCGGGGATGCCGCATAGTTTACCGCGAAGTGGCGAGCCTCCTTGCTGGTCTGACCATGGGCCACCATGGGATCTGGAGGCAACAGTCCTTGCACGCATGCACGATTTGCGCGTGGAGATGTAACGCCGGGGCGAACCTCCGCTGTCGTGACTTGTCGCGGCATGGTGGACAACGTTCCGGCAGGATCTCATGGTGGAATGGTGACAGCGACTGTCGCAACCCAGTTCTGGGCACGTCATAATTATGGCGGTAAGTCCGCGCTTTGAGGAGTGGCTGGAAAGACAACACGGCGTCTTCACCTTCCGCATGACGCAGGTTCTAACCGGACATGGTAAGTTCGGAAAGTTCCTGCACCGGATTCGTGCGGAAGAAACGTCCGGAGGTCACAATTGAGTGGACCGCCCGGAGGACACGGTGAAGCATACGGTGGAAGTGTGCCCCGCTTGAGCAGAGCACCGCCGTGTCCTCGTGGGGGCCATAAGCGGCAACGACCTCTCGCGCCGGGCCCTGGTACTGGCCATGGTTCGGAGCGAGGAGGAATGGCAGGGGGTCGCCTCCTTCTGCGAAGCATTAATGCTAGCAAAGTAAACGGTGGCGGCCGCACGCGCGATGGAACGGCCCTTACGTCCCAGTCGCCGGGATCCCGATTCCGATTTCCAGCCACCGTAGGCGTAGGCTTGCGGATGGCGAGCAATGGGTAGCACGCCGTCCGGTCGTCCGGCAACCGTTTTAGTCAGTAAAAGTCTAACATCTCTCTCTCTCGCTACGCCCAAGAGCGTGAGAAGTAAATGGATGATTACTCACCTTAAAAAAATATTATAGGTAGTTAATTTTTTTATTTTTTTATTTGCCTATAATATTTGAGAGCAGTGGTGGCCGAGTGGTAACGGCCCCGACTTACGAGTTGTAGGTCGCGGGTTCAAACCCAGCCAGGCGCATTACTTTGTGTAATTTATTTCATCACCACTGCTCTCAAAACGGTGAAGGAAAACATCGTGAGGAAACCGGCATGTCCTAGAACCAAAAATTCGAAGACATGTGACATCCACCAACCCGCACTGGGCCCGCGTGGTGGATTACGGCCCATTCCCTCTCCTAGAGAGGAGGCCCGAGTCCCAGCAGTGGGAACATTAAAAGGCTGATTATGCTTATGCTTATGCTTTATGCTATAATATTTTCCCAGAGCTAAAGGCCTCTCCAATTTTTTTCAGGAATTTTATTCTCGAGCCTCCTCTTGGACCTGATAACTGGCAATACAGTTTAGCTGCTTTCAAACTGCAACAGCGAAAATCTCAAAAAACTGCAGTACAAAACGTATGTGGATGTTTATCAATAGACAGAGTCATGAGGAAGATTTAGATGTAAGTATAATAAAGTACCTACCTAAAGCTGAGAATTTTGAAGATTGGTAACACCCGTGCAAAACTGGGGCTGAAGTCGCTGATTAATATCTATTTTCCATGCTTACAAGACTCATTTTCACGACTGCCAATTCCCACTATTACTTGGTGATATTTTCCTGGTCCACTCACTCGATTGGTCCACGAAAGTGGTTCATAATCGCACTAGCGACATCTGTTGGGCGTCACCTAAACGATGCGATGACGGGTGACAAATGAATAAACCTTAATAGCTGCCTACGTTAGGTGTTTAGTGAGGCTACGAAGTTAGCGGGGGAAAAATAATGCGGTCGGTATAAAGGCCCAAGTGCTCACGTAGACCGGTCACATGAAAGGTTGAAACCAGGGACCCAAGTTTGTTGTAGTCGGCCCTATAATGTTCCCACTGTTGGGACTCAGGCCTCCTCTCTAGGAGAGGGATTGGGCCGTCGATCCGCCACGCAGGCCTAGTGCGGGTTGGTGGATGTCACATGTCTTGAAATTTTTGGTTCTAGCTGGACATGCCGGTTTCCTCACGATGTTTTTATTTAACCGTTTTGAGAGCAGTGGTGATAAAATAAATTACACAAAGTAATGCGCCTGGCTGGGTTTGAACCCGCGACCTATAACTCGTAAGTCGTGGCCGAGCGGTAACGGCCCCGACTTACGAGTTGTAGGTCACAGACTGCTCAAGTCTGTTATTTTTATAAATTCGTCATTCCAACACGATCCGATTGTAATTTTACTAAAAGTTCGTAGTCTGCTAAATTCATAATGGTCAATCATTGGTCAGTCATTGGTCTCGTAATAGAATTGTGGTAGAATGACAATATCGAGCTATCTCGTAACAAATTAAAAGCAATGACTGCACCATGACGTTCTAATTAACCGACTTCAAAAAGGAGGAGGTTCTATGTTCGGCTGAATGTATTTTTTTTTTATTTATAGTAGTTCACCGACTTCTCGGTCAATTGTGGACCGATTTTGAAATTTTTTTTTTTGGTTGAATGGTTATGCTTCCGAGTTGGTCCCATAGAAATATTGTTATGATCTCATCATGAACTTCGAAGATATGGAACATAACTCCTCATAGGATTGCAGCAGAACCATCGTAATAAGTAAAATTGCTTTGTTTATACGTGTAGTTGATGACTGACTGAAAGAAGAGAGAGAATATATCGAACTGATCTGATGATGAAGCCTGTAGTTAGGCACCGGAACTCTGTAATAAATTAATGTAATCTAACCGTGTTTGGGATTATTAGAATTGTCATGAGATGCACTCTGGCTATAAGGTATTTAAGTTTGGCTGAGGGGTACTTTTTAGTGGTGGTACCATATCTAAAAATTGTAAAATAACTAACTAAACACCACTTATTGAAACACCGACTTCCGAAATTAAAGTTAATTTGCACTTTTCAGTGCTTTTTTACTTTGAAGTCGGTTGTATTTTTTTCTAAAAAGTTTTTTTTTTAAAAGTAAAAATTTTAGGTAAAATGAACCAACTTAAAGATTTAAGGTAGTTTCCCTCCAGGGCCCGACTTAATTTTCCACATTGTTTATAGGTTTTTGGTAGAGAACTACCACCTACCTATTTAATTATTCTTCATTTACCTAAGCCTAGTCGTCATTCTCTTTAGCTATTATAATATTTCCGATGCATTCTTTGACTTCCAACTTTAATCATACATCTACCTAGTGTCTATTAGCCAGACATTATTAATAATAAAAATAATAATGTCATAATCATCTCATGTCCAGCTTTCCTATCCCGAATCGCTTCCACTCCAACTTCATGGCCCAACCAATTCACAAGAAACTCACAAACCGCGAATAGTGTAACATCGCAGGCTGGATTCACACGATTATTTGTCATAGTCAATCCTCGTCGCGAGAGAGTGTGCAGCCCGCCTTATACCGTCATTCCAGGATTAATGTTGAGCTTTTTGTGGTCATCTGTTACTTTGATATAGATGATGGAGCTGTTATAGTAGTTTGTTGCTGAATGGAGATGAGGTTTTGTTTGTTATATAAACTTGTAAACATCTCATATAATGATTGGTTTAATTTTATATAAGGTGTAAAAAAATTAACTTTAAGAATTTCGAGGGGACATTGTACTCCTCATTATGAACAACTTTTACTATGGGACCAAACCTGAAATCGCGAAAAAAAAATCAGCTGTTCCCTACGTTTATGTTCGCATAACTCGTCAAAACGTATGGAGCAGCTGATTTTTTTTTGCGATTTCAGGTTTGGTCCCATAGTAAAAGTTGTTCATAATGAGGAGTACAATGTCCCCTCGAAATTCTTAAAGTTAATTTTTTTACACCTTATATAACTAACTTCTTTTTTATACATCGTGAGGAAACAGGCATGACCTAGAACCAAATATTCGAAGACATTGTGACATCCACCAACACGCACTTTTTTTTTAAGGTTGGAAATCATCCAATGACTTCTCGCGCTCTGGGTGGAGCCGGAAGGCGTGTCAGACTTTTACTGACTAAAACCACACCTGTGTCCTTCAATTACCCTTTGCGTCCTAGGACTACGGGTTTCCTTTTCAGGAATTCCCCGCGGTCCTAGCTAGCGGGCATCGGCCCTGCTAGGCCCCTACGGTTTGCTGACATCTCTTTGAGGAGCGCGTGGATCACTACGTGCTGTTGACGATTGGGTTCGGTCCGGTCAATTACCGGACTTCCGGACGGCGAGCTACCGATTGCTTGACGTCCACAATCCCGCGTCTACCGTGGCTGCGGTAGTCGGGGTCGGAATTACGGCGGCTGGGGCGTGAGGACCTTCGTTCGCGAAAGGTCGCTGCCACCGATTGCTTTCACAAGAACATGGCGGTGCTCCGCCCAAGCCATGCACACCTCCACCGTATGCTCCACCGTTTCCTCCGGGCGGTCCACACAATGGTGATACCCGGGCACCAACACGCTCTAGGCCTACGTGGTGGATTATGATTTGATATATTTTATCATAGTAAACTAAGTTCTTATTTATATAATGTACACACTTACCACGGTGTTGTTTTTTTAACCGACTTCAAAAAGGAGGAGGTTCTATATTCGGCTGAATGTATTTTTTTTTAATGTATGTCACCCGATTTCTCGGTCAATTATTTTGGAGCGATTTTGAAATATATTTTTTTTTTGCTTGAAAGTTTATGATTCCGGATTGGTCCCATAGAAATATTATTATGATCTGATTATGAACTTCGAAGTTATGGAGTTCTGACCTCATAGGATTACAGCAGAACTGTCGTAATAAGTAAAGTTGCTTTATTTATACGTGTAGTCGATGACTGACTGAAAGAAGAGGGGGAATATATCGAACTGATCTGATGATGAAGCCTGAAGTTAGGCACCGGGACTCTGTAATAAATTAATGTAATCTAACCGGGATTATTAGAATTGTCATGAGATGCACTCTGGCTATAAGGTATTTAAGTTTGGATGAGGGGTATTTTTTAGTGGTGGTACCATAACTAAAAACTGTAAAATAAAATAAAAAATAAAAAAAAATACAACCGACTTCAATGTAAAATAAAACACTAAAAAGTGCAAAATAACTTTAATTTCGGAAGTCGGTGTTTCTATAAAAGTTTTGTCTCTTCGTTATTTAACACCGACTTCCGAAATTAAAGTTATTTTGCACTTTCAATGTTTTTTTTTTACAGTGAATTCGCTTGTATTTTTTTTTAACCCTAAAGTTGACTGGTAGAGAATGCTTTGTTGCATTAAGTCCGCCTATGTACCATTGCTGTATATGAAGTTTAAATAAATTACGGCCATTCCCTCTCCTAGAGAGGAGGCCTTAATCCCAGGAGTGGGAACATTATAAGGCTGATGCTTATGCTTTTTTTTATAATGTCAATACTGAATATGAGAACACCGCAGATTCATAGATTTCTTTCTATTTCGATCCAATTTTTTATTATTATTCTATTTATTTTCTATCTAAACATATTATTTACATTATTAAATATTTTTTATATATATTTTTATTATAAAAAACAGTAGCCCACCGGCATCGGGAACAGGGTTCAAGCTACCGGTGGTCAGGGCTCCTGAGAGAGGAATCCGCGCGAGGAGGCCGCGCCTTCGTTATAACTCGGGCTCAATTCTTACCGGACCGGTGGACAGCGAGCTATCCATTGCTCGTCGTCCGCAAGCCCGCGCCAACGGTGGAAATGACCTAATTCACTATACATAATAGGCCACCAAAATCATCACCCAAAACCCTGCAAAGCAATACATATGTAAATCGATTCAAACGCTTCTAATTAAATGTTTAACCCTGCGATGGCACGGTAACAAACTCCGTGTCTATCTGAATTAGCGCCCGCCATAACTATCGGGCCGGGAGCCCACCTCGACCATAAATTAGATGCTGCTTGCCCAGTACACGGGTTGAGAATGTTTCCATTGTCGCACGGGATTTTTTTTCGTGTGGTTGTCTAACGGTTTTGTTGAGAATGTTGGTGATAAAGGTTTTTTATTAAAAATATGTTTTAACCAGCTGCTGCAAGAAGGCTTCGCCTGCGTGATAGTAAAAAATTATCCCATCATCATCTCATCATCTTCCTGCCCTTGTCCCTTTTTATTTGGGGTCGGGGCAACTTGTTTTTTTCTTCCATTCTGTCCTGTCACTCGTCACGCTATCACTAACTCCCTTTTCTTTCATATCACTTCTCACACAATCCATCCATCTATTCTTTGGCCTCCTTCTCCATCTCCATCCATCCACATGTAAACTCATAACTATTTTAGTAACATACGTTTCATTCCTCCTCTTCACATGACCATACCAAGACAAACGATTCCCTTTCAACTTTTCAGTCGGTGGCGCCACTTTCAAACTTCCCCTAATATACTCATTTCTCACACCTATACTTATACTCATTTTTCATCTTAACATTCTCATCTCCACTACATGCAATTTTTAGTAGAAAATTATCCCAAGAGAACATATTCCCGAGATGAAAAATATTTACAAGAAGGCTTCGCTCACGTGAGTAGATAATTATCATAAAGGAACAGATTCCCGGAATAAACAGTTCTATACGTGCTATTCCAGGACATTATGTCACCCGTGTACCAAGTTTCATCAGAATCCGTCGAGCCTTTCGAGCGTGAAGAAGTAGCATACATACACACACATACACTCACGAACTTTCGCCTTTATTACGCTAGTGTGAAGTGTGATTTTCTGAAAGGTTGAAAATCACACTGATATTATAAAGACGAAAGTTTGTATATGTGTGTGAATCTGTATTTGATTTTTACTCTTTAACACTCAAATGGATTATAACGAATAAAAAAGATAGGGCCGTTTATGTCGCAAAAAACGTGAATTTCGACACTCTCAAAGGAATCAAAATTCATAGGGTACCTCCCGTTGACCCAGAATCCTGAAATTTGGCATAGAGCAAGGTCATATAATATAAATATAGGAATGAATCTGAAAACAGAAAATTTGTTGTTACGTCACAAAAAAAACTTTTTTTGCGATTCGAAAAATCTTCGAGACTAACGTAACAACAAATTTACTGTTTTCTGATTTATTCCTATATCTGTACTATACGACCTTGCTTTATGCCAAATTTCAGGATTCTGGGTCAACGGGAACTACCTACCCTATGAATTTTGATTTCCTTGAGAGTGTCGAAATATACGTTTTTTGTGACATAAACGACCGCATCTTTTTTCGTTAACTTAGAAGTTTGATTTTTTCACAGCATCAAGGGACCGCAATCTTGACTATATGGTTTTAATTTTAACTCGATACCTCCACGGGTTTCCGAGATAAAGGGTCTTGACAGAGAGACAGACAGACAGACCGACAGACGGACAACAAAGTGATCCTATAAGGGTTCAGTTTTTTCTTTTTGAGGTACGGAACCCTAAAAAGATAACTAGGTAATTCAAGCAGTAGTAGCTTTTACAAGTTTCCCATCAAATTTAAACAATAGCTTTTAGCTTTAAAGACGCAGATAGGATAGACCTACATAAATATCCCTTGACAAAAACACATTGGAACAATGGAAACACTCTATAAAGCATGGACCATAGACTTTTAATCAATCTGCACGAGCGGTACGGTGCGCAAAAATGGCCGTCCTACCGGCGGACTCGGCTTAATTAAAGCCATAAGGAAAATACGTTCAGTTCCTCTATGAGTTTGTTTTTTTGCCATCGGTACATTGTTGGCTTGATTGTTATTGTTATAGTGTGGACAGAAGTTTCTTTTTTTTGTGAACTGTTGGTGCCTATGAAAATGCTAGCAGTTGCGCGAAAGGAGTGGTTTTTCCTGCCGGAGTTTGTGTTTCCTGATAACTGCAACATAGGGGTTTTTAAGTCAAGAGTGAATAGGTTAAGAGTGAATAGGCAAGCGTGCTCCATCGTCGGCCACATCATCGCTTACCATCAGGTGAAATGGTGGTTAAACGCGAGCCTATCCATAATAAAAAAACTGGGCATGTACGAGTCGGACTCGAGCACTGAGGGTTCCGCACAAACTTACCTATGAAAACAGTTCGATTGTCATCCCCGATCATCAGTCCCGAATTGAGTTACGAAGATTTTTCCGAATTGTAAAAAAGTTTTTTTTTTGTGACGTAACTAAATTTACAGTTTTCAGATTTATTTCTAAGTATATCTATACTATAAGACTGCTTTATGCCAAATTTCAGGATTCTGGGTCAACGGAAAGTACCCTATGAATTTTGATTCCTTTGAGAGTATTGAAATGTACGTTTCTTGCGACATAAACGGCCGTATCTTTTTTTCCGTTGTCTTAGAAGTTTGATTTTTTCACAGCTTCAAGGGACCGCAGACTTGAGTATACGGTTTTAATTTCAACTCGATGCCTCCACGCGTTTCTGAGATAAAGGGTCTTAACAGATAGACAGACAGACAGACAGACGGACGGACAACAAAGTGGGTTCCGTTTATAAGGGTTCCGTTTTTCCTTTTGAGGTACAGAACCCTAAAAAAGGTAGAAGGTTTTGCAATGATGTTGATTTTTTATTATCTTTGATTTGTTCATATATTTTCAGAATATAGTGTAGTAGTGACCTCTATGATGAACATAGGAATTAAAAGTTGAAAACTACATCGCGCTATTAGAGTTTTCCACGCGATTATAACATACATAACAGCCCGAAATCAATTATCGGACAGTTGTCTGGTCCGACATGACACCCGTCTGATCCCTCGTGATTCCCGTAGACATTAAACAGTCCCTAACTAAGTTATTATATAAATATATAAAAAAAAAACACTTATTATCAGAGTCCATAGCCAGTACATAATTTAAAATAGTCTCATATTTAAAAACGCAGGATAAAATTAAATTCAAAACAAAAGACAAAAAGAATTCCAATAATTCCTAAAAGAAACCCTAATAAATAAATAAAATCAAATCATAAATTAAAATCACAATAAATAAATTAAATCTAAAATTAAAAACATAATAAATAAATTAAAACCAAAATTATTACAAAATGCATATCAAAATTTTTAAAATAAACAAGTTTAGCTACTGTCCAACTCAGCAGGCCCACCGAGACCATGGGGTCATGGGGTGCATGTTATGGAACATGCAGCTCCGTAAACCTGCCCAGTAGTACAGTATCATACCTGTCTCCCATCATTCTCAGTACACTGTTTCGGCCCTTTATAATAAGGGCAATCAATTTGCCAAACCTTTTCCCAACTTTACAGGGATCAGCTTCTAGTCTAGCCGGAAGCCCTTGGTAAGACTGGTATCAGATTTTCTGGCTATCTACAAATGACAGCTGAGACCAACGGTTTAACATGCTTTTCAAGGCACAGACGAATCTTGGTATGTTAAGATGGTCACCCATCCTCAAACCAACCTCGGCAACCGTTGCTTAACCTCGAAGATCGGACCGTGTATCTGTTATTATTTTAGCCACAAGCTATAAGAAGGCATAACCATTGATGTACCTACTTCCTCCTCCTCCTCGAGTCGTATTCCTCATTACTGAGGGTCATGAAGTTCCCATTGCTTTAGCTTCTTGCTATACACATAATAAGTCTACAATCTATTAATATTATAATAATCCACAAAAATATGAAGAAGACTAGACATTTGACCAATTTAGTTTTGGTTTACTCACATAAACGCCATTATCACAGAAAAGTATTGTATTCCACCACGAAACCTTTCATTTTCTGGCCAGACATTGAAAAATTGAGACTCCCCTTCCCAAAGGAATAACACAAGATACACCAACGAAAAAGACTCTAAAAAAAAAAACAATAACAATAAATAAAACAAAATATACCTAACCTGTATGATAATCCCCGGTTTAATCTTGGCAACAAATCGCAATGCCAAATGTACGTTCTAGCAAAATGGATTTTATGGTAATATTATTCCCATGAAGAAAGTAATCCTCCACTGTACGGTTATATATAAGAAAATGTATGAGATTACCTGTTATATTTCGTATTAAACATTAATGGCGATTTGAAAATGAAAGAAGAAGGAATAAGTAATAATTTAAGCGAGTAAGCGCTTTTGATCATTTAATATTTTTAGACTTTGTGTATGCAAGAGGCTGTTGTGGGAAAAAAAAATTCTATGAGCATAAACAATGGGGATTGATTGACTGATTAAAACCCACTTGTGTTCTTTCAGTTCACCTGGCTCTCAAACTGGAGGGGGACCTCAAGCGGCTCCTGCTCAGTCTAAAGGAGATTGAGTCGCTTAAAAACATAAATATAAATACAAAGAATAGTTAATACACAAAGTGAGCTTAACCCAGGATTGGTTTAGGGTTGAGTCGACGATGATGTAGGTACCTGGGACTCGTCCTCGACAGCCGGTGGAATTTCGAGGAGCACTTCCGACGTCTGGCTACCAAACTGGATCGAACTGGGGCTGCCCTCAGGAGACTCCTGCTCAATCTTAAAGGGTCCAGCCCCCCTAGCCAAGTTATAACCGTTTCGTTTCGAATCTCTTTTCGTCGATCGCCTCGAGTAGGTCACGCCTCCGATTCCTTTATTCCAACGTCATATCAACGCTCAGTCACGTGGTCAGAGCAAAGGAATAGGAGGCGTGGCCAACTCGAGGCGATCAACGAAAAGAGAAACGAAACGATTGTAACTTGGCTAGGGTGCTGATACAGACGTCTCCTGCTGGAGGATCAACGCGGGGATCTTGCGGTCCATGGTCTTTTACGGGACGCCGGTGTGGATGCTGTCGCTGTGGAAGCAACCAACGGTCAAATTGAACATGTTCCAGAGGGTCATGGCCATCCGGATGGTGAGGAGATACCGCACAGTCTCCGGCGAAGCGGCGAGCCTCCTAAAGAAAAACCTGTATTCGTTCAGTTATCTTTTGCGTTTCTGGTTAACTCTTTTGAATAATCCCATTGCCCATGAGACCTAAATTACGTACTTAGAAATGTAAACGAGGATAAGAAAAGTTTTTTATTTTTGTTAATTAATAAATTAAAAAACTATTGAACCGATTTTAAAAAATCTTTCACCAGTTCAATGATACTTTATTACTGAGTGAGTATATATTTTTTTACTATCACGCGGTTGATTACTGCTCCGCTCCTATTGATTGCAGCGTGATAGTATATAGCTTATAGCCGTCCTTGATAAATGGGCTATCCAATAATAATAATTATAATAATAATAATCATTTTATTTTCAGGCATCAGAAGCCCATAGACAAAATAGGCATAGGCAAGCGTGCTCCATCGTCGGCCACATCATCGCTTACCATCAGGTGAGATGGTGGTCAAACGCGAGCCTATCAATAATTAAAAAAAAAAATACATACAATATACATAAAAAATACATAAATATCTTAAACAATAATAAACTAATACATATTATAAAAACAAAACTTATTTAACTATTATTAAACCTTACGACGCTCAGAGTCCACTTGGTCTTCACCTTCAAATACTCCACGACTTCCTCAACCTTCGTGTAGTGATGCAGGCGCGAAATGTATAGCTGCGTCGTAGGCACAGCAGGACGTAGCAGCATGTTCGGACCACTCGGTGCGGTACCGCACTGGTTACGGGAACAGCGCTTCTTCTTCTTCTTCTTTTCTACTCTTGTGAAACCCTCTTCATCAACTTGGCCTGTTTTTGGCAAGGTGCTCTGGACCGCAGACAGGGACAATACTAAAAGAGTTTTCTAATTGGAACCAACAATTCCTGAGATTAGCGTGTTCAACCAAACAAATAGACAAACTCTTCAGCATTATAACTATTCCTTGACAAAACTTTCTGGGTCGACACCGGCCCCATTTAAACCAAATTCGACATTTACAAAAAAAAAGGTATATATATGACACCCTTTTTGTGTTGTTCAAGTGTTTAAAAAATGAAAAGCAAACCAAAGGCAGGAGTACACCGACGCTCGTTAGTTTGTGTAGTTGTGTCTTGTGAACTATGCATTATAAATGGCGACTACGCATGGAGTACGCCGATTGCGTGAGCGCTGGAATGTAGAAATGTGGATGAGAAATAACTTTTTACCTGTCGACAGATGTATGATTTACAGATAGGCGGATGATCCGGATCTGCGTGTCTTCTGTAGGTAGGTATGTGAGTTTATATGTTTTTGAACGCACTCACGACACAGGATTCATAGTGTATGGTTCAGTTTTTTTAATGCGTTTTTATGGTAAGTAACTATCAAAATACCTATTAAGTTTTCCAAAGTTTTCAAGAAGAATGGAATGCAGATACTCAACAATGGTAGATAGGTACATAAAAAAAAATACTGTGTTAAGTGCATTAGATGAGAGAGTGGTCAAACGTGAGCCTATTAATACTTAATAAATAAAAAAGAAAACATACAAGTTTTTTTTTTTTTTCCGGTGGGAAAATCATCTTATGACATCCCCCGCTCTTGGGCGAGGCGGGAGATAGTGTCAGACTTTTACTGACTAAAAACCCACTCATGTTCCTTCGTTGCCTTTCGTACCAGGGCCGAGTCTTCCTTTCAGAATCAGACCCTTGGCCCCGGTAGGCTTCGACCCTGCTGGGCCCCTACAGTTGCTGACAACTCCTTGAGGCGCGCGTGGAACAACACGCGCCGTCACGACTTGGGCTCGGTCCAGACGGTTACCGGACGGTCGGACGGCGAGCCGCCCATTGCTCGCCGTCCGCAAGCCCGCGCCTACGGTGGCCGGAAATCGGGATCGGAATCCCGGCGGCGGTTGGGGCGTGAGGACCGTTGCCTCACGCGATCGGCCGCCTCCTTCGCTAGCATTACTGCTTCGCAGAAGGAGGCGACCGCCTGCCACTCCTCCTCGCTCCGGACCATGGCCTGTACCAAGGCCCGGCGCGAGAGATCGCCGCTGCCGATCGCCCCCACGAGGACACGGCGTTGCTCTGCCCAAGCGGGGCACACCTCAACCGTGTGCTTTACCGTGTCCTCCGGGCGGTCCACACAGTGGCGACACCCGGGCGTCGCTTCCGCACGAATTCGGTGCAGGAACTTCCCGAACTTACCGTGTCCGGTGAGGACCTGCGTCATACGGAAGGTAATGACGCCGTGTTGCCTTTCCAGCCACTCCTCAAAGAGGGGACTTACCGCCATAATTACGGCGTGCCCAAGAACATACAAGTTACAGATACTCTTGTTCCACATTCTTGACATCTAAACGAGTTGGCGTGTATTGTGAAGTCCTGATGGAAATTGAATACGTTACGCTTTTCTTGAAACAATTATATTATTGAATGCATATCCTCGGTTTAAAACGGCGTCTCATGGTACTGCAAAAACAAGATCAGGGCAGAAACTCATTGCACTTCTTATAGAGCCAAATGACCATTATATCCAATCCAGCACAGTTACCAATCCATAGTACTGCCGTATTCAAAACAATCCACCGGCAAATAACCGATTCTCAGCCCCTCGGGTGTCGTTCTGTGTCCGCTTTACTTTTTCACATTATTCCGACTGCGGCGAGCCGACGGGGCGACAGCGGGACGGCGGCGGGGCGACAACGGTAACCCGCGTGCGATACCCATTACCTAAGTGTTTATTTTTATGAAATGTACACAGTATACACCTCGCTTTATAATACACGTGAGATTTTTCCAACGATTTTTTCAAAATGAAGGTTTTTAGCTTTGTTTTGGAACTTGTTTTATTACTTTTCCCTGGGGATGCATACGTGATAAGGGTTTGAGGGTAAGGTATGATAATTGTCCGGATGTTTGATTGTGGTAGATAGTATTGCGTGACTGAGTTGAGCAATGGAGATAATAAAATCAATGCTGTTATTCTTATTCAGCAATTGGTTAGTAATGTCAGCAGGCTTTTCTTCATAATGCACCATCGTCATCATTTCAGCCGAAAGACGTCTGCGACCGCTGCACATAGGCCTTCCCCAAGCGTCGCTGTAGTGGCCGGTATTGTTCTTCTCGGATCCATAGTATTCCCGCAACAGCCACATCATCAGTCCACCTTGTTGGAGGCCTTCTAATGGGGCTTCTTTTCAGCCCCATCGACCACCTGTTCTGCGAGCAATGTGTCCTGCCCACTGCTACTAATGTTTATCGATTCTTCGAGCTGTTGTCCTGCGGATGTCCACATTTCTGATTAGGTCACGAAACTCCGAGCAAAGCCCTTTCCATTGCCCTTTGGGTGACTCCAAACCTTCTGATGAAGCACATTTCAGAGCAACATAATGCAAAAAAATTGATATCAGGTAACTGTAAAGATACATTACTGAAAATTCAGGCTTCTAGTTTTATACACGACGAAGTTGTAGGGGGTCGAAAATGGCCTGAAGTGTTTCGAGAAAAGGATAGTACGGCCGCGCCGCCCTAATATATCGTCATCTTGAAGCGAATACCTCGGGATGCAGGATTGTGTGAATGGGTTACCGCGGCCCTGGAACGCGAAGGGTAACTGAAGTAACATAGGTGGGTTTTAATCAGTAAAAGTCCGATATTTCCTCTCCCTCCACCTAAAGGGAGAGGTATTTTTTGATGATTTCTCATCTCAAAAAAAAAAAACTTTACAGCGGGGAAAGAATTTCGCCCTAAAAATCTTCTAATCCAGGACATGATCTATCCGTGCACCATATTTCATTAATACACCACTGATTTTTAATTAGTACAAATACTTAAAGGGCTTATTAGAATCCTCGTGGGGGCGATCGGCGACGGCGAACTCTCACGCCGGGCCTTGGTACAGGCCATGCTCCGGAGCGAGGAGGAGTGGCAGGCGTTCGCCTCCTTCTACGAAGCAGTAATGCTAGCAAAGGAGGCGGCCGATCGCGTGAGGCAACGGTCCTCACGCCCCAACCGCCGCCGGGATTCCGATCCCGATTTCCGGCCACCGTAGGCGCGGGCATGCGGACGGCGAACAATAGGTAGCTAGCCGTCCGACCGTCCGGTAACCGTTCGGACCGAGCCCAAGTCGTCGACGGCGCGTACTGTTCCACGCGCGCCTCAGGGAGATGTCAGCAAACCGTAGGGACCCAGCAGGGTCGAAGCCTACTGAGGCCAAGGATCTGATTCTGAAAGGAAGATTCGGCCCTGGTACGAAAAGCAACGAAGGAATAGGAGTGGGTTTTTAGTCAGTAAAAGTCTGACACTATCTCCCGTTCCGCCCAAGAGCGGGATTTGTCATTGGATGTTTTTCCCACCAAAAAAAAGGGCTTATTAGAAAAGGTCTTCTTATTATTTAAGTAAAGTCACAATAAATAATATACATAAACAACAAAGTTATTTGTAGCAATTGTTATGAATGATTGATTCTATTATGAATTTACCAATTATGACTTTTTTTGTTGGACAATTTTGGGATAAAAAAAAACCAGCGAGTAAATTTTTTGCTGCCTTGCTTCTGTGGCTACTATTTTTAACCGACTTCAAAAAGGAGGAGGTTATATGTTCGGTTGAATGTATGTTTTTTATTTTTATTTTTTATGTATGTTCACCGATTTCTCGGTCAATTGTGGACCGATTATGAAATATTTTTTTTTGATTGATAGGTTATGCTTCCGAGTTGGTCCCATAGAAATATTGTTATGATCTGATCATGAACTTCGAAGATATGGAACAGAACTCTTCATAGGATCACAGCAGAACCGTCGTAACAAGTAAAATTGCTTTGTTTATACGCGTAGTCGATGACTGACTGAAAGTAGAGGGGGAATATATCGAACTGATCTGATGATGAAGCCTGAAGTTAGGCACCGGAACTCTGTAATAAATTAATGTAATCTAACCGTGTTTGGGATTATTAGAATTGTCATGAGATGCATTCTGGCTATAAGGTATTTAAGTTTGGCTGAAGGGTACTTTTTAGTGGTGGTACCATAACTAAAAAGTGTAAAATAAAAAAATTTTACAAAAAAAAATTCAACCGACTTCAAAGTAAAAAAAAACACTGAAAAGTGCAAAATAACTTTAATTTCCGAAGTCGGTGTTAAATAACGAAGAGACAAAACTATTATAGAAACACCGACTTCCCAAATTAAAGTTATTTTGCACTTTTCAGTGTTTTTTTTTACTTTGAAGTCGGTTGAATTTTTTTTTGTAAAATTTTTTTATTACATTTTGATGGCGAGAATTTCTCAATAAACATTCGTTAACGTTGATCAATTTTAGTATTTTCACTATAAACATAAATGATCAGTAACGGGTACTTATCTACATAACATTTCATTTTATCTTTAAACTTGATTGCAAGATATTTTAAAGCAGACACTGTAGGCATTACTAATATCTCTTGCCACTCCTTACCACACAGCCTCTCTTTGAAATCCTTCCGTCTGGCGCTCTAACAACGTTTGTGGCGATTTGAATCTCAAAGATTTCGAATTTAAGTTCCGCTACGCTCCTGGCTTTTGGGTATGACGTAATTTATAAGCAAAGAGCGATTAAGAATTTAATTATTATCTATTCTTTTGGCTTCATTACTGGCCCGCCATATTTAAGATTGTTATTACTTAGATAGTTTAAATTAGTTATGGGTTTTTATTATTTCTTTGTTTTATTGTATGTATAGGTTTTTACAGTTATTGGTGCAACACCGTATCTCAAACATATACCACGGATCGTATAGTACATGTTCAGACCCCCAGTGATGGAATTTTTCATCTGTATTTTTCCTGTCCTTCTTTAATCTTATACTGAATAAAATCGTTATCCTAAAAAACCCGGGTAATATTACAAAAATACATATTTAACTCACCTGTAGGTCAAACAAATAGTCAATGGCTCAATCTTATAAGTCTGAAAGTTTTAGACTGGTACAATTAGCATAGCATAGCATAGTCGGCCTTATAATGTTCCCACTATTGGGACTCAGGCCTCCTCTCTAGGAGAGGGAACAATGGTACAATTAAGCCAAACTAATTATTTTTTACTAGTGCATGCTCAGCCTTATATGGCCAGATTCCAAGCAGCAGGCAATCCCCATGAGGTATGATAGTGGGTGGGTTGGTGGGCCCATCCCCTCTCCTAGAGTTCTCTGTAGGAGAGGGAATGGACCGTATCCCATCACGCGGGCCCAATGCGGATTGGTGGATATTACTTGCCTTCGAATTTTGCTTGTAGAACATCACAGTTTCGATGATCTCCTTCACCGTTTTGGGAGTGGTTGTGATGAAATAAATTATACAAAGTAATATACCTGGCTGGGATTGAACCCAAGACCTTGGGCTTTTTATTTTTATTTTTTGGATTGAAAATCATCCAATGACATACCCCGCTCTTGAGCTACCCATTGCTTGCCATCTGCGAGCCTGCGCCTACGGTGGCCAGTAATCAGGATCGGAATCCTGGCGGCTGGGGCACGAAGGAGATTGCCTCGCGCGTGCACGTGCGGCCTCCTCCTTTGCTATCATTACTGCTTCGCAGAAGGAGGCGACCGCCTGCCACTCCTCCTCGCTCCGGACCACGGCCTGTACCAAGGCCCGGCGTGAGAGTTCGCCGCCGCCGATCGCCCCCACGAGGACACGGCGGTGCTCTGCCCAGGCGGGGCACACCTACACCGTATGCTCCACCGTGTCCTCCGGGCGGTCCACACAATGGTGACACCGGAAAATCATCTTATGACATCCCCCGCTCTTGGGCGAGGCGGGAGATAGTGTCAGACTTTTACTGACTAAAAACCCACTCCTGTTCCATCGTTGCCTTCGTCCCAGGGCCCCGGGTTTCGTTTTCACACTACCCATGGCCCCAGTAGGCTTCGACCCTGCTGGGCCCCTACGATTTGCTGACATCTCCCTGAGGCGCGCCTGGAACAATACGCGCCGTCGACGACTTGGGCTCGGTCCGGACGGTTACCGGACGGTCGGACGGCGAGCCACCCATTGCTCGCCGTCCGCAGGCCCGCACCTACGGTGGCCGGAAATCGGGATCGGAATCCCGGCGGCGGTTGGGGCGTGAGGACCGTTGCCTCACGCGGTCGGCCGCCTCCTTTGCTATCATTACTGCTTCGCAGAAGGAGGCGACCGCATGTCACTCCTCGCTCCGGACCACGGCCTGTACCAAGGCCCAGCGCGAGAGACCGACGCCGCCGATCACCCCCACGAGGACACGGTGGTGCTCTGCCCAGGCGGGGCACACCTCCACCGTATGCTCCACCGTGTCCTCCGCGCGGTCCACACAATGGTGACACCAGAGACCTACAGCTTGAAAGTCGGGGCCGTAAACACTGGACCGCAACTGCTTGCTAGTGAATTCAGTAATACCCTCCGAAACCTCATAGCTTGGACCACCCGTCATCTTTTCGTGCGCAATATTCAATTCTGATATCCTTTGAAGCATCATCTTTATGTATTAACTGGTCAATCTGCTCGGTGTATCTTCATCTTAGTATAACACTAATTTAAAACCATTTATTTATATAATAGTCTAGAAGGCTTTTTTAAGGTTCCGTAACCTCAGTCGGCAAAAATGGAACCCTTATAGGATCACTTTGTTGTCCGTCCGTTAAGACCCTTTTTCCCGGGAACGCGTAGAGGCATCAAGCTGAAATTAATATCCAAAATTAAGGTCTGCTACCCCTTAGAGCCTTGAAGTTTATGCTCCGATTGTCGAATCGGAGCATAAACTCCACGCATATTTTGCGTCTCGCATGGAATTTAAAAAAATCGGAATCGTTTGTCCTGGTATGGTCATGTAAAGAGGAGAGATGAAACGCATGTTACTAAAAGAGTTATGAGTATACATGTGGATGGGTGGAGAGGGAGAGGGAGACCAAAGAAAAGATGGATGGATTGTGTGAACAGTGATATGAAAGAAAAGGAAGTTAGTGATAGCATGACCGTTGACAGGATAGAATGGAAGAAAAAAACATGTTGTGCCGACCCCAAATAAGATGGGACAAGGGCAGGAAGATGATGATGATGGAATTAAAAAAAATGTTGACCTAAAATCCTGAAAGGCAAGAAGCAAGGGCTTATATTAGACCCACCTGTGTTCCTTCAGTTGCCCTTTGCGTTTCAGGACTGCACTGACTCTTTCGAATAATCCTGCAGCCCAAGACTGGTAAGTGGGTTTTAGTCAGTAAAAGTCTGACACGCCCTCCCACTCCGCCCAAGGGCGGGAGATGTCATAGATGATTTCCCAGCTAAAAAATAAAAAGGCCTAGACTTCTATGTATCTTCAAACTATCTCTACTTCTTCTTATTTTAAAAAAGAATATCATAAAAATATATCACCTTAAATTCTCTTTTGAGCACAGAATGAGGAATGAGGGTGTTGTCCGAGCGGTGGGACCTGTCCCTGATACAGAGGTGGATGCAGCTTCATGTTAGCGGCTCTCCTCGTATAATTTGACTTTGTGACATTTTGTGTGTGAAATTTATTCTAATTATTGTATCTTAATTTATTTTTTATTTTTTTTATTTATGACATACATAATGTGTTATTTTATTTGTATTTTAATTTTATGTGTATAATGACATCTTATGTACGTGATTTGATTATTTTAATGTTTTATTTGATTTTGATTTTGTGTGTAATCTATGGACTATGTCTGAAAATAAAATGAATATTATTATTATTTAGAATTCTAAGTCAAACCTAAGTTACTACAGTTTAAAATTTACAGTTTCATAAAACAGCAAAGTTTCATAGATCCAATACCTATTTTTATTCAAGCTTAAAAAAAGAAACATTCCAGACCACCTAATCACGATACGAAAAAAATACACCCACGCCACAATCTCACTTCCTCGCACATAACAATTAGTGCGCGGGCGCAGCTCAGTGACGTCACGCGCGCTAATGAGGAAGGAACGAACCTCGACCGGGATGCGAACAATTAGCGGGATCATAACAAATCCCCGGGAAGTGGATGTAATCGGGACGCGAGGACATTACCAATTGACCAAGTGATCGTATCGGGATGATGGTTTCATGAGCCTGAAATTATACATTTTGATACAAATGGAGAAAGTTCTTCACTTCTCACGACCAAGGCTAAATTCACCCGAGCCGCAGGCAAGGGTGTCATGGAGCCGAGTGCTATTGTGATTATGCTATTATGTCCAGCAATTCGTAGAGCTCGCTTAGAGCCCAGCCTGATACGTTAAATACAATAATTTGTGGTGGGGCAATCTCGCGCACCTTTCCACACTAGTGCGGAAAACAGTAATTTGCGCGCCTAAAAGCGGTAGACGTAAGAGCGGGATTTCGAGTAAGTGTATTGAAAAAGTATTTACTCTTTCAAGCTCATCAATCAATGTCTTTTGACAATGAGAGAACTGAAACTTTAGATACGATCTTTACGTTCATACTTCTCAACAGATCTGAGAAACAATGTGAATACCCCCCCCCTTTCCCCGTTTTCACCCCCTCAAAAGTTAGATTTTTTTAAATCTCTTCTTAGTGCTCGCCTTAAAAGGAAGCCTTGTGCAAAATTTCACATTCCTAGGCCCAGGTTCACCCTTTGAGAGGCCTTATAATGCGGTCGCCATTCCAAAACCTGTCAAGCAATTGATGTCAATTTAATTAAAAGAAGACAAGATTGACCAGTGCTTGGAACGCTGTCACCAGCACAATAGATTAGACATTAAAAGTTATAATGGTAGCAGGTTTATTTACATTTAAAATACTAACTATAATTACAATAAAATAAAATAAATAATAATAAAAACCCTAACCTAATTACAACTAACTAAAACTAAAATATGGCGTCAAAAAACTCTTCCACATCGCTGTCGACTGGTAATGTGCCCAAAGGACTGTCGGCATTGCCACGCTGTATGGCAATGCTTATCCTCTGTCCGAGGTAAAAGCCAGCCCTTGGGTCACGCGAAGTGTCAACTAGACGTTTTGACAGATCTTTATACAACTTGTGAGCACTCGGACCCCACGAACCGAGAGTTTCAACCCCAAACGGTTCGGAAATATAACTTCCAACAAGGTTATTTTATTTTCGCCGCTTGAGGTTTTCCGCAGCCGCAGCGGCAGCCACACGACGAGTTAGGAAGATGGGAAGGCGCAAGAGTATCGACACAAGTAGCGTCCCATACTAAAGGCCTACCCATCTTCCATGGGAATAACGACATGCCGTCCGGTCTCTTGCCATCGTCGCGTGCCAGGCCATGGGGTTCTAATACAGCTGGAACGGCGACGGAGACAAGAGCGCGTCTGATGATGTCGTTGATATTCGCGTGTCGTGCTATGCGACCCGCACTTCGGCTGCATGACAGACCGTGGTGTCCGAGGCTGTTGACGACTTCGCCACAGTGGCAGCGATGAGGAGAACAACAGGGAGCGCCTAGACGTAAGGAAGCAGCGAGGTGGAAAGTATTATCATCGAGCAAGGTGCCTATGTTCGACGATGGTAGTGCGTGAAGCCAGAGACCCGACTCCCACTCTCTCACAGCCAGCAGGCGCGCACGCTCCGCAGGAGCAGTAGATGTTTCAATCAAGTTTTTTTGAACTACTTTGCAGAGCGGCTCATCCCACCGTCTTTGGGAAGATGGTTCATCGGGCGGATTAGAATTCGGGCAAGCGAGTCTCCAGGTATCTATAGCCTCGACGAAGCACGGCACATTGAAATCAATCAGTGAGGGAGATAGGATATTCCTGATTAATTTTCAGTGCCGTGAACCGAGGATATAAAGGCTGGTAAACTAATACTAGTAATTTTGCGGACGCCGAGGCCACCCATACGGATAGGAAGGGAAGCTTGAGCCCAAGCTCGGTCATCCATGGCCACGTTTAAAATTAACGTAAGAGTATGCCGGATAATTTGGTCCATTTTTTCCAAAAGATGGGGGTGTTTCCATAAATGAGAAGCTCGAAGGAAATATGTTAATTTAGGGCCGAAACAGCAGAAACGAATTATGGTGATGGCCGAATGCATGTTAATTTGTAGTAATCTTTCCGAAATATCATTAAAATTTTGAATTTTTTCCTCAACAAAATTGGGAAAGGAATCCTCGAAAATAGGAGATCCAAGGAGACGAAGAGAGCTTTTTTCAATAATTTTAATTTCTGGGGCTATTGTGTTAAATTTGGAAAGAGTCAGTTGTCTGTCGGTACTGTCGGATAAGAAAAGTTCACATTTTGAAAGGTTCAGATCAAGTCCTATTGACTGAAGTTGATTTTTTAGGAAGATTAAATCATTTAAAACTGTGTCTGCATCGCCTCCTAGGGTTCCGTCGTCGAGATACCAAACGTTGAACTTGGAATTTAATTGTCGAATAATTGGGTGAATGGCTAAACTGAAGATCACTGGCCCGAGGCGATCACCTTGTTGACAGCCAACAGCGGATTCCAAAAGGTTGTCCCGATATAGTAATTTAGATGGTTGTCTATAACATTGCCAAAGAAAACTAAAAATTTGGGGTACTTCTTTTTTAGATTCTGTCAGCAAGGTGTCCATATTAACCGAATTGAAGGCATTTTTTATGTCAACCTTCAGGATGACCCCTCCTAAATTAGAATTTAGGTAGGTCGACAAGGCATGTACGGCAGCCTCGCAGCCCCCTTTTGAGCCGAAACCTAGCTGCAGGAGCTGAAATTTTTTCGAAACAGCCTCACCATAAAATTTACAGCAAATCTTGGCTGCTATACGCCGGTAGGTAGTGCCCACGGCAATCGGACGGATGCCGCCATCTCTCTTGCGTAGGGCACATAAATTGGCCCCGTACAGAGTGTCGATGACGGCCTCGTTCACCTTGCCTGAGAGCATTAGATTAACAACCAACTCACCAGCTTCCCCGGCGCCTGAGCAGACAAGATCCTTCAGGTGTTGAGGACTCAGGCCGTCGAGGCCGCCGGCAGAGCCGTTCCGGAAAGAGCAAACGGCTGAGACTACCTCTAGACCTGTAACGGTGAGGGTATGAATGTCGGGATCAGGAGGGTCAGGATAGGAAAGGCCATCCGCTGGGGCAGGGTGTTTGCTCTCCAGAGCTATAAGAGTGTCTGTAGAACACGGAGCCATCACATCACTACTGAAAAGAATTCTAATTTCAAAGTTATAATTAAATAAACTTAAAAAAAAAACAAGTGGCAATGGGCAGGGCACATTGCTCGCAGAACGGATGGCCAGCCCCAAGCCGGAAGGTTCTGAAATGGCGACTACGTACCGGAAGACGTAGCGTTGGAAGGCTTCCTCTACAAGGTGGACTGCTGACTTGGTAACGGTTGCGGGAGTCCGATGGATGCGAGACGCACAGGACTGGTCATTGTAGTGACATTTGGGGGAGGCCTATGTCCAACAGTGGACGTCTTTCGGCTGAAATGATGATGATGAAATAAACTTAAAACAAAAAAATCATCACCAATCTCTCAAAAGAATACATAACTTAATAGCCTTTTCATGCACCTACCATATTGTCTCTTCACTACCCTAGGTTGACTGGTAGAGATTACCTAAGGCATTAAGTCCGCCTTTGTACTTTGTGTTAGCATAATAGCATAATTTGCCTTTTTAATGTTCCCACTGCTGGGACTCAGGCTTCCTCTCTCTAGGAGAGGGAATGGGCCGTAATCCACCACGCGGGCCCAGTGCGGATTCGTGAATATCACATGTCTTTGAATTTTTGGTTCTAGGACATGCCGGTTTCCTCACGATGTTTTCCTTCACCGTTTTGAGAGCAGTTGTGATGAAATAAATTACACAAAGTAATGCGCCTGGCTGGGTTTGAACCCTCGACCTACAAATCGTAAGTCGGGGCCGTTACCACTCGATCACCACTGCTCTCTTTGTGTTACATGAAGATTAAATAAATGAATAACCTCTCAAAAAAATCACACTGTAATCAAATCAGCAAGTAAGGGAAACACTAAGCCTTCTTAGTGAATTAGACGAACCCTTGGAACGCATGTGTGTTGAGTGAGAGCTAAGAAATTGCTTCCTGTTTCGTTCACTTTGCCCAATCCATTGATTAACGAAAATCACGAGTTAACAACCGGCCGCACCTGGGCACCCAATTCTGTTAAAAATGTCATAGGGCTGCGCTGTGTACTAAAATATTTGTACACTTTCTGAATTTTTTGGTTAACTGAAAAGATAGAAATCACGTTAGTTTAAAAAAACAAAAAATAATAATTGCGTGCATGCAAACAGATGAACTATGTAACTATAACATAGAATTATACGAGTATGTAGGTATATAGAATCAATTAGAAAGTTAAGTTACAGTTATAATTAATACTGAAATCTTATTTTAATACACACAGGTAGAGTTTTTTATGAAATTATTTATCCTAATTATATAATAGATATATAATATGGACATCGACGGCACTACATTGGTAGCGCATCAAATGGCCTTTTAGAGGTATGTGGAACATAGAGTAAAGCCCCACATACCTCCGTTGAAAAGGGAGGATCCTCCGACCAGACGGGATGTCATGTCTGGCGGGCTACTGCCCGATAGATGATTTCGGGCTGTCGTATATATTCAAATCGCGCGGAGAACTTTGATTGCGCGATGATGTGACGCCATAGATGTCGCTACATCACTCCCCTCCGGAGATCGGAGATCGATGGTTCTTGATGCTTCTTGATGCGTGCCAGGCCAGTGGTAGAATGGTTCCAGTGGGTCGGAACCGAATGCCGCATAGTTCTCGGTGAGTCGGAACTGTCTGCGGTGATGCCCCAGTGAGTCGGGGTGTTGCTATCCAAGTGAGTCGGGATGATGAGGTCCCAGTGAGTCGGGATGATGCCCCAGTGAGTCGGGGTGATGATGTCCCAGTGAGTCGGTATGATGCCCCAGTGAGTCGGGGTGATGATGTCCCAGTGAGTCGGGATGATGCTTTAGGCTCCAGTGAGTCGGAGTAGTGCTGCTGGCTCCAGTGAGTCGGAGCGATGCTGTGCGACGTAGTGGCTTGACTGCTTGTGTCGACCAGGAGAGGTTCTTCGTGGCTCTTCATGTGACTGGCCGAAGGTGCAGTGTGATTCGCCAAGGTCGTTGATGAGGCTGAGGGTGATGACCAGGTATGACCAGGTAGGCATGCTGGTGGTCAGGATACCCTTTATAGCCGTGGGTGCTGGCTGTATGGCTCGCTGCTCGAAAGCTTGAGGAAGTGTTGATGACGTCACGAAGTAGTAGCTGCACGAAGGCTGCGCTGACGTTCTTTGTCGAGGGTCAACATTTTTTAGAGGTATGTGGAACAGAGAGTAAAGCCCCACATACCTCCGTTGAAAAGGGAGGATCCTCCGACCAGACGGGATGTTATGTCTGGCGGGCTACTGCCCGATAGATGATTTCAGGCTGTTCTATATATTCAAATCGCGCGGAGAACTTTGATTGCGCGATGCAGGATTAGTTCTTATGTGACGCCATAGATGTCGCTACAGCCTTCAAAATCGGTGTTAAAGATGTAGCACCAAATATGGAAAACGTGAAAATCACGAATCATCTTTTCAGGATGTTGCACTCAGAATAGCGTTTGACTTTCTGATTGGTTAAGGGCTATATTTATCGGGACACCATGGCGGCGCGACCAGTTGCGCCGCCATGGTGTCCGTAAGCTACCAAACTAGACACCATACAGACACCAGAGTGGCTACACCACACTGAGACAGTATGGACCTTAAGTGCACGCGTCCGAGTTGATCGCGCCGCCAAATTGGTTGCGCAACCAAACGAACACCAGGTGAGTAACTCTCTATAGAGCTGTATACATTTTGTTGGTAGCGGCGACTGGTGCGCCGCCTTGGTATCCCGTCGAAATATAGCCCTTAAGGGCCTATTACATTACGCGTTATTCAGATAGTCTTACTCTATGTATTTCTATGTATCTCATCTTTCTGTTTCATTCCTTTACACGACATTGGCGTAAGTTGCTCTCTTTCTTGTGTGACGTTACATAGGCTAAGACTATCTGATTAACGCGTAGTGTAATAGGCCCTTTAGAGCTTGGAGTGGGTCAATCGGAGTACCAAACGTCATAAACGTGTCGATCGCGCGCACTCTGTAATGTAATATTTAAACTTTTTGGATTTTTTGGTTAACTGAAAAGATTGATATAGGAGTACAGATCATGATAGTTTATAAAACATGAAATCGTAATTACGGTTCTACGGTAATGTAAGTTGTACCGGTTTCGCGCGGCGTGTCATTGTGCGTTACCCGCGCGAATTGTCGCCTCAGCCGACGAGCACAAGCGTCATTCACGAATGTTAAAACTTTGAACTAGTCCAGCACTGTGATCCTGGCGCGCTAAACCGAATTGTAGTTGAAAAATAGGACGCGACGCGACGCTTCGACTCTGCTCCAGTGTGAGTTGAGCTTTAACATACCTGTCCATATAAACAAAAACTGGGCAAGTGCGAGTTGGGACTCCCGCACTGAGAGTTCCAAACTTACCTAAGTAAATAGTCCAATTCCCGAATGGAGACTGGAAGATTTTTTCGAATCGCAAAAATTGTTTGTTTTTTTTTTTACAACAAATTTTCTGTTTTCAGATTTATTCCTATACCTGTGCTATAAGACCTTGCTTTATGCCAAATTTCAGGGTCAAAGAGAAGTACACAATGAATTATGATTCCCTTTTTTTTTCGTTAACGTTAGTTTGATTTTTTCACAACTTCAAGGGGCCGCAGACTTGAGTAAGTATATGGTTTTAATTTCAACTCGATACTTCCGTGCGTTCCCGAGATAAAGGGTATTGGCAGACAGATAGACGGACAACAAATTGAACCTATAATGGTTCCGTTTTTACCTTTTGAAGTACAGAACCTTAAAAATTAATGGCTAAAGGTGTCACTAAGGGCAAAACTCAAAAATAACTTAATCAAAAGAGCTGCCCCCCTAGCCAAGTTACAACCGTTACAACGAAAAGAAAATCGAAACGAAACGGTTGTAACTTGGCTAGGGGGGCTGGAGAAGTTATTGATGATTTCCTACCTTAAAAAAAGGCAATGTGAAACATAAATCGGCCTAAAAAATAAAATACTTACATCGACACAACCCTACAAATCTAAAACCTAACGCATTTGTCGATGCTAGCGTACCCTCGTATGTTACGATTTTCGAATGCTGTGTCATTCACATATATATATATATAACTTCCTAGTAGGTTCTATAGATAAATGGTAGGCGGGTCTGTAGACTGAAGGGCATTATTTCAGTAAGGATTATTTCAGTAACTAGATTCATCATCATCATTTCAGCCGAAAGACGTCCACTGTTGGACATAGGCCTCTCCCAAATGTCGCCACAATAATAATAATAATAATAATTTTTATTCAGGTCAAATATACCCATTTACAGAATCAAAACTCATCAATACATTAATTAAAATAATAAAATTAAATACATTAAAATTAAAATTAATAAGACACTGTCAATGAATTACAATTAAATAAAATAAATTAAAAAATTAAAATTAAAATTAAAAACAATGACCGGTCCTGTGCGTCTCGCATCCATCGGATTCCCGCGACCCTCACCAGGTCATCGGTCCACCTTGTGGGAGGCCTTGTGGCTTGTGGGAGTAACTAGATTACGTACTTACCATATAATTATTCGCAAAAATCAATTTATTTATTTTATTTTAGTTCGTAAATTATTTAAATTTGCCTAGCGTTTTCTAACAAAGTTGGTTTCCAGCCTAATTGGATGCAGCTGGATACGATTATTTTACATGGAGCGAGTGGAGCCTACTGGGGCCATGGGTGATGCGAAAGAGAACCCCGGGGCCCTGGAACGAAGGCAAAGAAGGAACAGGAGTTGGTTTTAGTCAGTAAAAATCTGATACGCCCTCTCGTTCCACCCTAAGGCGGGGTAAATCATTTGATGATTAATTATCCAACCCAAAAAAAGTTTATTGCATTGAATTAAGCATAGCGTTGTGCGGTAGGTGGGATTGTCCAATGCTGCGTCACTGGATCGGACTTCATACGTCTACGAGTATGTATTATATACTGCGTGAATAGGGTGAGGTTCGATTGCAGGGCATCATAATTATTATATTTTTAAAGATACTAACATTAATTTTAAGTTTTTTACTAACACTATGGATTCACTGTGGTCTGAAAAATAAATGTTATTATAGCATAATTTTGCCTTACAATGTTGCCACTGCTTAGGGCGTGGACACATGTCTACGGTGCGGTACCGGCCACCGTGTAATGGCATGACGCCGGTACCGGGAGACGGCACGAAGCCATGTACGGTGCACCGCGGGCACAAGGCAGCAATCATCGTTCAGTTTTTGTCCTGCCCCCCTAGCCAAGTTACAATCGTTTCGTTCGGCGCGAACGCCTCGAGTAGGCCACGCCTCCGAATCCTTTGTTCTGACCGCGTGACTGAGCTTTGAGATGACGTCAGAACAAAGGAATCGGAGGCGTGGCCTACTCGAGGCGTTCGCGCCGAACGATACGATAGTAACTTGGCTAGGGGGGCTGATATGGACCGCCAAAAACGTATTATTCTACTCCTGTTACTAAGGCGACGAATCAAAAAAGCTCAAAACTACTAACCAAGATTGCTCCTCGTATTCAAAAGCAATACGTGTTTAGAAAACCTGTCTACCGCCGTGCGCCGTACACGGCATCGTGCCACAGCACGTGCCGTGTCGTCCCCCGGTAGTGGCGTCGTGCCGTTACACGGTGGCCGGTGCCGTACCGTAGACATGTGTCCACGCCCTTAGACTTAGGCCTCCTCCTAGGATAGGAAATGAGCCGTAATATCAACATACGGGACCAGTGTGGGTCTGTAGATGACACATATCTTTGAATTTTTGGTTCTAGGTCATGGCACGGTAATATTATCTATACAGTATTGTAACTCGGCCGTATCTTTGAAATAAATGCCTACAGCCGCGCGGTACGTAAACATGCGATAGGGCTGCCCGCACTATGGCTGCCCGCCTCCAGCATTTTAATTACATTTGCCTACTTTGTGTTTCCATTTAGTTTTGTGATTGTAAATATACTTTTTTTATACACACAAATAAAATACTTTGTGAATTGAATAGGAAGTGTTCAATATTTGCGAACGAAATATATTTGCGCCCGACTGAGACGTACCTACGAAATGCTTTATTATTCAATTTTAAAGTACAAAAATCCGCATTCTAAAGCTTAATTAAAAATTGTTTTGGGAAACATGGACAAGGTGGAGAAAAAGGAATATCTTTTACTTGGTTATAGATACCTGCAGCTACTTTCCAATTTATATGTTTGGTTTTAAATGAAGAATTCATGCAACCAAAAACAGCACAATATATCCTACTCGTCATATTAAATATATAAATATGTACTTGAACTTATTTTTATTGAAACTTTTTACAAAAAAAATAAATAACTGACTTCACTAAAAAAAAACACTAAAAGGATCAAAATAACTTTTATTTCGGAAGTCGGTATTTCTCGGTATTGTTTGTTTCTTATTTAACACCGACTTCCGAAATTAAAGTTATTTTGATCCTTTTAGTGTTTTTTTTAGTGAAGTTGGTTATTTTTTTTTTGTAAAAAGTTATTATTTTACACTTTTTAGTTGCGAACCACTTATAAACAGAGTGCCTATCTCTCATGACGATTCCAATTAACCCAAAACACTGCAAGGTTACATTGTTTTATTAGAAAGTTCCTGTGTCTACCTTTCACCTTCCGGCTCCATCACCAGATCCATTCGATAGTACCTTATAGCCAAAGTGCATCTCATGACAATTCTAATAAGCCCAAACACGGCTAGGATACATTGATTAATTACGGAGTTCCTGTGCCTACCTTCCAGCTCCATCATCAGATCAGTTCGATAGTACCTTATAACCAAAGTGCATCTCATGACAATTCTAATAAGTCCAAACACGGCTAGGTTACATTGATTAATTACGGAGTTCCAGTGCCTACCTTCCGGCTCCATCATCAGATCAGTTTGATAGTACCTTATAGCCAAAGTGCATCTCATGACGATTATAATAAGTCCAAACACGGCTAGGTTACATTGATTAATTACGAAGTTCCAGTGCCTACCTTCCGGCTTCATCATCATCATCAGATCACTTCAATGATACTACTTTCAACGTGACGTAACTATTCAGAACCATTCATTTATTTGTATTGTCATAGTCGCATAACTATCTTCATTGTGATATCAAAGTGAGTATGAAGTTCCGTTGACCATTTCTGGTCTTCTTCATTAGTTCCACTTCATCAAATGTTACTTTTTGACTGTAAATGCTTAAGTTCTCGATGAAAATACCAAAATCACTATATAGTTGCCTATAATATTTGAGGAGTTCCCTCGATTCCTCATGGATCTCATCATCAAAACTGGATTTTGATAAAAATGGGACTAATCTGGAAGCATATCCTGTAAAGGGAAAAAAAAATTTTGCAAATCGGTCTATAAACGACGGAGTTCTGAGGTAACAAATTTAAAAAAAAAAAATGTTAAAAAAAAATACAACCGAATTGAATAACCTACTCCTTTTTTTGAAGTCGGTTAAAAAAATCGCGCGGCACAGACGCGACTGTCTGCATCCCGAGCGCACCCCGAGATCGAGGCGCGTAGGTATAGCTCGCGTTTCGTCCGTTTGTATGAAGTTGGAATACTGTATAGATAATATTACCGTGGTCATAGCGGTCCCTCAATATATTTTCCTTCACCGTTTTGAAAGTAGTCACTCTTGAGTGACTACTCTTAAGTAATCAAGATAATATTCTGCAAGTTGATCAAGTAGAGCCTATATTATTGTATTAAACTAGCGACCCGCCCAGCTTCGCACAGATGTTAAAATTTTTGAAATTATAATAGTATACATTATAATATTAATACGAGGTGCATTCAATAAGTACCTAGCCTCATCACCAGAGGGCGCTGTAGTTTCAAAAGAGTTTTACCACAGTGTAGCACATTCTTTTTTAATTCTTTTTTCAAATTTTCATTCCAATCCCTTCATTTGTTTTAATTTGACAACTTATGGAAGCGAACGTGTCGATCGGTTTTACAAAAATGGAAAAAGAGCAATATCGTTCGGTGATTCGATTCCTATTTTTGGAAGGGAGAACGCGCATCGAAATCAAAGAGCGCTTGGATGCTGTGTACGGTGACTCTTCTCCATCGATGGCCACCGTCAAGAATTGGTTCAACGAGTTTGCACGTGGCCATACGTCGGTTTTTGATGAACCACGTCCAGGTGCACCGAAAACAGCTGCTACGGAGGAAAACATTAAAAAAATCCATGATTTCGTATTGGCAGATCGCCGATTGAAGGTTCGGGAGCTAGTTGAGACTGTAGGCATTTCAGAAGGAACAGTGCATCATATTCTTCACGAGGAACTCGGCATGACAAAGCTGTCGGCGCGATGGGTGCCGCGTTTACTCACACCAGAAAACAAGCGCAACCGTGAGACCACATCGGAGACGTGTTTGGCGCTGTTTAAGCGGAATCCAGCGGAGTTTTTGCGTCGTTTTGTGACCGTCGATGAAACCTGGATCCACTGGTACACACCAGAGACCAAGGAGCAATCAAAACAATGGATCCAGACCGGGGAACGTGCTCCAAAGAAGGCGAAAACTGTAAAATCGGCCGGAAAAGTTATGGCCACCGTTTTCTGGGATTCACAAGGTGTGATCTACATCGATTACCTCGAGAAGGGTAAAACAATTACAGGGCTTTACTATGCCGATTTATTGGGCCGATTCGACGCCGAATTAAAGAAAAAACGACCCCATCTGGCGAAGAAAAAAGTGCTGTTTCACCACGACAACGCACCGGTTCACACGACTGCCGCTGCCATGGCCAAATTGGTCGAATTACGCTACGAATTGCTGCCCCATCCACCGCATTCTCCAGATTTGGCCCCTTGTGACTTCTTTCTGTTTCCTAATCTGAAAAAATCACTCGCCGAGAATAGATATGGATCGAATGAGGAGGTCATCGCCGCCACGGAGGCCTATTTTGCAGAGTTTGACAAAAAATATTTTTCCGACGGGTTAAAAAAGTTGGAGCATCGCTGGGCTAAGTGTATCGAACTAAAAGGAGACTATGTTGAAAAATAAATTGCCACTTTTCGAAAATTTTCGTTTACTTTTTGTACGCTAAGTATTTATTGAATGACCTGTCTGTTAGTGAAAACGATATGAAAATCTATTCAGTATTTTTTTTTAGTGTATCAAACGTACAGACTGACAGACGCGGTGGAAAGCTTTGTTCTATAGATGTAAGGATAATTATTATTAGATACAAGTTAGTATACATAAAGTTACGTTTTTAGTTAAGTGTTGTTAATCAACCAAGATATGGTTTAAGTTTGTACGCGTACAGATAGATCAATTTTTAATAGTGAATTTCATACACTTATGAACGTGACATCAATTCCTTACGAATTTGTTCGTGGGAAGTCTTGAGTTAAAAATAGATCAGATTGGTCTATTCTTGTCACATGAGTCATTCTTTGGGTGTTTCTCTGTTGACTACGAAGCCTATAACTAAGGTTATTTTTTTAGTACACTCAGGGAAACAGCAGGTATAAAGGAAGGGTTTATTGGCAGAACACCGCCGTGTCCTCGTGGGGGCGATCGGCGGCAGCGATCTCTCGCGCCGGGTCTTGTTACAGGCCATTGTCCGGAGCGAGGAGGAGTGGCAGGCGGTCGCCTCCTTCTGCGAAGCAGTAATACTAGCAAAGGAGGTGGCCGCACGTGCGAGGGAACGGTCCTCACGCGCCAGACGCCGGGATCCCGATCCCGATTACCAGCCACCGTAGGCGCTGGCTTGTGGACGGCGAGCAATAGGTAGCTCGCCGGCCGACCGTTCGGTAAACGTCCGGACCGAGCCGAAGTAGTCGACGGCGCGTAGTGTTCCACGCGCGCCTCAAGGAGATGTCAGTAAAACCGTAGGGGCCCAGCAGGGTCGAAGCCTACTGAGGCCATGGGTGATGCGAAAGAGAACCCCGGGGCCCTGGAACGAAGGCTAAGAAGGAACAGGAGAGGATTTTTGTCAGTAAAAGCCTGACACGCCCTCCCACCCCACCCAAGGGCGGGAGATGCCATTAGATGATTTTTATTTTATTTATTTATTTTTTATTTTACTTTATTGGAACACATTACAATTTTTTTTTTTTTTAATTCATATAAACCAGTGCTTGACTGCGATCCCACCTGATGGTAAGCAGCGATGCAATCATTGATAGTGAGGCGCACTAGTTTATTAAGAGCCTATTCACTCTAGCCTTGAAGACACCTAAATTATAGTTGGACGGGAAGACCGCAGCAGGCAAATTGTTCCAGTCCTTCGATGTACGCGGTATAAACGACGAAGCGAAACGCTTAGTCCGGACCGTTGAAGTTTCAACAACGTAAGGGTGGATACTCGCCGTACGTCGGGTTGTCCGATGGTAGAAAGGAGATGGCGGAATCAAGTCATGCAATTCCCGCGCACACTCTCCAAAATGCAACCTGTAAAATACCGATAGGCTGGCTACCCTGCGCCTGTGCTCGAGGCTTTGTAGATTGGACTTAACCAAATCTGGATCCTCAATTAGCCTCTTCGCACGCCTTTCCACTGAGTCCAAAGCTGCTAGATGGCATTTTGCAGCACCAGCCCATATGTGACTGCAGTACTCCACACACGATCGGACCTGTGCTTTGTATAACATCAGAAGCTGTCCCGGTGTGAAGTACCGTCGGACCTTTGCAAGAACGCCTAGTTTTCTAGCAGCTACCTTGGCTTTGGACTCAATGAACCGCCCAAAATTGAGGTCTGAAGAAATTTCAACTCCCAAGAGCTGAAGGCGGTCGGTGCACTCCAGAGATACATTCTGAAAAGCAGGAGCCAAGGCGAACGGACTCCTTTCGGCGGTGAACAGACACGCTTGTGTTTTGGCGGCGTTGAATCCTACCAGATTGGTTTCGCCCCACATGGAGACTGCCTGAAGTGAGACATTCGTACGCTCTACCATAGCCTCTCGTTCGGACCGGATTAGCTCCTTACTAGCCCGAGCACCTGGCAGGTATCTCTCTACAACTGTGCTATCATCTGCATATCCATAGATACCGGGCATCAGCAGATCGTTAATATGCAGCAGGAAAAGAGTTGCAGAGAGAACTGACCCCTGAGGAACTCCGGCATTGGTCGTCATGGGCTCTGATGAGCATCCATCGACAACAACTCGGAGAGACCGTTCACTCAGGAAGTCTTTTACCCAGTTAATCAGACCAGGGGAAATGCCGTACGCTGGAAGCTTACTCAAAAGGCTGGCATGCCATACCCTGTCGAAGGCCTTCGAAACGTCTAAGGAGACAGCAATCGCTTCTCCATTCTTCTCAAGGGCCTCGCCCCACATGTGGTGGTACAATTATTAAGGTATTCCAGAATTAACATATAAAATAACCGATTTCCCACCTAAAAAAAGATCTGCAAAAGGAAGAATTTAAAAGAAAGGTAGAAAAAAGTATGTAGGTATTAACAGGAGAAGAATAGTAATTATTACAATGATTTAAAATTCTAATGTTCGTTTAGTTTATTGTCATTTAGCAAAAGTGCTCGCTCCACCCAGAGTGGTAGAAGTTATTTGATGATTTCTTACCTAAAAACAAAAACGTCAAAATATTTCAAAACGTTCAGTGCGGAACGAGGTCTAATACGCCTCGTATGTGTCTTTCTAGCGGTCAAACCAGTCTTCCATTTGGTAATTTTATGAAAAAGATGAATATAATTATAACTAAGATGCGCTATTAGAACAGAATGCAGTGGTGTATTTATTTTAGTACGGGGTCACTTAGACCTCGCACTGCACTTAGTAAAAAAAGCTTTTAGTTTCATAAACAGGGTCGAATAAGCCCCTTCCCGTTGTAATGATAGTTTTCAAACGAGGTCTTAAACGCCCCGTACCGCAGCAATGAAAATAATACAAAAATGAGTGCCACCATCAACATATTAAAGGAGACGAAATCTGTATTCTTCGACACTTCATTTACCTTTCAGAAGAAACAATTGGTAGTACTAGTTTAAAGTCTCATTGTTTCCCGTACACGCTTAAACGCATTCCCCTCAAAAATTCCAATTAAGTAGATTATACTTTGAAGCAGGGTTAACTAGACCCGAAATGAGACAGAACAGAGTTCTGTTACAACAAATAACCGCTTTACCCCCAAATTGAATTACGTTCCGTGCTGAAGAAACTTACGGGGGAGGACTTGGTGATTAATCGCTGCTGTAGAATGAATGAATGGCGACTACCAAAAGGTAACAAGGCCATCGGGCCTAAACGGTAAAGTCATAGGTACCTACTTAGCCGGTGGTTCCTCAGCTGCCTAGGCGTCATTCATATTGCACTAGAAGCAGGGATTTTTTTTTTCGGTGGGAAAATCGTCTTATGACATCCCCCGCTCTTGGGCGGAGCGAGAGATAGTGTCCGACTCTTACAGACTAAAAACCCACTCCTATTCCTTCTTTGCCTTCGTCCCAGGACCGAGTTTTCCTTTCAGAAACAAACCTTGCCCTAGTAGGCTTCGACCCTGCTGGGCCCGACGGTTTATATCCAACTACCAGCAGCTATGTCTTATGAGTATTGAAGAGGTATTTTTTCATAACATTTCAAACAGTAGGTACTCCATAAAAGAAGAAGCTTTAGCCAGTCTGATAAAATAGGAACCACTAGCATATTTGACTAGGTTTTGTTTTGGTCTCCTCAGCATCTGTGATCAGGGGCGTGTATGGTTGGATTGGAAAGATATTGACTTAACATGGAGGCGGCCGATCGCGTGAGGCAACGGTCCTCACGCCCCAACAGCCGCCGGGATTCCGATCCCGATTTCCGGCCACCGTAGGCGCGGGCTTGCGGACGGCGAGCAATGGGTGGCTCGCCGTCCGATCGTCCGGTGACTGTCCGGACCGAGCCCAAGTCGTCGACGGCGCGTAGTGTTCGACGCGCGCCTCAAGGAGATGTCAGCAACCGTAGGGGCCCAGCAGGGTCGAGGCCTACTGGGGCCATGGGTGATGCGAAAGTGACCCCCGGGGCCCTGGAAAAAAGGGCAAAGAAGGAACAGGAGTGGGTTTTTAGTCAGTAAAAGTCTGACACTATCTCCCGCTCCGCCCAAGAGCGGGGATGTCATTAGGTGATTAACCAACCCGAAAAAAAAAAATACTATTTCATGTTCACAGTTCTCCGGTTACGTTGCACCTCAGATTCTGCAATATTTCTGGCTACTACCAGCGGTTTCGCGCGGGTGAGATTGGACAATAAGTAGTCAGTGTCACTCAGTGACAAAGAAACAATCTACTGATAGAGGTTTTAAAATTGGTTCAGTAGTTTTTGAGTACCTATATTCATCAAAAACAAAAATATAAACACAAAAATACAAAACAGAGTATAGATAAAATAAAATAACAATAAACAAAAATAATAGTAATAATATTTAATAGATAAATAATAAAGTAAAATAAAGGGGCCAATTTATTCGTAGCAGGCCCGCTCAAAAATAATTCCCCGTACAACTCGTCTCCAAGGCACGCGAAACAAAAACAGTGTGTGGCCAGTTTTAAAATTAAGTTCAATTTAGTAGAAACTGCGACGTGCATTGTGCAAGATGAGCTGTTCAGTGCACAATGAGTTTTTGCACAAAAAGGAAATACATCAGTTTTGTGTTGTGATAAAATAAGACTTACCTTGTGGTGTTGGTTAAAAACAGCAGAATGAGAAGTGATAATAAATTGAAGATACAACATCTTAAGTTGTATCTTCAAACTGGCCAAACTTAAGTGGCAGTGGGCAAGGCACATTGCTCGCAGAACAGATGGTCGATGGGGACGAAAGGTTCTGGGATGGCGACCACGTATCGGAAGACGCAGCGTTGGAAGGCCTCCCACAAAGTGGACCGATGACCTGGTGAGGGTCGCGGGAATCCGATGGATGCGAGACGCACAGGACCGGTCATTGTGGCGACATTTGGGGGAGGGCTATGTCCAACAGTGGACGTCTTTCGGCTGAAATGATGATGATGACAACATCTTACCACAGAACATCTACATCCAAAGCGCGCTCAAGTAACGCACACATAGACACCGTTCACGGACACGCTCATCTCGGAGCGCTCGGACCAGTGCGAACGCGAGTGCATCTGCTTGAGACACGCACCTGTAAACTTGTGCATTTTTTGAGCAAAAAAAAAGTTATTTTAACTTTTCATTGGACAGTTGTTTAAATTCAACATTAAATGGTGAATTATTGTTTCTTAAGCTACCAGTTGTTTCAGAGAGGTACCTAAGTAGGTCGGGCACGCCATAATTATGGCGGTAAGTCTCCTCTTTGAGGAGTGGCTGGAAAAACAACACGGCGTCCTTACCTCCCGCATGATGCAGGTCACCGGACATGGTAATTTCGGGAGGTTCCTGCACCGGATTCGAGCAGAAGAAACGCCCGGGTGCCACCAGTGTGTGGACCGCCCGGAGGACACAGTGGAGCATACGGTAGAGGTGTACGTGCCCCGCCTGGGCAGAGCACCGCCGTGTCCTCGTGAGGGCGAACGGCGGCAGCGATCTCTCGCGCCGGGCCTTGCTACAAGTCATGGTCTGGAGTGAGGAGAAGTCGCAGGCGGTCGCCTCCTTCTGCGAAGCAGTAATGCTAGCACAAGACGAGGCTGCACGTGCACGCGCGAGGCAATGGCCTTCGAGCCCGAGAGAGAGATTCCCGGCCACTATAGGCGCGGGCTTGCGGACGGCGAGCAATGAGTAGCTGGCCGTCCGATCGTCCGGTACACGTCCGGACCGAGCCCAAGTCGTCGACGGCGCGTAGTGTTCCACGCGGACCTCACGGATAAGTCAGCAACCGTAGGGGCCCAGCAGGGTCGAAGCCTACTGGGGCCATGGGTGATGCAAAAGCGATCCCCGGGGCCATGGAACAATGGCAAATAAGGAACAGGAGTGGGTTTTTAGTCAGTAAAAGTTTGACTCGCCTTCCCACTCCGCCCAAGAGCGCGGGATATCATTAGACGATTTTCCACCCAAAAAAAAAACCTAAATAGGTAATTTGCTTGTATTTCGATGGTTCGTTTTAATGTAACACAGTACAGTTAGGTAGGAAGCTAGGTAAATCTGGTGGAATGGGAAACTGTCAAATAACAATAAAAGGTTGCACACACTGAAATGTGAAGTCGCCGCCATTAGGTTACGTGTTCTCAAAAAGATACCGAGATATCCTACCACGCCCCCACTTTTCCTCAATCAAACCAATATTTGGAATGCTAATTACTGCTTCATTTAATATAATATTTAACCTTTTGACGTGCGTAATTAGAGACACAATAGTAAGACAATGGCTTGCGGGCGCCGGCTACCGCCTGAGCGTTAATGAATATTAAAAATATAACCAATTTTGGTGAAGTTTTCAGAAAAAGATTTTTAGTGTTATTAGCATAGATATCCAGTTATTAGTTATTTTTGGTATAAAATATTGTACAAAAATAAGCACAGGCATATATCTACCCACCCAATTGCGCGGAAAACTCTAAGGGCTTTATTTCACCGGGACACCATGGCGGCGCGACCAGTCGCCGCTACCAACAAAATTTATACAGCTCTATAGAGAGTTACTCACCTGGTGTCGGTTTGGTTGCGCAACCAATTTGGTGACGCGACCAGCTTGGACGCCAGTCCGGCCGCCAGTGACGCCCCCACCAAAGAGTATGTAAGGGCTATATTTCACCGGGACACCATGGCGGCGCGACCAGTCGCCGCTACCAACAAAATGTATAAAGCTTTGTAGAGAGTTACTCATCTGGTGTCCATTTGGTTGCGCAAACAATTTGATACTGTCTTAGTGTGGTGTAGCGACTCTGGTGTCTGTAGTAGCTTACGGACACCATGGCGGCGCAACCAGTTCCGCCGCCATGGTGTCCCGATGAAATATAGCCCTAATGCCGCGATTCTGGGTTTCGAATTTTAGTTCGTATGTTGCATCATAGTTGTTTGCTACACAATGTAAAAAAAAATCTAGATCACCAAACCATGAGCCGCATCTGCCAAAAAATCCCATATTGCGCGATAATAACCCATAACCCATCATTAAGTTTATAACAACATTATAAACACTAATCATAGCCTCGCATTGCCGCCATCAGGAAATTTAATAACACGTCCTTGTCAGTCTTTGAACCCCCTTTTTACGAACAACCCTACCAACTTGATTTTTACACCTCCCAAAATCAACCCTCAACCTTAACGCTTAGTAGATAGAATCTAAATTCCAATGTTTATGGGTTTGACAGTTGAAGGCTGTTGTAAGTTTTCCGTAATGACGTCATTGAAGGATGTCCCAAGGCACTTTGGGTATTAAAATGACAAACGTAGGCCGTTATCGAGTATGGAAATCTTCCAATTTATTATACGATGGGTTGTTATTCTATTAGGTAAACAGCTACAGGTTTAATAGAGTCATCGGCTTTATTAACATGGGTTGGGTAAACTATTTTGTATAAAGTTTATTTGTTTAATTCTTTATAGTTGGTCTATCTGAGCCAATTATAGCTCGTAAGGAATTATGACGGGTTTGAGCGGTCATCAGTTACGCTTAGGTTTGTATTTTTCGAGTTACAGAGTGACATTTCTAAAATAATAAATAAATTTATGCAGTACTAGCTCGCGTGAAAGTTGAGAATATCGTTTTGTTTTTGGCCTAAGAAAATACGACCATGTCTCTCAATTCCGCAAGGATCTCAAGTGGCTCCCCATCCGTCTTCGTAGGAACACTCGGGTTGTCTCTTGTACAACATCTTTTTCAACCCTGCATACCCTGGCTACATGCGTGATCGTTTTTCGTTCACTCGCCCTGCCAATGCCCCATGCAGATCCCACCTTAAATACCAACTCAATTTCCCAACCCATATTACCTATTTCTATTCCTACTTCTAACCTAACCTAACTCCTTCTGTTTTCATGCGGTACGACTGTGGAACTCACTTCCAGCTTAGATCTGTGATGCTAAAAGTATATCTGTCTTCAAGAAGCTAGTCAAAGGCTCGTAAAGTTATATTTTATAGATACTTATATATTTTTATAATTTAGTTTATGTATTTTATCTATATGTCATTGTGTTTTATATACTGTTTTTGACATATATAATTATGTATTATGTGATTTAATTTAGATAATATAGTATATTTTTAATTTTCTAACTTATTTGTATACACTGTGTTTACATCTCTCATCCAACTCTCCTGCTGGAAGAAATTTCATTTGAAATAAGCAGTGTACCTTTGTGCTCTTCTTTTTGTGTGTACATAAATAAATAAATAAACGGATATAAATAGCCAATGTCACTCAGTGATAAAGTAGCATTAACTAGTGTTTTTTATTATAATCAAACTATTCGTTTTTGAGTTTATTTATTACAAAACATAAATACAAATCTTTTCTTTGTTTGTAAAATTATTAGCAAATTAGTACAGATATATGAATTTAGGCATAAAGTTTTTTGTGAACAAATTCGTTGTGGAAGGAGTGGAATTCCCTGTCGGAGTTTGTGTTTTCTCATACAGCTGCTACCTCCCCCAGATTGCAGCTGTAGGTATCTGAAATACAGCTTAAGTTAAGAGTGAATAAGTTACTTCTGGGTGCTCCATCGTCGATCACATCATTATTTACTAGTTCCTACTGTAATTTTATTTATGGTGTACAATAAAGAGTACATCAGTCTATCTATCTACCATCAGGTGAGAAAGTGGTCAACCGCGAGCTTATTAATAATAATAAAATAAGGCATTTTAATCTTCTATATATATAAAAGCGAAATACCACTCACTGATTAATCACGAAATTTCAGAAACTATAACACTTACAAACTTAAAATTTGGCAGGACTAGGTTCCTTAAAGGGTGTAGACATCCGTTAAGAACGGATTTTACGAAACTCTACCCCTAAGGAGGTAAAACAGGGGTTGGAAGTTTGTATGGAGAAACCTATTTTTACGCGGGCGAAGCCACAGACAGAAGCTAGTAGCCTATTAGAAAAGTGATAGGATAACATATCAATTCAAAATTGTGGGCGACTCACATATATTTACACAGTTACACACTACACGTAAACAATAAATATATAAATCACCTACATCCATCTATTTATATATATTTACACATACATATTTATTTATATATATATTTCCAAGTTGTCAACACACATATACACTGACACTAAACACAACGTATGGAATGACGTGACGCATTGGACACACGCATTGTCGATGACGCGCCGGCGACGGTTTTCCTTCTACCGTCACGTTGTTGATATATTTGTTTCTCACCAGTCACGACCTACGTTGCTAGAAACAGATACGTGCGCTCGCGCCGGTAAAAAGTTGTCGACACCTACCCGTGCTAACTTATCGCTGTAATTGCAAGGACTTTTTCTATCCTCTTACTGTGTATTGCTTGCCTGCTCGTGCCTAGCTTTTGCGCCTTCTAATCTACAGTGTTGTAGTGTTGTGTGTGAGGAATATACCTGGAGATTCAGCAAGGACTTTTATTTATTCATCCGCCTACCCAGTGAGTACCTACACCACACACACACCATCCATACAACCAAATTGGTGACCCCTACTGAACGCAAAGACAGAGCTGAAGATGAGCAGCGACGGTAGTGGAACCGAAAGATCACAGCGCAGCCAACGCCCTACCCGGCGGCCAAGTAAGTGCGCCCGCGTTTCCACTGACGCGGACAACCCGTCAATGGAGTTGTTTAGAGTCGGCGTCCGTATACCACCCTTCTGGCCAGAAAAACCCAACATCTGGTTCTGCCAAGTGGAAGGACAGTTTAGATTGGCCAGAATAACTGACGACACCACCAAATTTTACTACGTCCTCGCGCAACTTGACCGTCAACACTCAGAGGAGGTCGAGGATATCATCACTTCGCCCCCCGCAACGGACAAGTATGAGAAGCTGAAGAGTGAACTCTATCGGTCTCCAAGGAGAAAAAAGCTAAGCAACTTCTTCAGTCGGAAGAGCTAGGTGACAGGAAACCATCGCAGTTTCTGAGACATCTTCAGAACTTGGCGGGGCCCACGATACCTGAAGATTTCATACGCACCATATGGACCAGCCGCTTGCCCACTAATCTGCAGACTATCGTGGCCTCCCAGATGAGCTTGTCCCTCACAGAGCTCGCTGACCTCGCCGACAGAGTGCACGACATCGCACCAGCGTCACCTCAAGTCGCGGCAGCATCTTCATCACGGCCAGACTCAACGAAGGACATGATGGGCCTCATAATGGAGCTGACGAGGAAGGTAGAAGCCCTATCTACCGAAAGGCACGGTCGCTCCCGTCCTCGTACACGTCAAACGTCAGGCCATCGTAGTCGCACACCATCCCGGCGATCGCAGTCGAACTACAGGAAGTTCCCAAACTGCTGGTACCACCACAAGTTCGGCAGCCAGGCGAAGAAGTGCATCCGCCCATGCGACTACAAAGCGGGAAACGAGCAGGGCAGTCGGTAATGGCGGCTGAAGATTGCCCTTCTACAACCGGTCGCCTGTTCGTGACGGATCGCAGCTCGAAAGTCCAATTCCTCGTGGACACCGGAAGTGACTTGTGCGTCTACCCTCGAACTGCGCTCCCTCAGTGTCGTCGTACGAAGACAGAGTACCAGCTATGTGCAGCCAACGGTACATCCATAGCGACCTACGGCTACCTTCAGGTTGTATTAAATTTAGGCCTTCGTAGGGATTTCCATTGGCGTTTTATAGTAGCGGATGTCACAAAAGCTATAATAGGTGTAGATTTTTTGTCTCATTATAATTTAATTGTTGACATCCGCAACAAACGATTAATTGATGGTACTACTAAACTATCATCGGTAGCATCAATAGCTTGTACTGATAGCCTAATATCAAGTGTAAAGGTTGTGACTGGTGAGAGCAAATATAGTAACATTCTTTCTGAGTTTCAGGAAATTACTCGACCCGCAGGCGTGCCATTCACACCAAAACACAACACGACACACCACATTCGCACCACATCAGGCCCCCCAGTATCTTGTTCCCCACGTCGACTAGCCCCGGACAAAATGAAGATCGCCAAGGCTGAGTTCGAGGCAATGTTGGCGAACGGAACAGCTCGACCCTCGGAGAGCCCCTGGTCGTCACCTCTTCACCTCGCCCCGAAGAAAGACAACGGCTGGCGTCCCTGCGGAGACTACAGACTGCTCAACGCAAGGACAATTCCAGATAAGTACCCAATCAGGCACATACATGACTTCTCCCATAGTCTATCTGGTTGTACGATCTTCTCCACCATTGATTTGGTGAAAGCATACAACCAAATACCAGTCTGTGAGGAAGATATACCGAAGACCGCCATCACTACACCCTTCGGACTTTTCGAGTTTCCATTTATGACGTTTAGTCTGAGGAACGCAGGTCAAACTTTTCAAAGGTTTGTTGACGAGATGACTCGTGGCCTAGACTTTTGTTACCCATACCTTGACGATTTTCTGGTATTTTCGAGGAGCGAGGCAGAGCACGAGCAGTACCTTCGCCAACTCTTCACCAGGATGAAGAACTATGGTATGCTCGTTAATACCGCCAAATGCGTCTTCGGAGTACCAGAGGTAAAATTTCTAGGCTACCACATCTCGCAACACGGAACTAAGCCTTTGGAAAGCAAGGTACAGGCAATCAGGGACTTCCCAGTTCCCAAAACTGCCAGGCAGCTGAGAAGGTTTCTGGGCATGGTGAACTTTTACCGGAGGTTCATACCTCGGGCTGCCCAGATCCAAATGCCTCTGCATGCCTTACTGACCGACAACATCAAAGCCTCACAGCCAGTCGACATAAGTGGAAGCTCGTTAAGGGCCTTCGAAGAGTGCAAGGATAGCCTGTGTGACGCAGCGCTACTGGCACATCCTGACTCACAGGCTAAATTGGGATTAGTCACGGATGCGTCTGATTTGGCTATCGGCGGAGTCTTGCAGCAGTTTAAAGATGGTAGCTGGCAGCCGTTAGCGTTTTTCTCACGCAAGTTGAGCCCATCTCAGCAAAAATACTCGCCGTACGATAGAGAGCTCCTTGCTATCTACGAGAGTATCAAATACTTCCAGCATTGGCTAGCCGCTACCACCTTTACTATCTACACTGACCATAAGCCACTGTGTTATGCCTTTCATCAACGAAAGAATAATTGTCCGCCACGTCAGTTTAGATACCTCGACTACATTTCACAGTTCTCAACCGATATCCAGCACATTGCTGGAAAAGACAACGTCGTGGCTGACACACTTTCTCGCGTTGATGAACTGCAAAGCCCAGTGGATCTAGATACTCTAGCCAAGGCTCAAGACTCCGACCCGGAACTTGCACAGTTCTTGACAGCAGAGTCTTCACTGCGCATTAAAAGAATGATGGTTCCAGGAAGTCGTACTGAATTGTACTGCGATGTCAGCACGCCGACTCCTAGACCCCTCATTCCCAAACCATTGCGCAAACAAGTTTTCGACTCACTGCACTCGCTGAGCCACCCTGGCGCTAACGCAAGTGCAAAGCTCGTAGCACAACGCTACGTATGGCCACAGATGCGGAAAGACTGTCGCGACTGGTCTAAGGCATGTTTGGCTTGCCAGCGTTCGAAGGTGAATCGCCACGTCACCACCCCTGTGGGTACTCTCGATTTACCTTCGGCGCGTTTCAAATATGTCCATTTAGACCTGATCGGACCATTGCCCCCTTCCAACGGATATCGGTATTGCCTGACACTCGTCGATCGCTTTACGCGATGGGCTGAAGTAGTCCCAATTACCGATATTACGGCGGAAACTGTGGCCAAAGCGTTTTTGCTGGGATGGGTAGCACGGTTCGGTTGCCCTACCGATATTGTCACTGACCGCGGTAGGCAGTTTGAGTCCAACCTATTCCAATATCTCAGCAAAGCAATTGGTTTCAGGCACCGTAAGACCACTGCATACCACCCTCAGTGCAATGGTTTGGTGGAGAGATTCCACCGCCAGCTCAAAGCGGCTATCAAGTGCCACGCTGATATCAGCTGGACAGAATCTTTGCCACTGGTACTGCTCGGTATCAGGAGTTCCATCAAGGAAGACCTGAACTCGTCGTCCGCCGAGCTAGTATACGGTGAACCCTTGAGACTGCCTGGTGAATTCTTTGGCCATAAAGTTGACAAATGCACGACTGACATGACTGATTTTACAGCACGTATCAGAGCATTTGCCAGCCAACTACAGCCAGTCCCAACGACGCACCACTCAAAAGACAAGGTCTTTATTCACAAAGACTTGTCATCCAGTTCCCATGTATTTCTTCGGGACGACGCGTTGAGAGGTGCCCTTCAACCGGCATACACTGGTCCCTATGAGGTGATCGAGAGAGGTGCCAAAGTTTTTAAAATAAAAATCAAGGGTAAAACAGTCACAGTATCGTTAGACCGATTAAAACCAGCCTACATACTGTCTGACACCAACACCACCCCTAGCGAAAACATGTCCGAACAAACTCTTCCAGTCCCAGTAGTCAAGACAACTCGTTCAGGAAGAAAAGTCAAATTTCCTGACTACTATCGACCCTAGCCTGGTCTCTGGAGGGGAGTGATGTGGGCGACTCACATATATTTACACAGTTACACACTACACGTAAACAATAAATATATAAATCACCTACATCCATCTATTTATATATATTTACACATACATATTTATTTATATATATATTTCCAAGTTGTCAACACACATATACACTGACACTAAACACAACGTATGGAATGACGTGACGCATTGGACACACGCATTGTCGATGACGCGCCGGCGACGGTTTTCCTTCTACCGTCACGTTGTTGATATATTTGTTTCTCACCAGTCACGACCTACGTTGCTAGAAACAGATACGTGCGCTCGCGCCGGTAAAAAGTTGTCGACACCTACCCGTGCTAACTTATCGCTGTAATTGCAAGGACTTTTTCTATCCTCTTACTGTGTATTGCTTGCCTGCTCGTGCCTAGCTTTTGCGCCTTCTAATCTACAGTGTTGTAGTGTTGTGTGTGAGGAATATACCTGGAGATTCAGCAAGGACTTTTATTTATTCATCCGCCTACCCAGTGAGTACCTACACCACACACACACCATCCATACAACCAAAAAATCATCAAAAACGTTCAATTATTTCATTGTTTTAAGCAAATATCCGTCCAATCGTGGGCACACGGTGTGGCCATAAAACCGGCGTGTGCCGACTATACAAACATCGTTTGTTTTATTATTTAATATCTACGGAAACAAAGAGGACGTAATGGTCGCCATTGAAAAATTTAAACACTGGGGCTACCATTGTTTCAACTCGTTATCTAGTCACTTAATTATTAAATCAAACATTTTTTTTTCCAGATGGCGTAACGATTTGGACTCCTACTAGGATTGGCTAGAAGTGGCTAAGGAGAGAGAAAAGTGGAAGAATGGAAGGGCCTTTGCCCTGCAGTGGGGCACAACAGGCTCACAATAATAATTTTTTATCGTTTGTAAAATTTTTGGTTGACTAATAAAATATATAAATTACAGCGAGACTGAAGATTTAATAATGCCATTATTTTTAGGTCTGGTGTTTTTCATTCAGACTTGTAAAAATCCCTCACCATTAAATTTTTATGATTATACGTCAAAACAACTATAGAAAATAAAAATTAATGCCAAATCAAAACATAAACTTTCCATTGCAATTAATCAAGTTATACTTTTTTTGGGGTAGTAAAATGTTAAATAAATTCTCCCACTTTGGGTGGAGTGAGATAGAGTGTCAGACTTTTACTGACTAAAATTCACCCGTTTTCCTTCAGTTGACGTTTTCGTTCAGGGCCGAAGTGACTGTTTTGAATAACTCCGCAGCCCAATCAAGTAACCCTCAATTTTATACTTTAATAACTTCTTAGTAAAATATTACCTTTTGCGAGGCTCGAACTTTTTTAACAACCTGAATACCCGGAGATGAAAGCATTACTTATTTTTTAACGCATTGTTATGATCAAAAACCATTGTCACATTACTGCCTTTCCAATGAAATGTTTTAGAGCACATTGGCTGAATGGTTTCAGAGCCTAAAACGGACATAGGTAGAAAACAACTGTGGTGTTTTATATATTCAAACTTTTGAAACTCGAACACAAATCGCTTAACCAACCAAATCGAGAACAAGTAGTACCCAGCTAACTTCGCTGTATCGCACTTAAACGGCTTTTCCTTACAAAGTAAACATATTTAAGTCCGATTTTTTACTGTAAAACGTCACTGGTCACTCCCGTGGCTGTTATTAGAGGCAATATATCAAAATATTGTAAAAATGAGGGTAATTTCACCCTTGTTTGCTGTGTCGCGGATACATTTTTATTTACCCACCCTTACGTGGAGTTTTTATGGTAATAGTGTCATGCGCTACAAAACTCACTCATCGAAGCTTTTTGTCAATAATGAAATTTTTAATTGGTCACCCTTTGATTGTCTGGTTTTGAGGATGAATCATACGATTTCCTTGTTTATGGACGGTTTTAGTTAGAAAACTGTACTGTTTGGGTTTTTTTCAGAAAAGGATGACAACGTTATAAGGTAAGGTATTACAGTAGGTCCCAAGGTCAGGATCTGATGATGATCTTGTGAAAAACGTGGGAGCTCTTTAAATTTTGGTAATTTTTAAAAGTAGTTAAACTGATAGCTTACTATAAAACTTGCATACTATTTAGGTTTAACTGAGCAATACCACAACCAAAAAGTGTAAAATAAAAAACTTATTCCAAAAAACATAGCCGACTTAAAAAAAGAACAACTACTTTTTGAATTCGGTGTTAAATAACGAAGAAAAAAATCAAAAGTTGGTTGTATTTTGTGTAAAAATAAAGCTTTTTTGGGTTCAATTAACTTCTAAGGGTGGAGTGAGTGGTTTTTTTTATTATGGTTAGGCTCGCGTTTGACCACTATCTCACCTGATGGTAAGCGATAATCTGGCCGACGATGGAGCATGTTTACCTAGAAGTAACTTATTCACTGTTGACTTAAAGACCCCTCGGTTTCCTGATAGCTACAAGCTATCAGGAAACAGACTCTGGCAGGAAATACCACTCCTTAGCCTGCTAGTAAATGTGTTCTCATAACGCTTTGTACGTATAGAAGAATATAAACAAAAAAATCATATTCCCCAAATTAATCTAAAGTTATTAAGAGATTACACCCAATCCGTGTACCTTAGTATAAAATAAAACACGCAAAATTGACATCAGGGAGGGACATGCCTAATCTATTCTAATGACGAGTGAATTGTCGTGATATTGTGATTACTGCTGTATAACTGAGTAATTAATTAAATTATACGAGTAACGTCTGTTAGTAAAATGTCAAGTTTTGTTGTCTTTTAATGGGAGATTGTGATCAACACAATCTCTCATCAAAAACTACAATGTTTGGTAGTTACAGATGATGCAATTTTTTTGATGTGTGTTTTATTTTTAACTTCAAAAAGGAGGAGGTTCTATGTTCGGGTGAATTTTTTTTTTTTTTTTATGTAAGTATGTTCACCGATTTCTCGGTCAATTAAGGACCGATTTTGAAATTTTTTTATAATTGAAAGGTTATGCTTACAATTTGGTCCCATATAAATATTGTTATGATCTGATCATGAACTTCGAAGTTATAGAACAGAACTCATAGGATCACAGCAGAACCGTCGTAACGTACGTAAAATTTTTGTTTACACGTGTAGTCGATGACTGACTGAAAGAAGAGGGGGGATATATCGAACTGATCTGCTGATGAAGCCTGAAGTTAGGCACCGGAACTCTGTAATACATTAATGTAATCTAACCGTGTTTGGGATTATTAGAACTGTCATGAGATGCACTCTGGCTATAAGGTATTTAAGTTTGGATGAGAGGTACTTTTTAGTGGGGATACCATAACTAAAAAGTGTAAAATAATAAAAAAAATACAACGGACAACAATGTAAAAAAAGAAACACTGAAAAGTGCAAAATAACAACGCAGGAATCGACTTGATTCCGCCATCTCATTTCTACAATCGGACAACCCGACGTACGACGAGTATCCACCCTTACGTTGTTGAAACATTTGCGGTCCGGACCAAGCGTTTCGCCTCGTCGTTTATACCGCGTACACCGAAGGACTGGAACAATTTGCCTGTTGCGGTCTTCCCGTCCGATTATAATTTAGGTGTCTTCATGGCTAGCCTTACTAGGCATATCCTTAGGCCAGCCTAGCCTATTCACATCTAGAGTGAAGCTCTCTCTCTTAATAAACTAGTGCGCCTCATCAACAACGATTGCATCTCTGCTTACCATCAGGTGAGATCGCAGTCAAGCATTAGTTCATATCAATTTAAAAAAAAAATAGAAATATGTCTACACCTTCTAATCTGAAGGTATTTTTAATGATGTTGAACTATGATCTAAAGAGCTAACTTAGATGTCTAATGGCCCAACACTGACACGATTGGTGAAAAATGACGAGGGGAGCTGAGTCCAAGTAATAATAAGAATAATATTATATTTTATTTTATATGTGTTTTAAAAAATATTTAAAAATGTATGAAATATTTAAAGAAAATATATAAAGGATAATAATAATAATTTTTTTTTCGGACAATCGGAGTCCATAAAACATTGCACCTACAGAAACACCTTACACATATAGAAACAAATTACACACACAGAAACAAATTACATATACAGAAACAAAATTACACAATGAAATAAATAAAATAATGAGATAAAGCTTGGCATAACGAGAGAAGTAATAAATTTGAACTTGTAGCCGTAATTAAGCTGTTATATTTACAAATCATAAATCATTAAGTATTTAATGAATGAGAATGATACTGAATTCCTAGATCAAATTCTGTTAATTTCAAACACACACTATCATCCTTTTTAACATAAATAAAGTCAAAACGATCATCAACCAATCTCTGAAATTCACACCAAAAACAAAAATGGAACTACAAAAAACCGACCAGACTTAAAAAACAAACAACAAAAAACGCCCACACGAAGATTATTACCACAAATCGTCTAAAAACTGACACAACACAAACCCAAAAACGACGATTTTATTCATCAGCCATCGTTGCTTGTCAGTCAACAAAAAACACCATTCATTAGCCGGTTCTAATGGGAATTGAACGCGACTGAACTAAAAAACAATGGCGTTTTAATACGCTCCGTTTTCCGCTTGAGTGATGGCCCCAAGAGCTTAAACGACATATTAATTTTATCGTGAAATATTGCCTCTAATGTTGTAGGTAACATGTATTCTAGCTTCTATATGGCTAACTAACCTAAGTTAGCATTTAGCCTTGAATGGCTAAAAGGTAGACTGGTAGGCTAAAGTTAGAATGTGGATCCGTATTTGAATTATTGAATTATGACTGTATTTGCACCATGTGATGGTTGAAGATATCCGCAGGAGAACCAAGGTTGCCGACATAGCACGAAGAATCGCCAAACTTAAGTGGCAATGGGCACATTGCTCGCAGAACAGATGCCGATGGGGCCGAAAGGTTCTGGAGTCGCGACCACGTACCGGAAGACGCAGTGTTGGAAGGCCCCCTACAAGGTGGACCGATGACCTGGTGAAGGTTGCGGGAATCCGATAGATGCGAGACGTACAGGAACGTTTAATGTGGCGACATTTGGAGGAGGCCTATCCAAAGCGCAGAGGGCAGCTGAAGGAACATGGGTGGGCTTTAGTTAGTAAAAGTCTAACAATCTCTCCCGTTCCACCTCGAGTGGGCGAAGGTATTTGATGATATTCCATCCAAAATAAGAATAAAAGCAAGATATTAAGTGTGATCAAATGTAAAATTTGTAGGCGTTCTTGCGACCTATACTCGTACGTGCAATATTCTTATTGATAATAATAATAATTTTATTTAAACAAATTGTTTACAAAGGTTCAGAAATAGGATACAATATAATTTGCATGAAGTATTATCTCCTGGTCCCCAAACTAGGTTTATTGCCTGTGACTTGGGGACCAAAAACTACTACTTACTTGGGGACTTTTTAGCAAAAACTGTTGCTTTAGCAACACGAGCTAATATAGAAGTTTTGCTGTTTTGGTGTTGATGTTCCCTACAAAATTGTTGAATTAAATGGTGCTTATCCAATCGTCATTTTCGTGAACGGGCCTTGTCAGTTGGGACTGGTCATCTCTTAACTGTGCTTTTAAAATCAGAACTCTTAAATTGAGTTTTTTCCTAAAACCAATATTTTCAGCAGCAGAACCAACAAGAAAAATGTATCCTGGATTGTGTTATAGGTACCTAACTGGAATTCCTGGTTAAGCTATTCTGTTGTTGCTTGTCCATGGTATTTCTTGCACGTTATGCTGCATAAATTTTTTATCTTTGTTCTACGAAGGTAAAAACCTAGCTTAATATTTCTGACTGTTGGATGACAATTCAAGTGCTTGTAACAGTTAAGTTTAAATAAAAAACAATCTAAAATAATTATAGCGCCCAGAACCTCCTCCACATCGCTGTCGACTGGTAATGTGTCCAAAAAACTGGCGGTATTGCCGCGCTGTATGACAATGGTTTGTGTTTCAGTATTTACAACGTGTAAAATAATAAACGCACGTCCTTAATAGTGTTCTTTTTCACTCGCTTATCGTCGACATCAAGAATGGTTTAGAAGCTTGTTACTTCATCTAACGCAATTCAACGCGATGTTTGACGAAAAGGCAACGCGAAAAAAGAGAGATAACGCCTGAAAACTCTGTTAGTATTCGGTAATTCCGTGATTTACTCGAATATTTTACAAAACTTGTTCCAGGAAATACGTGTTTTTTTTTTTTAAACCCTTAAAATTTTGAAAAAAAATGTCGTGCAAAAGTGCATAAGTATATGTAAAATTTCAGTGTGTGAATGTAACTTCATTTGCTAATTGTGGTGTATAAGGTGCATTATTCAAGTTACATGTTATATATAAATATAGTGAGTTAAGTGTTTTTACCCGACTACGGCTAAGCCAAAGGAGAGTTATGATTTTGACGGGCTATGATCTTATTCATCTCTTCCCTCATAGCTCCTAATCTACTTATCGGAACTCGACATATGAGGTATCGTTAGAACCGTCTTAATTGTCCGCTGAACATAGACTACGTTATAGGTACCAACCGAAACACTTTAATAACGTGTGACTACGGCTTTTCTTTTTGTTCTGTTCTTGTTTTTCCAGTTACCTTGTTTATTTCAGCATCCTGAAAGTCTTGTTTCATACTTTTTCAGAGTCGTTTTTATTTTGTCGTAGTCGGGTTTTAGTTTTTTTTACTTTTTATTTTAAATCTGTAAATAGTATATAGCATTTGTTAAATGCTTTAATTGTAAGTTGATTGTTTGAGTTTCTTCCGTCTGTATGTCCCACATTTGAAGTAGTCTTAAAATAAGCATTTAAACAAAGCACTCACGAATTGATTGTCTCATCAAGGGCTCTTAATAAGCAATCTGACACGTCACTATAATTAACTCTGTAATCAGTTTTAAGTGATAATAACGACATGCGGGTACTGTATCATTGTTTGTTTTTTTTGTAAACCGTACATTCACCCTTTTGTCTTTGAACTGATGATAATTGGGCAATGGATGAAGGTCTTCATTATTAAAATAATTTGCTTGATTTGAATGGGGTAAGGCTATGTTATCAATTGGTATGCAAATAGACCACTAGATGTACGACGATGCGCCACTCGTTACATGGTGGAGATCCTACCCATACGGTTAAAACGTTTTGGAAATACATTCATTTGTGCGTACAGCAAAGGTCCAACAATATCACCTTAAATAATATTATCATCTTAGGTACTTTTTTTTTCTTTTTTTTCGGGTGTGAAAATCATCTAATGACATCCCCCGCTCTTGGGCGGAGCGCGAAATAGTGTCAGACTTTTACTGACTAAAAACCCACTCCTGTTCCTTCTTTGCCATTTTTTTACCGGTTACCGGACGATCGGACGGCGAGCCACCCATTGCTCACTGTCCGCAAGCCCGCGCCTACGGTGGCCGGAAATCGGGATCGGAATCCCGGCGGCGGTTGGGGCGTAAGGACCGTTGCCTCACGCGATCGGCCGCCTCCTTTGCTAGCATTACTGCTTCGCAGAAGGAGGCAACTGCCTGCCACTCCTCCTCGCTCCGGACCATGGCCTGTACCAAGGCCCGGCGCGAGAGATCGCTGCCACCGATCGCCCCCACGACGACACGGCGGTGCTCTGCCCAAGCGGGGCACACCTCTACCGTATGCTCCACCGTGTCCTCCGGGCGGTCCACACAATGTTGGCACCCGGGCGTCTCTATCACCTTAGGTACTGAACCTGGTCATGAACTGCGGGCCGGAAAATAAAAGGCAGAAGTTAAATTCATCGTTTTCTTTTATTTCTACATTGCCCCCCGCTGGCAGTCCATTCTCTCCGAATTAGAGTAATTCGTTTTTTTTGCTTGATGTACCTGATGCCAGAATTCTTTACCATTTTCTTATTTTTTTGGTACATCATCGACCTGCTAACTTATATTATCACTTATCACACACACATTTTTTTTATATATTATAATTTCTTTCCGGGGACTAATGTTTCCTGATAGCTACAACCTGGGGGTCTTTAAGTCAAGAGTGAGTAGATTACTTCTAGATAGGCGTGCCCAAACGTCGAACATGTCATCACTTATCATCAGGTCAGATAGTGGTCGTGAGCTTATCAGTGATAAAAAAAACCGGGCAAGTTTGAGTCGGACTCGCGCACTGAGGGTTCCGTATAAACTTACCTATGAAAACAGTTCGATTCCCGAATTAATTGAGGTACAAAGATTTTTCCGAATCGCAAAAAAAAAAACAGTTTTTTTTTTGTGACTAACTACAAATTAACAGTTTTCAGATTTTTTACTATACTTATAATGCTATGAGACTGCTTTATGCCAAATTTCAGGATTTTAGGACAACGGGAAGAACTCCGTGAATTTTGATTCCCTTGAGAGTGTCGAAATACACGTTTTTTTGTGACATAAACAGCTCCGAAGTTTGAATTTTTCACGGTTTGATTCAAGGGACCGCAGACTTGAGTATATGGTTTTAATTTCAACTCGATACCTCCACGCGTTCCCGAGATAAAGGGTCTTGACAGACAGACAGACGGACAACAAAGTGATCCTATAAGGGTTCCGTTTTTTCCTTTTGAAGTACGGAACCCTAAAAAAGATACTAGCTCGAATCGCTCGACAGGGTCGAACACATTTGATTCTTGGGAGTTGTCAAAATGATCGACCTATTTAAATACTTATTACGAGTACAAAGCTTCGTTGACATACCTAATCATCATATTATTATATGTATATTATGTATGATATTTATTTATAGTAAACGTATTATTAGTTTTATAAGTATTTCATTTTTACATTATATGTATTATTTGATAGTTTAGATTAAGATTCCACACATTCTTCTCTCTGGCTCCCTACACACTATTGTCTACATTTCTTTTAATTTCTCCTTTCGCAGGTCTGCTGGAAGAAATTTTTTTGGAAATGAACCTTTGTACTCTTGTCTACTTTGTATTGTCTTTTTCTGTTTTTGTGTGTACATAAATAGTAAAATAAATAAATAAATATCTCAAAAGTCTATCCTCCCGCTCTGAATGGAGGCAGAGAGGCAGATTACAGATTAACACAAATACCAAACTGCATACCAAAACAGAATCACTTTTGACTAGTTTAAACCGTATAATGATTTACGACCCACAAAACTAATAATAATTATCCACATGCCCAACCCTTAATATAATCGATTTAGACAACAATAACACCATTTACGATACCACTAGCAACTACCAACAAACATCAATTTATTCGCAATAAAAAACGATACTAACAAAGAAAATAAAAACTCTACCGAGTTTACCAACGATTTTAGTAGATTTTAAGATAGTTAAGCTTAATAAAGGAGTTGTAAAACTAATTAACACTGAAACGATTGTAGAGAAAAGGGAGAAAAATTCTTCTCCATCGTATATGCCCGTAGGTTTAGTTTGAAAACAATAAAAATCGTGGACAGCCAATGGGTCGTTGATTGAGAAAGATGACTGCTGCTGTGAGAACGATGCTTCGTCAGATTATAAGGGCGTTTTAGCGTTTACGATTGTCGTTAAACTTATTAATTGGGTTTTTAATTTTGTAATGGCGTGGTGTTAACGTGGTGTTGTCCTAGGATTTTGTGTGTAATTCATTTGTTACTGTTCGTTTCTTTGAGCACACCACCATTGCGGCGGTAATAGCCGCCTCTCCAGATACTCTTCAAAGAGTCCCCTCTTTGAAGAGTGGCTGGAGAGGCGCCACGACGTCCTTAGTAAGTTCCAGAGGTTCCTGTTCTAGATTCAGGCGGAAAAAACGCCCAGGTGTCACTATTGCCCGGACCGTCCGAAGGACACGGTGGAGCATACGGTGGAGGTGTGCCTCGCTTGCGTGAAGCACAGCCGTGTCTTAAGGGAGGCGATCGGCGACTTCTCGCAGCGGGCCCTGGTTCTGGCCACGGTCCGGAACAAGAGGGAATGGTATGCGGTCGCGTCCTTCTACGAATCAGTAAAGAAAAAGCCGCAAGAGTTAGGGAACGTACATCCTCACGCCCCGATCTCCGGCCCCCGTAGGCGCGGGCTTGCGGACGACGAGCAACGGGTAGCTCGCTGTCCGATTGTCCTATAGGGACCGAGCCCAAGTCATCGACGGCATGTAGTGTTTCACGCACGTCACAATGAGATGTCAGCCAAACCGTATGGGCCCAACAAGGCAAATGCTTGCCAAGGCCGTGGGAAAACTTCTGAAAAGGAAACTCTTGATCCTAGAACGCATAGGACAACTGAAGGAACATAGATGTAGTTTCGGTCAATAAAAGTCTGTTACGCCCTCCCAGTCTATCCTAGAACGGGAAAGTCAGAAGAAGATTTCTCACTTCAAAAAAAAAATCTTCGTTTCTTTGTGGAACTCGTGGCTAAGTAATATTAGCCACACCGGTCGATCCTCAAAGGTAAGTAACAGTTGCCAAAACCTAATTAACTACTCTTGGATCTTTCGTACGACGCTCTGGACATCATTATCAAAGTACCTTTCAATCTGATTGAATACAATCCCGGAAACCTACACCTGAAGCCACACCACAGTACAATACTCAAGTCAAGTATTTCATACAGGTACTTTTCTTCGATTGTATTCTTCTTATCCACCTTAGGCTCTACTACGAGCCCTTAACACGATCTATTTTACGACCTAAACTGAACTGTTAAAGAGATGGAGCTTTAAACCCCTATTTTTTAGTTAGGTAGTACAAAAAAAAAATGGGGCTCTACCCGTACCCGTTACTGATCACATTTGTGTAGTCAAAAGTAAAAAAAAAAAACGAGATCCCAAAATTATCCACGAAGATTTTTCATAATTGGTAAATTCATAATTGAATCAATCATTCATAACAATTGCTACTAGAAAATACTACGCGCAGTTTTTCCATTCATTCATAATCAATAGCCTGTACAATATTTCCATAAATTGAGTGACATTTTGGGATTTAAATAAACGCTCATAACTTTGCTATTTATGAATATTATTTATTGAGACTACATAAATAATAACAAGACCATTTCTAATAAGCCCTTTAAGTATTTGTACTACTTAATTAAAAATTAGTGGTGTATAGGTTGTATAGTTTCATCCTTTTTTCTCGCTCACACGACTAAGATTTTAATACGTCTTGGTAAAGCGCAATACACATTGAGCCCGCCGGGCCGCCGACATATGTCGGCAACTTTTTGTTTTTCATACAACATTCTTTTCATACAGGCCGCCGGGTTGTGTCGCCGGGCTTTGTCGGCGGCCCGGCGGGCTCAGGGTGTATTGCGCTTTAGGCATCTGATGTGTCTAAATATTTTCAAAATCGAATCCGTATCGTGCCCTCTAAAGGTTGTCCTGAACCGATAGTTACATGAGTCACTCATTAGTCGCAAGCTGTGCTTTAATCAGTGAGAATAACGCGTAATTAGTTGATGTGGAGCAAGAGAGCGCTCTCACGGCGGCCGGCTTTGTCTGGTTGACTTCTTAGTCTGATTGGCATTTAATGATTGTAGATATTGGTAGTATATAAGGTGTAAAAAAATTAACTTTAAGAATTTCGAGGGGACATTGTACTCCTCATTATGAACAACTTTTACTATGGGACCAAACCTGAAATCGCGAAAAAAAAATCAGCTGTTCCCTACGTTTATGTTCGCATAACTCGTCAAAACGTATGGAGCAGCTGATTTTTTTTTCGCTATTTCAGGTTTGGTCCCATAGTAAAAGTTGTTCATAATGAGGAGTACAATGTCCCCTCGAAATTCTTAAAGTTAATTTTTTTACACCTTATATAAATACGTTATGTAATTAATCTTGTCAACATTACACGCACACTCTTACAAACTTTCGCCTTTAGAATATTAGTTTGACGAAAATAGTGTGTAAACTTCATATTACTTTTTTTTAAATTTATTATTATTGATAGGCTCGCGGTTGACCACTATCTCACCTGATGGTAAGCGATGATGTGGCCGACGATGGAGCACGCTTGCCTAGAAGTAACCTATTCACTCTTGACTTAAAGACACCTAGGTTGTAGCTATCAGGAAACACAGACTCCGGCAGGGAATTCCACTCCTTAGTTGTACGCATTATGAATGTGTTCCCAAAACGCTTTGTTACTGTTATAAAAGTTGCGGGAACTTCCGCTATTGCGGAAGCAGAAACAAAGGTATTTTGCGTCACAAAAAATCATCAAAACAAATAAAAAACTGGGCAAGTGTGAGTCGGACTCGCGCACTGAGGGTTCCGTACAAACTTACCTATGTAAAAAGTTCAATTCCTGAATGGAGTCTCGAAGATTTTTTCCGAATCGCAAAAGTTATTTTTCTTGTGACGTAAAACAAATTTAAAGTTTTCAGATTTTTTCCAACAAAAAATAAAACGACCTTGCTTTATGCTAAATTTCAGGATTCTGGGTCAAGGGAAAGTACCTTATGAATTGTGATTCCCTTGATAGTGTCAAAATATACGTTTTTTGCGACATAAACGCCCGTATCTTTGGTTTTAATTTCAACTCGATACCTCCACGTTTTTTCCTATTGAGGTACGGAACCCTAAAAAAAGAACAAGGCGTACTGATCGGAACTGAGCATCCAGCTCCCTAGTACTACAAAGTTAATAAACCATTCCACTCGCATGGTTCTCGTTTACGAACAACATCGCCCTTTCGCGCCCCACGGGGGTCGTAGGTGGTGACTAAGGGATTGCACCGGGGGGACAAGTGGCTGTCAAATAATGTCTGTTCCGATCTGAGATGGAAGGATACCTAAAGGACCGTTTGAGAAAGGCCTAAATATAGTGAGGAAGGATATATTAAATCTATTTGGTAGGTAATGAGAATACTTTTTTGGGGTGTGAACTCATCAAAGAACTTCTCCCGGTCTGTATATTGCGAGAGTGAGTCTCTTCTTACTACATATTATCGTATCTTTTCACCATATCTCCCCATTGTTATTGACACCAAATATCTACAAATAAATCATAAAGCCACCTTTACCGAAACATGCGCTTGCGCCACCATGAAACAATACACATCAATGTTAACGATTTATTAATTACGATGCGACAGCCACAGAGGGCGGAAGGCAAAGACTACTATAAAACAGAAAGGACATAACGTTGAGACATTTCGGACACTCGAAAAGACGGGACACGGTTTGAACAGAAGTACCGCAATCGAACTGTGTATCAGCGATGTGACGACGCAATGCCGCAATTACCTGTGGTAAGTTAGTAATGATTATTTCTAAACCTTTTTTCTTTTCAGCAGCGTACTATTACAATTTTTATAGTTATCAAAAATCATCACAAGGACCAATGTCCTTCGAGCCGGATAAATTTTTGGTGGCGCTACCTATTACATTGCTTTCTAATTTAATCTTGCACTAGCTTTTGCCCGCGATATAGCCTATGCCACTCAGGAATAAAGCAGCTTTCTATTGGTGAAAAAATTTTAGCAATCGGACCAGTATTTTCAGAGATCCTCCTACAAACAAAAAAAAACAAACTTTACCTCTTTATAATATTAGTGTAGATAATAACTATGTAATTATTTATTAAAGTATTCTTCTGAGAGTTTTTAAGAAGTGACAAAAACTTGAAATCAGTCCCTTTACTATTTATTGTCAAAGACTGATCATTAGCCAGCTTTTCGCAATGTTTTGATATTAGAGCTTTCCTACAACGCCGAAAATGTCAATAAGAGACGGAATGATATTGTATGCCTTATTAGTTCAGGCAATGTGTTCTTTTTAATATTTAAGATACTTTATTGTTAATGTGCCTTTATTTTATAATGAATCGATTATTATATTAAATTATTATTATTTTTTAAACTTCCCGTGACTTCGCCCGCTTGATTATAAGTTATTGCGGACGCAAAGTCGAAGCTAGATAAAAAGTATATCCTATGTCCCTCCTTGGAGATTAAGGCTACTCCGTACAAAATCTTATCAAAATCGGTTTAGTAGTTTAATCGTGAAAGCGTAACAAACAAACAGAGTTACTTTCACATTTATAATATCAGTTTGAAAAAATGGATTATTCATACTACCAGTGCCTCGTTGTGGAGACCATATTCCCATACTAAACCCTGTAAATGCCCAAAGGTACATATTCTTTTTAAACTTTAAATACAGGCATAGGCCCTGACTGCTATGCCGAAGGTCATAGGTCCGATTCCCACCCAGGAAAAATGTTTGTGTGATTAGCATGATCATTTGTTCTATGTCTCGGTGTAATTTATCTATAAATGTATTTAGAAATATATAAGTATGTTTATCAGTTGTCTAGCACTCATAACACAAGTTCTGCTTAAATTGGGACTAGACGGTGTGGTGTGATAGTTGTGAAATATTATTATTATTAATCGTGAAAGCGTAACAGACAGACACACTTTAAAACATTTGTATGGATTATTATTCATACTAATAGTGCGTCGTTGTGGAGACCATATTCCCATACAAAACCCTTTAAAGGCCCAAAGGCACATATTGCGTCAACCCATCTCCGTCCTGATCTATGCCACCGTTGCGTGCGCGCACATGCGGGCCCCAGCAGTTATCAGTCCATCTCCTGCTTCCACCAATTGGTAAAAAAGGCCCCGACACTAAATTTCACAGCAAATTGCTAAAACAGTTGAATTTGATTCGTCCGATGCGTTTACGATTCCGTACGAAGATTAAAAGAGATTGCTCATTTCAGTGAATGCGGGTTATTGGATTTTTTTTGTGTTGTTTAACGTATTTTTGATTAAGCTTATAGGTAGGTATGGTGGTAATGTTTAAACAATGATTGTTTATAGGTTTCCCTGTGGCGTTGTCTCGTGAGGGTTTATCAGCAGATGTATCATTTATTTATTTTTATCCTCACATCGGAAACCTTGCAGCAATTACACCAATGGTCAGAAGCACAGTCCAGAATCTGCTACTTTCCAACATCGTGTGCGCAGTGGAATGTCAGTCATCAAAGGAGCGGCGCGGCGGAGGGTCACGTCGCTCGCTTACGCAGCATCAGGCCATCGTTCCTCCAGGATTCCACATGCATCATCCCATATCGAACACATTTTAAAATTTCAAAGCTCTTTCGATGAGTTTTTACAAGGAAAATTGATTTAAATTGAAAAATACGGAAAATTTGATATGTCATCTTGGCGGTAATAGACCATAGACATATTATATCAATTACACATAACAGAACATGAATAGTTTTAAACTTTAAACACATTTGCGTGCTGCGGGCCCAGCAGGTTCGAAGCCTACTGGGGCCAAGGGTCTGATTTTGAAAGGAAGATTCGACCCTGGTATGAAAGGCAACGAAAGAACATGGAGTTTTTAGTCAGTAAAAGTCTGACACTATCTCTCGCTTCGCCCAAGAGCGGAGAATGTCATTGGATGATTTTCCCACCGAAAAAAAAAAGCCTGGAGCTTTAACTTTTTTTAAATTTAGTAATCGTTATTAAGTAAACTCCGCTGTCCGTCCGTCTGTCTGTCTGTCTGTCCGTCTGTCAGCGGGCTGTATCTCATAAACCGTAAGAGTTAGAGTTGACATTTTCAACGAATGTGTATTTTTATAGCCGTTACAAAAACAAATAATAAATTTAAAATAAAGATAAAAAATTGTCTCCATACAAGAGACGTGTTTTATTTGTGTTTTTTTTGCTCGATTTTAATACTGTAGTACGAAACCCTTCGTGTAGCGACTCGCATATTTTAATATTGGTTGACTTAATTAAACGGATTAAAAAACTTGCCATAAGTACGAACGGCGAGTATCCACCCTTACGTTGTTGAAACCTCTACGGTCCGGATCAAGCGTTTCGCCTCGTCGTTTATACCGCGAACATCGAGGGACTGGAACAACTTGCCTGCTGCGGTCTTCCCGTCCGATTATAATTTAGGTGTCTTCAAGGCTAGAGTGAATAGGTTCTTAATAAACTAGTGCGCCTCACGTATCAACGATTGCATCACTACTTACCATCAGGTCACGGATATCCGCATCAGGTGGAATCACAGGCAAGCACTAATTTATAACAATAAAAAAAGTAGTAATTGACTTTTTTGTGTATTGGCTTGTTTACCTACCTACTTGCTTCTTTATTTGAGTCTCAAAACTTAAAGGCAAGGTTTTAACTATTTCATACTTCTGATAAAAATATCGCCATGTGTACAAATCGATCACAGACAGACTTCGAATTATATTTATTTGATACAAGGATAATAAAAATAAAAAACTTTTTACAAAAAAAATACAACCGACTTCAATGTAAAAAAACACTGAAAAGTGCAAAATAACTTTAATTTCGGAAGTCGGTGTTTCTATAATAGTTTTGTCTCTTCGTTATTTAACACCGACTTCCGAAATTAAAGTTATTTTGCACTTTTCAGTGTTTTTTTACATTGAAGTCGGTTGTATTTTTTTTGTAAAAAGTTTTTTATTTTTCACTTTTTAGTTATGGTACCACCACTAAAAAGTACCCCTCAGCCATACTTAAATACCTTATAGCCAGAGTGACAATTCTAAAAATACCAAACACGGTTAGATTAAATTAATTTATTACAGAGTTCCGGTGCCTAATTTCAGGCTTCATCATCAGATCAGTTCGATATATTACCCCTCTTCTTTCAGTCAGTCATCGACTACACGTATAAACAAAGCAATTTTACTTGTTACGACAGTTCTGCTGTGATCCCATGAGGAGTTCTGTTCCATATCTACGAAGTTCATGATCAGATCATAACAATATTTCTATGGGACCAACTTGGAAGCATAACCTTTCAATCAAAAAAAAAATTTTCAAAATCGGTCCACAATTGACCGAGAAATCGGTGAACATACATAAAAAAAAAAAATAAAAAACATACATTCAACCGAACATATAACCTCCTCCTTTTTGAAGTCGGTTAAAAAAATACAAAATTTAATTAAAACATCATCAATATACAATATCAATTCAATCTAATCTAACCCTTCGAATGCGACCGTACAAATTAGAGGCCCCGAAAAAAAATTCAATAACCCTCCAGTGGGCACCGATCGGCAATATCAATGACGTTTAACCCTAAACATAATCGAGTCTGAATCGAAACTACCTCAGGGACATCGGGTCTGTTGTGCCCGTAAAATTGCCGAGTATTTTTTGCAATAAAATGGCCCCCTAGCTTTAAAGGGGGTTGTTCACGCCCCGGGCGGTTAAGGGTTACAGAACTGTGTTGACGTATTCCGAATGATTTCGCGTAAGTAGGGATAATATTGTTGGTAACAGGTAAGCTATGTAAATGCGAAGCTTTTCTGCGTTATTGATATTTTCTTAGCCGATGTTTTCTTTAGATTTTCATATGTTAATGTGGTATCAAACTTTTGGTGCCCAATGTAGTTGAAAAACGAAGTGCGGTTGGATAAAATGGATTTATAATATGTCGGCAAAGTAAATATAGATATTAATCTCACTGTCACTCTAATATTATATGTGATAGTGAGTGTGTGTCTTTCACGCTCAAAGGACCGGAAAGGTCGGTGGAAAGGCGAGCAAAGAGGCTAATTGGTGATCCAGATCTGGTTAATTCCAATCTACAAAGTCTTGAGCACAGGCGTAGGGTAGCCAGCCTTTCGGTGTTTTACAGAATTCATTTTGGAGAGTGTGCGCAGGAATTGCATGACTTGATTCCACCATCTCATTTCTACCATCGGACAAGCCGACGAACGGCGAGTATCCACCCTTACGTTGTTGAAACCTCTACGGTCCGGACCAAGCGTTTTGCCTCGTCGTTTATACCGCGTACATCGAGGGACTGGAATAATTTGCCTGCTGCGATTTTCCCGTCCGATTATAATTTGGGTCTCTTCAAGGCTAGAGTGAATAGGCTCTCAATAAATTAGTGCGCCTCACCATCAACGATTGCATTACCACTTACCATCAGGTGGAATCGCAGTCAAGCACTAGTTTATATCAATTAAAAAAAAAAAAAAAAAAAAAAGGACCGAACGGATTTTGATGAAACTTGGCAGACGGATAGGCTATGTTCTGACACATAAAATAATACACCAATTAATTAGTACAAATACATAAAGGGCTTATTAGAAAAGGTCTCGTTATTATTTAAGTAAAGTCTCAATAAATAATATTCAAAAACAGCAAAGTTATTAGAATTTGTTTATATCTTAAAATTTTACTCAATTTATGGAAATATTGTACAGGCTTATTGATCATGAAAGAATAAATGACGATCAACAAAACAATTAATAAAGTAAAAAAATTAATGAAGTAGTAATTGTTATGAATAATTGATTCAATTATGAATTTACCAATTACGACAAATTGTTGTGGACAATTTTGGGATTTCGTTTTTTTTTACTTTTGACTACACAAATATGATCAGTAACGGGTACGGATAGAGCCCCATTTTTTTGTACTAATTAAAAAATTGGGTTGTATAAACCTAATTTTTCATGCGTCTACAAAAGTGAATTATTTTTGAGGCACCCAGTTTATTTATAATGTTATCCCAGTTCATGAAAAACAATTTACGATACAAAAATACTTTAAATAAATACAAAAAGAGAAATATATTCAAAACTAACAAAATCTTCAAAGCACAATACCACATCAAAACGGTTAACCCTTACAATGCGAGAGCATATTTTCCGCGGGGAGAACCCGCGTGTCGCCTAAACGACCCCATAATTGATAAGTAAAGGAAAAGAAGAGTACCGCCTTATACATATTTATGAGATCCTAAAATTGCTACGGGACCATGCGAACGGGAGCACTTGCGCCCATCGCCGTCTCATTATGTTTTTAGGGTTCCTTTGTTATCGCCACTTTGATGTCTGTTACAGAAATCGGCAGAATGATTTCCTTTAGTTTGCATGATTTCGAAGTTTGGGGATTAAATTGTGAGTGGAAAATTGTGTGTACGAGTTCTGCTTTTTGGGGTATTTTGTTTTGAAAGTATATTTTTGTGCGCTGTATGAGAGTTAAGTAGAACCAATGTTCTTTTTTTTGGAGTGTTTTGTACAGATTTGGATCGATTTGTCTTAAAATATAATTGTAAATAAGGTGAAAATGATAACGTGTTAGAATATATAAAAAAAATTAATAATTCTAAATATTTTTATTTCACTTAGGCCTACATGGGCACTTATAAAACGTCAGAAGCTAGTGCACGGTTCCAAATTGGTCGTTTCCTATGGAGAAGAACCGGCAAGAATATGTTTTAGGTCTTTCAAACATTGTACATTTTTCATCACACTAACATTATTTTTTAGCGTCTAGTGGTGAAAAATAGACAAAAGTAAATTCCTGGACAATTTGGTCTTACACATCAAAGTTGTACTACAGCTACAATATCGTTCTCACATACAAATATATATGTATAATTCTACATTAAACTAATAATTGTGGTTACATACAATATTAAAACTATATATAGCTTTAAAATAGTGTCCGTGGAGTTCCTTGTACGTTCTTCTCCATAAACATCTAAGCTTAACGTGCAAACTGCTTGACCTTTTTTTTGATTGACCGACTTTGACCTCTGAGAAGTACCTACTTGTAAATGGTTTAATTGTTGAAATAAATGCTTCTATTTATTTATTTTTTCGATGTTTCAGGGTTGTGCTGAAGCTGTGCGATCGTTTGAAAGAGTTACTGAGGCCTGGGAACGCAAAGCAAAAGTCAGACATTCCCTCTCGCTCCACTCAAAGTGGGAAGAGTTATTTGACGATTTCTCACCGAGAAAAAAAAATTGTTTTATGCTGAACTTGGTGTTTACCAACAAAAAACCACACAGCATCTTAACAGTCCCTACTCCCACCATCCTCCTACATAAAACGAGTTTATAAACGCTGTATCCAACGATGCGTTCAAAAACCACAATAAACGGCAACTTTATAGGTAAACAAGCACGCGACACTCAACTTGCCTCTCTTTACGACAATAATCCATTGTTGAACGTTTTCTTTGCCCGCTTTATAATCCACACTCGTTTTTGAACGCGCTAAATGAAACGTTTAGCGACGTTCTTATTTTGAATTGTTGGGACGATATACGATAATGTGGTTTAGAGTTTTGGCATGTCGCAGTGGAGGGTTATTTTTTTTTAAATGATGGTATAAATAGTAGAATATAGATAAAACTTTTTAAATAGATTTTATTGAGATTGTATTGTGTGGTACAACAATAACAGACCCATTTTTCCAGGTTGCCTAGAAGAGATCGCGGAATGCGATAAGCCCGCCCTGTATGTTGTACATGTATTTTTTAATGTTTACATACAAACTATCTATTTATTGTTATCAAATAAAGGTTGCGCACTGCGATAATACAAAAATATACATAGTCAAAAATTAATTACATTTTTTGTAAATATAAAGTTGCGTGAAAAATAAAATTATGTCCTAGCCCAGTTTATGTGTTATAGATTTTTGGAGCTTAATAATATTAGATTAAGGTGTTTAGTCCCTTGAACATCTGGCTGGAGCTAAATGCACACATACTCGTGCGCCGGTATAGAGTCCTGCTTTGCAAAATATTAATTGATTTACATATGCTATGTACATTCTGAAGAACACTTAACCAGCATTTTTTTCGCATAAATATATTTCTAAACTTTAAAGCCTTTTGAAAGCAGTTGGGAAAACAAGCGAAAAAATATCGTGATGTTAATTTTTTTTTGGCGAAAGTATTAGTCACAAGAAAAAGTCCTATGTTAATAATGTTCTATATGAATCTATAATATTTTTTTTTCAACTCTATTAACCCAGCCGTTAACGAGGAGTAGGCTTCAGAAAGTCACTATTTGATGGCCCTGCCCCCCTAGCCAAGTTGCAAACGATAAACGTGAACGCTTAGTAATCTCCAATAGATTTTCAACTTTATACCTAAGAGCATAAAGTTGAAAATCTATTAAAGACTACTGAGCGTTTGCGACCGGAACGAACGAAAACACTATGTAATCTTCAATAGATTTTCAACTTTATATCCAATAACATAAAGTTGAAAACCTATTAAAGACTACTGAGAGTTTACGTTTATCGTTTGTGACTTGGCTAGGGGGCAGTTCGGGAGGCGGCCAACTCGAGGTATATTTCTATACAACCGCTTTTACGTGATTATGATGTTATTACACATCTTTCTATAGATATTTTGGATACACAGTTATCTTGTGGATATTATCTAGGCTTCTATAGAAATCAAAATATAAATTTGTGTAAAACTAATCTAGTAAAGACCTCTGAAAATCTGCTATTTGACGTGAGCTTTTGCCCTCCATAATGTACTCTTAAATTAAAAATATACAAAAGTACATCCACAGAAACCTGGCACATTTAATCGTGATTCTGTATGATTTCAATTTTTCTGAAAAACTTTTTAACACGTATTTCCTGGAACAAGTTTTGTAAAATATTCGAGTAAATCACGGAATTACCGAATGCCAACAGAGTTTTTAGGCGTTATCTCCCTTTTTTCGCATTGCTTCTTCATCAAACATCGCGTTAGATTGTGTTAGATGAAGCAACAAGCTTTTAAACCATGCTCGAAGTTGACGATAGGCGAATGGAAAAGGACCCTCTTAAGGTTGTGTCTTTATTTTAGTGATTATATTTTTAGTTCACAGCAGAGACTTTTCAAAAAAAATAGATGAAATTAAGTGGATTATATGTATAAGCCTCATCAGAAGGCTCACAGTCACCCAAAAGGGCAATAGAAAGGGCTATGCTGGGATTTTCCGTGCGTGATCGAATCAGAAATGAAGATATCCGCAGGAGATCCAAGCTTGCCGACATAGCACGAAGAATCGCCAAACTTAAGTGGCAATAGGCATGACATTGCTCGCAGAACACATGGCCGTTGGGGCCAAAAGGTTCTGGAGTGGCGACCGCGTACCGGAAGACGCAATGTTGGAAGGCCCCCTACAAAATGGACCGATGACCTGGTTGCGGGAATCCGATGTATGCGAGACGCACAGGACCGTTCATTGTGGCGACATTTGGGGAGGCCTATGTCCAGCAGTGGACGTCTATCGGCTGAAATGATGATGATGATGATGATGTATGATAAAATACCCAGAAGGAACATATATAGCCTCCAGTAGATTATAAAATTGATACACAACTACAGTTTACAATTAAACCCAGAACCAACCAGTAAACACACAGACTGAGACTGAAACAGAGTACAAAACAGTTTCATTCAAGCTTTTAATTCGCTGTACTATAAATACCATTCAACGACATGGCAAACGTGACCAACTCACTGTACAAACTGAAATATTAAGGCCATGAAGACTTAAAACGCGGTCGCTATTGGACGGAATTTATGCATTTTGATACTTTACTGGGCTTATGATTTATTTTAATAATGTAGTTTTAGGTTCAGCCACTAAAATAGTACCTAATTATGGACATTCAAAGTCAAAAATGGTAGCAATGATGCGTTTCAGAAAAAAATACAAGCTTTCAGCAATATGTTTATTTATTTTGACAGGCCTGTTGGTCTAATGGTTAGTGGCCCTTACTGCTATGCTGGAGGTCGTGGGTTCGATTCCCACCCAGGACAAATGGTTGTGTGATGAGCACGATCATTTGTTCTGTGTCTGGATGTAATTTATCTATATATGTGTGTATTTAAAAATATATAAGTATGTTTATCAGTTGTCTAGTACTCATAACACAAGCTCTGCTTAGCTTGGGACTAGGCCGCGTTGTGTGTTAGTTGTGGAATATTATTATTATTATCTTATTATTATTTATGTACACACAAATGTACAAAAGAAGAAAGGCATCTTATTATAAAAAAATGTACAAAGGTTTTGGTTCTTTGTCATAGTACTTTTTTTGCAATCCTTTACTGTCCCACGGGTAAAAACCTTAGAGTACTATAGATTTTAAAATTAATTCAATTAACATATCGATTGTGGACTGGCAACCGATCTATCTAATTTTTTTGAAGATTTCACTTTTAATACCATTTTACACTATTTAATACTTCGCAGCGTTGCTAAAAATCCCATCTCAAATACATCTAAGTATTTTGCAATAGTTTTGGCCAAAAATACAAGCTATTATTGTAGTATTTGACTCATGTCTCCGCCTTAACAACAACGGCAGTTATAAGTAGTAGATACTTAATGAATGAACTCATATCAATTCGTATGAGACGACTTGGCACCACATGTCAATGGTTGGCTTCCGTTCATTTGTTTTGCTTTTATTACGTCATTTCCTATTGAAGATGATTTGTAGGTTTTGGTAAATAAATAAAATACAAGTCGTTAACAAGGCCTTGAGAGATCAGTTGAAAAAAAAATACCGAAGTCGATATTAAAATTGTTTTATACATTATTATTTATTAGCATAGCATAATAGTGTCACGATGTGCCATAATCTGCCTTTTAATGTTCTCACTGCTGGGACTCAGGCCTCCTCTCTATAGGAGAGGGAATGGGCCGTAATCCACCACGCGGGCCCAGTGCGGGTTGGTGAATGTCACATGTCTTCGAATTCATTATTTATTTATTTAGTACAGCAAAAATACGTTAATCTTATCACTCTATCTTCTTACAGAACCGCAGACTTTCTAATAATATCCATGTCTGACTGTGGAAGAGCTGCCAAGGTTGCCAATTTTTCGAAAAAGTTTTCGCGGACCTTAAACATAAAGGGCATCTAAAGGAACACAGGTGGATTTTAGATAGTAAATTTCAGACTCAAACTGACTAAAATCCTCTCTGAGTGGAGAGGGTGGGATTGTTAGCACAGCTCGCATCACCCAAAGCGGGAGAAGTTATTCAATGATTTTACATAAAAAAGGCTTAGGGAGAGAGTCAACACGATATAAAAAACAAAAATGCATATAGGCCAAAGGAGACCGCTAGTATAGTCTAAAATAAACAGTCAATTTTAATTCAAAAAGAAAAAGGTACAGTCGACTCTCGTTCATTCTAACCTGTGATAATTCGAACCTGTCTATAATTCAAAGTTATCACAAGTTCCCCAAAACATCTATTTATATTTCGAACTAAATCAATACATTTTTATGCACTTGGTAATTCGAACGAAAAAAATCATCGCTACGTAACAAAACGACGCGTTAATTCGAACTCATCGACGTCAAATACTCGACAATTCAAGAAAGATTACAGAACTTGCAGAGGTATGTAGTACATTTTGAGACAAATTCAAACTTGTATCATCGCACACGAGCCTTTGTTTTTTTAATGATTAGTTTGACACACACTTCCGCACGTACTGCTTTGTTTAGTTAAGTTTCAGTTACTTTTACTCTCGTTTCGAACCATTTGATATTTCGAACACTCGATAATTCGGAATACCTATTTTAAAAGTCCCTCGAGTTTCGAATTAACGAGAGTCGACTGTAAATGTTACAAACAATGCTACCGAATTGTCACGAGGTTAAACTTTTGCATTTCAAGTTTTTCTACATACAAAGGAATAATAATATCTGCTAATTCTTCTCAAAGCCAACTAACAATAAGCAGTAGTTACTGAGTAATTTATATAAATGGTTCATAGCGTGCACGCAGTATATGTTCCATGGAATATGTTTTATATCTGTTGAGCCGTCCATTCATGAGCTTCTTTTTAATGACACAAGTGTATAGTCTTATGAATGATTAGACGGAGCAGAGACTGAAATGAAGTGACATTTCCTTAGCGCTAACGATTATCGAAGAGTCAATAATACCACCACTACCCATATGTACTAAGCGTTTCGGGAACACATTCATTATGCGTACGCGTAGCTACGGAGTGGAATCCCCTGCCGGAATCTGTGCTTCCTGATCGCTACAACTTAGGGGTCTTTAAGTCAAGAGTGAATAGGTTACTTCTAAGCAAGTGTGCTCCATGGTCGGCCACATCATCGCTTAACATCAGGTGAGATAGTGGTTAAACGCGAGCCTATCAATAATAAAAAATAAAATAATATCACAAACAGCGCTACCGAAATGTCATGTCTATCATTGACGTTGATTTATAATCTACATCAAAGGAATAATAATATTAACTAATTCTACTCAAAGCCAACTAACAATAAGCGATAGTTACTGAGTAATTCATATAATGGTTCATAGCGTGCACGCAGTACATGTTCCAAGGAATATATTTTATATCTGTTGAGCCGTCCATTCATGAGCTTCTTTTTAATGACACAAGTGTATAGTCTTATGAATGATTAGACAGAGCGGAGACTTAGACGAAGTGACATTTCCTTAGCGATAACGATTATCGAAATGTCAAGAATGTGTGATTAACCACAAACAGTTGAGTCTTCTTCAGTTTTCACGGTGACTCCTAAATATGAATTAATAAATTATAGAAATCATATTCTGTTAGATATGTTAATTTTCAAAAACCATTGTCTTATAAATTTAATTAAAGAAAATCTAGTATTGATAAAAATATTCAGTACAATGTAAGTACTGATTGTACAAGGTGGACCAACGACCTGGTGAGAGTCGCAGGAGTGCGATGTATGCGAGACGCAGAAGATCAGTCGTTGTGGCGACGCTTGGGGGAGGCCTATGTCCAACAGTGGATGTCTTTCGGCTGAAATGATGATGATGATGATGAAGTACTGAATAACAGTGATATAAGTATGCATGTGTTATTTGCTGTAACTTCAGAAGAAGAAAAGAATTTGTTTTTTTTTTATTTAAGTTGAACAATTTGAAATTCACAAGAAAATAATAATAAACTGACCATGATATTTATAGTGGACATATTGAACCCACAAGCAATCTAACTAAAAAAAAAATGCAGTTTATGAGAAATGAGTATTAAAGTATTCAAATTTTGTTTATAGTGTTAATACGAGTAAATGTTAATGTATCACGTTTGTATTTCTTTCTTACTCATAATTCAGGCTCTTTGTCACTACAGGGTGAAATACATTTCTGCGCGTAAGAGTTGGTGAAAGAGTTATGGTGGCCCTAGAACACAAAGGGCAAATAAAATAACACACACATAGGGTTTTAGTCAATAAATCTTTGATACGCTTTTTCATTCTACCCTTAGTGGGGGAAAAATACTAAGGTCCTGGCAAAAATTTAATCACTTATTCTTTTGATCACGATTTGTGTCTCTTCTATCCATTCTTAACTCTATGCTCAATAGTGTGAAACACTTGTAGCAGTTCCAGATCATTAGCGTCGCGAACATGTGTCGACTTATCGGTACAGACAGACAGACGGCGCGAATCACTCATTATGTAACTGAGGAATACTTTGTTTAAATATGGCATGAAATACAGAAAATCATCTCTCTAACCTTTTCTCAACTAGCTTAGGGTCGGCTTCCAATCTAACTGGATGCATTTGAATACCCGCGTTTTCACCGAGCGACTGCCTAATAACGGCCCGTTCACGACCTTGCCGCTGTGAGCGGTAGCTAAGCGCGGGGCGGCGAGCGGTAAGAACAAAAGTATGAAAATGTTTGAAGCTTGCCACGAGACGCCGCTCATAGCGCCGCGCGCCCGCTTACCGATGCCGCCCCGCTCGGCGCACCGCTCGCCGCTAGACTGTAGTCGAGAACAGGCAGTAACAGACCTCCACAACATAGTTACTGGGCAACAAGATATTTGTTGGGAATCGAACCCAACACATCGATAACAGGGTCTGCACGCGTAAGCGGCGCGTGTGCTTCCATCATCAGCAGCAGCAATGGAGAAGCGGGTGACTTGTCCGTCGCACCGTGGATACTCGCTTCCACGGACACCAGCACGACGGACGACACCTTTCGAATCTACTTAGTTAATTATTGTTTATCCGGGGACGTTGTATTTTCAAATGTTTATTAGCATAGCATAGCATAGTCGGCCTTATAATGTTCCCACTGTTGGGACTCAGGCCTCCTCTCTAGGAGAGGGAATGGGCCGTAATCCACCACGCGAGCCCAGTGCGGGTTGGTGGATGTCACATGTCTTCGAATTTTTGGTTCTAGGACATGCCGGTTTCCTCACGATGTTTTCCTTCACCGTTTTGAGAGCAGTGGTGATGAAATAAATTACACAAAGTAATGCGCCTGGCTGGGTTTGAACCCGCGACCTACAACTCGTAAGTCGGGGCCGTTACCACTCGGCCACCACTGCTCTCTAAAAAAAAAAATGTTTATTACAACAACAATATACCAATCGGTTATAGAAACACACTCCTGCGGGGCTATTGCGTAACTCTGTTGACAGTTCAAGTGATGATCACTTGTTAATAATGTGCATCATTGAACTGTCAAACAGCTAATTTCGTATTGCCTATTTTCAGTGTCCAACTGCAGTGACGTCATTAGCCACTGGTGCCTTTGATAGCCACCGTAACACGTTTTGACAGATGTTATTGTATCGATAATTTTAAAATTGCGATTGTCTAAGCTTTTGAAGCTGTATAATAGTCGATAAAATTTTAGAGTGGTCACAATAGGCACCGTAAATTTTTATAATTCACCATATTTTCACCGCAGTTTGTTAGTCACTTGTGATATACGTAATACCAATTTTATGAAATTGTCAGTTGACAACTAAATTCAGTGTGCAACGAATGCCAGTTATTGAAACAAGTTAGCCAATAGCCCCCCAGTCCACTTTATTTTCAACCTAACCTTAACAATACTCCTTGGATAGACTTATGGTCAGACTTTTTGGCATCTGACTGTCAAAGATCACGAATGACAAACGGGACCGACGGTTTTACGTGCTTTCCGAGACACGGGGTGTCAATAATGTCCTAGGTAAACTTGGAATAGTACATATGAATTGAAAAATTCACAATGGTACTTGCCCAATTTCGAATCCACAACCACATGCTTGAGAGGTGAGTGCCTTAACCACTGGGTCATCACGACACTTTAAGAAAGATAGACAGTAGCTGAAAAAAATATTGGTTTATTGCACCACACCTCGAAATGCCCGGAGGACAAGGTGGAGCATACGGTAGAGGTGTGCCCCGCCTGGGCAGAGCACCGCCGTGTCCTCGTGGGGGCGATCGGCGGCGGCGATCTCTCGCGCCGTGCCTTGGTACAGGCCATGGTCCGGAGCGAGGAGGAGTGGCAGGCGATCGCCTTCTTCTGCGAAACAGTAATGCCAGCAAAGGAGGAGGCCGCACTCGTGAGGCAACAGTCGTCACGCCTCAGCCGCCGCAGGGATTCCGGTCTCGTCTTCCGGCCGCCGTAGGCGCGGGCTTGTGGACGGCAAGCAATGGGTAGCTCGCCGTCTGACCGTCCGGTAACCGTCCGGACCGAGCCCAAGTCGTCGACGACGCGTACTGTTCCACGCGCGCCTCAAGGAGATGTCAGCAAACCGTAGGGCCCCAGCAGGGTCGAAGCCTACTGGGGCCAAGGGTCGAAAGGCAACGAAGGAACAGGAGAGGATTTTTAGTCAGTAAAAGTCTGACACTATCTCGCGCTCCGCCCAAGAGCGGGGGATGTCATTAGATGATTTTCCCACTGAAAAAAAAACACACTTCGAGATCTAAATAAGCCTACTTCTGCTGTATCTTTACGATTTATGAGTTGCTGATGATTCGGACACAATATATTCGGACACCACCAAATTTATTGAAGCTGTTTAGTACCGACAGAAGTTTAGAAAAAAAGATTTAAATGTGCTAATTCGACTAAAGTGTCCGAACATATTGTGTCCGAATCGGCAGTCAGCCCGATTTATTTTGTGAAAAACCAATCCAGTAAATACCTCTGAAAATGTGCTACTTTGCGTAAACTTTGGCCCTTCATAATGTACCCATATATTAAAAAGTAAAGAAAACATTATAGAAACCTTACAAAAATCGAGATTATGAAGAATAAAAATATTTTACAAAATCATTTTTAGGGTTTTTTAAAAAACACGTATTTCCTGGAACACGTTTTGTGAAATATTCGAGTGAGTGACGGAAACATCGAATGCCCACAGAGCATTCAGGCATTATCTCTCTTTTTTTGCAATACGATCCAACGCAATGATAAAAAGTTATCAAACATTGCGTTGGCGCAAGCTTTTAAACCATAATCACGTTGGCGATGACGGATCAGAAAGTTTCCTCTTATGATGGACATGGCAAAATAAGTTTCTTTAGAACTTTCAGTGCCAAAGACCTAGCTTAAATGGACCGTATTTGTTTAACCAGCAATAACTACGTCAGTAAGAAATGACTCGGAAGGCAGATTGTGGTCAGACGAACGAATTATTGTCGCGGGGATATTCTGAAAAGGAAATCCGTAGTCCTAGAACGCAGCAGCTAATCGTAGGGGCCCAGCAGGTTCGAAGCCTACTGGGGCCACGGGTAGTGTGAAAGTGAAACCCGGGGACCTGGGACGAAGGCAAAGAAGGAACAGGAGTGGGTTTTTAGTCAGTAAAAGTCTGACACTATCTCCCGCTCCGCCCAAGGGAGGGATTTGTCATTAGATGATTATCCCACCTAAAAAAAGAAAAAAAGTCCTAAAACGCAAAGGGCAGCTTAAAAGCTGAATGACATAGGTGTGGTTTTAGTCAGTAAAAGTCTGATACGCTCTCCCGCTCCACCCAGACCGGGAGAAGACATTAGTTGATATCCCACCTCAAAAAAAAAACGAACGAATTATTGTATGTTCATAACACCGAAAGTATTAAAATAGACACAGAAATCTAACATTAATCAAACCAAATCATCACTCTGTGGGGGTTCCACAGAGCATCTAATTAACCAAAATTAATCTATCAACGTTTATAAATATTTATCAAAACTAACAAAAAAAAAAATCACATAATAAAAATTGTGAAGAAAAAAAACCTGGCCAAGTGCGAGTTGGTTTAACACACGAAGGGTTTCGGAATACAATATAAGAATTGCGCAAATAAAAAAATCGCCGACAAAATAATCTTTTTAGTATGGGGACCCCTTTTATTGTATAACTTTATTTTAATTGTTGTTGTGGTGGCAATAAAAATACACATTCTGTGAATATTTCAACTCTCTACCTCTTACGGTTTATGAGATACAGCCCGCGGGCAGACGGACGGACAGACAGACAACAATATTAATGAATTCAAAAACAAACTCTTTAAGCTACTCAATGACAAAATTTATTATTTATTTAAAGAGTATCTGGATAACTAATTTTTATAATTTTTATTATTTTTTAAATTGTTTTATTATTTTTATATAAATTATTTCTATTGACGTTCATTCATTTTTATTGACATTCTGTATTTTTATTTTATTTTATTTTGTTGTGACCTTTTTCCTATTTATGACAATTTTATTTTGCTTATTAATATGACAAACAGTTTTGTTTTTTGACAATTGTTTAAATTATCATTTAAAAAAAATCTTTAGTGCTTCATCGTCGACCGCATCGTCGCTTTCCATCAGGTGAGACAGCGGTCAAGCGCGAACCTAACAAGAATAAAAAAAAAAGGTGCATTCTGTACTTGACCAAATTTTGTATGCCTATCGGCATGGACTGGATAGTCAACATAATATTATGTATGTATATTGAAAACACCTGTAATCACCTGTGTTCAAAATAAATCATTTAAATTTGAATAATAGGGCCCGTTGGCACCCTTCGAGTACGGAACCACAAAAGTTGTGTTGAAATAAAAAAAAACTTAAACTTACAAGAAGCGACACATGTTCAAGACTTAACCCTGTAAAGGCAACATGTCGTACAGAGATTAATTCCATTAAAAGCAATAGAATTATTCGCACATGTAAATAATAACGCACAGGAAGTCTGGGGGACATGTGGTGGGGTGTCGATGACCCCGCTAGAACATCTAGACTTGTGTAATTGCTAGCTTTAATTTGAGCCGTTGTGCTTAGTGTTTCATTCGGTTTTGATTTTTTTTTACTTTTACATCAATGAAAACATATAAAGGTACTTTTTAAGGATTTTTTCTAGATGTGATTGTGTCAAATAGTAATTCAAATTTATTGAACTCAGATTGAAACAGAATTCAGAATGGTTTTTTTCTGGTAATTTGAGTTTTCTAAATATGAATTTGAATGGAATTAAACCATAAAAACTTATATCCACAATAAAAAAAATCATAAGTAAAATAATGTAATGAAAAGAGATTATTTGGAAATACATTTTTTGACACACACTGAAAAGACACACTATCAAAGTGACAAAAAAAAAACAAAGTAAAATATAGAAAATGTTTTCTAATCAATAAACAGAAAAAATATTTTCTTAAAATATATTTTTTATGATTGTCATTATTTTTCATACTACAGTCTTGTTTGTTTAGTTAAATCGGGTTTAGTTTATAGACTTACAGAATTTTTAGGTTCCAATGTTTTTATAGCACGAATAAAGTTTTATGTCAATATAAAAGTATTCAAAGACATTAAACATTACTTTTATTATCTTGAATTTCTAAAAAATTGTTTATAATAGGTACAGAATTATTTAAGACAGCACCTTTGTCATCATTAGGAACATGACATGTGTGGTAAAAGCCTTGCTTCCCTGCTTCCACTTTTCTCTTTTCGTTAGCCACATCAGGCCAAAAAAATGTAAAATAAAGTAATATTTTTTATTTTTTTTTACTGTTATGAAGGTTGTAATTGTTATTAATTAAATTATTTCACTATTTTGGTGTACAAAAAAGTTTTTCTATTTTTTTCCTTTAGGCAGAAGCCCAACTTGTCACGCCATCTCCTTTGGGCCTATCGAGTCGCCCGGTTCCTATTGTTTGGGGCCCAGTCAGCGGTTAGCTTCGCCCAATTTTGTTGCACAGCAGATTTGTTATTAATACACAATTTTTATTTTTATTCAAAGCTTTGTTTTGATTGGATTTAAGTGGCATACATTTGAAATTCCTAAACGACACATTTTTATAACATAATAAATTAATATAACAATGTTAATAACAACCCTAAAACAGCGCAGCGGCCCAAAAATAACCCTACAAATTCTACCGGACAAATTCGTCTCTAATTTGTTCACCTACCCGCTGCAAAAAGATAAAATTGTTCCTACTAATGTCACATCTAGATGCAAATTGTTTCGGCCCAGGGGTATTTATTTTAATTCTAATTTCCCGCGGTAAATACCGCAAGGGAAACCGCTCAGCCGCTTCTCCGCTTGATCGTCGAAACTTTTCCTTTTTACACTTTTATTAAAGTCCTGTTAAAGTGACGTTCCGAGTACGCTTTTAGGTTAAATTGCTTGTAAATGTCGTTGGGAAAAGATATTGACGGCATTTTTTGGATTATTTTTTAAGTTTATGTTTGAAAAAAAATTAGAGGCTGAATTTCTACTCCTTTTGAACTCCAAAAGTTATTTAGTTACTACTTAACACACTGTCTCTTCAGGTGTCTCTACAATTTTAACTTTTTTTTTGACGTTGACAGGAGGATATGAAAGAAAAAAACGTGTTGCGACAGGCTCAAGGATCATTGACTATAGGCAAGAAGATGTACTGACTCTGACTCCTCTTCTGTACGAACTAAAGTATTTATCGAAATTATGTTATCTTTGGAAAAGACAAAACAAGATTTTAAAGACCATAAATATTGTGGTAAAGAACGGCCATGTTGCTGCTAAAAGACAGCAGCTATTCCGTCACTGCATCGCTCTAATTTCAAGATGTTAATGTCTTAGAAAGAAGTTAGTTGCGACAAAAGTTACTCCTTTACTTTCAACGCTGCAGGAAAAACTACTGCTTTGAGGACAGTTAATTGTTGCTGAAGTTAGGAGAATAGGTATTTTTAAGATATTTTAAGGTATTTTTAATTTGATCAATTATTCAGAACAGTTCTTGAAAAGACTCGCAAAAGGTTTTTACGAAGAAGAGGGATGGTATTCTAGGCCAAAGAAATAAAAATTGCAAAAAAATCATGAGTTTCACTAATAATTTATTGTTATTTTTTTTATTGAAAATATCCTTCTATTTCTATGCTCTAGCGTACCTCTAGGCACCACAATAAAAAAATATAAAATTTTTATTTGTGTACTTTAAATATAAATATAAATGACACAGTATTTTCTTCGTAAAGATTTCTTCCGACTTTCTTACTTTACAGCGCTTCAATTTACTAAAAGCGCTAAATTTACAAACGCCAGTTGAAATAAAATTTTGACTGTGAATTAAAAGTAAACATTAGAACGGGTTATTCTGTAAAACGCCTCTCGTAGGCGAAGTCCAAATGATTTTTGAGAGAACTACCTGCTTGTAGTTAAGCTTTTGGGGTAATTGTGGGGCCATAATAAAAGCGATTCAGATGAAGAATTAAAAAGAATAATAATATTATTAATTTGACTTGTACAATAGTATGAAAAAGAACATAACAAATGTATCCACAACGAAAGGTCCTGTGATGTGTGTGGTGTGGTCCATTCAAAGTTTGATAGGAGAAAAAGCAATTTTTGAGTATAGCATGCCACATGAACTGTTTTATTCCTATTGATGTCTCAGCGGTTGCTCTCGGTTGTCATTCGTAGATCTTTGGTAATCGTTACAGGTAGTCAGATGCCAGAAAGTTTGACCATCAGTCTATCCAAGGAGTATTGTGTTGCCCAGTAACTGGGTGATAGAGGTCTGATATGCAGTATTCAGCCACATCCGAGTTGACTGGAAGTCGACCCCAAGCTGGTTGAGATAAGGCTAGGAGATGATGATAATGCTTGTCAGTCTCAAGGTGGTGGTGGAACGCATTGAGATTAGAGTGCAGTCCTCGACTGGGACTCAGGCTTCCTCTCTAGGAGAGGGAATGGACCGTAATCCACCACGCGGGCCCAGTGCGGGTTGGTGAATGTCACTTATTGTCTGTAGTCTCAAAAAGTTTAGTGGTTGAATTATATACCTACTCACTAAACAAATACACAGAGAGACAGGCCTGTTGAAAGAAAAGAAGAAAGAAAGAAGAAATTCTTTTTTCTTCATAAGTATGTTTATCAGTTGTCTTGTAGGTACCTACTCATAACACAAGCTCTGCTAAGCTTGGAATTGGGACTAGACGACGTTGTGTGATAGTTGTGGAATATATTAGTATTAAATATAAGTGATACGGAAGACAAGGGAGTCAGTATTAGCGTAACAGGTGACAGGACAGAATGGAAGAAAAAAATGTGTTGCGTCGACTCCAAATAACACAGGACAAGGGCAGAAAGATGGTGACGACTATTTGTATATGCTGAAAATATTCCAGTTACAAAAAAAAAAAAGATTTTATTTATCAGGATCTGTCTTTCGCTCCACTGTTTTTAGAGCCTCAGTCGTAATGTTTCGTATTAATTAACTCAGTATAATTAAAGTGGTATGCGCAACACTGGCCCGGTCGCTTCTCCAACGTTTTTTGATCCGGACACCGTGCACAGTTCGTACACGGTTTTACATAGGTAAGGTAGAGGGGGTAAGTTCGTGAAGTTCTGCCGTAATTAGGCTGAAGTACGAAAGTTAGTGTTTAGTTTAATGCGATTAGTAGATAATTTTAGTGTGGGCTCGCTTTTGCAGGGTTAATTTGCATTTGGCTGCAAGGCGGCCTTAATTGTTTTTGGTGATTATTGTAATTATAATAATTATGTAAATCTATATATATAAAAGGAGTCCTGGCTGACATATCAACGCACTGCCGAAACTACTGGGACTAGGAACGTGAAATTTTGCACAAAGCTTCCTTTTATGACGTAGGCGAGCACTAAGAGAGGGTTCTCCAAAATTTACCTCCAAACGGGATCAAACGGGGGTTGAAAGTTTGTATGGAAAAATCTATTTTCATGCGGGCGAAGCCGCTGGCAGAAGCTAGTAGTGTCATAATTCTCTTGGATTATCTTTTTTCTATTTGTCGTTTGCTAAAATAACTTACGTAAAACATTTTACTGAAAAACAAAAACAAAAAACTGGTAGATGCATGTATTCAGCCGTAATCAGTTAGACTGGAAGACGACCCCAAACTAGTTGGAAAAAGGCTAGGGAGGGATGTGAAGAACAAAAATCAAAAACCTATTTACTTTAAATAAACTAACTATGCAATGCAAAATAATAATGTAGACAAAATGTGTAAAAACAAAAACCAGTAAAATTTGTGAATAAAATAAACATAATTTATTTATTAAAACTTTTTGTTCAGTAGTGGTATATAGGTGGAATAATGCAACAAGGCATTCTCTATCACTCAACCTTTGGGTTAAAAAAAAAACTAAATGGTGGCAAGAGTACAACAACAAATAAATTAATATTAAAAATCGAAATTGATATCATTAACATTCATCCTGCTTAAAATACAAATACACGAAAGAAAACACAGAGCGCACACAGTGTCCAGTTGGAAAACGCACCGGGTACCCTTCAAAACGGTAGGGTTAATAAGCTTTTCGTCTTTATAACCCCGTACAAAATTGCTCAGAGTTTCTGACACTCGCTTTTGAGTGGCCATTTACGTAAATGACCCTCAGATATTTTGAATTTTAAACTGTATTAAAATGAGCAAAGGATTGGGAGACCAGGTTGATGGTTTGCGCTAAATTTTATTAGCAAACTGCGGTTGTAAAGGGTTGGTCGTTAAAATCTTAAGTTGGGTAATTAAAAAATAATGAAAAAATATTTTTGTGTATTTTTTTTTTGTCAAGTTGTTGGTTCGTTTTTCTTTTTTTTTTTTTAAATCAAATGACTGTTGTGTAATGATTTGAAATAAGTAAGTACCTATTAACCTAAAATATTTAAGACTAGCAGATACCTGGAGTGTGCTACTACGCTAAAAAAGAAATATTTATTTAGTTTATTTGTTTAAAACAAAAAAGGAAATTTTCATTTTTTTGTTTTAATGTTCTAAAACTATCTTCGCATTATTACCTTTCTAATGAAACCAGTTTGGGGTATATCGTTTCGATGGTTTCAAAGTCTATAACGGATATTATTTTTATTTATGAGTCCGTAGTGTCCCACTGCTGGGCAAAGGCCTCCCTTCCGTTATTCCAAACTTTACTGTCCTGAGCCACTTCTGGCCAATCCTCAAGGTAGGAGTCCAAATCGTCACGCCATCTCCTTCTGGGCCTATCGCGTCGCCGGCTCCTGCTGTTTGGAATCCAGTCAGTGGTTGCCTTCGCCCAATTTAATAATATCTAATAATAATGGACATACGTACCGGAAGACGTTTTTTTTTTTTCCGATGGGAAAATCATCTTATGACATCCCCCGCTCTTGGGCGAGGCGGGAGATAGTGTCAGACTTTTACTGACTAAAAACCCACTCCTGTTCCTTCGTTGCCTTTCGTACCAGGGTCGAGTCTTCCTTTCAGAATCAGACCCTTGGCCCCGGTAGGCAGCGTTGGAAGGCCTACAAGGTGACCGATAACTTGGTAACGGTTGCGGCAGTCCGATGGATGCGAGACGCACAGGACCGTTAATTGTTGCGACACCTGGGGGAGGCCTATGTCCAGCAGTGGACATCTTTCGGCTGAAATGATGATGATGAATGGACATACGAAACGTTTTTGTGATTTATGTATTTACCTATATATAAATTCTTCGGTTATAAGATTTTAACAAAATAACAAGAAAACAAAGATCTAAAAAAAAAGAAATCATAGAAACCTTCCGTCCTAATAAATTCTGATTTCTGACCGCGCCATCTTTTACGACTAAATCCCGAAAATCAAACGTCCGAAGACCGAATTACGAATATTACGATTACGATTTTCATATTCCACGTTTTTTCCCGAGCTCCCCGACTACAATCGAGGGGATGATCAGAATAATGGGATTTAGCTGCGAGATTATGCCAGGATTATTTTGCAGTGAGTACGTAGTAAAAATTTTTCCGTAAAAAGGATCGCCGACATTGTAAAACTAACCCTGTTACTGCTGACGTAAGATTTGAATTTGAATCGGACGTACGGTCGGGAATTTCATTTTGTCCTGAATAAAAATATCCAATACGACGGCTTTGCTTTATCATTGCGAAGTGGAGGTGTAATTAGTTTTCGCAAAGCAAGCTCTGCTTCCTTATTCTGGGATTTACGGTGCCCTTTGTCCCGCATTGTAACATTTTTTTTAAGGAAATAATTTATTTATAAAGTAGGCAGTTTAGGTAAATATGGAGATTTACAATGGGTTTTCAGGCCCGATCCTAATGATTTTAATCGTAACTAACTACAGGAAACACTTAATTAGTCATTATATTTAGGTAGGTGTACCTATCCACATCGTGATAAAACTTTACTTATTTATTTTTTAATGTTTCATTTTTACAAAACAAACATCTTAAAGGAAATATGAATTTAAATAAACTTACATATCACTAATAAAAATGTTTAAAGAAAAAACAAATACATTTATTAATATAGCTCTTTAAAAATATCAATTACATAATCACTCTAATATAATAAAGGCGAAAGTTTGTATGCATGTATGTGTGTGTATGTTTGTCAAAATAAATTTGTTATTACACACAGGCGAAACTGCTGGCGTTCATAAAGCTATTCCAAAAGCAAAACTACTTTATTTTAGTATTAATTTTATTTATATAAAAAAAATATCGCCTCCAATCAGAATAGGTGCGTAGGCGCGTCAGGATTAGCGTTCCGTATTCGGGGCCATTCGCTGTGAAAAATTGAACCTTTCATTGTTTTAAATGTTGGATCGTGACGGCAAGCTTACTGCGTCTGTCCACGGATAATTGTATCATCTTTTGACGAATTCGCGAATTCGCTGCGTTATTAAAACGGATACTGACGATTCGTATTTTCGTTTTCGGTGTTGCTGATTTTTAGCACTCGCAACTCGCAATATAGGGTTAGATGAAAAATTTCGAATCGAAGAAATTATTAAGTGCTTGTGTTGTGAAAATATTTACTTTTTTGATTTGAGTTTATGAAAGTAAGTATTGTGAAGCTTTAAGAAAATAATTTAGAAAGTGTAATGATTTTCACAAAAATGAGAACTTAAAATAACCATAGAATTAAGAAAACTTATTGATTTTTTTAAATATTTCTACTACAAAAATTTGAATTTAAGAGCTAGTTACTCTACTTTAATAAGTATTAAATTATTTTGTTTTAAGTTCATCATCATCATCATTTCAGTCGAAAGTCGTCCACTGTTGGACATAAGCCTACCAAGTGTCGCCACAACAACCAGTACAGTGCGACTTACATCCATCGGATCCATCTATTTACAATTTCATCAAATTCAAATTCTCAATTCAAGAAAGGATTCAACTATTTATCTATCACAAAAAATATGTATTCTAAATTAAATATACTTAATACAGTGAAATCAGTGGCTCTTAATAAACTAGTGCGCCTCACCATCAATGATTGCATCACTGCTTACCATCAGGTGGGATTGCAGTCAAGCGCTGGATATAAAAACAATTAAAAAAAAATCTGATTCAAAAGAGTTCTATTTTTAAAATTGACAAAATTCAACTGTTTTTAACAAGGCAGTACTGAAAAAAAATATCTTCTATTGTGAAGCCATTGTCGACCGCCCGTTATTAATTAACAAGAGGACAAAAGATCGATTCAAAACGACTTTCACTAAGTAATGTCATAAAGAGCTAAATATTCCATCCCTAATTATTTTCAATTGTTTATAAATATTAAATTAATGTTACTTAACATTTTTGAAAATTACGGAATATATAAATTACATACGGCGAGTGAAACTTCAACGGTCCGGACTAAGCGTTTCGCTTCGTCGTTTATACCGCGTACATCGAAGGACTGGAACAATTTGCCTGCTGCGGTCTTCCCGTCCAACTATAATTTAGGTGTCTTCAAGGCTAAAATGAATAGGCTCTTAATAAACTAGTGCGCCTCACCATCAATGATTGCATCGCTGCTTACCATCAGGTGGGATCGCAGTCAAGCACTGGTTTATATGAATTAAAAAAAAAAGAAAAAAAAAACATACATATTTAAATAATTACGAATAATTAAATAAAATTAATTATTTTTTATAAAAAAAGTATTTAATCAGTTTTTTTTTATAATTAATAAAAACACCAAGTCAATTTGTATAAAAAAATACCACAAAAGTGTTTATGAAAAGAAAGAGACATAAAAAAAATTTCAGTAGTTCTTTTTTTTTCAATTTAGAAATTAGTTTGATTTATTCATACACTATAACAATACCGCTAAAAAAAATAGACACACCTCTCCATTCATATCAATATCCACATACTTATACGCGCGAACGCTAAATTTTTTTCCAGCGAAAAATTGCTCGCGTATAAATGCATCGGTAGAACAATAAAATCCATCACGAATCATATTATTGTGTTACCTATACAAAGTGATTGTCACTCGGGGCACATGGCGGCCTGCGACGCCCGAGGCGGGGCTTACCACACCACGCCCACAGAAAAACGGCTCAAGCGATAAGGTCGAAATCACTATGGAGATTCTAGAGATTTTCGGCTTTACAGAACAGAAAGCCGCGAGAGCGCGCCGCGAGTGTGTGTCTGCCTTAAAACATAGTCGCCACCCGCGCCGGGCGCACGCTCGCCGTTCCAAATCCGAACTCGAATTTTTAAATTCGGTATTCCAAATTCTGGTCTTTTGAGCCAAAGACGGCCGGTTAGATTTTGAAAATATTTACGTTTTATCGGTTTTTTGAGTGTTATGCGTCGGAGGCCATAATTTTTTTTTGACAATGGAAGTAAGTGCGATGCCTCCGATGCCCCTGGACTTCTCTATGGTGAGGAATGGAAGTGGTACACCTGGTTCACTACGGGAGGGATCCCCAAGGCCTGTCTCCAACAGCGCGTTCAGAGTTGTCACCCCGAAAGGTAGGAAAAACTATTTTTTAGGCGAGAAAATTTGTTTTGTTTTTGTTTTGATTTTTTGGTTAGGATTTTATGTGATTGCAAGTGAAAATTTACTGGTAATAGCAAGGCAGTTTCTTTAAAACCTTCTTGATTTGCAATTTGATTTTTGATTTGATGCAGTCAAAATTGTACGGCTAGTATTAAAAACGTTGTTCTGAAAATCTGTTTACTTTTACTGCTGTCTTCTTTGCCGTATTGTTTTATTAGTAAACTACAATAGTACTACTTAAACGATCAAGTAATTGGAATAGTTTCATTTAATGTTAGCATACTTCATTATTTGTTACAATTATGCATAGATAATTCTGTTGTAACTTAATAGTGGCAACTAAGTTTCAAAACATAGGTTTTTATAACTTACATTATTTAATTCACACTTTAAATTCCAATTTTCTTTGCTTGAGTTACGGAAAATAAGAGTTTTTCTCAGAAAATTAATCTTTGTAAGTATAAGTTGTATTAGCAATCAAGAAAAATACTTAAGTCCATTTTGATCAGATTCTAATTAGCTTTTCTATGAATAAAATAACATCTAAATAGAACTACGGAATAATCCTGGTATTATTATTTGAAGTAAGTTTTTATAAAGTAATAAAGTATAAGGCAGGCAATAAAAAATAAAATAAAAATAGATAAGTGGGTACTTAGTTCCTTTTTTTGAATTCACTGCATATTCGATAAAAATTAAGAAAATATATAAGAATTATTTACACCATATTTTTTTTATTGCTAATATTATACATAAATCCACTCGGCCAAGTCAGCCAATAAACGTAGACCTATTCGTTAATTCTAGTCCAATAAACAACATTTTATTGGACTAGAATTAACGAATAGACTTCTTCAGATTAGACTTCTTGGTGGTATTCCAGTAAATAGTTCAAAAGTATTCATAACTTTATCAAATATTTTAAAATACTTAAGTATGAAATAGGAGCAAGACAGTAACTTTTGAATTTATGTTAAAATTTACTTTTATCTTTTTATTTTATTTTAATTTATTGATGCCTTTTATTGGTGCAAAAGACTTTGTGGTCTTTTTATTTGTTTGAAATTCTATCCTGACTTGATCAGCCGGTTGATCTATTATATTATTTCCAGCAAACAATTTTATGGATAAAAGGACCAATTTCAAATTGGCGTTCTATTAAAAGTGATCCAATTTCTCTATGATCACATAATCAATACAACTGTCAAAGGGAACTTAACTGTCACCCCTCGACCCCTGACAAATGACACCCGACCACTATTATTATGAAATTATTGGGTGCAGCTATACTTTTAATTAAGTTATAACTTGACCTATTGGGAATTCAGACAGTACCTACATGTATTTGGTTGTAAATCTGGGAAGTTTATATTCCTGTGTTTGTAGCATGCATTATTGATCTATACTTAATATTATAATAGTAATAATATCTATATTATTTTATTGAGCTAATAACTTCGAATTACACACAAGAGTTAAACAATCTATAAATTATAGGTACATAATAATCTGGGATCAAAATCTTGTGAGTATAAGATTGTTGTGGTATCTTAATCAATGGGCAGACAATTAATAGATAGTTAGTTGAGATCGACTAGAGCAGTGGTGGCCCAGTGGTAACGGCCCCGACTTACGAGTTCGCGGGTTCAAACCCAGCCAGGCGCATTACTTTGTGTAATTTATTTCATCACCACTGCTCTCAAAACGGTGAAGGAAAACATCGTTAGGAAACCGGCATGTCCGAGAACCAAAAATTCGAGGACATATTGTGACATCCACCAACTCGCACTGGCCCCGCGTGGTGGATTACAGCCCATTCCCTCTCCTAGAGAGGAAGCCTGAGTCCCAACAGTGGGAACATTATAAGGCTGACTATGTTATGCTATGCTAGTTGAGACCTTAGAATCCCAAACTAGGCAAAAAATGCCTGCAATTTGGGAGTCCTTTGGCTCCTTTTAGAAAACAATGTCTTACTTACACATATTTTATAAATGTATCATATTCTATACTTTTTTTTTCTTTTGTATCAATAAAATAAGCTAAACACCTTTTTTTCAAATTGAGAATTCAGTTCCCAAATTCAATTTCTCAATACAGAAACTAAGGATATGTCATTTGAAATGACATTATTATATTGAAAGAATTTGTTAAAACCACTTTATTTGTAGAAGTAACAGAAAAAAGGCCATTAGATTAATTTAAATCCCAATGGGTCACAATCGGGTTAAAGGTTTCTTTAAACTAGATTTTCAAAAAGAAATATATAAAATCAGGATAAAACAATAAAAACAGTTTTGAATTCAGGTGTTACTAGCTTACTAGCCATTGCCACCAGCTTTGCCCGCGTGAAAATAGAAATTTATCCTAATGGAACATATGTAGGTACTCCCTGATAAAAATATCTCATATCTTTTTCAAAGACATGGTCTCCTTCTCTTCCTTGCATCGTATTCCTCAATGCTGAGGATCGTGAACGAGTGCTTCATCACTTTAACTTTTATGATATTCCTCCATCTTTTCCTGTCTCTGGCGGTGTGAAAGACATTGTATACGGTAGAGTCAAGAGCGGTGCGGTTCTTGTCGGACCAATGTATTGGGCTGCGCCCACGAGGCCTTTTCCTATCCAATTTACCTGTCACAATGAGCCTTTCGAGGTTTCCACCATCTTTCCTCGCAATGTGACCGATGTGACCGAAGTATTGCAAAACCTTGCGAAGACACTCGGACGACAGCCGTGAGGAGATTTTAAGTTCTTGTAAAATGGATAGGTTGGTCCGAAATGCTGTCCGAGGGATACGAAGCATTCTTCTCCAGCACCACATCTCAAATGCGTTTGCGGTCTGCAGCTTTTAGCGACCAAGTCTCAGCGCCATACGAACAGATCGAGAAGACTAGTGTCCGTACCAGTTTGTGTAAGATATGGTCTACCCGTAGGTATTGTGGCGACCATAGAGGTCACATTATTATTACTAACTTGCAAACTGGCAAGATATACTTTTAAGGTTTATGTTTTAAAAAGTTTTGGATTGATAGATGTTCTAACGAAAGATAGGGGAATGTCAAAAAAAGTCGAAACGTAGTTTTTTTATATATAAAATGTATTAGAAAGTGCTTCATTCAATATAATAATAGTATAATTCAACCAGAAGCCTTTCATTTGGTCTCCCATATCACAGTATCTAAGCGGAATTCCATCCCAATCCGTTCTGCCGTTTGAGCGTAAAGGAAGAACAGACATTTATATACATACCTACACACTTTTGCCTTTGTAATATTAAGGTGTTAGAAATTTAATTTGATTGGTTTGCATTGTAGTTATTAAATTCTTAAAATTTTAACAATATCCAAATTTTTATCCGACCAATGCTAAATATAAATAAACCTTTATCTACATCAGGTATTTAATCATTGCTTGTCTCAAATGGTGCAAAAATATTATAGTTTCGAATCTTTATGCTTAACACGGTGCATATTATGTTAAAATGGATAATTTAAGCATAAATGCACACTCTGCATAAAAAACTTTTGGTCTACATCAGATATAACTTTGCTTGTCTTAAATAATGGGTGCAAATATATAAATTCTGATCGCTATGCTGGATACAATGCATTTTATGTTAAAACGGGTAATTTTAGCATTATGCCTTCTGGTTTAGTCCAGTACTGTAAATTAATGTACACAAAAAAAAAAACATTCTACTGAGCTTAGTATCATAAAGAAACCCCTACCAGGTAGACCGATGACCTGGTGAGGGTCACGGACTTTCGACTGAAATAATGATGATGATGAAAGTCCTCGTAGTTCTTGTAAAATGTAAAAATAAAGATACACAGTTATCGGTCACTCAATCATTCAAAAATTAACCACACTATGGAGTTCTTAATATCGCAGTAAATTGGCAACATTTCCCTGTACAAGCTTCACAGAGAGACCCTATAATTCTGATTGGTCAAAGGAAATTAAAGTTCTCACACGATACCTGGATACCAGAACACAAAGGAAATGATACCGGATACCGATACCGATACTCTATGCAATCCAAATATTAATTCCGAATTCAAATTCTCCGTATTGAAGATGGGAATTTTTTACTCTTGAATTTCATATTTGAATTTATGGAATTTTAATTGTGTCGAGTTGGAATTAAAATAATAATTAATTAGTTGGCATATAATGTTATTTTTTTATTATGTACAGGCTCGCGTTTGACCACTATTTCACCTGAAGATAAGCGATGATGTGTCCGACGATGGAGCACGCCTAATACTACAATATACTTACAAATAACTATACTTAAAAATAACTTAATATTAATATGTAATGAGTTCTTTTTATACGTGTTTTAACAAGAACTCATTGGGTATAAAAAACTACATCGTTATCAATGGGAAAAATGCCTAGAACGCTGTCAGCATTGCCACGTTGAACAGCAATGCTGATTCGTTGGGTAAAGAAGAGCCCAATCCAACCAGAGTAACAATTGTTTATTAAAAAAAAATCTTTTTCTGCAATTGAATATTGAAACATTTAACAATATATCCTGGCGATCTTTAAGTGAACAGTGAATAAGCTACTATTATAAGTTAACGAGTTCTGCCGTCGACCAAATCGTCGTTTTCCATCAGGTGAGATAATGGTCAAACGCGAGCCTATCAACAGTAAAAAACCGGGCAAGTGCGAGTCGGACTTACGCACTGATGGTTCCGTACAAACTTGCCTATGAAAACAGTTCAATTCCCGAATTGAGTTACGAAGATTTTTCCGAATAGCAATTTTTTTTTTTTTGTGACGTTACTACTAATTTACAGTATTCAGATTTTTCCTATACTTGTGCTATGAGACCTTGCTTCATGCCAAATTTCAGGATTCTAGGTCTACGGGAAGTACCCTATGAATTTTGATTCCCATGAGAATGTCGAAATATACGTTTTTTTGCGACATAAATGGAAGTATCTTTTTTTTCGTCAACTTAGAAGTTTAATTTTTTCACGGCTTCAAGGGGCCGCAGACTTGAGTATATGGTTTTAATTTCAAATTGATACCTCCACGCGTTCCTGAGATAAAGGTTCTTGACAGACAGACCGACAGACAGACGGACAACAATGTGATCCTATAATGGTTCAATTTTTTTCTTTAGAGGTACGGAACCCAAAAAAGAGACTCCGAGGTCCGACGAGTCTTTTCGTGTCGTATTCGCCAGGGTTGTGTGTTTGCGACTCCATCTCGTTTAGCCATCCACATAGACGACAGAAGAACTGACGAGATAGAGTATTTGGTCGGATTATGCGACCCTGGCGAAATAAACGCTTGAGTTTTGGTCGGATATATACGACGTAGGTGGTTAAAGTGTTTTTTTTTTTTAAGGTGGGAAAATCATCTTATGACAAATCTCGCTCTTGGGCGGAGCGGGTGATAGTGTCAGACTTTTACTGACTAAAAACCCACTCCTGTTCCTTCTTTGCCTTCGTCCCAGGGCCCCGGGTTTCACTTTCACCCTACCCGTGGCCCCACTAGGCTTCGACCCTGCTGGGCCCCTACGATTTGCTGACATCTCCCTGAGGCGCGCGTGGAACAGTACGCGCTGTTGACGACTTGGGTTTGGTCCAGATGGTTACCGGACGGTCGGACGGCGAGCCACCCATCGCTCGCCGTCCGCAAGCCCGAACCTACGGTGGCCGGAAATCGGGATTGGAATCCCGGCGGCGGTTGAGGCGTGAGGACCGTTGCCTCACGCGATCGGCCGCCTCCTTTGCTAGCATTACTGCTTCGCAGAAGGAGGCGACCGCCTGCCACTCCTCCTGGCGGTTAAAAGGTTAAAAATAATATCGAAGGATTCTTCCAAAACATTTATTTTAACAGCATAAATATAGTTTAATCATACTAATTTGGTTGATAAAGAGTTAATTAACTTTTAGATAACTTGACCATGCATAAACATAATTTGTGAAATATTATTTTGAACTGTTTTAAAATGCGTAATAATTATTAAGTACCAATATTATTAATACTTCTAAAGATAAGTCGCTACTATTATAGCATATTATTAATGATAACCGTAGGCGTATTATTATTTTATAATTTTAATAGCTATGTTTAAGGAAAATAACAATAGAATAAGAATAATTAACAAATCTGGACAATAGCTAGCGCTATGTGTCGTCGAATATTTAACATTGGTTTAGTGGTAAATCAAACCTAATTCAAATATTAATTGTTGCAGTAAATAATTATAAAATTGAATAAAACAAGAAAACAATTAATTTCATGCATTGTGCGTTATTTCAAGTATTTACTTTCTTATGTATCAGTATATTATTATCTCGGAATCCTGAGATCCCGGACCTTTCGAAGGCGTACGAGGAGCCGAAACCAACTCGCAGAGGCCCTTTAGTCACTTATAATGGAATGTGATACCAACCGACGATTACCCCTGTACGCGCTATGCTAGTGCACCCAAGGATAACCTCCGGTTGGTGAAAAACTATTGCGATATATGGAAAACAAAGACTGTATGGCTATGGTTTTTGGAATATTAAGTGGACTGGTTACCAGGAACTATGTTAAGACTATGGTCCCAGCCTGAACAATGTTATTGATATCCATCGATAAAAAGGCAGGGGGTGACTTGCACACTCAATAAATGGGCCCCCAAAAACGGCCGCTAGCACTACTTTTTTATTATTATTATAAAATTAATAATACCTTTGTCTATGATGTTGATAGACTCACATCTTCGTGCATGACCACTTATATTATCTGCTGGTGAGCGATGATAATTGGTCAGCAATAGAACACGCCTGCCTAGTAACCTATCCACTCTTGACTTAAATAACCCCAGGTTGAAATGTTAAATCCAATATAAAACTAAACAAACCAAACAAAATATTTTTATGAAGGAAAAAATACACAATCGACAATCTAACCCTTCTTCGTTCGCACTGACACAAAAACAATGCAAAATTTAAAAAAAAAGAACCCTCAAATATCACTCCAATCAACCCATGCACCGGCCACGAAAGGGCAAAAAGTACCCGCAGTACAATAGCACGGTTACTGTAATCCGGCGGGTCCCTAAGACTCGGCACGCGACCAACCCTACGCATTGTAAGTATTAGCCCGTTTGTAAAATTACGACCGTTTTTAGAGGATTACGAAATTGTAATTGTTTTATGCGTATTTAAACTTTTGATAAGTAAGAAATTAGTACAATTTTTTTTTAGCAGAATTTTGGAACGGGAGTAGTACTTCAAAATAGCTTTTTTAATTATTTTTTTTTAAAAAGCTGAAACATTTATCCGGTGTTTAAAGCTCATGCAGGATATTTTCAGAATACGTGCAGGATATTTTCCTATGGCTGATATTTAATTTATAATCAAAGATAACCATTTTGATGAAAGCAAAATTTTTATTTTTCGTCACTTTATCCACACGTACAAAAATTTTCAGACATCAATTTTATTTCACAAAAATTCTAGCTCACGTTAGTTTTAAATCAGCCTTACAAACATCTCATTTGTACTTTTTTCTGTACATTATAAATTTACTGTACAAAAAATGAATTCATAGTAATTTTTATGACATTATCTTAATTAATTTGAGGTCGGCGCAACATGTCTATGCAATGCATACTTCTCTCATTATCATCATTCACCCGATAGGCGTCAACTACTAGATATAGACCTCCCCAAGTGTCGCCACAACGAGCGGTCCTATCTGTCTCGCATTCAACGGATTGTGGGAGGCTTACAACGATGCATCTTCCGGTACGCGCCACTTCAGAGCCTTTCAGTCCCATAGACTATCTGTTCTGTGAGCAATATGCCCTGCCCACTGCCACTAAGGTTAGGTCATTCTTCGGGCTATGTCGGTAACCATGGATCTCCTACGGATGTATTTATTTTTGATCCGATCTTTCAATGGAACTCCGAGCCTCTCGTTTGGATGACTAGTCTTTCGAGTGATAATGTTTTAGAGCCATATTTCATCACTGGAGACATATACTATTAGTGAACATTGTCACTCACTCTTTCCATTGCCCTCTGGGTGACTTTAAGTCTTCTTATGAAGCCCATTGTAAGCGACCACCTTTCGGAGCCATATGTCATCACTGGCAACATGCACTCGTCACCGACTTTCGTCTTGAGACACTGTGGTATATTGGATGAGAAGACACCGCGGAACTTCCCGAACGCTGCCCAGCCGAGTCGGATTCGACGATTGACCTCTTTCTCGAAGTTAGACCTATCCAACTGGACCGTCTGTCCCAGGTAAACGTAGTCGTCCACGACTTCGAGTGTAGAGTCTCCGATCTCGATAGGAGTGGGTGCTACATGGATGTTAACCATGACTTTGGTTTTTTCCATGTTCATTTTAAGAAACAACAATTTAGTTAAAATTTTATTATTTGCCATCTATATTTGTGTTATAAACAAAAAAACAAAACTATTTTTGGTTGAATCGTTCCAAGTATTGATGTACCTACCTATAAACTGAATTATAATCCAATAAGTACAGAGAAAACCACGCAATCTCATTAAAATCAATGTCTAGTTGCGTGTCGTACAGAAATAATGGTAAACCCAATAACGACCGGTGTTCGATCAGACAAATCCGATTATGTCTGGGATCAGATGTCTCGGCAACCAACGTGGATATTATACACAATCCGGATAATATCCTCTTAGATATTAATTGTTTTCTGTAATCTGTTCGCTAGATTTTGTTGATTGTTTTTAGGATAGATATTGTTGTTAATGTTAGTTAGGTAGTAAGGGTGGAATTCACCAATAAAAGTAATCGCGGTTTAACGTTTGGCTCGCATAATCGCGGTTAGCCGCTGTCACTAGTGTCACTTGTCTGTATTTTTCTTTTGTTGTATTTTTACAAGTGACACTAGTGACAGCGGCTAACCGCGATTATTCAAGCCAAACGTTAAAACGCGATTAGTTTTATTGGTGAATTCTGCCCTTACTAACTAACATAAACAACAATATGGCGAATCAGTAATGATTATAAACGAGATTAATGGTAAAGTTTTACTCATAAGCTGCCAAATGTTTAAAATTGCTTTATACAACTAGAATAATGCACACACACGGGTTTAGACATCCCAATTTAGAAAATTAAGTAACAATCATAATGTAAGCACTGAAATGTCAGCACTACTTGATTTTAAATCAGGAGAGGGAAAAATTTAAGACTTACAGGATAAGTAGTTTGGTATTTAAGGAAATACTTATTATAAACTGAGAAGAACTTTCCTTAACATAAAATTGGCAACTAACAAAATAATTGGCAAAACCTATTTTAGAAATTAACCTATTAGAATAATACTATACTTTATTATATATTCATTTTTTAAATTTCTATTTTCGTTGATATCTGATCCAATTCTATAAAAAAATGTTGCATTTTTTTTGCATCGCTCCGTTCTTCTACTGATGAGTTCTTCTCTTCATGCGGCATTTACAAACATCTTTATTGATATTTTATATTTGTAACATATGTTCAGCCCACAATTTTATCCACATCTTCATTTAAATGTTTAAAAAGTACAGCTTTTTCATTCATAACAAAGCTACTGGAACCAGCAATACCTACCTACCATACACAGATAGTATGGAGACCTGATTTCTGTACGCGGAAGTGCACACCGCACGGCCGATCCATCATTCTGGATGGAAATCTAATTTGTTACATTCGGCACTACTAGCAGGGCCCCTAAATGAATTACCGTCGACACGAAGCGCTACTGAGCTGTGCGATTTATTTTTACCAATGTCATATGTGATGTTACGCATCTGTGCGAAAAAGAAATGTGTATGAGTTGTATGTAGTTAGGTAATGTTTTTGAAGATAAAAATGAGATGGGAATAGATATTGACGCAACGGGTCAATAAATATAAGGTATGTAGGTAAAGTACATATTGAATGCGTTTGCAAAAGGAATTATTTTAAGGGCCAAAAGCGGGCAAAAAATGTTAACAATAAAAAGAAGTAAATGAATTGTTTGCCATAAAAATGCATAGATTTCTGTAACTAACCTACATCATTGCTTAGTATTGCAAAAATGGTTTTCCTCTCTCTCATTACGTTTAGGGAAGAACTTACTACCAATAACTGGCTAGGTTAATAAATGGCCAGAAAAAGTTTAGTCAACTTAGTTGACGACATGGAAGAATAGACATGGCGTCGCCCCAAAATAAATTGGAATTAGAGCAAAAGGATGACGATGACAGTCAAAATAAAGTATTTCATTCACAAAATGTTAATTAACAAGCTTCCCATCTAAAATAAACAGCGCAATCATCCGAGCGTCTATTACACCATTGACAAAAACAAAAAACAAGCGAGCATCAATTGCGAGGCAGATGAACATGTGGTAGCCGCGAGTCGCGACAAAACGACGACGTTAAAATCGCACGTCCTTGGCAACATCCTACATCCGCTTCTCACAGTTAATGCTGCACGCATTAAATCATTGCGTTACGGTCATAAAAATTATAACCATGTACGGCGTGACCAAGAAGAAAATGGAATTGTTAAGGGTTTGGGATATTGTGCTGATCATGCTCCTGTCAAAGATAGAGACGATATAAAAATAACGGGACTTAGCAATAAAGTTCGCAAAGAAAACCAAAGAAATGGTGAAAGGACTGAGTGCAAAATGATATAGGTTAAAAGGGAAGACTACTGAGATTACGATTAATTTAAAATTTAAGTTCAAAATAATCCAGAACATTTGACTGAGCAAAAAAAAATGTTGAAATGTTGACATTAAACAATCAATAATAAAATTTCAATGATAGCTCAAATCAAAAATTTGATCCCATATTTCAACAGGACATCTGAGGATGAGACAAACGATAAAGATTCCAGGGTCGCCATTACGCTAATGGGGCACACGTGGCCTCATCGGCAAATCCCTTCCTCGTGTGAAGGCGATTTAGTACCCAAATTAATTATTAATAGACCCTTTGATGCGGTTGGCCCAACAAGCAGATGATTAGTTGATTGCGAGAGATTTTTAAAAGCTGTCACACATTTTGCAGAGGATTTATAACACATATTTTCAACTATAGCATAAAGCATTATAACAACCTCGTCGGCATTTATATTTTCGAGCCGTTTAGGGTTGAAACTCTTGGGCCGTGAAGGAAGTCCGAGTGCTCATACGCTTTTTAAAGAATTATCCAAACGCCTTGTTGACACTTCGCGTGACTCAAAGGCTGACTTTTACCTGGGTCAGAGATTAAGCATTGCCATACAACGTGGCAATGCCACCAGTCTTTTGGGTACACTTCCAGTCGACAGTGAAGCGAAGGAATTTTTTGATAATACTGATATCTATATTAGTTCTTGAAATAATCATGAAAATACTTCAGGCATTTTTACGTAAATAGTAAAAAACAAACTTGCTTTCTGTGTCTGTCTATTTATCCTCTAACTCCTCCTAAACCATGCTACGGATTTTGATGCGGCTTTGATTAATAAAAAGAACTAAATGAGGAACGATTCACTTCGGTTCATATTCGGTAGCTATTTAATTAATTTTTTTGTTGAATATACGTAAAATGCAGAAGTCGAAATCGATCATCAATTAGATTTCAATCTAACTCAAAAACCAAGTCTTCTACATCTTAATTACTATCAGTCATTTGATTCAATACTTCCAACTAGTCCAAACTCCATTCCTCATTGACCCTAAAGCTTTAAATCTTAACCTTATTAGAATCTTCCTGTGTCCAATTGTTGCGAAACGGGCGGCTGACATCAAAGGCGCAACTGACCAATGAGCGCAATGAATCATAGGCTATGGAATTGATTGAAACTGTTTTTATTATGCCGACTACTGGCGGTTTAGTCAAATTGGTCGAGTCTGTAGATAGGTTTAGATTGGATGAAACATTTTTAGTGAACGGCCGGCTAGTTAGAAAATTTTGATTAATAAAATTTTTGGTTCGAATTTTTGTTGCGTATTGGATTGTGATTGGAACTTTTTTTAATCAGGAATAATCAATGAATTCTATATGTTTTTAACATTGACCAGCATCAAATTAAAAAAAAAAACGTGAATTTACCACGTGCACGTTTCGTTTTTGTGGCCCTGAAAAATGCCTTTTGCTATTTCGACTTTCAAGGACCAGCTTGCGCTATAGGCTATGTTCGCGTTACGGTAAGTATATACAAAACACAAAAATTTTATGTACCATTTGTACCAAATCGATAACATTAGCACAAATAACACGCCAAACTATCAGCCACACGACCAAACGCACTGTAAACCCGAGGTGGCATTGAGAGAGAGCGTTAGTGTAGTTTAGCTACCGACCGCTCACATGGAGCTGGAGTTCTTCGTGACGGCCTTAGTGTCTTCACTGGTGAGCTTAGGCAGCAGGAGTCTGACGGACGTACGCACCTCCTTGGAAATGATATTCGAGTTCTTGATATAGTGAGTGATGGGAAGCTTCGGCGGAGATACAGTTGAATTGTTTACGAACGATTTCTTGAAACCAATTCCAAGGCTCAAGATGCTCCTGTAAATCCTGAGATCTTCTCTAAGCTGATGTTATTTACTCAAATAATCACTCGTGCCACTCATTCACATTACTACTATGTTTAAATATCTAATTAGAACTCATCCGCATCATACTATTCTGTTTTATTCTTGATATACATTTAATGATATTAACACTTCTGAATCCGATGATTTTAAGTTAGTTTAAATGAAATTGGAACATGTTTCATGAAGTGTTAACGCAGTCTTAAGTTTCAAAGGTCTGAAGCATAAGAATTGCAAAGTGTAACACTATCCGAATGGCGACTTTGACCCCAATTCAGATGGGACCAGTCTCACGAGTATGTCTTTCAGGCGGTATTTAGGTTCATCTATTTATATTATAGAACTAATAAAAATGTAGTCCTTTTGAAAAAGCCAGAATTAAAAAATTAAAAAAGAAATTCTCGATTTAGATTTTATCTAGAATTCGACGATTTCAAGCAATCACATTGCTTTTAACTACAAGTGCCAAGTGACAGCTAAACAACATTTAAAACTTTAAATCCAGACCAAAATTAAAAAAAAAACAAATGTTCTTCCTAATCAAACTCCGATTCCCAAAAACAAACAAAATCATCATAAAAATAGAAAATAAACCTTTTCTCTTCTACAAAAAAGTAACATCAGACGAAGTAACAATTGCGTCCAATTGAAATTCTGCCCTGAGAAAACATTCAATCTCGCACAATTAACACCTCTTAACCCATTCCGGCGTTCGCACGCCAATCACCAGCCAGAAGATTGTACAATTTAATCGCTGCCACACTGTTCTTGTGCCAGATACAAACATCGATGGGTTGGAAATTAAAAATTTGAGTGTTCTTAAAGATATTGAAATGGAGGGACTTGTAGAACTGGGAGTGAAAGTTATAATAGAATATACAGATGCGGCAGCGATAAGGAAGTAAACAAGTTTTAGCTACCATTTAATGTAAATAGTACATTACAAATAGATCAAACAATACCACAAGAATGAACCATAAATCAAAATCTTAAGTGACAAATCATCACCAATCACATTAACCTACTTCCCAATACCCAATAAATGCATCTGCATCCATTCATAGTCCAGCCAAGGCAAGCCAAGGCCATTTTTATTGCGAATACGTCTTAATAAAAAAAATATTCACACACTCGACCATTACGAGCCACGATTTAATTTACGACTAGATCTCTTTGGATCAATTAAAGTGGCAGATGACAAACAGTGGACATGACTATGACTAAGAACACGCGTAGGTGGCGTGGCTCCGTGGGAAACGACCAATGACTTGATTTTGACAGACGTGTGCATAGAATTTTATAAGTAGAATTTAAATTAATTAAAGAACCAAGTATATGCGTTTTTTAGCGTTTAAATATTTCAATTTATATTTTTTACAAAAATAAGGAAGGGAGGAAGGAAGCATTATGAACCCGACTATAATTGATAACAACTGATTTAATTCATAATAATTTTAAATTCCCAAACAGTCTACTAATTTATAGCTTTAGAGAAGTTTTATACTATTCGGAAGTGATATTAAAAAAAAAAAACAAAAATTTCTTTATTTCAAAGCAGCATCAAATATAAATGATCTACTGTAATCTCAATGAAAACTACTGTAATGCCAATCTTGACCTTCCTAAAGTAAGGAAACCAGTTGATTGGATATCACGGACGTTGCATCTGAAAACGGAGGCTGTGGGCGGAGTGAACGTGGGAACTCTTAGTGGACTAGTCAACAATGAGTCAGGAGTGACTAATGTAGGGCAGGCGCCATGCCACTGCGGTAAAATGTGATGAATAAGATTGGTTCTATTAGACAAATCTGTCATCTGCGAAAGGTGAGATTACTGAAGCTAGACAGCTATGCAATTCTTATTACTAAAATAAAGATAGAACAAGTTATATTTGGTAATAAGTTGGTCGGAACGGAATCGATACTGAAGATGCAGAATCAATTTTTGGGCGCAACTTGAGAGAAGTCTGTCTAACACTAAACTACTAGCGAATAGCGGCTCAGTTGATTTAAAAATGTACTTACGCTAATCGGCTACAAAACAAATTGGAGAAAGCCAGCCATATTTTTTTAAGATCTCTGATAAAATAAACATAACCCTTTCTTAATAACGGTTAAAGTTAATTAGATTTGAAAAAAACAGTTGCTTACATACCTTTCCTCTTCTAAAAATCATTATTCCCTATTTACCAGTAATGATCACGGTTGTTATTCCTGTTTGACCTAATTCAGAATTTAGCGAGCAACTAACATATAACAATCAGAATAAAAATACTTATGTACCAGCGTTCCTAATCAACGACTTCCTCCATTCGTTTTGGAGCTTTATATTAATTAGCAACTTTGTTATCGTTAACAAAAAATATTTTTCTGTTGCTAATCAGTGAGGAAGCCGGGACCTCGTTGACCTAAGCACCAGCGTGTTTTGCAATGAAAAATGAAAGATTCTTTATAACGTACAAAAGCTTAGTGTTACAGATATCTGGGTCTTGTAGACCGCCTGTCTCCAGATAAGAATGTCATTCGTTTCTGTTTATCTTGTTTTATTTTTTATGTATTCTTTATAATGAACAGAGTATTCTGATGAATTTCTTTGTATTTAATAATTGGTTAGTTGCTAGAATTTTTTGTTTCAATCGGATTTTTATCTTGAATTATTTTGTTGCATTTATCTTGAAATTCATTTGAAAAATGTTCAGTATCTGTCTCTCTCTTCAATTTTATTGCATCAGTCAGTCAGTTATTGTGCAATCGATAAGGAAATCTATTACCATCTCCTGCTAGCCAAGTACCTACCTTTTTAACCTTTATTTTAATACACTCTTAAACACTGTTTCCTCTAATGATCATCGTTGTCTACAATATTGGATAATAATCAGTACCTTTTATTTTTATTTTGGTCTGATTTGTCTTTTGAAAATCATATTAAGCCTATTTCTGTCAGAGCATTGTGTTTTTTTTTTCAACAAAACTGCATCACCACTTCACCGCGTGATCGAGATTTACGAAGATTCTACACCAGCCTCACATGAAGGGCTATCAACAGTAAATGACCAACAAACAAGTGTTATTAATATAATCATGACATAACATCGATCAGTTTCCGTTGAGAATTCTCTAGATTGTAGATAGTACAGCGTTGTTCTTGCCAATTATAATAATGTACTGTACGCGGCCACCCAAGACGGTAACACAACACCCGGATTAGAACTCGGTGTCTTTGGAGTTACTGCACTTGGGTTTGATGCAGTTTTAGAGAACTTATTTGTTTTTTAGTAAGACTTAGAGATTCAGCGATTAGTAATGTCCCGTGTACAGGATCAAACTTAATTTGAAGTATGGTAATAAAATTTAGCAATAAATATTTTTTACAAAAATACAATAACCGACTTCACTAAAAAAAAAACACTAAAAGGATCAAAATAACTTTAATTTTGGAAGTCGGTGTTTCTCGGTATTGTTTGTTTCTTATTTAACACCAACTTCCAAAAGTAAAGTTATTTTGATCCTCTTAGTGTTTTTTTTCAGTGAAGTCGTTTTTTTTTTTTTGTGAAATGCTTATGCTTAACCAGAGTGCCTATTTCTCATCACAATTCCAATTAACCCAAACACTGCTGATACTTTGTTTTATTTTGAAGTTCCCGAGTCTACCATCCACCTTCCAGCACCATCATCTGATCATTTCGATAGTACCTTATAGCCAAAGTGCATCTCATGATAATTCTAATAAGCTCAAACACGGCTAGAATACATTGATTAATTACAGAGTTCCGGTGCCTATCTTCCGGCTCCACCATCATCATCAGGTCACTTCGATGATACCATTTTCAACATAACTATTCAGAACCATTTCATATCATCATTTCAGCCGAAAGACGTGCACTGTTGGACATAGGTCCAATATCCCCCAAGCGTCGCCACAACGACCGATCCTGTGCGTCTCGCAACCACCACATTCCCGTGACTCTCACCAGGTCGTCGGTCCACCTTCTGCGAGGCCTTCCAATGCTGCGTTTTCCGATGCACGGATTCAGAACCATTTATTTATTGGTATTGTCATAGTCGCTTAACTATCGTCATTGTGATAATGTATCTATGTGAGTATAAAGTTCCGTTGGCCATTTCTGGTCTTTATCATCAGTTCCACTTCATCAAACGTTACTTGTTAACTGTAAATGCTTAAGTTCTCGGTGAAAATACCAAAATCACAATATAGTTGCCTATAATACTTGAGGAGTTTCCTCGATTGCTCATGGATCCCATCATCAAAACCGTAAAACACCATAGACTAAAATCATATATAAAAAGCCATAAAAGTTACCTAACCAATCAAATCATGTAATCAACATTCAAATTGCTTACTAGAACATATGAAAAAATGGCGATGCTAAATAAACTTTACTACGGTCAAAACCGCATGAAAAAACTTTCACAACACACAATCGACTCTATTCATCTCTATAACCTATCGAACGATTGAGCCACATTACTATCTAATAATACGCGAATGAATGGCCCCGTCCATTGAGTGAAGTATTGTTCGACGGACACTAATTGATGCTGAGCGGCTGCCTTTTGTGATAACACGAGCATCTACGAGTAGCGATGCATCTGGTTTTAGTACCTATAGAGTTTGATGTTATGGTGATTTTTTTGAGTTTGATTATGAAATAGTTATAAAAGTTAATGTTAATGATAATAATAATCTTGTCACTGATTTAGGATATAGTTATTTGCATTTAGATTGCGATGGTGTTGATGTCCAAAATCAAGATATGCCAGAAAATGGAAAAATGAGATCTAAATCTCTAAATGTTGATCAAATGAAACGAGCAATGATCACTTCATAATTAGTGATAGCAGTACAGAAAAAAGAAAGAACAATAAAATATCAACTGTTAATCTACACATTAATCTGAGACAAATGCAATATCAAGGACCAATCATAATATATTGGAAAAAGAAAGAAACATTGAGCACACAACATAAAGTACAGTGTGCATCAATTACCACACCTACATCAATTACCACAAGTTCATAATGCCTCAAAGTTAAGCTATTTCTAAACATATTATTCGAAATTCGAAGGCGAGACATAACACGAAAAATTATTCAATAAAACACAATCTGACACTCGATCCGCAGTAGCCGGACGCGTGTCATTTGAGGCGCCGAACCCCAGGCGCCTGCCCGCCGCCATGATTTGATGCGAAATTATATCTAGCTTTCTTATTTTAGGTGCTAATGTGTGGTCCGGATAGCTGATATGATTGATACATTAATGAGTGTTCGTCGTTGTTTAATAGGAGCAGATATTTGGGGCGGCGCGGCGGCGTAGCTTTAGTCGATGCCGCGATGCTTGGATCTGAGTATGATATTCATACGTAGATGTTTCGGTATCTCCCGTATTATGTGAATATGGAAAAGGAGAAAAATAACTCTGCATTGAGTTTATTTCCAAATTACTTAAGGGACAGAAGTTACGAAAATATCATAGGCTAAATAGATATCCAAACACTGATACAAATAAAGACATATTAGGGACCAAATTTCATTTATGAAGCAATTATTTAGTAACTTTGAATTATAAAACTTTTCTACGATCAAAAACCTTTACCGTAACATAGAATAAAATCCTAGCAAAAACACATAATATATTGCATAAAAAAAAAACAAAGTTTTAGAGTAAATACCACTTTGAATTGTGGCTAACAAATCATTGGAGCATTGCAGACAGTATCAATTGCAAATTGCAACAGCATAAGTGATATAAAGCTAACAAACACTTAATGTATGATCCGAGCCGTATTAAAGTAATGTCTGAGATAAATCCCTGTTATATTTCGACATGGAAGAATCAGCACGCGACACTTTGAAAGCTTATGTTGGAGGCGATAGCGTTTACTCTTCTTTTCGTTTAATAAGGGCTTATTTAAAAGTTTATCAATATGGCTTCTGTGTCTTTGTCAGTTTGTTCTGTGGTGTGAAATATTTTAACGGCCACTTTTTTCTTTTCTTCCAAAATTTCGTATTGTTTTGATTTTTATAATTATCAAAATAACCAAAATAATTATAAACTGCTTTTGCGTAGTCTTTTTACCATTTGAATGCTACATATCACATCATTCTTCACATTATTACCCCAACATTTAGTCAAAGTCTTGCATTATTTTGTTGTAGTCTGTATTTCCAATATCTCATGAAAATATGGTCCTTCTATCCCGCTATTATCCCCTACCTTGTCCCAGCGCTCATCACAGGAAGCGATGTCACAATTGGCGTGGCGAGCGTCAATTTAATGATCTGCTTCGCCCGGACGACGGTCATTGATTCTCGTAACATTGGCGCCGTTCGGCGACTCTTTTGTTTCAACTTTGTACTCAAGCTTGGTTTTTTAACAATCTCGTTTTGTGATTTTGATTGGAATTTGAAAGTGTGTAAAGGGTTATGTTTACTTGGTATGTGTTGAAGAAGGTTTTGTAAAAGCTAATGTTGTCTCAATAGATATGACATGACAGTATGGGGCTGTTTGAGCATACAATTATAGCATAGCATAATTTGTGAATGTGAAGTACCATGGAGAATTTTTTTTAGGTTACAACTTGTTTGACATTACGAGCATAGCAGTTGAAAGTTTGTCATGCTCACTCAAATGTTTCGCTGATGGTGGCACATGTTATTGGGTCATTCAATTCCCTTCAAAATGGTTGAGCTGAGTGGGGCTGATGCAAGTGTCATGCTCGTGAACGGGTCCCGTCAGTTGAGACTGGTCATCTCTTAGCTGCCAGTGGTTTAATTCAATTTCTATTTTTAATTCGTTTTTTTTTATTATTGTTATTACTTATCTACATTGTGCTCGCATAATAAAAGTGACAAGGATTAAAAAAGAAAAAAAAAAGAAAAGAAATACGTAACCAAGATTTTTGTAACTCATAATGTGGTTTAAAAGAGTTTTCATGGAGTTTCTTGCACGTTTTTCTCCATAGAGATCTACGCTTTGAAACGTGCAATTTAGCTTCACTTTTTTGACTGACCGACATTTTGACAATCCAAAAGTGCCTGTAATTGGTCTATTTCAAATAAACGTTTCTGTTTTTTGATACACATTTAGTGCTTGTCTATAGTACTGGTAGCAAACAACCCTTCATTATGGTTTATTTGTCAAAAACATGTTGTGTAACACTATTTAAGTCAGCGGTGGAAAAAAGTGGCCACAATTTTTTTCACCTAAAGTATTGTGTCTTACCTGTCTAAGCCTATACACATGCATGTCACTGTTGTTATTACCGTCCATATCAAAGGCAAATTATTTAAAAAAATATATAATTATTTTGTATATATGTACGAATTTACAGAAGCACATTTTAGTTTCACACCATGATTCATTGCAGCAATGACAGTCAACCATTTAAAAATAGATATCCCTGTTCACACAGCGGCGATCTATTTCTATTTATAGTAATTGATGTACTCCAAATTTTACCAATTTCGTTGGTCGGTCGGCGGCATTGAGTTTATTTGGTCTTAATTTTTTTTTATTGTTTTAGTTGTTGTTAGAACTAGGAAAGAACTGATAACAAAGTTTTGTGAATGAACACTATGGTTTTGGTTTTTCTATGTAACTTCACTTACGTAGCCTATCTTCATTTTTAGGGTTCCGTACCTCAAAAGGAAAAAAACGGTACCCTTATAGGATCATTTTGTTGTCCGTCTGCCTGTCTGTCAAGACCCTTTATCTCGAGTTGAAATTAAAACGATATATTCAAATCTGCGGTCGCTTTAAGCTGTCAAAAAATCAAACTTCTAGGTTAACGAAAAAAAATATACGGCCGTTTATGAAGCAAAAAACGTATGTTTCGACATTCTCAAGATAATCAAAATTCATAGAGTTCTTCCCGTTGACCTAGAATCCTGAAATTTGACATAAAGAAAGGTCTTATAGCACAGATACAGGAATAAATCCGAGTCCGACTCGCACTTCAGTTTTTATGAGATAAAAAGCAGCCCATAGTATTCAGCAGTAGTGCAAATTTCTGTTAGCGAATGGACAAATAAACACAATTCCAGCTCATTATAACTTTAATTTAGTTATATGAATAAAGTTACCTAGGGCGTGACTTTTTAGAGGAGTTTTACATCTAAATTTGTAAAACTTTACTAATGGTTTGACAAATTCAATTCATTGACAATCATAAGATTAAATTATCTATTGAAGCCGCTGAACGATTAATCCATAATTATATTAATTCATATTTAACGAATTTCTGACAATCTGAACTTTCATCATAGTACGAAACAATTTAACTTTGATCGAATTCCAAATATATGTACGCACAGCCTAATTTTGAACCTAACAATTTTTTTTAAATATTTTCAATTCTCTCGAAAGTCATGATTTTTATAGGCGAATATTACTGTACTTAAATCCACGGGGAATTTCTGAAAAGGACACACGTGTGCAAAAGAACACAGGTGTGGTTTTAGTTAATAAAATTTCTCCACTGTGCCTAACCGTGTGCCAAATTGAATCCAAATTCGTTCGTTTAATTCGTTCCCTTCGAGCTTAAAGAAGCAACAAACACACACACATATTTACAAACTTACCTTTATATCCTGCGTTCCGAATTGCGACAAAAGCGATGATATTGCGAATCCGACCAATGCGCAACGTCACATGCAAATTATTACTCAATAGCCCTTATATTTTGTGACTATTAAATATCGTCGGATTCGCGAAATAGTCGCTTTTGTCGCAATTCGGAACGTTGGGATAATAATTATTAGTGTGATGTGATTACTCGCACCTATCAGCCTAACTGCTGTTGTAATCTCATTTCTTTCTTATAAAACACAAATTAGTGTTTATCTCTTTTATTTATAACTAGTTTCGACCACCGGCTTTGCCCGCATAAATGTAGGTTTCTCCATACATACGATTACTTTTCACATTTACATTTTTACAATTCGATTTTTTTCGATTTTTACAAATTTGCTTTCACTACACTTCTATGCTCCATTTGTTTAGGTGGTTGACTGGACGTGGACGGTCTTGATATGTCTTTTTATTTTAAAAAAAAATCGTATAAAAGACATACAAAGATTATTTAAATTTAGTTAATTATCAAACATCGGTATAGGTAAATAACAAATTGTAAACATTTTTAGACAAGTTTTAGATGGGGGACATGTCGGGATTGTTTGCGTTTGGTTGATTGACTGAGCGGATGGAGTATACCTAAGTAAGTACTTATAATGTTTTTACTGTCTTTGATTTTTGGCTTTCTTTTGTTATTTAATCAAGAAGACTATCCACGAAAACATTGCCGACAAACTGTACTGCAGTTTGGCAGAAGATATTGTGAAAATATTTATGTAAATTTTCTTAAATAAACAATTAAGAAAAAAAACGAAATTTGAGAAATCCTCTCTAACGTAACAAAAGGAAGCTTTGTGCAAAATTTCATGTTTCTAATCCCTGTAGTTACGGCTGTGCGTTGATATGTCATTCAGTCAGTTTTTCCTTTCATATAATTATGTATATATGTATAGATGTGCCAGTTCTACACAAGTACAGTGATGGCCGAGTGGTAACCGCCCCGACTTACGAGTTTACTTTGTGTAATTTATTTCATCACCACTGTTCTCAAAACGGTGAAGGAAAACATCGTGAGGAAACCGCTATGAGCTAGAACCAAAAATTCGAAGACATGTGACATTCACCATCCCGCACTGGGCCCGAGTGGTAGATAACAGCCCATTCCCTCTCCAAGAGGAGGCCTGAGTCCCAACAGTGGGAACATTAAAAGGCTGATTATGCTTATGCTTATATGCCAGTTTTAAACTCTCTACAGAGGTCCTGATGAAAGAGTTTCTACAACATAGTACTTACTAGGCGAGCGGTACCGGTGGCATGTGATTTTCCCGACAGCCGACCTTAACATTAGCTGGCGCCACCGAATCGCCCTCTTCCTTTACACTGATTGTCCTTGCCGGTCTTGTTCCTATCCTGTTTTACGCTCGTCTTACGTAGTAAAGAGAAACGGTTACCGTGTGTTTTAGATATTAATTTTGTAGCTCAAACTAACTTTTGGATCAAAGATACTACTCTAATGTTATGGAGGCGAAAGTTTACGTAATTTGAATCATTCTAAGAAGCACATCGCAAGAGAAAGAGGTTTTTCTTTCCTAATTTAAAGCTTTTATAGTTAGATATTCATACACTAAATACTGATCTATTAGAATAGTTACTATCAACAGTTTATATAAATACTTTTTAATTAGGAGAAGAAAGATCCCTTTCTGCAAAAAACGCAAATTATCACTTCCTGGAATGGTTCGATATCATGTATGAGTGTGTGTAATTGTGTATGGTTTATAACTCTTTTACGCTTAAACGGCTGGCAATAGCATAATATACAACATTATTTTTAGTTTATGCAAAACCTGAATATAGTTTGTACAGAATCAGTAACTGAATGGATTCCAATAGTTTTTACACCATGTTATATTTTTTCCCAAAAATATTTAAAAAGGCCACAAGTTGGACACCACCGGCACTAAGTACAACTCAGATCACGGTAGGTCATAGCTGATATTGGGCGCAAACAAACAGCTTGATTTAAGTGCAAAACAACCCCTCAGTCGCCTGGATGGCCCGGTGGCTATGTATTTTTGCTGACATAACAAGCAGTTATGTCACATGCAGTTATGTCACGTCTTTGAATTTTTGGTTCTAGGACATGCCGGTTTTCTCATGATGTTTTCCTTCACCGTTTTGAGAGCAGTGGTGATGAATAGTACATTTTGATACAAGTGCAGAAAGTTTGTCATTGCGACCGAGGCGGAATTCACACGAGCCGTAGGCGAGTGTATTATGGAGCCGAGGGCTGCAGTGACAAATTTGTACGTGTATCAAACGATTTTTTTCAATACACTTACGAAAAAAATAATAAACGGGGGTTGACCGGCGACTCTTGGGGGTCGACATGCGCCCAGCCTGATACGATAAATGTAATAACAATATGGCGGGGGACAGCACGCGCACTTTTCTGTACAAGTGTGGAAAACAGTCTATTGCGTGCCTAAAAGCGGTGGGATAAGAGCGGGTTTTCGATTAAGTTTATTGAAAATAAATTATACAAAGTAATGCGCCTGGCTGGCTTTGAACCCGCGACCTACAACTTGTAAGTAGGGGACGTTACCACTCGGCAACCACTGCTCATAGAATAATAGTTGGATATTCTTGACCTAAACAGTCGCTGGCGCCACCGAATCGTTTGCTTCCTCTGCACTGATTATCATAGCCACTTACTTAGTTATAGTTCTTATCCGGTTCTGTCAGCCCTAATTCATTTGGAAGAACTTTTGTATTAAGCATAGTTTTACGTTTTATGTTTCTTGTGACACAATGTGGACAAGAATTGGTTAATGGAGTGAGTGGTGGTGGTGGGGACCTTTAAGTCCGGGTGGTCACTAACTGTACACTCGCAACTCAAAAGTTGTGAGTGGACACCCACTAGATCCATGAGACTCCAGAAATAATCAGACAAAATGTGGATTTTTGTTCTGGTTTCAAAATAATAGTATACTTCACTTAACACATTACCTATTTTAAGCGTGATTTTCTCCACATATCAGTGTTATCTAATAAGATTTATTGTTCCATCTTCCCGTCAGTTTGTTTGTCCGTTAATGCAGATGGATGGCCGCGCAGTGACCACGTGATGATTACGTACGGATGGTTGTAAGTGAGACAATCAGTGCTCGAGAGGAAGAGGACGATCCAATGGCGCCAGTCGGCCCTAGTTAAAACTGCGAGTGTGATTTACTACGGCCTGATCTTTATAAGTATTGATACTTTGTTATTTGATTCTATCATTTTCGGAAGTAAATGTAGGTTTTGGTTTAACGAATTAATTACTAATTAAGATTGGGGATCTTAGCTAAGGTGAGACGGTACTTCACGCCGGAACAGCTGCTCAATCTTTATCAAGCGCAAGTTCGATCGTGTATGGAATACTGTTCTCATCTTTGGGATGGGTCTGCCAAATACCAGCTTGACGCCGGAGTCGATTGAGAAGCGAGCCAAGAGGATAATCGGTGATGATGCACTTGGCGAGTCAAAACTACAAAGCCCTTGAGCATCGACGCCGGTTGCTGGCCTGTTTTCTATCGATTACATTTCGGGGAGTGTGCGTTGGAATTGCACAATTTAATTCCACCAAGTCCGTGTCATCATCGGACCAGAAGACGTACGGCGTTGCGCCATCGATACATGGTTGACATCCCACCCATACGTACAAAGCGTTTTGGGAACACATTCATTATGCGTACAGCTAAGGAGTGGAATTCCCTGCCTGAGTCTGTTTCCTGATAGCTACAACCTAGGGGTCTTTAAGTCAAGAGTGAATAGGTTACTTCTAGGCAAGCGTGCTTCATCGTCGGGCACATCATCGCTTACCATCAGGTGAGATAGTGGTCAAATGCGAGCCTATCAATAATATAAAAAAGGAAGTTTTCCCCTAGGGTAAAACCAAAATATATGCCCAGGGATATAGGAGTCTCGCTTGTAATTATGGGATGAATTACATGCTATTTTAATTTTATCAAGAAACTTTCCAACTACCCTGGGACGGAAAGGGCAACTGAAGGAACACAGGTAGGTTTTAGTTAGTTATCTGACACTCTCTCTCGCTCTACCCAGAGCGGAAGGAGTTATTTGATAATATCGCAACTAAAAAAAGGCAAGATGCGTTCATAATTTTTGCTTACCTGGATTTTGGCGAGTCATCTATCTCATACACAAATTAATTGGATTTGGCAACTACATAAGGGATATATGTCTCAAAATGTAGTCGTCCGCAAAAATCACTAATTTACGAAAAATATCAAGGTTAACGTGTTTACTTTTCTTATATTTGCTGATAATTTAATCTTTATTATATTTACACGATTATTTCAAAAACACTTAACTAATTAAAACTATACTAAAGGCTACTCCTAACTAAAATATGGCGTCATAAAATTTCTCCGCATCGCTGTCGACTGGAAGTGTGCCCAAAAGGCTGGCGGCATTGCCACGTTGTATGGCAATGCTTAATCTCTGACCGAGGTAAAAGCCAGCCCTTGGGTCTTATATTTGTAAACCGAATCCGCCAGTTGTCAAAAAAAAAAAAAACTGGTATTACTTTTTTTTTCAAAAAGTGTTGCTATCCCGGTTTTAACCTTTGTGTTCCAGTTCAGTTTCCCAGAATATTGCTAAACTTGAAATTGAAATTCTGTATCGGAGTTTGTATAGTCATTTTCTATTCAACTTTTAGTGGGACCAGATTTACAAGTTTTCCCTTTTATGGCTTTCGGATAAAATATTGAGCAAATCTACACTAATATTATAAAGAGGTAAGTAAAGTTTGTTTTTTTGTTTGTAGGAGGTAATCTCTGAAAGCACTGGTCCGATTGCTAAAATATTTTCACCAATAGAAAGCTGCTTTTTTCCTGAGTGACATAGGCTTGTAGCGACATCTATGGCATCACATAAGAGCTAATCCTACATCGCGCAATTAAAGTTCTCCGCGCGATCGGACCATATAGAACAGCCCGAAATCATCTATCGGACAGCTGCCCACCAGATGTAACACCCGTCTGGCCGGAGGATCCTCCCTTTTCAACGGAGGTTTGCGTGACTTTTCTCTCTGTTCCGCATACCTCCAAAGGCTATATTTTATGAATGCGGGCGAAGCCGCGGGCAAAAGCTAGTTTATTATAAAGAACGGAAATCAATCCTTTCCTTATTATAACCTCAATAAATGACCTTCTACGCACGTAAATAAATACGTCCTTAGTCCATATTTACAACAACAATAAAAAAATATTTGTTTATTACTTACCGATAATTTGTTACGTAAAATATCAAAGCTACGAATGCTTGATCAAGGTCATAATTGATATCAGGAAATTCCCAGAAACTTATACCAGGGTTGCAACAAGACGCAATTTTTTTGCAGGTGGGAAAATCATCCCCCGCTCTTAGGCGAAGCGAGAGGGCGTGACAACTTTTACTGACTAAAACCCCACTCCTGTTCCTTCTTAGCCTTCGTCCCAGGAGCAGGACCGAGTTTTCCTTTCAGAAATAAACCTGGCCCCAGTAGGCTTCGACCCTGCTGGGCCCCTACAGTTTGTTGACATCTCCTTGAGGCACGCAACAGTACGCGCCGTCAACGACTTGGGCTCGGTCCGGACGATTACTGGACGATCGGACGGTGAGCTACCCATTGCTCGCCGTCCGCAAGCCCGCGCTTACCGTGGCCGGAAATCGGGATCGAGATCCCGGTGGCTGGGGCGTGAAAGCCGCGCCCTCGCGCGTGTACGTGCGGGTTCCTACTTTGATAGCATTACTGCTTCGCAGAAGGAAGCGAGCATGGGTTCTATTAAAGGTCAGAGGCCTTACATACAGTGATGGAGCTATACGCCCTACATAGTTCCATCCTTTTAACAATTCAGTTTAGGTCTTCAAATGGATTGCATAAGGAGCTCGTGGTAGGGTTTCAGGTACATGATATTCCTGTTTATATCCTACAGTTGCTGCATAGTAATTAAATTGTTACGGAGTGGTATTTTACCGCTTTATCACGCTTTGTTCTTTTTTTTTAACCTTTTGAGTGCGTAATTAGAGACACAATAGTAAGACAATGGCGCGTGAACGCCGGCGTTAATGCGGGGATCAACAGCTTAAACTGTAGATAATTGAAATATGAAAACAATTTTATGTCATAACTAGCTTCAGCGGCTGCAACAAATTTTGGAACCCCATTTCACCCCCTTAAAAGTTGAATTTCTAAAAATCCCTTCTTAGTGCACGTCATAAAAGTAAGCCTTGTTTGTGCAATATTTCACGTTCCTAGTCCCAGTAATTTCGGCTGTGCGTTGATATGTCAGTCAGTCAGTTTCTCCTTTTATATATATAGATATAAGATAACCATATAGTGAAACGTATTTTTTTGACAACGAAGTAATTCATACTAATATTATAAACAGCTAAGGAATGAAATTTCCTGATGGAGTCTATTGCATGATAACTAAATCCTGGGGGTTTTAAGTCGAAAGTGAATAGTCATTGAGCAACTGCCTATTTAACTAGATACTAATTAGGCTGTCGCTCCATGACTGGTACCTACTCAACCGCATCTGGTTAGACTGGAAACTGATCCCAACGTAGTTGAGAAAAGGCTAGTCAAAAAATATAATATGTATACTATGTCGAAGGACTGGAACAATTTGCCTGCTGCGGTCTTCCCGTTTTTTTTTTGACTTTGGTGTCTTCAAGGCTAGAGTGAACCGGCCCTTAATAAACTAGTGCGCCTCACCATCAATGATTGCATCACTGCTTACCATCAGGTGGGATCGCAGTCAAGCACTGGTTTGTATCAATTTAATAAAATCATAAAACTGAAGAGTTTGGTTGAACGCCCTTATCTCAGGAATTGCTAGTGCTAATTGAGACATTATTTTAGTGTTAGATAGCTCATTTATCTAGGAAGGATATAGGTTATATAACGTCACTATATTACTCATGGGAGAAGAGCAGTAACCAAAGACGAGGGTAAAACCGCGAGAGACTGGTAATAAGAGAATAAAAAAAATTAACTCAATAACAAGTAGCAATCCATCATGCAATTTATAAATCGTAAAAAAAACATACAGAAAAAACAATTATTTACCTAATCAGACTTCCTATCAGAATTACATGGAATAAATGTAATCGATAATTTTAATATCTTGTAACAACGGCAGTGATTACCTAAATTCATGTTCAGATAATTCTTATCGATAATCCATTTGGAATTGTCCACGATATAATCGATGTAGAATCATCCATTTTTACTTGTTAGTTTTATTAAACATTATTATGTAAGAAATACTGGTATTTAACTCATCCTGTTTTTTTTGGACTGGCCTGTTGGTCTAGTGGTTAGTGGCCCTGACTGCTACGCCAGAGGTCGTGGGTTCGATTCCCGCCCAAGACAAATGTTTGTGTGATGAGTCTGGTCGTTTGTTCTGTGTCTGGGTATAATCTATCTATAATATGTATGTGTTTAAAAATATATAAGTATGTTTAAGTGTGTTGTCTGGTACTCATAGTACAAGCTATGCTTAGTTTGGGACTAGATGGCATTGTGTGATAGTTGTGAAAAAAAAGATGTATTGGTAGCTGACCCAGATATAGTCGGGAAAAGAATACGCAGGCTAATTGATTCTTTTGACCTGAACATACTACTAATATTTAGAAGGCAAAGTCCTGACTCACTCACTAACTCCTGAACACCCAGCTCAAATCTTTTTTTGAGATATTTTGCCAAAGAGGTGCCTTTTATGATGTCTACAAAAAAAAAAGAATTTTCCAAAAATCACCCCCTAAGGGGATGAAACGGGAGTCCAAAGTTTTTGGCTGGCCTGTTGGTCTAGTGGTTAGTGGCCCTGACTGCTATGCCGGAAGTCGTGAGGTCGATTCTCACCCAGGACAAATGTTTTTGAGGACAAATGTTTGTGTGATGAGCACGATCATTTGTTCTGTGTCTGGGTGTAATTTATCTATAATATGTATGTATTTAGAAATATATAAGTGTGTTTATCAGTTATCTAGTACGCAAAACACAAGCTCTGCTTAGCTTGGGACTAGACGACGTTGTGTGATAGTTGAAACAAAAAAAAAAGTTTGTATGGAGATACCTACTTTCACGTGGGTGAAGCTGGTAGACTAGTACCAAATAAAATAAGAAAAGACCATGAGAATGGTAACAATCAAGGGTTAAAAAGAGCTAAGGATATGGAAGCAGTACGCTTACTCCAACTAAAATCTCATAACTTTTCATTCTCCTTCCAAGAACTTAATGACTAACTGACTCCAGGAATTAATATCACGATTGAAGAAAGTGTACGAATGCAACAGAGTTGTTAAGCTAAATATCTCGTGACTTACCAACGTGGTACTGAGGGCATGAGCCAAATCATGACTGACCATTTCATTGATAAGACAAACATTCAATTGTTTGATGTTAAGTGGGCCGCTAAAATGGAGTGGTCTGGAGAAAGGGCTCGCACGTAAAATTATAACTACAAGAAATCTGCAAAAATAATAATAATAGGAGTACTTTTTTTATAATAATACTCCAGATCAGAAGGTTGCGAGTTCAGATCACGTTGGGATAACCAGTTTAGAAGTATGCGGAAGAGGGTATAAAATCCCGCATACTTCCGTTGAAAAGGGAAGAACCTCCGACCAGACTAGTGTTGTTCTGGGCTATTGCCCGACCAGACACAACACCCATTTTGTCAATTAACTATCGGGCGGTTATCCGATAGTTGATTTCTTACTAACTGTTGTATATATTCTAATTGCGCGGAGAACTCTGTTACACTGATTCAGGATAGTTCATATGCGGCGATATAGATGTCGCTACAGATAATGTTCAAATTAGAAAAAATGCTGTAGATCAAAGAAAATGAGTTATTTACAGTAAAAAAAACTCTAAAAAAGTGCTCTCTAAAGCTTTAAGCTTCAGGAAAACTATATCATTCTAGGTTGGAAAACAATAAAACACCAAAGATCTAAGCTGTAAAATACAGCAGCTTTTATTATCATTAATGTGTATTATGTTTAAACTTGTCAAGAGGATATGGAAGCATTATCCTTTTTTTTCTATTTTATTGATATCTCACCTGATGGTAAGCGATGATGTGATCGTCGATGGAGCACGCTTGCCTAGAAGTAACCTATACACCACTGACTTAAAGACACCAGGTTGTAGGTATCAACAAACACAGACACACATTTAACTTACCTCCAAGAAGCAGAAATATTAAGATCAAGAAAGAAAGAAAGAAAGAAAATGTCTAATATAACCCCCCACGCAACAGAAACTAAGCGCCATATTAGCGCCACACTAACAACTTTGACTCCTACTGGCTCAACACTTTGTTTATAAGCTTCGCGCGATGTTTGCTCTTCCTCTATATTTAGAACCTTTAATTAAGATTGATTGAAGTGTTATTTCTTAGATAAGTGTAAGTTCTACAAAGTCAACGATACTAGCTTCTGACAGCGGCGTCGCCCGCGTTAATGTAGATTATTAATTTTTAACCGACTTCAAAAAGGAGGAGGTTCTATGTTCGGCTGAATGTATGTTTTTCTGAATCATATTCCCGGTATAAAAAGTTGTATCATTTGTGTCCTTTTCCAGGACATGATCTAAAGACCTGAGTAACAAAATTTGAAGAAGTAAGTAACAGACAAACTTACTAACTCAATCTTAAAGTATGTCATTCTTCTTGTAGTCTGTTAGTTTGTAAAAATTGATTTTTGTCAGTATGTACCATTTCGTGTTATTATATCAAGTTTAAGGTTTGTATCGTATTCCGTTCGTGTATTAATTAATAATTACAAACAATTGTTGACAATCTATACTAATATACGAGGCCACACAACGAAAAATACACACAAATAATTTTATTTTATTTTTTTTATTGATAGGCTCGCGTTTGACCACTATCTCACCTGATGGTAAGCGATGATGTGGCCGACGATGGAGCACGCTTGCCTGGAAGTAACCTATTCACTTCTTGACTTAAAAACCCCTAGGTTGTAGCTATCAGGAAACACAGACTCCTGCAGGGAATTTGACTCCTTAACTGTACGCATTATGAATGTGTTCCCAAAACGTTTTCTACGTATGGGTGGGATGTCTACCATATACCGATGGCACAACGCCGTACGTCTAGTGGTCCGGTGATGGAACGGACTTTGTGGTATTAAGTTTACTGACTAACTACTTAATATTTCCTGCATCAGCTAATGCTGTAATATTATTTTATTTTATTTATGTATTAACGTAAAACCAACAGATTCTGTGTACGGCATATTTCAGGTACAGATAGATAACAATTAGCCTAAATTTTACAAATTCGCCAATGTCAACCAGCATTCTCAGAATAACACAAAAAACCAAGCCTACAAATAAAACACAAGACTGTTGCTGTGAGAGGGCACAGTGTAGTTACCTTGTCAAAGAAGTCGATATTGCGCATCTGTCGCTTGGGGCGACGCGGCTTGTCCAAGCTTTAGTTTAAATTTAAAAAAAAAATTAATTATAATATAAAATAAAATTGCAACGGAAAAACGAATCAAAATTATTTATACTAATACATAAACAAAATCAAAAATTGCAATCGAAAAAAGAACAAAGATTTTTTTATTATTATTTCTGTTATTTTAATTATTTTGTTGTTAGAATTAAAATAACATAAATAATCAAAACAAAAGTAACAGCACAAAGAGAGGATTCCGTGACGCTTCTGTAGCCACTCCTCAAAGACAGGCATTACCGCTGCGATTGTGACGTGCTCACTTGGACAATGTTGTTTTACCAGAACATAAACCAGAAACATACATAAACTAGTGCCTTTTCCCTTGGGGTAGGCAGAAATGCCAACTGCTACGACCCTTACATACTCTTTCTATTCATTGACGTTCATACATCTGGATCTGGACGAGTACATAACATGTATCCTGAAGGTAATTTGCGTTTTTACCTTTAACAGTTTTATGTGAAAGTACAATAAATAATTACGATGCTTTCAGAATGAATTGCAAGCACAGAATGATTGTACAGTTTTACGAACTTAACGCAGACGAAGTCGCGGGCAACAGCTAGTGGTAAATAAAAATAGAAAGATAATTCAGAATTAAAAACACCACATAAAAATAATCAAAATAACCCCAATAATCTCTATGAATCAAACAACCGCAAAAGCAGAAGAATTCCTAAACAATCTACTAAATGAAATCCCCAGATCAATTTCCACATAGACCAAGCAGATGCGCGTGACTCACATAGCTCGTCGTGTAATTACGGTGAGACCGTAATGAGGAAGTGCCCCACTGATGAATATTGACTGGTTTACCCACACTGTTTGGTCGAAGATTTTCAATGAATTTTTGCGATTTTTCCAAAGATTATTTGAAGAGATAAAAGACGCTGTCTTCCGCATTAAGGTTGTATTTTTGTCATAAAGAGACAAAGGTGTTGTTTCCGCACAAGGTGAATCGATGACCTAGTGAGGACACCACAGGATCGGCCGATATGACTATACTTAATAATAAGATTCCACAACTATCACACAACGCCGTCTAGTCTCAAGCTAAGCAGAGCTTGTGTTACGAGTACTAGACAACTGATAAACAGATTTATATTTTTCTAAATACATACATATATAGATAAATTACACCCAGACACAGAACAAAGATCATGCTCATCACACAAATATTTGTCCTAGGTGGGAATCGAACCCACGACCTCCGGCATGGCAGTCAGGGTCACTAACCACTAGACCAACAGGCTAGTCAAGACTACTACTTGGGGGATGCTTACGACTATCTCCAACAATGAATGTCATTCGTCTGCAGTGATAACGGAGACAATAATTCGTGTCTCAGAAGCATTTTAAACGCACTAATGCCGATCCGAATGAGAGTACAATCAGTATTTAAAATGTCCTGAACACGCATCGGATGCAGTTCGGAACCCCTCTCATTGTTTTTGTTTGGAGTAGAAAATATATAAAATTAGTCGTATCTCATCATCATCACCATCATTTCAGCCGAAAGATGTCCACTATTGGACATAGGCCTCCCATTCAAGTGTCGCCACAATGAACGGTCCCGTGCGTCTCGCATCCATCTGATTCCCGCAACCCTCCACCTTGTAGGAGGCCTTTCAACGCTACGTCTTCCGGTACGTGGTCGCCATTCCAGAATCTTTCGGCCCCAACGGCCATCCGTTCTGCGAGCAATGTGCCCTGCCCATTGCCACTTAAGTTTGGCGATTCTTCGTGCTATGTCGGTAACCTTGGTTCTCCTGTGGATATCCTCATTCCTGATGCGAACACGCAAGGTAACTCCGAGCATAGCCCTTTCCATTGCCCCTTGGGTGACTAAATCTTCTGATGAAGCCCATTGTAAGCGACCACGTTTCGGAGCCATATGTCATCACCTATACAATACTACCACAAAAAAAAACAATTATATCATTACTACTTTTCTTCTTTCTCAGGAGTATCAGCAAGCGAAGCATTACGGAATGGACTGTGTCAGTCACTCTGGGGAGCTTCTGCCAGTCGGTCAGAACCCAGGATCGCGTCTCCACCCCCACACAGCCATGAGACTCCGTATCCTGTAAGAGGTAAGACTATCAACATTATTAGCGTTAATGTGAGGAGAGCGTCTCCTCGGCTGTTGAGCACTCAATAGTATGAATTCTTTGCTGGCTACACACAAAAGGAAAAAACGGAACCCTTATAGGATCACTTTGTTGTCCGTCTCAAGGGAATCAAAATTCATAGGGTACTTTCTGTTAACCTAGAATCCTAAAGTTTGGCATAAAGCAAGGTCTTATAGCACAGGTATAGGAATAAATATGAAAACAGTGAATTTGTTGTTACGTAACAAAAAAAAATTTTTTGCTATTAATTAAAATCTTCGAGACTGCATTCGTGTATTGAACTAGGTAAGTTTATACGAAATTGCGCGAGTCCGACTCGCACTTGCCCAGTTTTTTATTTTATTTTTAAGATAGGAAATCATCAAATACCTTCTTCCAATTTGGAACCTGTATTCCTTTAGTTCGATCAATTGAATACTGCAGCCTACAGCAACACTTCTTGGAAAACTAAGCAAAATCACACTAATATTATAAAGGTATCCTCGGTACGAAAGAGGAATGTGAGGGTTTAACAGAAATTGCCTTGCCTAAATCTTCACACCTGTTGGAAGCAGACTTACATCGTTAGCAGACACTTACCTGCTAATGATGAAAGTCCACAAACGCTACCAACAATACAACAGTCATCTTTAATTCACATTTTACAACAGTTGCGGTACCAACTTCGTGTGGAAAAGGTACTTTAGTCATCGAAAGCCTCTAATGTAACATTCTCAATATTTAGAACTAGCGTCTTACAGCGACTTCGCCCACTAAACTCATAATATGAAAATAAATTATAACTTATATCACTTAGAGGGTCGAAGTGCTCTGGCCTAGGGCCAGCCCCACAATAAGATAAGATATAGCACTTAGAAATAATGTAACTAAGTTATGTACTTAGTTACATTATTTCATTATTTGTGAAAGAATTTTCATAATCGGTTCAGTAGTTTAAAAGATTACCCCCTACATACAAGGGAGGAGGGTTTATAAAAGGCATTTTTCGGCCATTACACTCTCTACTCTCAAAATAGTTTCTGTATAATAATATATTATTTTATTCAGTGACATTTACGTGATAAACAATATAGTATAATATAGTTTAGTTTAGTGTATTAGTATTTAAGTATATCTAATCTAATATATAAAATTCTCGTGTCACGGTGTTCGAACTTGAACTCCTCCGAAACGGCTCGACCGATTCTCATGAAATTTTGTGAGCATATTGAGTAGGTCTGAGAATCGGCCAACATCTATTTTTTTTTTTTTTTTTTTTTTTATTTATATGGCAGAACAACGTTTGCCGGCTCAGCTAGTATTTGTATAAAATATCATGTATTATAAACAATATGGAATGCTTAATATTGCACCTACCACAAGTTGTCTCTGCATCACCCAAAGGTTGACTGGTAGAAAATGCCTTAAGGCATTAAGTCCGCCTCTATACTTTTGTGTGCATAAAGAATTAATAAATAGTAAGTCAAAGCAATTATTGCCCAAACAGAGAGTTAAGGTTTTTTTGAGTGTGTGGGCCAAATATGCCTCTTATCAACTTTCCTCCTTTATAAATTCCTCTTTATTTGGTATAGAAAAGGAAACTACATAAATCTTTTGTCTGCAAGCTGTCAAAGCATCACAAAACGTCATATAAGTCAGTAATCCTATTACGAAATCACCTCTCTCGCGCCCCTTTGAGTTCGCCGCCAAATTATCTCGATGTGAAGTGTTCCGCCAATCAGACTGATGTTCTGGTATCTTCACAAGGCTGATAAAATTGGCATGCAACTGAGAGCACCCAAACAGATTACTAGATCGCAAACAGATTGTCTAGATCTCAGGACGATGACAGAGATGTCAGCTGAACTGACAGGGCCCTCTAGGGTCGATGCCTGGTAAAGCTACAGGAATGTTCGAATGTGTCAACGCGGCCCTGGAACGTAAGGGTGCGTGAATTAGCCAATCACAATGCTTTTTTTAGGTGGGAAAACCATCCAATGACAAATCTCGTTTTTGGGCGGAGCGGGAGATAGTGTCAGACTTTTACTGACTAAAAACCCACTCCTGTTCCTTATTTGCCTTCGTCCCAGTGCCCCGAGTTTCACTTTCACACTACCCGTGGCCCCAGTGGGCTTCGACCCTGCTGGGCCCCTACGATTTGCTGACATCTCCCTGAGGCGCGCGTGGAACAATACGCGCCGTCAGCCAATCACAATGCTCAAAATCTCCACTCTGCATCAGTGAAAACAGTGTAAGTGGAGCGGAGTGGAGCTGAACGGATTTTCAAATAAAACAAATGAGCGCACGGCCCAGAGCTGGACAGAACGGAGTCCACTCCGCCCCGCTTTGCTTTAATGGAAATACTTGCCACTTTTCACTGCTCTTCTTCGCTCCACTCCACTCAACTTTATACGTAATACGGGTGGTCAACTGAATTAATACGGGTGGGATTTATTCAGTAAAAGTCTCGACTCCATGTCGCTCCACTCAGAGCGCAAAAAATTATTTGAGTTTTAATCGACCCTAAAAAAAAACTATGACAGTTGATCCTAGTCAGCCAAAATCAAGCTATAAGCTACGAATTCGTTTACAAACTTTTCAATATTCTATTATATGTGCGTCTTTATGCTTTACGCCTTTCATAGACCGGTTCCAAGATTGAATTTTCTTATGTTTCTAAATGCATTTGAAAAATCTTTGCGACATCTATCATAGTTCTTTTTCAATCGATTACTAATCAGATAGTGTACATTACGCTTCATTCTATCACTCACAGAAGCTCCTATCCTGGGGCCCTACTATGATATCTAAAAATCAGCATACAACCGGTGCGAGAGTGAGATGGAGCTATAGAGTACGATTAGCGTTAAACCGAATTCATAATGGATTTAGATGTCATATTTAGGGGGGCTGGCTCCTTTAGAAAAAATCACAGTAGCAGCCTAGAGCCTGATTTCGACAATAAGCTCGATTATCATTTACAACATACTAAAATTTAGATGTTTAACACATCTTCGCTTACCCCTTTAGTAGTACACGGGTTTGACGTCACTGTGCAAATAAAATCGCCATCAAGCTCATTCGAAACACGGTCCACAATCTATATTACAGTGCAGGCCACATAAAACGACCTAAAACTAATACCCAACATTTAATAACCAGTAGAACTTCAATAACATTTGGTGTCTAAATCCCACGGCTTCAGATTTAGGGCTGACAATATCTTATCGATACGTCAACTCATATCACTGGCAAAATTACGTTGTTTTATGACTTTGATTTTGGCGGTACGACAAAGGTGAGATAAGAGTATCGATATCGTCTATCGACAGTTTAAACGTGCTTGTTATGATGCTTGTAATTTTTGTGTCGAACAAATTTCGATGTAGATAAGGTAGGGATAGAGAATTAGAGTGGTGTTATGAGTTTATTTACAGCTTTATGGGTGGTAGCCATTTTGGTTGATAGGCTTATTGCTATGCAGTTTGGACACGTAGTTTCGTTTGTAAAAATATGAAATAGTTCATTATTAAGTTTTGGGTCTTCACTGACTAAACAATGATAATAACGTGGAAAAAGATTCGCATTCCACCTATACGCATTAAACGATTTTGGAACACATTCATTGTGCGTACAGCTAAGGAGTGGAATTCCCTGCCGGAGTCTGTGTTTCTTGATAGCTACAACCTATAAATTAAGAGTGAATAGGTTACTTCTAGGCAAGTGCGCTTCATCGTCGAACACATCGTTGCTTTAAATCAGGTGAGATAGTGGAAAAAGTTATCAACTTACTAAATTAACGTGATTGGAGAAAAACACAACATCACGTTCGTTCCATATTCAAAATTTTGCTAAGTCACATTTCTTTATTTAAACGAAGAATCTCCCTCAAGAAATAAAAACCGTTTCCCTGCTGACTGTCCATACGGTTGTCTCGGCGTTGTAAATCCGATTTGGACATGTGTACCATGGTAAGCAAACATTAGTCGGCCAGATAACGGGTGGTTGTGTTTAAAATGGACGATTTGTGTGGCGTTGTGGGGCCTGTTCCAATAAAACATCTTGCAGTGACACGGCTTTTCGATTTCGGATTTCATTTTAATGGAATCTTGACTCTTTGGTATTTTATTTCTAATTTTTACTTATTTTTGATTATTATATAAATAGACTTCTACCAGCACTGACATTATATATTGATTATATTTTTTTTATGCTTTAATGTTTTGCAATTTATGTAATCTTCTGTCTATTTTAGCTCGCTGTCTATTTCTAGTAAAATGTAACTAATTTTATAGTCAAGCAGTTTAATCTAATGTTTAACTTATTTTCTAAATCTAATGTATAACTTATCCTAAACATATTATATAATATTTGCACACCATGACAATATGGTAAATATGTTAGCTCAACTCCATTGACTGTAACACCTTGCATGCATTGTTTTCTATAATAATTGTATGTACACTCATGTTTGAGCAAATAAATGAAATCTGAATTTGAAAGGGCCTAACTGCTGGATATACTAGATATGGTATAGCAGAACAAGATATTATGTAAGAGAAAATATACCTACTAAGAATTGTATTTTTGTTTGCAATGAATAAAGTTCAACACAACAGACTCGATTTTAAACATTCTTTCACCAGTATAATGCTACTTTATTACTAAGTGACATAGGCTGAAACTCGTCCCAGGTAAATTGGGATAAGGAACAGAGAATGATAATCTTGATCGTGATTCTTTGGATGGCCAGAATTAAATCATCATTGGATAGGCCTTTAGTGTGGGACGCTACCTGTGTCGACACTCTTGCGCCATCCCATCTTCCCAGCTCTTCGTGCTGTGCTGGTGCTGCCGCTGCGGCTGCGGAGAACCTCAAGCGGCGGAAATATAACAACCTCGTCGGCAGTTATATTTTTGAGCCGTTTGTGGTTGAAACTCTTGGGCCGTGGGGTCCGAGTGCTCAACGCTTTTCAAAGAATTATCCAAACGCTTAGTTGAAACTTCGCGTAACCCAAGGGCTGGCTTTTACTTCGGTCAGAGATTAAGTATTGCCATACAACGTGGCAATGCCGCTAGCCTTTTAGGCACACTTACAGTCGACGGCGATGGGGAGGATTTTTATGACGCCATATTTTAGCTAATAGTTTTTGCCTTTGGTGTATATAATATAGCTTTCATTAGTAAAAAAAAAAAGTGAAAACTATACTCGGCCCTTTTAGACAATACGGACATAATTATATACGATAAATGATATTTAATTTGCAAATAGGTTTAAAAAAAACATTTTACATGTCATTTTTTTTCGTCAGTTTAAACTAGATGAGGCCGGTGTTTCTTAGCTGATTACCCTGAGAAGAAACACCGAAACAAACACAGGGGTCAAAGTCTCTTTTAAAGTCCATACAGCAAACATGTCAGATCATATGAAAACCATGCAGATCAGTGTCTCAGATGGTCTTTTGAGGAAAGAACCATATAGATTTGAGTGGACCTGTCCAGTCAGTGCAAGTATTTGTCAGTATTCGTGTAGTTTAACTCAGGACTATCAAGGGGTCTATCAACTCATCTATGGGGTGTCTATGTGAAAAAGGGAAAACAGATTAAGTTAAAGCTTCTAGTTCTACACCCCATACAAATATGTTTAGACAAATTTAATAAGTTTTTCCCTGTTGTTCACCTATAGAAACCATAGATTATATAGATTTAGTTAAAATTTTCGTCATCCGTATCACTAGGCATCTTGTTAACGTTTGTTGACGGAATACTCTTGACATGTTGTTACAGATTAAAACAAGTTTAAAAAAAAGCTTACTTCACATAGAAATACAATTTGAAACAACCAAGGGTAATACACAACTGAATCCACCACATTCTTACTATCCTTTCCTTCTAGGTTCAATTACTGTCCATAATTTCATTTCCTAGTAAAATCAAGTGACAGCGACCCCTCAAACGTGACATGCGATTCTAAATAACAAAATAGCCAAGTTTTAACCACAAAGCTCGATCAATCAAAGGGTAAAATTCGTGCCAGGTAAAAATGTCAATATTTGCCAAGCGGTCACGACACCGCTTGGCTGTTTACCCTATTATTCACGACAGTGTTTGTCAAGTCCGGCCAAGTCGCGCCAAGTCTTGATAACCTTTGTTAGCGTGACTTTTGCTTGTGGCAATTGTTTGATGTTTGGCTCTTTGGACATTATACTGTTTTGTTATTTGTTTGCCAAGCTTGGTGGGGTGACTAATCTCAAAAATCTACTGCCTACCGTGTTTGTTTACTGTGGCTTTCGTGTTGTTGAACGGAAAAGTGGCTAGACTTATAATCGTCAGAAATATCGTTATACCACTTACATTGGAAAAAAAAATTAACAGGACTTAAAATAAACTAGTGACCCACCCTAACTTGGCATGGGTATTGGAAATCTTTGAAACTCTCGGCTTTTATCCAACCTGATATTGAAAATGTAAAAGTAACTGTCTGTTTTAAAGTCACCCAAAGGGCAATGGAAAAGGCTATGCTCGGAGTTTCCTTGTGTCATTGAATCAGGAATGAAGATATCCGCAGGAGAACCAAGGTTACCGACATAGCACGAAGAATCGCCAAATTTAAGTGACAATGGGCAGGGCACATTGCTCGCAGAACGGATGGCCGTTGGGGCCGAAAGGTTCTGGAATGGCGACCACGTACCGGAAGACGTAGCGTTGGAAGGCCTCCTACTAGGTGGACCGATGACCTGGTAAGGGTTGGGGGAATCCGATGGATGCGAGACGCACAGGATCGTTCATTGTGGCGACACTTGGCGGAAGCCTATGTCCAACAGTGGACGTCTTTCGGCTAAAATGATGATGATGATGAACTCTGTCTGCCTGTTATGCCGTCATGGTTAAACTACTGAAGCGATTTTAATGAAATTTGGTACAGAGTAAGCTTGAACCCAAGGATAACCCATAGGCTATTTTTATTTGGCTTCAAGTTCGACTTGACATCCGCTATAACCGACATTCACACGGACGGAAAAGCTAGTCTACTATAACATGCATATATTATACACCTAAACCTTCGTCATAAATTACTCTGTCTATTACTTAAAACCAAGGAAACCAAGCCAAGGAGTGGAATTCCTTGCCGGAGTCTGTGTTTCCTGATAGCTACAACCTAGGGGTCTTTAAGTCAAGAGTGAATAGACTACTTCTAGGCAAGCGTGCTCCATCGTCGACCACATCATCGCTTACCATCAGGTGAGATGGTAGTCAAACGCGAGCCTATCATTAATAAATAAAAAATAAAAAAAAAACACATGAAAATCTGATCCGTAATTTTTTGAGTTTATCGCGAACAGACACGGTGAGGGACTTTGTTTTATAGAATGTAATGACTAGCATCTTCCCGCGGCTTCGCGCGCGTGATAGTCGGTTTCTCTATACAAACTTTGTAACCCCGTTTCATCCACTTAGGGGGTGAATTCTGGAAAATCTTCTCTTAATGCTTGCCTACGTCATATAAGGAAACTTTGTGCAAAATTTCACGCTCCTAGTCCTAATAGGTTCGGCTGTGCGATGATATGTCACTGTCTCCTTTTACACAGGGTGTCTTTGACATGGACGTACAGACGAATACCTTGGATCCAGTACAGTTTCAGTAGTTTCAGCTGTGCGTTGATAAGTCAGTCAGTCAGTTTCTCCTTTTATACATATAGATAGATAAGGATTAGGAAACTTAGAAACAACACCAACTAACATCACGTGATAAGGCCAAGGCTAAAAAAAACACAGTCAAATTAGCATTTTTTTTTTTCAAACAAACCATGTTTTATTAGCAAGCATTAAGTTTGTGAAATTAACCTAAATCACACACGAGGGACCATTAAAGAATAAACCTTGTAAACTGGCCATAATCACAAATCTTGCCGGTTTGTTGACTGGCAATTATCAAACGAGAGTTTAATCTCAAAGACACCGCGGTTTCGTCAACGTTTACAGACAAACAAACACTCAAACGGCATTTGAATCAAGAACCTACTTTGCATTTTCAACCTTAACCATTGAGTTTAGAGTTGGTTTTTGAAAATTTTGTAGTGAACTGCACTTTTAAGTTGGTATGCATCACAAATATGAAGCGTGCTATTGTTTCAGCAAATAATTCCTAGAAACATTGGGAAGAGAAATCGGGGCACGCACACAAAGGCGCCGCCCGAGATAGCGCAGGGTCACCCTAGAGTTGATAACCTTACTTAGGTAGAGGTTAATGAAGAAAGAACTTCGGAGAAGTGAACGTACGTTACGTATTCTATTGTCTTTTGTAATTTCTAATGGCTTCTCCAGCTCTAAGGTGAAGCGAGAGGACGCATCAGACTTTTACTGATGAAAACTCACCGGTGTTTAGGTCCACAGTACCTCTTTCAAATTTTCCCGCAGCCCTAACAGTTTTGGTCCTGCTAGGGCGATACCCGGCCACTATAGGAGTAGGCTTGTGGACGACGAGCAAAGGCTAGCTCGCTGTCCGCCCGTTCGGTGAGAACCGAGCTTCAGTCATCGACGGCGCGTAGTATTCCAAGCGCGCCTCAAAGAGATGTCAGTAAACCGGTAGCAGCCTAGCAGGGCCAATGCCCGCTAGGGTCATGGGGAATTTCTGGAAAAAAAAACTTGTAGTCCTAGAAGGTGAAAGTCTAAACTCCAAACAGCGCTATAAAACAGTGACTTTCTGAATCCTTCTCCTCAGTAAAGGCTAGATTAATAGGTTTGAAAAAAATATATGTTTATTATAGATTCATGTATAACATTTTCATCATATGATTTTTTCGCAAGATGATGATTTATTGATTATGATTTTTTTTTTTTTTAACTTTTGCCAAAAAAATTTTTTCTCGACATGATATGTTTTCACTTGTTTTCCCTATTCCTTTCAAACGGCTTTGATATTTGGAAATATGTTTACACAACAAAATTTTTGGTTAAGTGAACTTCAGAATGTACATAGCATATGTAAATCAATCAATATTTTGAAAAGAAAATGGATTTAATGTTCAGCGGGGCTCTGTCTCGGCGCAGCTGGCCAGAATTAAATGCACAGATACTCGTACTAACGCCTAGGCGGCGGTACGAGTATGTGTGCATTGGACTGGCTTGTTGGTCTAGTGGTTAGTGGCCCTGACTGCTATGCCGCAGGTCGTGGGATCGATTCCCACCCAGGACAAATGTTTGTGTGGTAAGCACGATCATTTGTTCTGTGTCTGGGTGTAATTTATTTATCTATATATGTATGTATTTAGAAATATATAAGTATGTTTATCAGTTGTCTAGTACCCATAACACAAGCTCTGCTTAGCTTGGGACTAGACGGCGCTGTGTGATAGTTGTGGAATATTATATAAAAAATTAAAAATAATTCCGGCCAGATGTTCACGGGACTATACGCCTTAAGAACAACTGAAGGACACAGGCGTAATTTTTGTCAGTAAAAGTCTAACACGCTCTCCCGCCCACCCAGAGCGGGAGAAGTCTTCGGATGATTTCCTACCTTAAAAAAGGATTTTCTCTTAAAAAAGTTCTGTTATTGTTTTCAAGCTTGATAAATGGTTACGACCATAACAAGCAACTATGCGTGTTCCACCATTTTTTGGGTTTTTCCATTTTAGCTGATCTTAAAAACGATTAGACTAATCAATCAAATAAAAGCCATGTTACAAGTTTAAATGCTTAGGCACTATGGCATTATCTCAAGATTTTAATTTTATTTAGTACCTAACGCATTTATTGATAAGTGCAGTACAAAACGGTTTGACCGCACATCAAATTGGTAGAGACAATAATTGTTTTATAACAGCATTTATGTAATAAAATGGAATTGTTGAATAAATTTTTCGTGATATCGGTATAATAAACTTATTTTATACAATACACCATGTAAATTAATAAACGCACATCCTGGTATTGTTCAGATTTGGTTACCGAATCGATTTTAGATATTTTATAAATAGCTAATTTTTTGTCCTTAAAATATTTCTTGATTATTTTAAGGGTGACTCTTGGAAACCGAGAGAATGTCTCATTCATCTGGCCTAGTTATCGTACCTATCTATTTTGTGTCGTAAGCCACCGGCACCGGGCGCAAATTTTTATTTTATTTTATTTATTAGATACAAAAAACAGTTACATGTCCTTAACGTGTAACTGTTTTTTGTACATTGATACAAAATAATTATTAGATAAATAGGTAAACATATAACCCACACTATTGTCCACAGATTAATCAAATACATGAAAAACGGAGATAGAGAAAAATGAGTGCCTTTAGTGATCGGGGAAAACTATATTAGTTTTCCCTGCAAATAAAAATATCAAATTGTAAAGAAAAAACAAGGCCAGATGAATGAGACATTCTCTCGGTTTCAATGAATCACCCTTTAAGATTAAAGTTTACTTATTTTGATAAATTATATAACTTGCTTCACATCACTAGATTGTTTGTGCGTGCGTGCTTAGATACCAATACCGATGTACTACCAAAGTAAGTACGTCGATTCCCATATTATTAGCTTGCAATTAGGACACTTAATTTATTTAAAAAAGCACTACCTAAGTGCATTTACGTAAAATTTCAGTGTTTGTATTATAATAATAATAATTTCTTTATTCGGATAACAATGATCCATAATGATTAGTAACAATTTGAACTTATAAACTATGTTAGTAGGTACAAAATACAATCACAACATACATTTTATTTTACAATTTAATTGAATAATTGAAAAGTTTAAAATTGAATAATTTAAAATTTAACATAAGTAATAAAATTGAATAATTTAAAATTTAATAAAATAAAATTGAATAGTTATTATAATTGAGTATTATGATTGTAACTTAATTTTCTGATTGCGGTGTATAAGAGTGTGCATTATACCAATTCTTCTTATTGGTCGTTTCACTCTTGCCAGAGTGGTCGTGTTTATCATGGAGATAGCTCTCCGGAAGCTGTTAGGGTACGTCGCACGACTACTTACCTCTTTTGCCTAGACAATGCAATGGACCGCCAACAGCCGCTTTGATCTGGTCTCTCCATCGCATCACTAATCTGCCACGCAGTCTCGTTCCTTGTATAATAAGGCTTTCGATTTCACTTCTACATCGACAAAAATGGCCAAAGCATTTAAGAATACGACTGCGCACCAGCGTAAGCAAGCGCTCCGTGACGTCCGGTTCCTCGAGATTTGAAGCGTTTGTACCGGTTATGTAAATATTACACACAAAAACCTTTCTTTTCGTATAGGAAATCGGGAAATTTCTCCAATATCTTTTATCATGACATACCGTGATATCTCCCCTCTAGGTGCGACCAACATAATCCCCATTGATATCACGTTTCTTAGATCGTACCGAAAGACCAGATTTGTCATATTTATCGTGGAAGTACAAACGTGACATTGTTAATACCATTGATAGTGACGTAGTGAAATTTAAATCAGTCCTTAGTTGACATTTTTATTCAAACTGACAAGCCATCAAGCCGGCTTTCATTCATCAGTATTTTTTTTTAAGTAGGAAATCATCATATCGCACCCTCATTGCAAAAAACAACTATCTGCAATTTGTTACCCAAATTAAGTTAAATATAGCTATCGATTTGTCTCTTCAAGACGAATCTACAGGTAAAGCTGGTTATTAGCTACGATACTTGGTTATAAAGACAGTTTCGTGGTAGTAAATAACCTACAGATTTGATCGAATATATTGGGTGACTGGTAGTTAGTGTACGATACTTAAACACGTGATTGTGGTCATGATAACCAAAAACTTTTACTATGGGAACAAACCTGAAATCGCGAAAAAAAATCAGCTGTTCAGTACATTTATGTTTGCCTAATGTACTGGACAGCTGATATTTTTGTCGCGATTTCGGCTTTGCTCCCATAGTAAAAGTTGTTGGTTATCATGAGCACAATCACGTGTTTAAGTATCGTACACTAATTGCCAGTCACCCTATATTAATAATAAAACATAATAATACAAAAATGTTGGTGCATTTAGTTGGTTTTTGCATTAAGAGTACGATATAACAACTCCCGGTCTATGTAGAGCAAGAAGGAGAGTCAGATTTTTACTGTGCTCTGGGGCCTTACCATAACATGTTAAAGTGTTAGGCGTGCAAGCAAAAAAGAGGGATGGAGCTATCCACCCTATACTATAGCTCCACCACTTTAACAGGTTTTTTTTTTCGGTAGGAAAATTATCTTATGACATTCCCCGCTCTTGGGCGGAACGGGAGATAGTGTCAGACTTTTACTGACTAAAAACCTCCTGTTCCTTCGTTGCTTTTCGTACCAGGGCCGAGTCCTCCTTTCAAAATCAGACCCTTGGCCCTAGTAGGCTTCGACCCTGCTGGGCCCCTACAATTGAGACGCGCCGTCGAGGACTTGGGCTCGGTTCGGACGGTTACCGGACGGTCGGACGGCGAGCTACCCATTCTTCTGTGAACCTTCAGTTGCCTTTGTTATTCCAGAGCCACGGTTACTCTTTTGAACATTCCTGAAGTTCATTTATATGATGCCTATACCGAGAATAACTTTGATAGCTTAACTATGCATTGAAAAGGAAAAAGAAGGTTCTAGAACGCAAAGGGCAACTAAAGAACAGCCATAGAAATCAGTCTCCAGCTTAGATGAGCCATCAAGTCGGCTTTCATTCATCAACGCATGACGGGAGTAACGCCATATCTTAACTACGTGATTCACACATGGACAATCAATTACCAAGCTTCGATTATTGACATTAACGAAATAAGCAGCACTTTTGAAGGTTGAAAGATATTTCTTTGTAAAAACAGAGCCGTAAAGATATGAATTGATAACGGAATCAATAGGTAATGCTATGAATATGTTTATCATCGATTTAACAGTGGCACATGTTAAATTGGACAGATTTTAAGTAAGCGTAATTGCGCCTAATTTTCTCATTTTTTCACGTGTAATGTTATTTTTTAATTATGCTAATATAAGTACTTTCAAATTGCAAATATAGCAATATGACATTCTCAAAATTTCGAGTTATACCACCCTCAGATTCTAAAAATGTTGAGTTATACCACCCACCTAATTATTACTCTATATACTAGGCTAGATTGAAATAAAAATTAGGATCTGCCCTTTGGATGTACCTATACCTACTCTAGGATTAGGGAAAAAAAGCCTTATGTTTAGGTCATGAAACGACTTCTCCGACTCTAGAGTGGAGTGAGAGGGCGTGTCAGACTTTTACCGACTAAAACCCACATGTGCCTTTCAGTTATCCTTAGCGTTTAAAAATTCCCTTAGATAAGATTGGAACAATTTGCCTATAGCGGTCTTCTCGTCCAATTATAATTTAGGTGTCTATAGTGAATAGACTCTTAGTAAACTAGTGCGATTCACCATCAACGATCGCATCCACTTCTTACCATCAGGTGAGATCGCATTTATGTACTTACTACTTTTTATGATTTAAAAAAAAATCTCTACAGTTATACCACCCTCAGATTCGAAAAAATTCGAGTTATGCCACTTTACTTTAGACAGATAGGTATTGGAATAACTCGCTGTAATCAATTGTAGACCTTCGCGTAATAACTTTGATTAGTAATCCACACCGAATGGATTACAACAGCAAATCCTATGAGATTATACCCGAGGTTTAGCGATAACTATAATGATTTTTAAAATAAAGCTTTCGTTTGGTGTAGTACCTACGCTATTAGCCGGTTCTCGTATGTCGATAGGGGTCCTTTTTCTTTGGGGGGTTATTACATATAAGATATAACAAGTTGAAGAAGATGAACGCTCAAACGGCTGGACAATTTTGGATGAAATTCAGCATACCGGGTAGACCATGTCCTGAAATAAGACAAAAGATGTTCCTTTAGAATTATTTTTTTACTTTCACGAAGGCGGAACCGTGGACAGAGGTTAGTTTTAATTTAAATATTAATATTATTTCAAAACAAAATTAAATAGAAATGTACAAAAACAAATTAACAACAACCCTCAAAATCATTAACCTTTTCCATCGTACTAAATCAAATCATCAAGTTCTTGCGTTTCAGTTCATGAAAATTCTTCGCTCATTTTCAAATCAGGTAAATTGACTTTTAACTAGATTATCCTGAAATTACGCTGTTCCTTCTTCCTTGCCTGTACCTCTTATTACTGACGAAAGACTTACGTCATTTTGTAAATGTACAGAATCATCATCATCATCATTTCAGGCGAAAGACATCCACTGCTGGTCGCCACAATGACCGGTCCTATGTGTCTCGAATCTATCGAATACCCGCGACCCTCACAAAGTCGTTGGTCCACCTTGTGGGACGCCTTCCAATACGTCTTCCGGTACGCGATCGCCACTCCCGAACCTTTCAGACCCTTCGAGCGTTAGTTCTGCGAGCAATGTGCCCTGCCCACTGCCACTTAAGTTTGGTAATTCCTCGGACTATGTCAGTAACTTAACCAAGATAACGTAGTCGCCACTCCAGTACCTTTAGGCTCCATCGAGCGTTAGTTCTGCGAGCAATGTGCCCTGCCTACTGCCACTTAACTTCGGCGATTCTTCCGGCTGTCTCGGTAACCTTGGTTCGGCCGCGGATTCGATCACGCAATTTCATTTATTTATTCATAAAACAATTTGCATTGTGTTGAATCCAGGTACAATATGCATATATGTATGTGTATGGTTAATGACCGCATACTTGAGTATATGCTTTTAATTTCAACTCGATACCTCCACGCGTTCCCGAGATAAAGGGTCTTGACAGACAGACAGACGGACAACAAACTGATTCTATAAGGATTCCGTATTTTTTTTCTTTTGAAGTACGGAACCTTAAAAAAGATTACGTCTAACTGTTTGATGTTTTCATGATTCATGTTTCTAAGCCCAATGATTCATGTTATGTTCGCCAATCAGTCTGCGTTCTGTAGTACTTTAATTCTTGATAGTCATTAGAAACAATGACCATTGTAAGAGCCATTTAGTGAATCTCAATGATTAAGTATGTACTGCTCTCAACAAACACAATTTTTAAACTTGCATATTTATACTACGTGCGGTAACAAAAGCGACTTTTAATTTGACGTCAACGCCATCTATCAAATTTGTGGGTACTAATTACCCAGAATTGTATTAGGAGGGTCCGCGCGTTTTCACTCGCCTATTGTTACCATCGAGCATGGTTTAAAAGCTTGTTACTTCATCTAACGCAATCCAACGCGATGTTTGACGAAAAGGCAATGCCAAAAAAGAAAGATAACGCCTGAAAACTCTGTTAGGAAATACGTGTTTTATTTAACCCTTTTTGAAGAAAATTATCGTCATTCAGAATCTTGATTAAATTTGTTATTGTTATACTGTTTTTAACTTTTTTAATTTTTGAGTAAATTTATGAAGTGTCCAAGTTCATGCAAAAAAGCAGGTTTTCGGAAGTCTGCACTGGATTCGTTTTACACAAATTTATAAATTGACTTCAATAGAAGCCTAGATAATATCCACAAGATACTGTGTTTCCAAAATATCTAATGAAAAATGTGTAATAACGTCATAATCGCGTAAGAGCGGTTGTATGAAAAACAGTGAAAATGTATGTCGAGTTGCATCCCCTATCGCTACTATTCCTTTCCCTATTACTTAACCTGAACAAGTATGTAAGTACTTTTTCGTCACAAGCCGCTGTGAAACAATTTTATTACCTATTTCAAGTACATTCCTAATTTTATAAAAGTAAAATATTGAAATAAAGATATTTTGAAGATATGACATACAACCGTGTCGTCGAAATCCTGGTCAGCATTCGACCAGGATTTCGACGACACGGTTGGGCAGCGGTTGAGCGAGTGGCTGCTGCAGTACGTGTCGCAAATTCGATTCCCACACGGAACAAATATTCGTATAATAATAATATTCCACAACTATCACACAACGCCGTCTGGTCCCAAGCTATGGAGGCTTGTGTTATGAGTACAAGATAACTGATAAACATAGTTATATATTTCTAAATACATACATATATAGATAAATTACACCCAGACACAGATCAAATGATCATGCTCATCACACAAACATTTGTTCTGGGTGGAAATCGAACCCAGGACATTCGGCATTGCAGTCAGGGCCACTAACCACTAGACCAACAGACCAGTCAGTATGACTACAGATAGCTGTGCCGAGGCTGGGTGTCTTATCCTCCGACCAGACGGGTCTCAATCCATTTCGTTATCATCTTCTTGCTCTTATCCGATTAGTACTTATGGTCGGTGCACACGTTTTTTTCTTCCAATCTTTTCTGCCAACCTTCAAGATATCGCTTTTCAATCCATTTATGATTTTTAATTTATTATTTATGCTTTAAGCCGCCTCAACAGAAATGAAATAAGTGACATAAAGATAATAAAATATAAATGTGTGCCGATCAAAATATTCCAACGCGGCGTCTTCCGGTACGTGCGTTCCGATGCGTTGGAAGGCCTCCCACAAGGTGGACCGATGACCTCATGAGGATCGCGGGATTCCGATGGATGCGAGACGCACAGGGCCGGTCATTATGGCGACATTTGTGGGAGGCCTATGTCCAACAGTGGACTTCTTTCGGCTGAAATGATGATGATCAGAATATTATAAGGTCTTTATTAATTTACTAGCTACTGTTTTTGGCTTCGCTTGCATGTTATGTTAATAAATAAATTTTCAATGAAAAAATTTTTTTCCTATTTTTCTTTTATTTTATTTTATTGTTAATTTTTCTTGTTTTTTCTTTTCTTTCTTGTATTTTTTTCTTTTTTATATATTCTATTTTTTTTCTTATTTCATGTACCTACTACAATCTATGCAAATAAATTTTTACTTTACTATACTTTCATTTCAAGCTTTTATCGCGCGGTATACTACTTGACTGAACAGTTGAAAGGGATCGTTTGTCTTGGTACGGCCACATGGAGAGAAGGGACGAAACGCATGTCACAAAAAGAGTTATGAGTATACATGTGGATGAATGGAGAGGGAAATGGAGGCCAAAGAAAATATGGATGGATTGTGTGAGACACTTCTCACATAATCCATCCATCTTTTTATCACTATGTGAAAGAAAATGGAGTTAGTGATAGCGTGACGGGTGACAGGAGAATGGAAGAAACAAACGTATTTCATTGACCCCTAATAAAACGGGACGAGGGCAGGAAGGTGATGATGATGGTGATAAATAAATGATGACTACTTATCAAGATCTTTTCAAACAGCTCACACACTGTGGGGTTATTTATTTGCCACTATCCGACTCTATCATCGGACCAGGGGCCCAAGTCTGCTATTTTTATAAATTCGTCATTCCAACACGATCCCATTGTCATTTTGCTAAAAGTTCGTAATCTGCTAATTCATAATGATCGATCATTGATCGGTCAATGGTCTCGTAATAGAGTTGTAGTAGAATGACAATATCGAACTTATTAAAAGCAATGACTGCACAATGACGTTCTAATTGTAGGTGGTATCAAAGGAACTGTCAAAATTTTAGCAGATTACCGCATACGTCAGATATTCATTTGTCAATATTTACGAGATTACCATTCTATGCCTCTTCTTTCATTGGAATGTCAGTGGTTGACCATTGGGAAGTCATAATGACGCCATCATATTTTAAATCATTATAATATGAGATGTAAAGCCACCTTAAAAAAATCCCTCTCTATCCTCCATCGTGAGATACAACAATTTTAACACAATAATAAAAAATACTGCAATGTAAGTGCGTCAAAAATAAAAGAAATCGTCAAGACAGTGGTAGGTTATTTACAATCGTTGATTTTGCTAATCTTAAGCGATAAGGGGTATTAAAATCATATTATAACGATAGATAAAACGTATTACAAGCGAATGATAACATTTGATTTATACATGTGTATTTACCTACTTGTGATTGTGACAGATTTAATTCATGTAGTCACGTAGAACGGAGGCTTTATTTTATCTTGGGATGATGGAATCGTGATGGCTATGATTGAGTGATCATTGATCAAGACATGCCTATCACCACGTTTCTTAGATAAAAGTCGTCCGAGTCGTCGAGTCGTCGTCGGCGCGTAGTGTTTCACGCGCGTAAAAGTAATGTCAGCAACACCGTAGGGGCCCAGCGGGCCGAAGCCAGAAGAAAGGGAAATCGTAAAATTCAAGGCCAAAGAAGGAATATAGGTGTGTTTAGACAGTAATAGTCGCTCTGCCCTAGAGCGAGTCATCGGATGATTTCCCACCTTAAAAAAGGTGTTTTGATGGATGTCAAAATTAACGCAAATAACCTTTTTGGAGTCAACCTTTTGTCTTGTCATAGTTATATGCTTGAAATTCAAAGCATTTAACTATTTTAAAGTCGAAAGGCGAAGTCACTGTTTGTCTTCGTCCACGTGCACGTCGGTTATTGCGCACGCAAAAAATATAGTCTAGTATATAATTTTAATCTTATATTTACTTTATTAATTTGCAGTACACCGCAGACTACCTCCCTTTTTATATTTCAAGTTCTTATAGTCCATCCTAAAATTGTCTGGTAGATATCGTTGTCAGCACGTGTGTATGTGTACCCATAGATTTAAGTTAGTGTAAAAGTTTTGTTACTATTTTGGTGTACAATAAAGTTTATTCTATTTTATTCTATTCAAAGTCGCAGTCGAATGCAGATAAAAACCTTACCCTTAATTTTTAACGTTTGTCCTTCCTTAAGATTCAAGCTTAATCCGAACCTTTCATCAAAATCTAGTAGTTAGTATCTTGCCTAAAAAAATACTTAATATACAGTCATACATTCATAACTTTTACAGAATAACAATAAACAAATACTATCTACGTTCAAATTCAAACGATAAATCACAAGAAGGTCCAAAGTGCATAACTATTTTTCTTTTATTCGTTGATAAACTGACATCTTTGACTATCAGTAGGTATAGTTGTAAATAATATTATCCTTGCATTGATCACAGCGCCGCACCGTTATCAAATATGTTTCAAAGATAAATTACACAACTTATACAAGGTATTAATCTGTTTTTTGACTAATTGTGATAACCATTATTAGGTAGTTAGATAACTAGGTGTAGTACTGAGTAACACATAGGTGGGCTTTAGTCAGTAAAAGTCTGTCTGGCAAGATGACTCCTCAGACCTTAACTTTGGGCGGTTCATTGAGTCCAAAGCCAAGGTAGCTGCTAGGAAACTCGGCGTACTTGCAAAGGTCCAGCGGTACTTCATACCAGGACAGCTTTTAATGTTATACAAAGCACAGATCCGTTCTTGTGTGAACTACTGCAGCCACATATGGGCTGGTTTTGCAAAATGCCACAGACCTGGCAGCTTTGGACTCGGTGGAAAGGCGTGCAAAGAGGCTAATTGGTGATCTAGATCTGGTTAAGTCCAATCTACAAAGCCTTGAGCACAGGCGTAGGGTAGCCAGCCTTTCGGTGTTTTACAGGATGCATTTTGGAGAGTGTGCGCAGGAATTGCATGACTTGCTTCCACCATCTCATTTCTACCATCGGACAAACCGACGAACGGCAAGTATTCACCCTTACGTTGTTGAAACCTCTACGGTCCGGACCAAGCGTTTCGCCTCGTTGTTTATACCGCGTAAATCGAGGGACTGGAACAATTGGCCTGCTGCGGTCTTCCCGTCCGATTATAATTTTGGTGTCTTCAAGGCTAGAGTAAATAGGCTCTCAATAAATTAGTGCGCCTCACCATCAACGATTGCATCACTGCTTACCATCAGGTGGGATCGCAGTCAAGCACTAGTTTATATCAATTAAAAAACAATGGAGTCTCTTGCTCCGCCTGGTTCGAGAGAAGTTATTTGATGATTTCACACCAATTTCTTTAATTATTATTTTTAGTTACAATACATTAAAATACATATTTTTAATTCCTCCCCCTTACGACGTATTCCTCAATGCTGAGGGTCTTGACCTTTCTGCTTCAACACTTTCATTTTTATTATGATTGTATATACTTATATTTATAATATTTTTAATACATTATTAGTATTATTTTTATATATTTTATTTATCTCAGGACCCTGAGGTCCTGGACCTTTGGGAGGCGTACGAGGAGCCGAAGCCAACTCGCAGAGGCCCTTTAGATAATTATAATGGAACATGATACCAACCGACGATTATCCCTGTACGCGCTATGCTAGTGCACCCAAGGACAACCCCCGGTTATTGAAAATATATTATTTTCAATAACCGTTAGTATTATTATTATTATTATTATTATTATGAGCCCGTTGTGTCCCACTGCAGGGCAAAGGCCTCCCTTCCGTTATTCCATTCCTTTCTGTCCTTAGCTACTTCTGGCCAATCCTTAAGGTAGGAGTCCAAATCGTCACGCCATCTCTTTCTGGGCCTACCGCGTTGCCGGCTCCTGCTGTTCGGAATCCAGTCAGTGGTTGCCTTCGCCCAATTTTGTTGCGACATGCGGCAGATGTGACCGGCCCAGTTCCATTTTAGTTTGGCGGCTGAGTTACCTACGTCTGCGATTTGTGTTTTGGAACGAAGTATACTGTTCCTTATGCGATCTGTTCTTTTGACAAAATACATTAAATTTCTTATTTTTAATTACAATGCATTAAATTTGTTATTAAAAAAAATCTGTGGCTCAATGTTTTTTATCCCAGGAGTATGTTCCCTTGAGATAATTTTTCTGCTTTCACGTGAGTAAAGCCAGTGGTGGAAACTAGTTCTTATATATTTTCTTTTTCCTGATAATTCCCAACAATGGTCTAACCAAGACAATTCATAAATAAAAGTGACTACACATTTACCAGTTGCGATTCGCATTGGGGTCAAAAGGACCCGAGGTATATTAAAATTTGTAATATCCGACACGGTCCCCGTATGATTTGGTTTCATTTGGTACAAATCTTGATTAACGATTCGGACGTGACTTAGCATTTTATTTTATAAACCCATAATAAATAAAATAGGACGGGATGAACTTATTGGTATTTAATTTACTTTTCTAAGATGTAATCATGCAATGCTAAATGATAAATGATATTTATTTTGCATATAGGTTTTAAAAAACACTTTTACACGTCAATTTTTTCGTCAGTTTAAACTAGATGAGAGCGGTGTTTTTTTTTTTAATTCATATAAACCTGTGTTTGACTGCGATCCCACCTGATGGTAAGCAGTGATGCAATCATTGATGGTGAGGCGCACTAGTTTATTATGAGAAAAGAAAGAAAGAAAGAAAACATTTATTTGAGACTCGCACAGGACAAACAACAATAAAATAAAAAGTAACTAATTAATCTATAAATAATTAATTTAAAAATAATAGAAAAAAACAATATTAAAAATAGAAATAAAAGACCTGTGCGAGGCCAAAAAGGCTCCCATCTCAGCATATGCTGCGATTTTAAACTAAAAAGTAAAAAAACGCAGCGCTGGTATTCTATTGTATGAGCCTATTCACTCTAGCCTTGAAGACACCTAAATTATAGTTGGACGGGAAAACCGCAGCAGGCATATTGTTGCAGTCCTTCGATATACGCCGTATAAACGACGAAGCGAAACGCTTAGTCCGGAGCGTTGAAGTTTCAACAACGTTTCCTAGCTGACTACCCTGAGAAGAAACACCGAAACAAACTCAGGACTCAGTCTCTTTTAAATGTAATGGTCAAATCACATGAGGACCATCAGATTAAAGTGGACCTGGAGTCATTAATATAATATTAATGACTCTATTATTTATTTATTATTTGATTAGTTGATTAATATAATATTTAATTTTGTGCTACCTGAATTGCTGGCCGACCCAAAACGGTAAAAACGAGATCTCGTTTACCGTTTTGGGTGAAAAATATTTTTTTTGGGCATACCTAACGATATTTGAAGACGCAATCAAAAACCAATCTTGTTGCTATGAAGATAAGATCCAGTTTGATAAAAAAAAGGAATGTGGAATACGCCTTCAGAAAGAGATAATTGATTGATAATTTGTTTTGTTTTTGGAAAAAGTCGATCAATACTGAGGTTTATTTATTATTTTGATTGATATAATTAATATCATTATCATTTATCACAAAATAGATACTGCATACATTCATTATAATCGTCTTTCAACATGATGATTATGTTCATCAAATAAAATGTTTAAAATATTTGTTCCGTTTATTGATTTAAAAGATAATTTATTTGTAAACATAAGTAATAAAAGTATGCAGTAGGTACAAATTGGAGTTGGTAATGTTAGATGTTGTATTTGGAACAATGGCCTACATGTTTTGCCATAGGTACAGCCAGGGGTCAAAAGAGCAGTTGCACTTTACTAATGCTAAAGTGCCTAAAATTTCTGTATAGTAGACATTCAATGATCCAAATCAATGACTCAATACTTAACATGCTACGCTACCAATTAAATAATTCATAAACCATTGACACTCTTCTATAAAGAAACGTTAATCACTTTAGTAGAGTGCAACTGCACTTTTGACCCCTGACTGTACAAAGTAAGAAATTGCATGCTATATTTGCACTAGTAATTGCCAAATACATAATAATATTTAAGTTAGTAACACTAAAACATAAACCAAATCTAATATTCAAACAAAAAAGAATTAGAGATCTCCTATAAATCAATAAAACTTAGCTTGGCAGCCTTTTTACCCACGTCCATTATACCCTATAATGGACGTGGGTAAAAAGGCTGCCAAGCTCAAATGGGATTGAGCGGGTCACGTAAGCCGTATGCACAGTGACCGTGGGCAAGTGTCACCACGCAATGGGTTCCAGCAGAGCGAAAGCGCCGCCGAGGCCGGCCTAGAAAGAGGTGTCGAGATGATACTAGACGCGTACCACGAGGACTGGTTCGATAAGTGGAAGAAGAATGTCAGGAAGAAATTGTGGGGAGGCCTTTGCCCAGCTGTGGGACTGTAATAGCCAACGAAGAAAAAAATAGTTCGTATTAGTTTTTTGTTTGTGAATAGATCAGACTGACTTTATAAACAAAAACGTGACCTAAGTTTTCATATCCTGCCTGCTAGCTACACTATACGCTGCATGTGCATGCATTATAATTACATACATAACTGCACTAATCCCCTTTTCATACCACTATCCATTTTTCACATGCTAAGCGACATATCCGCGATCACGCATTAACATTTTACATAAAATAAAAACGTTAACAATAAATCGTCCGCACACATACGCAATACATATTTTTAATTTGTTAAAAGCTCTCAGAAAAATAACAATCTGAATGCATCGCTCGCAATTTGCGGCGAGCCTCGCCTTTTATAATTAAAATTGCATTAAGCCTGCAAATAGTCGGACATTAATGACGCTAATGCTCTCTTTGCATAGAAAAAAATGCAGACAGACAGCTTGTAATCCAATTTGCGGCTAAAAATGCCTTAATTCGATTGCAGTTGATAGTGTTTCTCTGTTTGTCTTACGTCTGGCAGGTTGACGCCAAAATAAGGTTATATGAGACTTTGTTGGACGTTTAGTACAACGTTTTTATGGTGTTATATGTTTGACTTATATATTATTGTAGAAACTTAGAAAGCTTTTTTTAATTCGGCCCGGATACATTTTAGTGTTGCTGCATTATAGGGTTAAGGTTTTTTTCTTAGCACTTTGACCTAAAATATAATAATAATATTCCACAACTTTCACACAACGCCATCTAGTCCCAAACTAAGCAGAGCTTGTGATAGGAGTACTAGACAACTGATAAACATACATATATATTTCTAAATACATACATATTATAGATAAATTACACCCAGACCCAGAACAAATGATCGTGCTCATCACACAAACATTTGTCCTGGGTAGGAATCGGCCCCACGACCTCCGGCATAGCAGTCAGGGCCACTAACCACTTGGCCAAGAGGCCTATATTAAGTTGCGTGACAGAATGAACGAAATACGCCTGCGTCACACATTATTATAGATACTGATGATGATAATGATGATCGGTTGTCGATAATTCTTAATACAAAATATTTTATTTCACATGCCAATTTGTTTACACGAGTACTTATAAAATGTCAGAAACTAGTGCACGGTTCTAATTGTTCATTTCTTATGGAGAAGAACTTGCAAGAAACTCCATGTTAAGATAGCATGTAGCATATAATCAGCCTTATAATGTTCCCACTGCTGGGACTCAGGCCTCCTCTCTAGGAGAGGGAACCGTATCTTCTAATATTGACTTAATGGGTCAAATCGTTGTCAATGATCCATATTACAAAAACACATTGCCAAAATTATAAATCAAAGCCTAAAATTATATCACATAATTACGATCTAACAATAGACCGCCTTTCTCATTCATTGAGGGTTCCATTCAATATTTGGCACTGCCATAAATTCGAGCATACTGTCGAGGCGTAACAATGAATCTAAATAACCATTAATATGTAATAAATACTATAGGGTGATAAAGCCGTGTCGGTAGGGAACAAACAAACAAGTGTACGCAGCAACCCTTAAACGCTGGGCATTGTTAAAAGAGGCCCGAGCGTGAAATATTCGTAGGGGAATATCGCCCGGACGGTCGTTGACGAAGTCACTGCCGAATTCTACCGAAGTCCCCCGATGTCCTCCGATTGGTTCCGCTCCAAATGCCGACAGCTGCTGCGTTTCAGATGGGGGTCGCTCTTCATTAGTGGAGCTTGTCTCGACTCGAGATGGATGTTTGTTTTTGGACAGCATAGAGGTGTTGATGGTTACTTGATGATGTATGAAGTTTATTCTGTGGGACATTGTGTGTAATCTTGTTTTAGATTTTTCGACACGTGTAGCTAGTTTGTTATGTGTTTTGTATTAATTGTAACGTACGTAATTCATGTCGTGTTCTAGTCAAAACAATTCGGAAGAAACTTCGAATAAAATATGAATCAATTCAAAGTTCTTGCTGAAAACTTATAAATAACCTGTGTTTTGTGAATAAGAGGCTATTAGGATTGCAGGATTTAAATCAGCAAATACAAAATTGACTAGATAAATTTTTGCTACATATAAATAAAAAATATTTCGCAAATGTGTTAATTGGTCAAAAAAATAAACACAGCTAAAAGCCCAACATCTTTTCTGTACCAGGTTAAACACTATCAAATGACATAATTTCTATTCACACTCCAATCCTTAATCAAACATCGAACAATACGAATAAAGCTAAACAAAACTGAACAGCAATAGTTACGTTTAGTCGCGCCCGCGGATTAGTGAATTGTAAAAAAAGATTGGGGGTCGAAACGACCCGACGTGTTAATTACGGGGGTTGGGCTTTGAGGGTTGAACAGATGAAAGTCAATTTGCTCCAGCGACATGATACGGCCCATTTCGTCCGGAGCGACAAGTGTGGCACCTGCGCAGTGGGGTCTTTATGACCCAAACATTTGTAGGGTTAGATGCATTATTTGCATCAGTATCGATGATGACCGCTTTTGTGTGGGACAAAGGCTGCATGATTACAATGGAAATAGCTTCATTTTAAATCATGCAAACAAAAATTTTTATCCTGATTTTTTTTTTAATCTTTATTTAAAGAGTTTTTTCACTATTGCAAATATGTCACTTTGTTGTTATACAAATATAATAATTAAACAATAAAATAATAAAAAATACAGTTATGTTTTGGGTCGGTTTTTCAGAAAAGACAATCGAGTTCTATCGCAACTAAAATTTGTTTTTTTTTTTGCAGAAGAAATCAAATTCGGCATCAACCGCTTAGTAAGCGAGAGAATGGACAGGACAGAAGATGAAGAAGAAGAACACCACCACAATGAAACCCGACCTGAAGCCATATCACCAGCCTCACGCTGCGGCAGTCCCTGCTGGGCGCCATCACCCCAATCCCCCCGATCAGTCCGCTCCAGTTCCCCTGAACTCGAAGTTGACTCCCCTCCATCTTCCCCAAGAAGACCTCCAGACACGTCCCCTCCACCGAAAAGATCGGAAGCTTTCTCCGTCAGTGCGTTGTTACGACCTGACGCTCCAAGAGTTCAGCCTCAAAGACCTTTCCTTTATCCTCCACTACCTTTTGCGGAATTCCTCAGAGATGCAGGAAGTCTTGGCCTTCCTGGTTGGGGTGGTTACAGCAATCTATATCTTCACGCTGTTCAAGCTGCTGGTCCAGAATTTCTACGACTCCGTGCAGCGGTTCTTGGGGCTCCTGGTCCATTATCCAGGCCTTTACCGTTAGGAGATGTATACTCTTGCGTCAAATGCGAGAAGATGTTCAGTACCCCTCATGGTTTGGAGGTGCATGCTAGACGGTCTCATAATGGGAAGAGGCCGTTTGCTTGTGAGCTCTGCAGCAAGACATTTGGACATGAGATCAGTTTGAGTCAACATAGGTGAGTATCTAAAATGTATGTCGAAAAGTTGAAATTGGTTGTTTGTTTTCATTTTTGTCCTGCTGCCTATTCAAGTAGCTTGCCATTGGCATCAATTCACATTATGGAGAATACATTAAGTCTATTACCTGCCTGAAGCTGTTCCGCTACAAAACATAGGCCTTTACTTATAGCATTAGCCACCATACTTGCTCAAGGCAGCCAATCTAACATCGCATAAATAAGTAATATTCTGCTATCGGCAATACGTCAACTAGTCCAACTTCATCACCTACATCGTTTATCAAATCAAAAACTCCAATTTTTTTTTTCTATTTGCATCCAGTCTAGCCTGTTTTCCGAATGTAAAATTTTTCCCCTTTCCACCAGGGCTGTCCACAGCGTGGAGAAGGTCTTCGAATGCAAGCAGTGTGGAAAGACTTTTAAGCGGTCCAGCACGCTATCCACCCATCTGCTGATACACTCTGACACCAGGCCTTACCCTTGCCAGTACTGCGGAAAACGATTTCACCAGAAGTCGGATATGAAGAAGCATACTTACATTCATACTGGTGAGTGTTTGACTATAAGATTTTCTTCAATATTTATTTATTTGTTGTACAACTTTACAGAGGATGTCCAAGGCGTTATACAATGGAAACTCACAAACTAAAAATACATTTAATAAAACAATAATAACCTAATAACATATCCATACACATTGAAGAAATATGTGAATAATCCAAATTTATTGACATTGTCTGTATAAAGATATAAGCATAAAACAAAAAGTAGTGAATGATAGCATCACGGTTTACAAGAAAAAGAAGAAAAACACGTGTTATATCAACCCCAAGAAACATGATTGTCATGTTTCCGAGTGAAAGGAATAAGATGATAATAATGAATCTCAATTTAGAAGAGCAAGTGTGTTACTAGTATCAAACAATCAATCAAACTCCCTAGACTTTTCCCAATTAGCTTGGAGTCGTCTCCCAGTCTAACTGGATGCGGCTGAATACCCGTCATCATCATCATCATCATCATTTCAGCCGAAAGACGTCCACTGTTGGACATAGGCCTCCCCCAAATGTCGCCACAATGACCGGTCCTGTGCGTCTCGCATCCATCGGATTCCCGCGACCCTCACCAGGTCATCGGTCCAGCTTGTGGGAGGCCTTCCAACGCTGCGTCTTCCGGTACGTGGTCGCCATTCCAGAACCTTTCGTCCCCATCGACCATCTGTTCTGCGAGCAATGTGCCCTGCCCACTGCCACTTAAGTTTGGCGAATCTTCGGGCTATGTCTGTAACCTTGGTTCTCTCTTGGTCTGTTCTCTTGGTTGTTTCTTGGTTCTCGAATACCCGTGTTTTACATATTTTATAATTCTTGATAATCTGCCTAGACCTAATGAAATAGATAGTTATGGTAGTTGTGTAATGATAAATATCATTGAAAGATAGTTCCATGGTAGTGGTAAGCAAAGATAAATTACGAATAGGTATATATTATAACTAGCAAGCACTTAACTTTAGTCTCATTTCACCTTGTCTAAAGACAAAGGACAAAAAGGCTTCAGACACAACCTTTCCCTACCACACTTTTAATATTTAATACGGGTCCGGAATACTATTGTTAACACACAATCAAGTCTGTTGTGGAAGTGTGAACGGTCAAATGAAATCGCAATGGCACTTAGGTACCACAAAGTCCCAGCGAATCTTATCCGTGGAGTTAACTGTTAGCGAGACGTTCTCGTATAGCTGTAGACCGCAACATCTTACATTCATGAAGGGGTTCAGAAATAGGAGCACGGAGTTCAGCCAGCAAATCGATAACTGGTCTGAGTACTGTAAAATTTAGTTGATTGTCACGATATGTATAGAATATAAATTAGGGATTGTAATTTATTAGAATTTAGTAACATATTTTTAAATTTTACTTTTTTATATATTTTTAATACATTTACAATTCAGAATGTTAAGTTAAAATATTTACCTTGGGCATATTTTAGGCAAAGCATATTTTAATCAATTCTACAGATTAAAAAAACAATTCGTTGAAGGTCATTGGCTACTTATAGTACAAACGCAGTGCGTTGGCTCATCCGATTCTGTACCATCTTACCTAATTATAGCCATGTCATCATTATCTAAATTCTTAATGACTTACATATCACCCTCATTTATAAAACCTTCGATTCGCGCCCCATCCTTTTCAGCCCTATGTAGCTGTAACCCAATCGCTTCATAATGTAACCGCGACATTCCGCGATTATTATAAAACAACAGAAACTCATCTTACATTAATTATGTTGGGGGTTGGTTAAGATGTTTTGACAGCATAACTCCCTGAATTATGTCGGATAAGTAAATGGACTCGGGAAGTGCCGCGGTGAATTATTGTCTTGTAATTTTCGCTTTAAGTTCTCACTTGAGACGTTTGAAATTTTGGATAACTGGAAAACTTAGAAAGATGAATAAGCTTTTAAATTTTAAAGTAAACATATTGACGTGTCTTCTGATTTGATATTCTCATCATCATCGTCAACATATTTTAAGGTATTATAGCCAAGTGTGAGCCTTATGTTGATTGAGTTGCCATGTTCCTCTATAAGTAACCAACGTTAACCGGACTTAATTTAGTTTAAACTGATGAAAAAAATGATGTGTAAAACTGTTTTTAAAACCTATTTTCAAAATAAATATCATTTATATTGAATCAATTTCCTACTCATACAGCTTTGAAATCTTGGTCTACGCTCTCAAGTCATCTGAATCTGGCTGTATTTAACTTTCAAACCATCTGGTTATCACGCAAACGTTTGGATAACCAAACTATTCGATATTCTACTTGTACATTTATTAGGTGTTAAGTAATAAATAACGTCAATAAGCAAAGTACTTGAACAGTTATCGGAAATGATGATCAGTTTGCCCTCATTGTCTATCACTACAGCTGATCTATTATAAAGCAATTTGTCTAACAGCGGGGTACACTCAGCTCTGGGTAATTCATGCTATTTAATCTAATATCTTTGTACTGTGCTTATTGCTCGACTGTTTTCTTAAATAAGCTATGTTTTTCCACTACTAAAATAATCTAGTAGTGGGATAGCATAGCTTACTTAAGAAAACAGTCGAGATCTGTAGCTTTATTTGTTTTATTCGGTTCTCTATTAAATATAGTTATTTAATTTTTACCTATTATTTAGTTCAATGCTGTTTCACTAACACCATCTGTACCTACATTTTACTCTGTATACCCCACATAAACTACACATACTAATACTCTCACATACACACTTACATGGTGAAAAACATCCCTTACAGTTTAAAAGACGTTCCTTCCTTCACCAGTACCTACTGTTCTCCCCAGTTCATTTAAGATAAGGGTGGGGGTGCGATATTCCGTGATTCAGACGCATAGATTCGCCGTTTTCATTGCTTTGACAATGGGTGTGAGTGAAACAGAAATACATTTTACAATACGAGGGAAAAGGATGTAACAGAAGGGTTGGGTTAGTTATTGGGCACATGTTTCTGCTATAGGGTGGTCTGCAGATAGTGATGAATAAATTTTCATATGAATTTTCCTGGAGAAAAATTTAAAATGATGTCGTTGGTTTTAGTTTCATTCTAGGTGCAACAAACTTATAACAGAATTTCTTTTGTTCTTCTTGACTTATTTGATAAAAACTATATCCATAATAATAAGTGTCTTGAACTTAATAAACTAAAGCATCAACAAGTTCCCTGAACTTATATCATACAAAAAACTACAACCAAAAATTCCACGTCCTTCCATTTACATTGCTTAAAGCTACAATCCCTCCTCTATCCAACGAAATGGTCCTAGTCTCGGCACCAAATAAATTAAACCACGCATCACACCTGATCTCACCCTAAAACCTACCCTCAACGAGTAAATTATTAACGATATCAACTTAGCAAATAGTTGGACGAACGGTATTTTAATCAGTGTCCCAACTTCTTGATTAATGTACCCTAGCACAATTTATCGTTGAAATTTTATTTATAATTACGCTAGCTAAATTAAACGGGTGATTAGTCAACGTCGAGGACGGCTTCGCGATTTGTCACCTCAAGAACTAAATTTGAGTGTAATTGGGCCCAGAAGTTTGGCTCTACCTGCAGTTGGCTCCAATTTTGAAGTTACTAGTTTCGAGTTAGTTGGGGCTATTAATTGGGAAGTTAAATTATTCATTGAGTGTAACTGTTGTACTGTTGTATTCAGGATTCCTTATATAAATGCAGGAATTGTGTTATTTATGTAAGTAGTTGCAATACATTTCCAATCAAGAAAAAGACATATATGTATATGATTTGCAAAAAAACTAGGGCTAAAAGCACTTCCCTGCTGCACTCCAAGTTTTAAAACACTTATCAAAACTTTTCTCATCATAAAATTGGCCAACCATTAACAGAGATTAAGAAAATAAAAATTAAAAAAGAGGAAACATGTAACACGATTACACCGACATCTCTCACTCCATCTCATGAATGTTTGATTCACTCAAAGGCTGAGCTGAAGTATTTTTTTAAAAACTCTTCCTTCTCTTAATTAGCCGGCGAATAAACAAGTGGCACATTAGCTCTCGAAATAATTACACAGTGGCTGTATTCCGGCCTCTTTTGTTTTTTGCTTTTATTTCTTTTTTATCCAACATTACTTCCCCAGCCTCGGTTTGCGGTGAAGAATTTAAAAAGCATTTGGAAAATTAGTTTGGTTTGAGATAGCATTTAAAATGCAATTAAAACGTAAAGCTGGAAGCTGAATGTAGGGGTTGTATATTTTTAATGGTTAGCTAAAAGTAGCCTAAATAATTTGTATTATTAACAGTATAGTATTCTATATTCTACTGAGAAAAGGAGGACACAAATATCATCTCCATAACTGATATATTTTAGTTTGTTAATAATAACATACAAATTGAAAAAATAATTCCTAGAATTCGTATAAAAAGATAGCAGTTATACAACGAGAAAGATTCTCAAAAAAAGATTTCAAAGAACAAAATGAGAAACCATAAAACTCTTTATTATTGTCTAAGCCGAGCCAAATGTTCTTAACTTTCTGTTCACAGCCCCTTTGATTACTTTTTAAAGCCTTTTCACACTCAAAAATAGCAAAGAGACATCTTCAGAGTCCAAAGAGGCTTGCTATCTTGTAATTGGATTCGTAAGGAGCAATTCCAAGTTGAAATTGTACAAAAATGCAAATGAGAAAAACGCCCTTGATTTTTTTTGTAAAGACTTTATAATTGTTCCAATTATTTTTGTTAGGATACGATTTTAATATAGACTGCGTTGAAAACTGGAAAGACATTGATAACACAAACTTTGTCACTGTTCAATTTCAACTATTCGGTGTGTATCATGGAGCTAGCATTCGCTCTGTACTTACTCAAGGAATGTTTCATTTGCACTGATTACGGAGCAGCCAGAAGGAATTGTAATAGAATTTCGGTTGTTACTAGTGATGCTACTTCAGTTGGTAAAATTATATAAATAAAAACTACGTAGGTACTTTTTACCGTTGGATAAACTACGTATCTCCAAGTTATTTAAAAAACATACATCGCTATTAGCTGCTAGTGTATCTTAACGTATATTATATGTTTTTATGAACACCAGTAGGAATAAGGAATTTAGGTGCACAGATATCTTAAATATTCTCAACATTCTACATTAGCATGAATGCAGCTTTGAACCAGGCCTAGAACTAAGATAAACTGCACGTTTTCCCAAAATATCAATTTAAAGGCTTCCAGACTATTCATTATTTAAGTATATTTTTATCTGCTATAATTATTTTGATCGATAACTTTAGTTACATGTATAAATGCGTTCATACCACTGGCTTTCTCAGATTTCATAGCCGTGATATGATTCTAGAAATTACACAAGCAAACATCCGGTATTTTATCGTAATTTTTAGCGGTACTATAAATAGCTGGACCATTCTAACAAAACAAAAACTATATAAAACTAACCGTCCAATCTCTCGAAACCAATTCTTCGTACAAGATTCAGGACTTCAAGTATTCCATCCACACAAGCTGGGGGAGGAAATCTAAGCGGTCCATAAGGAAAGGGGGGAATCCAGGGAGGGGGTAGGTGTCGCTGCCCGGGGGGACTGAATCAAGGAGTGCTACGTGCTTTGAGTTTAATTAAGGATCTGGATCTTAGAATGCTTCGATTTTAGTGGCGTTTTCTTTTAATACCTTAAAACGTTTTATTAAATGAGTGAAATTGTGTGAGAGAGTGGTTGATGCGATGGTAATATTAATTGCGGGACATCTATGTTTGGGATCAGTCATTTTTGGAAATTCAATTCGATACATTTGTTCTGTAACTTAGGTACCTAGTTGTCTTATGTGATCAGCAGTGCTGCCGAGCTGTTAACGCGATTCATTTTATGACCTAAACTGAACTGTTAAAGGGATGGAGCTATATAGGGTGTATAGCTCCATTCCTCTTTGTTGCTCGCACGGCTGATATTTTAACACGACATGGTAAGGTCCCAGAATCCCTAAATTTTTTTCGATTGCAAAAAGATTTGTAAGATTTAACAAGCTCACATTAGTAGTTCACGTTTCTCACGTTTGCTTTACTATACCAATGCTTAGTGGGCACCGTTTGAATACTAGACTTCTCTCTAAAGTTCAGCTCGACAAATCTTATTATGTTACTTTTTTATGTTCCAATGGCAAAAAGATTTTTAAAATCTAGCAAGCTCACATTAGTAGGACCCACGTTTGCTTTACTATACCAAAACTTAGTGAGCACCGTTTGAATACTAGACTTCTCTCTAAAGTTCAGCTCGACAAATCTTATTATGTTACTTTTTTATGTTCCTTTTTTTTCAATAACAAAAAGATTTGTAAGATCTAGCAAGCTCACATTAGTAGAACCCACGTTTGCTTTACCTACTATACCAAAACTTAGTAAGCACCGTTTGAATACTAGACTTCTCTCTAAAGATCAGCTCGACAAATCTTATTATGTTACTTTCCAACCTCTGTCTGTACGTCAATTCCCTAAAAAGCAACATCACAAATCCAGATTTGTATTATATATTTTTCCACACGCAACCTGATCTCACTGGGGATGCCAACAGAAAAAAATCAGTTTTGCGAGATTTTTTTCTCACGCGAAAAAATGACCGGAATTGAATGAATTTGTATGCCGGGAGGTCGCCTCACTCCCATATAATATTAGACGCTCCCAAGAGAGGAGGATAATTAAATTAATGTCCTCAGCCCTCTTTTGCCCCACGTTTCGTTGCCAGTAATCCGACACCTGCATTGTTTTCACTCAGTATCGTTGTAGTTTTATTTTCTTATGTTTTGTTTGGGAGAAAAGAATGGTCTTTCAAACCGTGAGGATAGATGTGGTTCTAAACTTTAAAAAAACTCCTAGTTGATAAGACTAAGTTTAACCGAATATTTACCGCATTCCATGTTTGTATTTATGAATGAAGAAGGAAGTTATTATGTAAAAATCTCATTAATGAAACCCTGATTGTTTAAGAATTCCCAAAATGATGGTAATTCCTAATTATAGCAAGGTCATTAAACCACAGTAAGATATGATGGCCTATGAATAGCATTGCTATCACTTTTTAGCTTTAAAGAAGGTACGTGTGCACTCTGTCGAACTGCTTTAGGCATTTGTTTCATACTTCTTTTACCACTTAAAAAAATCTCAACAAAAAAAATCTAATCCATTACTAAACCTCAAACAAGTGCCCTCTAAATTCAAAAAACGAGAAAATCAAACCGCACCTTCAATCTATCACTCATAAAGAGTAACCACTTAACTGATCTAGCATGTGCAGGAGTCGACGCGTGGCATCGCACGCGCCGCGCCGGTAATTCAATAAACACATTATCGCGATTAGGTCCCGCGCCCCTGCTGTGCATGAAACGACCCGAGTACCCCCGAGTGCCCCCGAACGCCCCCGAGCGCCCCCGAAGTACTCCCGAAGGGACGACAGATTTCGTCGGCTGATTTCGGCCATATTAATGATTAGTTCTTTATTCTAATTTGTAGGGTTGAGTATAACTACTGTTGGGCTGTGATGGTCAATGGGATTTTTGAATAATTTTGACATTAATAGGTCAGGTTATTTTTAACTGGTTATCCAACTTTGGATACAAGTAGAATAAAGGAGCTATTATATCAATGCCATGCCTTGTTAAATGCACAAAGTCATCTGATCTCTGTCTCCGTTTGTTACAAACCATTTTTGTCTTCTATTAAGTTGCATCTACAACTTTATGTTTTCTGCATCACAATTAAATCTTCTGGTTGAAAATGCCTAAGGCATTAACCCCCGATTTCTGATTTAAATAATTGAAGTTGAGTATTTCTCAAACTCTAACCTGCAAACTTGTCAAAATTTAGCATTTAAATACGGTTTGAGACATACTTAACTCAAAATACTCAATTCTTTTCTATAGTATTTTTATTATTGTTGTTGTTAAAAACTTTAGTGTCAGCTTTTGTTATATAGGCCCTTAATAAACTAGTGCGCCTTACCATCAATGACTGCATCACTAAGTACTTTACATCAATTAAAAAATTAAATTAATTAATATATTTTTCTTGGCTAGCAAACCGAATGGTGGTTTTTTCAGATTTGGTTTTTCAAATGCAGAATAAGTTTTTTTATTTCATAAAAAGTCCATATCTATAACAAAAACTGACTCATTATTTTAAAGCAGAGAGGCTAATAAGTGTTCATTGTTATTACTCCGGTCCGTATAAAAAGTAACCGTTATCGCCCGCACCATACTTCCTGCCGTAAATCCATTACAAGTACAACTTATTAACAACCATAGTGATTAGTATAATTGTTGCTAACACATTTGTATAATGGTTACATGTTAAAACACGAGGAAATCTTTGATTGGTCAATACCAAATAGAATGTTTTTGGAGTTCAGTTTCAAAAAAGTGATAGTTTACCAAAGTAATGCATTTTCATTTCAGTTTTGGTCCCTCAAACTAAAACTTAACAATCCAGAGACACCCAACGTGGGAATCAAACTTAGTTACCCAATAATTACTACTACTAACCCTCTATGGATTCTGATGTAGAACTCATCCATCGAAAATAATTCCCTCGAAATAAAACTCGTCAAATTAACCTGACCTATCATTTGCAACATGTTGAACTAAAGTTCAGCTCAAGTTAGACTGGTGTAATGCACACGCCTGTAACCCACGCATCAACAGGATATCATTGTTTAAACAATAAATTAAATTTGAAGTAAGTTCCCATCCCTATCATTTTATAATACGTAAACTAAACTAGAGTGGGTGTTTATAAAAAATATTGATATACTTAGGTATTTTTTTAACTTTTGTTTGGACGGCACTTGATACAATTTAAAGAATTATATGATGAGATCATATAAAATTTGATAATGCTAAAAAATATGTTCAGGCCAGTTAAACCTGCTACAAGATGGACCAATAACTTAGTGGTGGCCGCGGGAGTTCACTGGATGCGAGACACACAGGACCGGTCGATGTGACGACGCTTGGGGAGGCGTATGTTCAGCAGTGCAAGTCTTTCTACTGAAATGATGATTATAAAAGACGGTAGGCATAATGTGATCGATGATAGTGCACGTTTGCCTAGAAGTAACCTATTCACTCTTGACTTAAAGACCCCCAGATTGTATGATAGGTAGAACAGGAAAGACTCCGGCAGGAAATTCCACTCCTTAGCTGTACGCACAATGGATGTGTTTCTAAAACTAAATAAGGTAATAGGATTTTTTTAGGGCGAAAAGACAAATCGCCTTGAAGGTCTGCTCAGCCCCCCTAGCCAAGTTACAACCGTTTCGTGTCGAAATCCGTTCTCCAATCGGTAACGCCTCGGTGTCAGCAATTGTAGAAAACAAAAAGTTGGTAGCCATGTTGACGCGCCTGAGTCGGCCGCTCATTCTACAATGTCGTTCTACAATAACAAAGGATGTAGCGTTGAACATTGTAGAATCGATAACAATTCATTCTATCATTTTGAACGATGTGAACTTGGCTACTTTTTTATTCGTTTGTTCTGACCACGTGACTTTGATGTCAATCCCATACATTTGATTCGTTTTCGACTAGCGTTAACGATTGCAGATTATTAACTTGGCTTGGGGTGCAGTTCGAACCTAATCAAACAAATAATTCATAAAAGCAGAAATTACCTTCTTCTTCTTCTTTTTTAATTATTTTCTTCTTCTTTTTCTTCTTTCTAAGTGCACTGTAGTTTTACAATACCAACATAATAAAAGTGCACCAGATACGTTCGCGTGAACATTAATTGATGCAATCCTCTGATTGGCATTCATTGGCGGGGTGTGGCAGCGCGTGACGGTCGCGTGGCTGTCGTTTTTTTTTTAGCATTTTTTAGCTTCTGCTGCAATTTTGATAATTTTGAGATTATGGGATTAGTTGCATTTTAATGTAATTAAGAGACTTATTGTCAAATGATTAGGTTCTTTGATAAAAATTGTGATTTCATTAAACTAGGCAAGATCGTCGTCAACCACATTATTGTTTACCACTGTTGGGCAAAGGCTGCCTCTTACTCCTTCCAAACCTCCGTCTGAGATCAATAAAATTAAAAAAATGCTTGATATGCCTGTCTCATGGTAATAATAAATATTTACTATCAGTTTTTTACATACATCAGGACCTCATAAAAAACATGCCTTCAATAAAAACATACAAATATTTAAACCAAAAATTAAACACACGTTCCATTCGATTTTCAAAACAGCCCGCGTATAAAATCAAATTACTTCTATTTTGATTGGCCAGTGCTCCGCTTCGCGCGCTTTCCGAGTGTTTTGATTTGACGGTGCGACAATGGCGGCAGTTGTCCAAGTGTTTTAGCAAACCGGCGCTTGCCAAGAAAACAATGGACTGCTACTGATTTTGAACCCTATGTCGATGATACTGGGGTTGGTATTCCTATGGACCCTCCATTCGAATTTGATCTGTAATAGCTTTGTGCAGAGCGGGTGCAATTTGAGTGTAAAAATAATACGGACAAATGTGATGCATTTGTTGGAATAACACCAAATCGTGTTAGGTCGAAATGATTGTTGATTTTCTAAAAAATGAATGATTTTAGGTTTACTGGTGTCACCGAATGCAGTAAGTAATTGCGATTTTTACTGATCTTTCCATGAAAGTATTTTTATTAATTTAGTTGGACCTTGATAGAGCTTATTACTGACTTACCTGTTGCTGATTTTTGACTATCACGACAAATACTGCAACTGAAAGACAGTTTTTTTTTCGGCGGGAAAATCATCTTATGACATCCCCCGCTCTTAGGCGGGGCGGGAGATAGTGTCAGACTTTAACTGACTAAAAACCCACTCCTGTTCCTTCGTTGCCTTTCGTACCAGGGCCGAGTCTTCCTTTCAGAATCAGACCCTTGGCCCCAGTAGGCTTCGACCCTGCTGGGCCCCTACAGTTGCTGACAGACAGGTGGGTTTTAGTCATTATAAGTCTAACACACCCTCTCGCACCACCCTAGAGCATCACTCACCTGATGATTTCTCGCCTTAAAAAAATCCCATTTCGAACCAACCTCTGCGGTAGGCGTCTATTTAAATCTTACCTATTTTTTATTTGTTCAACACAACTTAGCATCTATACTTCAATTCTCATAAAAATAATAACGCCTTTCTAGTTATTACATTTTAATCTCCTCTCATCGCACATGGCGTCAGATATCAACAGAAATTATGCAAAGCCACCGGTCGAGCCACTCACCACGATCCCTATAACTGTCATATTAGATTTATAGTTGTAATAGTCGAGCGATTAACCCTTTACACGGGATGCGGTGACGATGCGATTGTGAAAGATATTTTGTGATTGTGAATATTAATTTAGGTGATTTTTTTTTTGTTTTAAAGCGTTCATACTGGTCACATTTGATAGAACTGAAAACAGTATTTTTCATATGTTTTCACAAATTATTTTAAGTGAAGCTAATAAAGAAGTTTACCATTTTTTATTTTAAAATCAATTTTTTTTTTTCGTGTTGTTTTATTACATGCAAGTGGACTTATCCTTAAGGTTACCAACAATAATAAAAGAAACAATAAATAACTAACCTAACCAAACCCAATGTCCTTGATTTATACAACCCCATACAAAAATGTATAACCATAGCTATGTCACCACAACCTACATAAAATACTATGAGATAAAAAGTACAACTATCAAAAACAAATTGAAGCCGTTCCAATCAACAATCGCAATATATCGTGGCCAGTAAAAGCATCGCTTATTAAGAGATAATCCGGCTGAACGATGCCCAACCCTTGCCTTGCTACTCGTATTGTCTATTACATTTGAGTACCAATTTATTTATGTCATATTCTTCTATTGGATTTTATAGACTTGGATTATGATGGGGATGGATGTCAGTGATGATATTTTATGATGGAGAATATTAATAGCTGGTACCATGTGCCTTCTTATATCTTATTTTCAAATCACTACTGTTTTGCTTATTTACTTACATTATGAAAATGATGTCAACATTCTAAAATTTTGCACCACACCTTTTTGACAGTGTTTTAAAATTCTTAATTCTTTTTTGTATATCTTTATTGTATTAAGTGACCAAAACTAAATGTTTTAATGTTTATTACACCAATGTATACGTAACATTTTAACCCTAAACTGCATCAGTGAACAACACTTAACAATTAGATCACTTATTGTCAACACGGTCCACTTAATTCAAGTGTACTCCAAATCACTTGGAAACCCTCTTCACATTATGTCAGCCACTTATTAAATAAATATTTATTGTTCACATTTGGACCTGTTTGTGAAAACCTGCTACTACGTATATGTATTCATGAATAAATAAGTATTTTTAAGGATAACGTGATTTAAAATATTAAAACTGTCTCCAATAAATGCGATCACATAGTTTTTTTTTTAAGTTAAGTCTAAGTATATGAAATTCCAGAGAATAGAAAACTGAGTCGATTTTAAGATTAAGTAACTAAAATTGACAAGACCGGTCCTTGTGGTGGCAGTAATTGTTGGTGGACTATGTCCAGCTGTGGAGTCTTTCGGCTAAAGTGATAATGATGATGAACTTAAATTGAATATAATAATAATAATAACAAAGACAAACAATTTACTCCAAAACCTTAATATACTCTGAATCCCTGACACTGATAGTAAGCATAGTCTATAGGACAGCTACGCCTTCAGATTGTGAATGACCCCCCGAAAACAAAGGCAGGGTGGGCCCCGGGCCCAAAACTACAAACATCAATTGTCACCGAGCAATAAGCGCGGTGACTCTCGCATTCTTGAAGGTCCTGTTCCGAAGTACTTCGCTAGAACTGCGAAAAGATTGGAGCCTGTTTTTGTAGAGATTTTAAGCTTTAGATTAAGATGAAAAGTGTGAAGTTAAAGATGATGTTTAAGATACTGTTTCTTTCCATAGCAGAAATATAGGTAGACAGCACAATGATCTAAAACGTCAAGTATCTTTTCAAACTGACACTGATGTCATAAATACTCAGTCCATTTTTGCCCAGCAAAGGTTCAAAATCCGAAATCCGGAAATCTACAGCATTTTAATTACATGCCTGTTAGTAATTATTTATTGGATTGGCTTAATCCATAAAATCCATCCTGCAAATCATAAGGCTCTTAATATACTACTTTAGAAGGCTACAAGAGAAATGACTCCACACTATCTCTTAATCCTCTATCCAGAACAAAAGAAATGTCCTCCATAAATGAGAACACTCTCTCAAACCGCCAATCTTTAGGGGTGTCCCCTAAAAATCCAGCATTCCTTCGTCTAACACGGCGCAATAAACGTAGTGACAGTGGCATTCCGGCCGATTCCGGCAATCCAGCCGGACGGCAATCTGCCGCATTCCGTACCAACTGACCGACATTGTGGAAGAATAGTGCTCTGTTTACTTATGAGACCTTGGGCTTTTGTTTACTGGGCCTTTACTTTCTAAAAGGAACTTATATAACCGAAAAAAAATGTCTATTACCTACGAGTCAATATAAAACTAAGCCTTTTTGATGCTTGACTCGGTTGAAACAATCGCCAAATATTGTGACAAATGCACTTTAGCCGCGGCTGCTGTGATTGGTCAAATTAATTTTCACTATGACTTATCTTTAATTTTGCGACACATTGACAACCCCATTCATAAACCGGAGGTTAGTTTTCTCGAATTAAAAACTTGCTTATATTTAAGTTTATCGTACACTAGCAAAAGATATTTAATCACAGAGAAATTGCACTCTTCTAATGTCACGATGGAAATAGGTCAGACATTTACTGTTTTCCCTGATGAATAAAATAGCAAGAACTATCTTATTCGCTCACGATTTCTTACTGGGATTCTTTGGAATACGTGCTAGAAAACCTCAGTTTTTTTAAGACCAGTGCTGCTTGGCGGTAGAAATAATTTTGGCATCACTAAAAATCTCCGAAACACCGTACTTACTTAACCTCCACACAGTATACCAAAAATGGGGTCTTTTGCCACCAGGACCGCGGTCCCGGATACCACCTAAAAAGCAACAATTATTTTTGAGTAGTTTTTTTTTTGAGGATTACAAGAAAAAAGAAGTTATGGTACAGTTAACAAAAATGCTAATTAATATAATATTTTGAACAAAAATTGCATGAATTATCAGCACCGGCACTAAATAATATTACTTACTTTTTGGCAGGTTATTCATTTTATTCTTTATTGCTTATTTTAGGTTTTATTTTTTTTTACTTCTATTTTGTTTGGTTAACAGTACTTTCCCAAAATATAACTTTGTTTATTTTATTTGTGGTCCCAAAATACACTTCAAAAATAATAATTGTTTAAGAAGGTGTAATCTGGGACCGCGGACCTGGTCCACCAATCTAAAAATGTTACTTTCTTGAGCAAAACATTCGATATTTTCCCATAAGACCCCACCCTCGAAAGGTCGAGGGGTGGAATTAACGAATTTGTCAACTGTCAACGGAAGACCTTATGAGTTTTTCTAAGGGGTCACGTTGATTTTCACCGTGGCATGTCAATTATGTTGGCGCATCTTATTTTATTGGAGGTGATTAAAACGGGTCATTTGTCTTTCGGAAATTGGATAGACGAATTGCGTGCTGCAGTTTAGGGTTATGATTAGATTTAGAATTTGAACTCGGAACAGAAAAGAAGCGATATATTGAAGTGATGGCCCTACTGGCCATTAAGGCCGTACCTACACTAGGGTGTTTCATGTTTTTTTTTTTCGATTTTCATTTGACTTTGCTCGAATTCATGCACAGTGTGCATATACCAAAAATCACCATAATCGGTTTATATTTAGAGGTTGCACAACGCCAATATAGTACGTCATACGTAAACATTAAATTTTTAATATTATTATTTTTTACAGAGGAGAGAAGCAAGTTTTACTAGACACGACAACACATTTAGTAACACTTGCTACACTCCACTGTAAAAAATGATAATATTAAAAATTTAACCTTCACTGATAACGTACTAGCTTTATTAGAAAACTTTATTGGCGTTGTGCAATCTCTAAATATTAACCGTATATGGTGATTTTTGGTATAAGAACACTGTGCGTGAATAGTATCAAGAATACGAGCAAAATAAAAAATCGAAAATTAAAAAAAAATGAAACACTCTAACCTACACGATACTCCTTGGGTAGACAGATGGTCAGACTCTCTGTCGTCTGAAAAGATGCCAGAAAATCTGACCTTCAGTCTATCCAAGAGTTCGTGTTGCCCAATAAATGGGTTGTAGAGGTCTGATAGACAGTCGCTCCATGTAAACACGGGTATTCAGCCGCATCTGGTTAGACTGGAAACCGAGCCCAAGCTATTTGAAAAAAGGCTAGGGAGGTAATGAGATGAAGTCAAAGAAGCCATAATTTTATGCGACAAAAATTACACATTACTCGCAGCCTTTTACAAGCTTCTAAAGCCCCTTGCCCACGGCGATTTTTTGTAGCGATGCTGTAGCGCGTTCGCATCGATACAGTCGCGATGCTGTAGCGCGTTAGTAGCGCGTTGGCATCTTTTCTATAGCGCTTGCAAATGCGACTAACGCGCGTTAGTAGCGATGCTGTCGCGCGCTTACAAAACGCGCGACAGCTTCGCTACAAAAAGTCGCCGTGGACGAGGCCTTATCTCCTATTTTTAAAAATATCTGCATATTTTACGAGTTGCTGACGATTCGGACACAACACAAATTTATTGAAGGTGCTTAGTACTGTCAGATAAAAAAGTTTTTAAATATAATATAAAGAAATTTATTACCCGAAGTTGCTACTTCATTAAATCCACTCTAAAATAGTCTTGGTAACGCTTTCTTCTCCCATATATATATTATATTTTAAAACTATTTATCTGACTGTACTAAACAGTGTGTGTCCGAAACATCAGTGAAACAAATTTTTAAATAAAATTGTGACAATTCGGACACTATTTCCGAATTTATTGTGCCCAAATCGTCAGCAATTATTATTTTACAGGCATAACAGGAAACTATTATTTATGTTACTATCATAACTTTTCGTTATTTCTAATTAAATATTTATACGAAAGGCCGACAAGGAAATATGCCATACCTATTTCCATAAAACTCGGTCAAAACCGTAACCGCAAACTTTCCTATCACAATTTAAAAATATTGCTTATAAAAACTGGCCACGTTTTCAGTGTAAAAAACTTGCTACGGTAGGCAAAGAGCTTCGGTAGCCACTACAATAAATCTTTCGTCTAAGTGGCATTTACACAACACATATATTTCGCGTAAGAGGCAAATCGTAAACGTCTGGTACGTGAAGAGCTTAGACCCGTTATGTGACCCACCCAACTTTAAGTTCTGTTTGTATGGAATATAAAAGGAATGGTAATGTTGTGTTTTATGGACTTTGAATAAGAATTTTAAATGTTTTTTTTTTACGACAAGCTCATAATTAGCGGCTTTTAAACTAAGATACAATATTATCTAATAGAATCGATTTTTTAATTTAGTGATTCTAAACGTATAGACATTGGGAATCACTAGGTACTAACACAGAGTTTCGTTCCGGGAACGGTTCCGTACTACTATATTAAAATCGAGCAAAAACGCAAAAAAATACGTTCTTAGTTTGGAGAACCTTTAATTTTTAATTTTATTATGCTATGAAAATGAGCCCGCTGACAGACGGACGGACAGACGCAACTCTCTACCTCTTGTGGTTTATGAGGGACAGACAGACGAATAGACGGACAGCGTAGGGTTAATAACTTAGTAATCAGCCTTCGGGTACCGAACAGGAACTGAACCCTGAAAACCATTGGAAAAAATCTATTCCTAAATTTTTTACATCTTTGATTCTGTCGACCAAAATAGACAAAGACAAATAGACAAAACCATTTCACCAACCCATAGTAACAATTTGATTTTTTCTCCTCCCTCGGCGTTGAAACAACATTTTTTCATCTCTCAATTTATTATCCCACAATTACAAAGCAGTTTTCCTTAACGAAAACCGTTGAGAATTTAGTTTTGTTTTTCGAACAAAGATGGCGTCTGTTTGCGAAGATCTTGAGGCAAGATTGTGCCGTATTTTCCATTAGAGTCGAGAATCTAGTGTTGGTATAGATTGAATCGTTGTTACTATGTTTTTGCAAGCTAGAGGTTTGTTTGCTCAATCAAAATTCAGGAGATTGCTATTGGGATGGATTTTCTGAGTGGGTAGGTAAATTTAAGTTTGATGGACTTTTGTTTTTGTAATAGTATCGGTTTTCGGAATCTTTTGAAATGGTTTCTGCTTCAGACACTTTTTTTTTAATGTTATAAACCATTGCTTGACTGCGCTCGCACCTGAAGGTAAGCAGTGAGGCAATAGTTGATGGTGATTCGCACTAGTTCATTATGAGCCTATTCACTCTAGCCTTGAAGAAAATATAATCGGACGGGAAGACTGCTGCAAACGAACGGTTCCAGTTTCAAGCGTACTCAAATGTATTGCAAATTCTTACTATGATTTTAGTCCAATTCTCATAATGGTACTAATTGTATATAGCTCATTGAATGCAGTTTGTTTTTACAACTCAAAACAAAAACAAAAGCTAAAATTCGACCATCAACATCAAAAAATCTACACTCGCAAAAATCATCCAACACAAAATCAGAAACAACATCCATCTTTAACAAAATAAAGGCCGATAAAAACATTATCTCCATCAATTCCATCCGTTAAAACATCTAGCATATACGTATACGGTCATTCCTCCTCGGAGGGTGTAGGGAGGTTTGGTCGTAAACTGGGATTCTCCCGGAGAAAATCCGCACTTCACTACCGACCTCGGTAATCACGCCGGGATCTCAACCCGTGTGGATTTGTTGAGATATACCGCTATATGCTCCTATATATGTAGTATAGCTTGGATCAGCAAGAACCGAGTTTCAGCAGTATTTTCTGAAGTCACGTTGTCTTGTGATTGTTACTGAGAATTGTAGAAATTGGGGCCTTCTTTATAAATCCTGTCTGAGTTTGTAAGTAATGAATTTACGTCATGAAACGTCATCGCTTTCTTGTTTGTTTTCTCTTGTATCTTCTTTAGCAACTGCGCTGTTCAATTTCGTAATGTAATAATTTGCTCGTCAACTATTTATTCGAAGATACTGCTGCCTAAGATTTAAGATCTTCCTAGTTTAGGAGTCAGAGTTTAAATTTTGAATTTGATTATTGTGTGACAGTTTTGTGTACTTTACATGTGTCATTTTGTGTTTTTGGTAATGAAATGTTATTATTATTATAACTTTTACTTTTGTTTCAAGAGTCGTTTATATTAAGTGGTTTACATTAAGAATATTGATTTTAAGAGGACTTACGTTAGGTAGCTTCTTTGTTATTTTTAGAATGATTTTGAAGTACATAGATAAATAACTGTTGAGGGATCATTCGACAGAGTCACCACGGGTTGGGAACGGAAAGAGTAACTAAAGGAACACATGTTGATTTTTTTTGAGGTATGAAATCATCTAATGACTTTTCCTGCTATAGGGTGGAGTGGGACTGGCCAGACTTTTACTGACTAAAATCACACCTATGTTCCTTCAGTTGCCTTTAGCGTTCAGACCATGGGTATCCTTTTCATACGTTTTTCCATGGACCTAGCAGGCATCGGTCCTGCTGAGCCCTTACGGTTTGCTGACATCTCTTTGAGGCGCACGTTGTTCCACGTGCTGTCTACGATTCGGACTCAGGCCTTATAGGTCGAGCGGACGGTGACCTACCCATTGCTCTTCGACCACAAACCCGCGATGATAAAGGAACACAGGATGGGTTTTCGTCAGTAAAAGACTTACACTCTCTCTCGCTCCACCTAGAGCGGGAGAAGTTATTTAAAGATTACACAACCTCAAAAAAAACATAGCTCTACAATTTATCTTGTTTCTACTATCCCTCTAACCTGAAAGACTATGACAACACACACATAAAGGCTGAATTTATCTCCGTGTCAGAGAACACTCGCTCTTGGCTAGTTTCCTTAAAGCCTCTACTTTTAATCCTACACCTGGTTTCAGTAAGTGCAGCTTGCGCTCAACGGTTAACGCAAACCGACAACGCTGTGTTTTCCAGCTGGGAACACTGTGTTTGGTCTTGGTCAATTTTGGTGTAGTGTGTCTTATAGATTGTCATTATTTTTAGAGTCGTGATCGGTTTCTTTGCTTTGTGTGTCGGTTTTTTATTTATAATAATAATAATGTATCATGTCCCATTATAATTGTCTAAAGGGCCTCTGCGAGTTGGCTTCGGCTCCTCGTATGCCTCCCAAAGGTCCAGGACCTCAGGGTCCTGAGATAAATAAAATATATAAAAATAATAATAATAAGGTTTCTTTCTCATGTGCCCTGACCACCGGTAGCTTGGACACTATTTTTTATAAAAAAAATATGAAATTTTTAAAAATTTATTTAAAACTTTTAAAGACAAATAAAGAGACTAATATTTATATTCAACAACTTTCACATAACGCCATCTAGTCCCAAACTAAGCAGAGCTTGTGCAATGAGTACTAGATAACTGTTAAACATACTTATATATTTCTAAATACATACATATTATAGATAAATTACACCCAGACACAGAACAAATGATCGTGCTCAGCACACAAACATTTGTCCTGGGTGGGAATCGAACGCACAACCTCCGGCATAGCAGTCAGGGCCACTAACCACTAGACCAACAAGCCAGTCAATAATTATAATTATTTCTTTATTAGCATTTGCCAACGACTTCGCCTGCCTGAAAGTAGGACATTAAACCAAAAGAACATTGGTACCCTGGGGATAAAAGTCCTATTCCAGGACATGAAGGACCCAAGAAACATACACACACATAATATTTCGCCTTTATAATATTACTGTGATTTCTTCTTGTGTCTAGTGAGGCTCTTACGAAAATTTCAACTTCCGAAAACAAACATCTCACTACACCAAATCAATTTCCCAATTTCCTAATCCTTCCACGTTGACGTTTTCCAACACCGTCAATATTTAACACAGAGCTCAACATAATTTATTTCTACTTCGACACTGTGTCCCGTGTGTCTCCACAGGAAGGCGCGGTGAATAATCAATGAGAATGTAAATGCAAGGTGAATTCACGAGCTCCCCCCTCCCCCCAATTTGCTTCGTTTTTTATAAGTCGTTGAATTATTAAGATAGAACAAGTAGTCGCTTAGGCTACTGTTATGGTTATCTTGGCTTATCTATTTAAGCGAGGAGACACTAACTTTTCATTTTTAGTCTTTGATTTTGCTAGTAAACTGACCAAAAAGAACGAAAATTTATATAATTACAATGTCACGTACCCAGTAAGTGATAACTCGATGGGGTTGAGAGATATTATTGATAAAAGAAAGAAAAAGAAAGAAAGAAAAGACGTTTATTCGTGCCTCACACAATCGTATATAAACTAAAATTACATAATAAAAAAAGAAAGTGATAAATAAGATGATGATTAAAAATAATGATTTAAAAGAGTGTCCACCGAGTTTCTTGAACATTCACCATCAACGACTTCATCACTGCTTACCATCAGGTGCGATCGCAGTCAAGCAATAGTTTATATCAATTAAAAAGAAAAAAAAAAACAATCTTCTCCATAGAGACTAGATAGAGCTTTGGAATATGCAATCAACATCATTTTTCTGACTGACTGACTTCTTCACAATTCAAAAGTGCATTTAAATGGTTTATTTGAAATAAATTCTTTGATTCTTGATTCTATTCCAATATCCTGGAACATATGCCGCTCGCTGGCAGCAGCTATTATTTAATAGATTGGACAAAAGTCATTTTGTGTCATAAGCTTGTAGAAAGGGTACCTAAAACTGTAGTAAGCCAGTCTTGTCCACCCACCCACCCTAAAAATCCAAACACCGAAAAATTCTCCCAACCTCACACACCACGCAATATTTCGTAAAATCTCACTCAAGGAAGCACTTTAAGTTTGTACCATCGTATATTTAATTCACGACCATCTAAAGTACGTTCCCATAAAAATCCAGGCGGATACTGTGCAGATGAGTCTTGCCAGGGCCGTATTCGCAATCATTTTAATTGTATTGTCCTGTTTTACTGCGAATCTCGTTATACGGTTATGGCTTTGTGATTTCCTGAGATCTGGTGTAATTTTATCGATTGGTTCTTTATTTAATTATGAGTCTGGGGTGGCGTTTGATTTGGTGGTAAAGATATGTATTTTTTTTTTGTCACGCGTTTGATAAAGACGTTTAATAATTATAATAGTATCACATTCCATTAAAAGTGACTAAAGGGCCTCTGCGAATTGGTTTCGGCTTCTCGTACGCCTTCCAAAGGTCCGGGATGTCAGGGTTCCGAGATATACTGATACATAAAATAATAATAATAATTTAATTTAGAACATAATTCCATATAAATTTGTAATGTGTTGAAAGAAAAAATAGTAGATTATGTGACTAGGGGATAAAGCAGTGTCTTTAAGTCAACGGCGGCATGTTGAATTCCGAACGAAACGAAGGTTGTAATTGAAATTAAAAAGAAATAGAAGATAAAAATAATAGAAGAAATAGGAGATTTCAATTGTTGTAACTGTATTTATGTGTACATAGTTTTCCTGAAAGATCTTAGAAAAATCTGTTTAAAGTTTTTGAAGCGTTTACGCTATGATTATTGATTATGCGAAAAAATCTCACCAAGATATCGACGAAACTCTATAATGGAACGGATGTATGTATGGCCAATAGATAGGTATTTCGAGACTGTGTGTTTTTTTCTTTTTAATATTATGTTAATATTATATTTTGTTAAAAAAAAATGTGTTTCCTTAGAAGAAGACTTTTCTTTTGCTCAAACATGATTCTGGATTTTTTTTTTATTTAATTTTATTTCTTTCACAATATTTTCGTACAAAGGCTCAACTATCCTAACTCATAACTTTTCAGGTTACCCAGATACATCCCTGTATCCCGGTTCAAGATCCGTATACCCAGGATTTACGGTTATCGCTACCCGGGTTGCGTTCAATCACAACCTGGGAACTTAATACTTAACGCGTCTATTGCAAGCTCATACGTTTTTAGTACTCAATTATTTATGTATTTTATTTTTATTGATCACGCTGAACGTGATTTGAAAGAAACGTGGCGAAGCAGGGTTAAGTTTATGGAAGTTTTTTTTTTTTTTAATTTTGTCGCTGTTTATTTGTTTTTTGTGTAACATATAACATACTAAGAATCACTCCTGTATCCTGTATCACAAATTATGTAAACTTATTAAACAAAACACTTAGACCTGAAACAACAATCTGTCAAATCAAAATTCATTGTTAGTTTTCTATATTGCACTTGAAAAAAAAATACAAAAATATAAATATACACTTCGAAGGACACCTCAAGCTAGCTCGAGAAAATAATAACTGGAAGAAGTTGGACCAGCAGTGGGAAAGTACCTAGTCTCTAGTCTAAGGTAAAAAAAAATAAAATACACTGGCCTTCAAAACTTAGTACCATAGGTACTTATGAAACTAAAATAGCGATTAAAAAATGGGGTAGAAGGGTAAAAATAAATTACGACCTCATACCCACTTAGTACCTATACAAAAGAAAATTTATTAAAAACGGTCGAGCCGTTATGGAGGAGTGCGACCACAAACACTTTGACACGATTTAGTTATATATTAGGCTAGTTCCTGGCTTCGTTCGTCCATACAAACTTTAGACCCTTATTTCATCCCGTTTGGTGGTGAATTTTGCTATTCTCTTATTCAATAAAAATATTTTCTTATTCTTATGGTTTCTGATCGTTGAAAAGTCAATGAGTGACTCAGGACTTTGCCTTTTATATATGTCGGCTCAGGATGCCGATCACCATCGAAGTTCTGTCCAGGGACTCTGTTTTTTGGGCGATGACTGGGTAATGAGCAATAAAGAAACTATTCCAGATCACACAACTAATTTATTATGATGCAAGCTTTAGGTATTCACTTCACACAACGATCCATAAGACAGTCCCCGAGACTAGACGTTGTTCGCACGGCTGCCGACAGAGGAAAAAGCACCGCACCTCTGCAGTCGGCACCTTTATCTGCTCGGTTCGTGCAAACGTCAACCCGAATTCTGTCAAAGTGACATCTGTCACTTTTCACCTAGCTCGTTCATTCGTTCTCAAGCTTCCGTACTATTGACTTCACCGACATAATTATATAAAAAACAAAGTCATATACAGATTTTCGCTACCCCACACAACCTTTAAAGCAAAGGTCACGCAAAAAAAAGTCTGCAATCAAAAACATAACGACAGCTATAAAAATCTGTGAACATCTCTTCAGATCGTAACACTTTACCTATTACTAGTTTATCATCCATAACGTCTGGAAGCGCCACACAAAAGTAAAATGTTCTATAAAGAGCTTAAGATGAAAGTTTTTATTATGTACTGAAAGAATTTTGTAGTTTCACAGGTTTTTTAAGATTTTATGGTTGGCGAAGTCATCAGTCGGAATTTCGTGGATTTTGAGGCATTAATTTAATGTAGAATGGAATGTCCCTTAATAGCAAATACCATTTCCTTGTCTTAATAATGCATCCCATACACTAAAAATAAAACAAACTAAAAATTTTGAGCTAACCAACTGAAGGAATACAGAGGAAGGGAAAAGTCAAAGAAATACAGCGGCATTGTGATCATGTGCTATCGTGCACAGCGAGGCTCAGAGGAGAACCCCTTAGTAGTCTCCTCGGGGTTGTGCCCTAACAGGCGTTGCACAGAAGGCGACCCGAAGTAGTATTTTAAGAGGTACTGGGACCCATCTGCTGGCGGTGAACACCAGGGTGGTTGTAGGAAGGTAAGAATCCCTACACTCTCTGGTCTTACGCAGTCCAGGCTCCTCTTGAAGGTTTCTCACGGAAACCAAAACTAAGGCTTACAAAATTGCTGAGCACGAAATTTCGATTCGTTTCGGACAAAGTTCCGCAATAAAATTTTCAACTGAAGCTTAGAAATCAGAAAAACGATGCCAATTTATTGAACATCCAGTCACCCAGCTCTTATTACACGGACCAAATGTTAAAAACACAATAGGTATACGAATTAAACATTCAACACAATATTGTACACAGCTACCATCAAACCTGAAGTTCTACCCACCCCCCGAAACCACCAACCTTTCAGCATCTCACCAACAAATCAATCTAAAACTTCAGCGCCGAATCAATAATTCATAGTCTATAATATCTTGAATTCATTCTCCCCTCGAGATGCCCTCGGAAACAATTAAGGCCCACTTCTCACCCTTACCGCCATATTGCGCGTAATTACGCACTAACTCCGGCGAAGATTTTACGCACTGAGAAAGGACTTACGTGTTCTAAGCGGTTATAACACAGAGCAAGGAATCGAACATGCTGGCAGCTAGTAGAGACGCCATTATATAAAAATAAAAAAGTGAAATTTGAAACATTATGGAAATGGACTGACTAGACAACTAGTCAGCTGACAAAAGGATTGACTTATGAACCAACAATCACTGACTATTAATGTGGCCGGACTAGTCGATCCATCTCTAATATTCTAAAGAGTTATCTAGGAACAGGAGTGGGTTTTTAGTCAGTAAAAGTCTGAAACTATCTCTCGCTCCGCCCAAGAGCGAGATTTGTCATAAGATGATTTTCCCACCTAAATAAAAATTAAAAAAAACTTATCTTCCAGCAATGCTTGAGCTTCTGCTCATTTATTCCATTTCTTCGAAGAAATGGCGAGACTCACCCACGCATTGCCAAATTGACATAAAAACCGTCTCTAGTATTGACCGCTAAAGCGCGTCCTTACTCTGTGGTTACGACTTACGGCAGTACGGTTGTAATAAGTTCTTGTAATGCGTAATGTTTTGGCTGCTGGTATGTTGTGGGGTACTTTTTAAGTGGGAATTGTGTTTTGAAGGTGTTGATGGGGAAGATCCTTATGATTTAAAATAGTCATGTAAATTGAGAAATTGAGATAGTACCTACCTAGTAGATTCATAACGAATGAACATGAATGAACATGTGACACTAACTAATGAGTCACCCCAGTTTCGTACGGATGTTAGAAATCTTTGAAGAAAGGTTTCTCCGTACAAACTTTGATACCCTCGTTTCGTCTTCTTAGGGGCTGAATTTTGGAAAATACTTTCTTAGTGCTCGATTATGTCATAAAATGAAACATGTAAAATTTCACGCTCCTAGTACCAGTCTTTTGGTTGTGCGTTGATATGTCAGTCAGTTTCCCCTTTTATATATGATTTTATAGATGGTATAGCGAAAAGTATAAAGAGTGTCCTAATTATGATATCACAATGATGTATGTGATTAGTTTTCAGGGAACACTGCCTGATTCTAAAACCACTCTGTAGGTACTGCAGTTAAATACAAAATACCTACACGAAAATTTGATAACGACTACATCACACAATCAGGAACGAAACGTAGGACTTAATACCCAACAATTTATGCCCCCACAAATTTATTCACGCTGCGTATAGGTAGTCGGGAAAGGGGCAGAACAGAATCCCAAAACATCACAATTTGCGAGCGGCACAAAGGGAACATCTTCCATGGTAAAAATCTGTAGAGTATCGCGAAGATGGAGAGACTAACGAGCTGGCCTCGCTACTCTGATTTCCAATTCAAAGGAAAATTGCGATGGGAAGGGTCGGTGGGGGGGTGTTGGGAGGAGTGGGGCCCCCCTCTCGTTGCTACGCGACGCGGGGTGGAGCCGCCGCAATCACGGCCCAATGGCACGGCGGTTATAAATTGCTCTGACGTCGCGACATAGCGGTCGGAGCGAGACGGCCTAGCCTCCCTCTCGCACTAATGAAGTCGCCTCTCCATAACACCCTTGATTGACGGACTGGCCCTTTTTCGGTCCTACTATTAGGCATCGATGCCGTGCCGTGATTTGCTAGCAATAAAGGTGTGGTCACATTTTCCTGTTGTACACTACACGTGCTAATGTAATGCGATATCGCGTAAGGTATGTTTATGTGCAAGCCAATTTAGTCGTACTCCCACTTAAGATGATTCAGACTTTATGTACCAATTAGATGCTTCAGAAATAATGTTCTGTTAGAATATTCTTTGCAGAAACACCCACAAGTTGAATCATGCTTAGAAATATAAAACGGTTCATTGGTTCTGTCGTTTCTAAGAATATTCTGTACAGACATGCCTACACAGAAATAGGTAGACAGGCATGTGACGTCATCGTAACTTGAAGAGCGTAAGATGTAAATTTAGATCTCTAGGAATCTTCAAATGGTACGTTATTTTAATATGATAATTTGTGTACCTAAATACTAGGTAGGTACCTACTTATGTACTGTAAGTACAATAATAATATAATATTTCTCAAACTAAACAGTTGGACACCACCGACGTTAAGTACCTACAACACAGGTCATGGCAGGTCATAGTGGGCAGTAGGCGCCACCCCTCAGCTGCCCGGATGGTCCAGTGACCATGTATTTGTGCGGACAACCAGATAACAAAACAAGCTTCGCAGTTTTTCATGATACAGTTATGAAATTTTGTACATAGATTCTTTACATAAAAATACTAGACACGTGTTTCGGGTTTCGCATATAGGCACTAAAACTAATGTCGTATTTCTAAATACTTACATAATAATATTACAGATAAGTTACATCCAAACAGAACAAATTATCGTGCTCTTAACACAAACATTTATCTTGATGGGAATTGAACCCACGACCTCCGGCATAGCAGTCAGGGCCACTAATTGACCGGCCAGCATAGACATTAAAATCACAATAAATATCTACCATCGTCTGAAAAAATGTTTTTATACTTACTTACCTTTAGTTCTAAACCATCCCTGTGACGACATTTCTCCTAACAATAGCTGAGAACAACAAAGGCGATATTAAATTCTTGTCTCCTAGGTATCAGGACAGTAGAAATAGATTGAATGGGTCTTTCAAACTATCTAGAAAATTAAAAAAAAAGCAATAATCACGCAATCAGTGGCAATGATTTCCATTTTGATCTTTGAAAAATTTTCATTGTACGTGTTTCTTTATAAGGTACTGTCAAACAACAATAGGCTACTCATCATCATCATCAGTTCAGCCGAAAGACGTCCACTGTTGGACATAGGCCTCCCCCAAATGTCGCCATAATGACCGGTCCTGTGCGTCTCGCATCCATCGGATTCCCGTGACCCTCACCAGGTCATCGATCCACCTTGTGGGAAATGTGCCCTGCCCACATAGGCCTATATATAGACTATATTGGCTGAACTGGATCTTTTGGTTATAAACCTAAGTAAATGAAAAAGGTTTACATTATCCGTTATTCAAAACTACCCCTTTAAAACGATTTAGACAGTGTTAAAGGTTATATGGGAGAATCTTATTCCTTGGGTTAATAAACTTAAAACATGACATATTAAATATTTATCTCTATAAACAAATTAAAAAAAATGGTCAGTTTTTCAACACTATCTTCAAAATACGGTTATGACACCCCTTGTGTCAAAGTTTTTATGAAAACATTCTCGCGAACGAAGTCAGCAAAGTGTTAGTTCATCGTCATCATTTCAGCCGAAAGACGTCCACTGTTGGACATAAGCCTCCCCCAAAGGTCGCCATAATGACCGGTCCTGTGCGCCTCGCATCCATCGGATTCCCGTGACCCTCACCAGGTCATCGGTCCACCTTGTGGGAGGCCTTCCAACGCTGCGTCTTCCGGTCGCCGTTCCAAAACCTTTCGTCCCCATCAACCATCTGTTCTGCGAGCAATGTGCCCTGCCCACTGCCACTTAAGTTTGGCAATTCTTCGGGCTATGTCTGTAACCTTGGTTCTCATGTGGATATCTTCATTTCTGACGCGATCACGGAAGGAAACTCCGTGGAAGTGTTAGTTAGGTTATATTTTTTGCACTGAAGCTTGTAGATCAAAATTAAAAGGATATACCTGCCATAATTTTCCTGACCGCATAACTCACATGACTGATTGTGTTATGTTGTGTCTGTTGTTGTTGTTTGTTGTTGCTGTTGTTGTTTGTTGTTGTGTTGTTGTTGTTTCTGATTCTGTTCTGATATGTTGCTTTTTATGTTTTTCTTTCTTTCTTTTCTTTCTTTCTTTCTTTCATTAATAAGGTATCTATACTCACAAAATCAAAATAGGACGGCAATAATGCCTAGAAATCATATAAAAGACTTATAAAGATACAACAGTTTTCAGAAGTATGAGAAGAATGCGTAATAAGGAGCGGACTGCGCACAGATTACGCGGACGTGTGGATGTTATACATAGAAAATATAGTTATATATGTGTTAGGATGTTTCATGTTTTTTAAATCTTTGATTTTTGACTTTGCTCGAATTCTTGATACCACTCATGCACAGTGTTCTTATACCAAAAATAACCATATTCGGTTAATATTTAGAGGTTGCACAACCCCAATAAAGTTTTCTCATACAGCTAGTCAGTGTAGGTTAAATTTTTAATATTATTATTTTTTACAGTGGAGTGTAGCAAGTGTTACTAATGTGTTGTTGTGTCTAGTAAAACTTACTTCCTTCCTCTGTAATAAATAATAATATTAAAAATGTAATCTTCACTGATGATGTACTTATTGATACGTACCGGAAGACGCAGCGTTGGAAGGCCTCCCACAAGGTGGACCGATGACCTGGTGAGGGTCGCGGGAATCCGATGGATGCGAGACGCACAGGACCGGTCATTGTGGCGACATTTGAGGGAGGCCTATGTTCAACAGTGGACGTCTTTCGGCTGAAATGATGATGATGATGATGAATATTAGGTATAAAGGTAGAAGTTTGTGTGTATAGAATCAATGCACCATGTCTTTTTTCTCGCATACCACACGCTAAAGGTGATCTCAAAAATGAGATAAAGATTTAATCTATATATAAAAGGAGAAACTGATTGACTGACATATCAAAGCACAGCCGAAACTACACAATGAAATTTTGCACAATGTTTCCTTTTATGAAATAGGCGAGCATTAAACGAGTATTTTTCAAAATTCACACCTTAAAAAGCGAAACGGGTGCCCAAAGTTTGTACCTATGTAGAAATCTACCTTCAAGCAGGTGAAGTCACTGGCAGAAGCTAGTCATAACATATATCTGATATGATTCAATTTTCAAATACCATATAATCAAATACCATATTTTCAAATACCATATTTTCAAATACCATATTTCCAATTACCATATTTTCAAATACTATATTTTCAAATATCATATTTTCAAAGACCATATTTTCAAATACTGTATTTTCATCAAATACCATATTTTTGAGTTGATCCTCTTTATGAATCAACGGACAATACATCTCTATTTTGTTGTCAACTCAATAACAGCCATCCGAACCAGCTCAACTTTTTTTTGGTCGCATTACAGTTATTATCAACGAAAAATATGGAAAGGCGCAATAATTATAATAATCTAGAAAAGTCTCAATTTATGCCTATCGGAGCTCAGTATCAGAATTAAAATAAACTTTTAATATAACTCAAGGTTACAGTAATAACCAACCAGATTACACGTTTACACAAATTTGTGGTACCTACGGACGCAAAGTTTTCCGTAAAGATAAGAAAAATATATCAAAAAAACAACGTTAATATAATTGAAAACAATTCATAGTTTTTATTATTACCTTTGATTCTCGATTCTACATTGTATTATATAAAGTTGTTTGAAGAGATTAAATCTGCGTTTGCGATATTGCGAATATTGTAATGAAAACACCAACCTAATATGTACCTACATTAGGTAAATGTAGTCACAAACAATGGTTAAGGGCCTATTATTCCATTACGCGATATTCAGCACACGATATTCAAACTGTCTTATTTTTTGTTCCGAGTAGCGACATCCACTAAAACTGTCTGAATATCGAGTAGTTAAAGGGCCTATTACACTACTCGATATTCAGACAGTCGATGTCGCGTAGTGTAATAAGGGTTAGACCGGTCTTACTCGGAACAAAAAATAAGACAGTCTGAATATCGTGTGCTGAATATCGCGTAGTGTAATAGGCCCTTTAGCTCGCCGTCCGGCCCGAGTCTGAGACGTCGACGCGTGTAATGTTCCACGCGCGCCTCAAAAAGATGTTAGCAAAACCTTAGAGGCCTGCAGGGGCCATGAGTTGACTTCCGATAAGGAAACCCGTGGTCCTGAAACACAAAGGGAATCTGAAGGAACATAGGTGTGGTTTTAGTCAGTAACAGTCTGACACGTCCTCCCGCTAAACCCTAGAGCGGGAGAACTCATTAAATGATTTCCCCCAACCTACATCAACCTACACGAAAACACGAGGCTGCCAAACCCACAAATTATACAAACTGCCTACACCAGTTTTGAGGCTCATACTACAAACTGTTTAAAAAACTGCTTCTTTCGTTTACAAGTGTTATACAAGTATAAGATCCGTCCATATCTAAGCGAAGACCTGCGTGTACAGCTAGTTAAAAGTCTGGTTCTATCGAAGTTAAATTAAGCCGATACCGTTGTAGGACCTCGACTTCTATCTCGTATCTACTATTAGGTTTCTTTGTCCACCATCACGCATCACCACGTCGAAATCGAAGAAGTACTCTCTGAGACTGCATACCTCGCGGTTGTGCAGGGTCTTAGCATTTAAGAAGTCATGACATGCAGAAAATATACAGCCTCTCTAGAATCCGTGACGAAATTTGAGACACATACTTACTGAAAAGTTACTGAAATTCCTTACCCCCAGTCGTCTTGTACGAACAAACCCAAAGCGCGCCATATATATGCGCCATTCGAAAATCAGACCCAAGATTACCACGCAAATCAAACTATTCGCATCTTCGATGTACTGCAAATCAATTCCACATGTGTTTACTCCTACATTATCACAAAAGAGTACATAAGCACACTACCCACCGTATATCTCTCTCACATACGTTCATACAAACTATTTACAATTCTATAAAAGCACAGCGAACACCCAGATTCCCCGGATTTCTCGAACAGACGATATTGTGATGCTCTGTCTATATAAAGAGGTCTAACCCCTACATACTTACAAAGTGGGTAGCTATAGTCTAGGGCTGGCTCTCTATAAATCGTATATGTAATACCGAGCAGAGAGAAAACTGCGAACAGATTCCGCAAAGGTTTATTAACACGGTATAGTTAGGGTTGGCAGGCACGTGTTTTCTGAGAATAATATTTCTTTAGAACGATGTCCTGTCGTTGTTTTATTCGGAAGTTGCTAAAACACGACCACTGTTCTGGTGTAAATTATTTCTTATACAATAGTTATAAAAAATTTTTTTACTAGTCTGAAAGTCAGAGAGTTACTTCAATAGTTCATGAAAACAGGAACTTTCATAACAAAATCTCGGTTAAATAGCGATCGACTTAATGTTTTATGTTACAATCAATGGAAGAATTAAAGAAGTAGTTTAAAACATTTTCAAAATTGACAACTTTTAAAACTTTCAGCTTACATCTCTACAGTCCATTCACATATTGTTCCTCTTACTTTACATCACAATCGTTGCTTTAAGAGGTAAAATAACTACGAACGGACTATACCTAGTCTTCAACGTAGTCTTAAAATACTCTACCAGTAAACATACGAGTAGGTAGCTAACTGATTTGTTCGCAATCGACAACCCTATCGGTATTGCAGGGTCGCGCGTCACAGCCGATCGATATCATGGATGTGGCGCGGATTACCATCGGAAATGCTCCACGATTACCGGGATCAAGTATATGTTTTTTGCATTGGTAACATAGACAGAAGTTGTATGGAGATATTTTTGGGGAAAACTACGATTTTTTAAGGAAACGCGCAAATTGGATAGAATAGAATAGAATAAACTTTATTACGCTATCTACCAGACAATCTCAGGAGGGACTATACTCGTAACGTAAGAACTGAAACTAAAAAAAAAGGATAGTCTGCTGCTACCAAATATTAATCAAACAAAAATTAAACATTTAATATAATAGATAAGATATACAGCTAGGTATACAAAAGATACTACATAAACTTACAAATATATATTGGTACATATAAGTAGTAGTCTAAGGTTTTTGCACCGAATCATTGAAGTTTTATGGTCAGATAGTGGCAATTTCTGGACCCAAATACCAGTTTTGTTTGGCAACCTTCTGATATTAGTATTTCAATGTGGTCAAGACTTTGAAACTAAAAATAAATGTTTATTGATCTCCACCCGAGCAACGGTTTTGTGCTAAGCCTACCTATAGCCCAAGTTTTCATGTGCTAGTCTATAAATTGGGCTTATGATTATTTTTTATTTTCTTAATTAACCCAGTGCTTGACTGCGATCCCACCTGATGGTAAGCAGTGATGCAATCGTTGATGGTGAATCGCACTAGTTTATTAATTCATTAACGCTCAGGCGGTAGCCGGCGCCCGCAAGCCATTGTCTTACTATTGTGTCTCTAATTACGCACGTCAAAAGGTTAAGAGCCATTTCGAAGAAGATCTTTAACTTCAGTCAACTTATCTTACCAATACTAAAAGCCGTTTTCTATTGTCCACAGGCGAGAAACCCCACAAATGCCAGGTCTGCGGTAAAGCCTTCAGCCAAAGCTCAAACCTGATCACCCATTCTCGCAAGCATACCGGTTTCAAGCCCTTTGCTTGCGAGCTCTGCGGCAGAGCCTTCCAGCGGAAGGTGGACTTGAGGAGACATAAGGAGACCCAGCATGCCGACCTGAGGCCTCCGCAGCCGCCGCATATGCAGCCTCATACAGATGTGCATGGCATGCATCCCACTGATATGCATGCGGTGGCTGAGCAGCATCGGATAGGTGAGAATTTCCTTCAACATAACTGGGCTATGAAATTATCCTAAACCCTGTCTAAATAGTCAAAACTCTGAAATACACAGTTAGTATGTTTCCTTAAGGAATAACTTAGTAAATTATTAGAAAACTAAATGTTGTGATAAAGTATTTAAGGGCATCCAACTCGACTTACATTTTCACCGTTTTTCATACAACCGCTCTTAAGCGAGTCTTGGAGCAGTGATGGCCGAGTGGTAACGGCCCCGACTTCCGAGTTGTAGGTCGCGGGTTACCATTACAAAAATTAATCAAAACAAAAAAGAAAACGCCTGCTGATAGTGATTAGCAATGCTTGAGGAAACGTGAATCAATGCGAAGAACTTAGGTCGAGGAGCTGTTCATTCAATCGGAGCCTTAAATAAGCCCTCATTGCCTCAAGTCCAGAAGAAAGATTTTTGTGACAAATAATTAACAGTACCTTTTCTTTGCCCCCAGATCTCCGTCCCCCCCACCCTGACTTGCGCCAGCACCCAGACTTCAGGGCCCACATGAGCACCGCAGTGCCACCCCTACAGCCTCTACCCTCCTGAACGTCAACCGCCTTCGCGCCCCCCGGCTGGCGTTAAGGCTTGATGATGGAGAGCATCCAAAGACAGTGGAGCGATGTGGTAGTGAAAAATTTTTGGTGATTTTTTTTGTTGTGATCTTAACTTTTTGTGCAGCCAGGTATTTTTTGTTAAAATTAACTATTAATAATTGTGGGCTACAAAACCACAGTACAGATATATGGAACAGTACGGAAACTACCTACAAATATTCGAAACGACACACTTACACAAACATACGCATCGACGAGACTCCTAAGCGTTTCTCGCGGTCCTGTCAGTAGCGAATGCCGCTTAGGAGTCTCGTCGATGCGTATGTTTGTGTGAGTGAGCCGTTTCGAACATTTGTAGGTAGTTTCCGTACTGTTCCATATATCTATACTGTGACCAAACTGATATGTAATAGTAGTCGCCGTACTGTCATTTGTCAAACTGCGGATACAGGGCCGAACTCGATAGAGAGTTTTGACTAAATAATTATCGCTGCTATGATAATAAAAAAGGCATTGTGGTTGCTGTTATGAAGAAGTTCAAAGTTGAAATTTTGAACGATTTTTTGAGCCACGTTTTTTTTATTTTTGTTTGCAAACTGTGAAAATTTTATTATTTCTTGTAAAATACTCAAGAGGAAACTGCTAAGAGTGAATATTGAATATAGCAGCTAAAATGATGCTGTAGTCTCATACAAACTTGCAACGAACAAGGTTGTAACATTAATACAGTCATTTTTCAAAACGAACCTAAAAGTGATAGTGCCATGTCTGAATTTTGTTTGGACTTTATCCGAGATACTACCTTGTTCGATACAGGTGTTGAAATATAGGATAATTGTAACCAACAGACCCAGAAAATAAGAGGAATTATCCACATCGCTTCACAGAATAGTATATGATTATATTTTAGACAAAAACACATAGTATACAAACACCTAAGACATACTAATGTTACCGCAGCCGATGTAGTTAAGAATTAAACTATTGTAATTAAAATATAAACGCTTTGTAATTGTGAGTTTTTGATCTCAAAGTAAACTACAGAATAAAGTGTAATTCTTGTAAAAATTGTTTGTGTTACGTAAAATCTAAAAATAAAAAAATATGACATAAAATGATCCGAGATTATTTTATGAATTATAATAAAAATTATATTATTCAGTTTTCTGATTATTATATTTTTGGTGTTAACAGAAGGAAACACTTATTTATAAAAATACTCAATAATTTTAATAAATGAATAATAAATAAATTATTATGCAACACAAACAATGTATCAGCTGGAATAATCCAAAGAGCACAAAATAATTATTTAAAATCATTGTAAGTTTAGGCACCTAAATATAAAGTCACAAAGTATATTTTTAATGGACTGATGGAATCACTCCGAATGTTTTTCCAATTATTATTTAGACATGAACGAAGTAATTTTAAGATATGACTTTATTTAGAACTTTTATGTTTTATTCCAATTTTATCATTTGTTGATTTTTAACATCATTCCGTGTTGTTGTTTAACAAAATATTAAATATTTACCACCAGACTTAGCAACTACACATTTTCCAATTAAATATTGAAATAATTTAGTAACATTATGGCAACTGTAATAGATTTAAATTCTAAATAAAAATACATCATAATAATACCAAAGTACCATTCCCAAGAGTTATATAACCAATATAATAATAATGTGTCATATAAAGTCGTAATTAAATCATTAGATAATAATTATAGTAGACAAATACTCGCATATCAATATCATATTCATATAATTTTAATTATATCAAAATGAAATCGAATTATGTAAAATATTTAGCAGATATAGTTTAAGAATTAGTATAAAATGTACAAAAATGTTGTCTATTTTTATGGCTGTAATCTTATGTAAAAGCACATACATGTAATCCACTGTTCCAAAAATATGTTAAATTGATACGATAGCAACTTTTTTTTAAAACTGAAACATTGAGAAAGTTCTAAAAATCTTTACATTATTGTACATATCCTTTTGAAATTGAATAATTAAAGTTACTCATAAATTAAATTACAATGATATGTGGAAACAATTATGGCAAAATCATATAAGAAAATAGAATCATACAATTTATTAGAAAGACTACATTATTCCTTAAAAATAACCATTCACATTCCGTAGATTTTGTGTGCCCATAAAAGACAAAATAATAGATTTTAAAGTAATACATTACTATTATATTATCGCATTCCATTTCGAAATAATAAATTTTCTTAGGAAACTGGTTTTCATATAATGAGCAATCTATTAAAATATAATTGTTATTTTTATAATTTTTTTTTCTTACATTATTACTACCTATATTATTGTCGGTTTATATTGCTATCTTTCAATTGATACCAAACAAATACCTACATTTAATTTTATGTGTAGCTAATTTTCAATCATGCAACTGAATCAATTTTTTCCAAGAAAAAAATTAACACTAATTATATTTTATTGTTTGAACATTGTAAATAAATATTTCAATTGCATTTTAACAATTTCTCGTCGAAATTTTTAAATAAATAAATTGTATGTTATTATAAATTATGTAAACTCATTGTAAATATTGTATAAAACCTTTAAAAACTAGTTATTTTAACGATCCCAAAGAAAAACGTGCAATCCTAAAGGTCGTAATTTACGAGTTATATAATTATTATAAGTAACTGTCACTTCAATAAATATGATGGTGTATAAAATGTTGTCTTTTTTTTCTGAAGAGATTTCTATCTAAAAGCTACAAAAAGTGCTTATCCTATCTACTTTTATTAATCAGCAACATAAGAAGTCCAGTGATCGAGTATTTACTATTGTAGATATTGTAATTAGTGTTGCAACAGAACTCTACTTCCGCTTCCGCTTCTGCAGAAGTTCCGCAAGCTTTTTCACTTCCGTTTCCGCTTCTGCTTCTGCAAAATTTATAATAGAACTCTAAACGGCAGAATACAGCGTGGATCGCGGGGGTGGGGGGTGTGTGGACGACTGGACACATCGAAGAGGCGCGGGGTGGGGCGGGGACGGTACACAAACGTGTTGCTACGAGTTTCTTTATATTTTTTTGGTTTATTCTGCGCATCACCGCGCCTCGTGACGTGATTACAACGTAAAACTTCTGTTGTTTTAAAAAAAAAAATTGTGCTTTTTCTTCATAGTATTAACACTTTCGTTCCGCATCCGTAAAGATTTACTTTTGACATCTGTTTCCGTTTCCGTTAGGACACTTCCGTTGCATCACTAATTGTAATCGCTTTTACACACACTAACTCAATTAACCAACTTAGCCTTTTCTCCATATTCAAGTACATCAAGTCTAACCGTATGCAGCTATATAACAGTATTTCACATGGAGCAACCGTGACTTCTACAGTCCATTTACTAGGTAGTACGATCACCCGTGGTAAAAATTGGTTATCAGACTTTGACACATTTAAAAACGCAATACACAGACCACAAAAACCAATCCACTCAATAATACTATTAATGCCAGGTAAACGTTTTGGAAACACATTCATTATGTTGTGCGTAAGGAGTTTAATTTCCTGCTGGAGTCTATATTACCTAATAATTACAACCTGGGGATCTTTAAGTCAAGAGTGAATAGGTTACTTCTAGGTAAGCTCGCTCCATCGTCGACCACCTCGTCGCTTTCTATTCGGTGAGATAGTAGTAAAGCGCAAAACTATCAATAATTAAAAAGAAAAAGCTAGCCTCAAAATGATTTTATACTTCAGATGAATACGGTTGATGCTACAAAATCGTTTAGGCATTCTGATTTAAACCGTGGATTTATCTATATAAATTTAGATGAAAGTTCATACAAAGCAGGCACACAGGGTATTAATCAAATCAAAAATGTATACGCTTTTTTAAATTTTGATAGGCTTACTTGACCATTATCTCGCCTAAAGGAAAAAAAGGAAGACGACGTTGTGGTTAACGGTGGAGTACGTTTGCTTAAAAGTGACCTACTCACTCTTGACTTAAAGATCCCCAGGTTATAGCTATCAGGAAACACAGACTCTACACACTTGTTCTAGACGTGTTGGTAAAAGTTCAGATTTTTAAAATATTTAGTTTATTTTTCCGAAAACATAAAGCCTAGGAAAAAAAGAAGTCAAATAACTCAACCAAAGTTGTCCCGTTGAGCTATTCTACTGAAGATAATATTCAGAAGCCTAGTAGCTAAAATAGACCGGGATATTACAAAGTCTTTTTAAAATAATCACCCACTAACTGTAAGTAATTTATGCCACGTTTACACGTTCTGATCAAAACGAAGACAAAGCACCATCTCAAAATACACAACAGGCCAGAAATAAAAGCCTATCTAAATAATTATGTAAATATACCCTGAGATGTAAGGCTGATCTTAATTCTATTTCGCCATTACCTCGAGGCGAGGGAATAGGATTTAATATCGGAGAGACGCTTCTAAAGTTACAGTGGAGACATCGTAATATTTTGAATAAATTAGTATAGATTAAAATAGAATAGTATTTATTGGACACAGACAAAGCACAACGGTAGCAAACACAAAGTGAAACTAAAGAAAAAGAAAAGTACAGAAAGATAATGTGAAATTACGCCAAGCGTACAAAAATGAGAAGAGATGCTGTCAGGATCTTGTGATTTGTGGTGAAATTAATTCTGAACTGAATTGTAGAGTAAGTCTGGCTTAACAAATGAAGATGGCTACCTCGAAAATAGTTGTGGCAGGTGCACATATTATTATCGAAATGTTGGGAAGTAAGAATGACATATCAAGAAAAGGAGACAAATAAAAATTTGCAGAAGTTATCCCTAGGGTACTAAATCTACAAGCGAAAGCTTTATAAATCCATAGTCTTCGCCTACTGCTGAGCAATTCCCCAAATTGCTCTGCAACAATCAAGTGTAGCCTCAACGATCGGTCTTGTGCGTATCACCACGTCGTCGCTTCACCTTATGCCTTTAAACGCTGCGTCCGCTCGCCAATATAGAACCTTTCGTTTATTTTTCTGGTTATATACAACATGTAACATAATAAACGTACATCCTGCAAGTAGTAAGTTCAGAATCATCTACTGAATCGATTTCAGCTATATTTGAAAAAGTATTCTTTAGACAAATTCTTGATAAATATTGATTGCGTCACTAGAGTGGTTGTGTGTGCGTGCGTAGATACCAATACCGATGTGCTACCAGAGTAGTTTGTTTACTTCCATATTATTTGCCTAGAACACTACCTAAGTGCATTTAAGCGAAACAGTACCAACTTGAATTATGATTGTAACTTAATTCTCTAATTGGGGTGTGCATTATTCCAGTTACTTATTGTAGAGCACAAACAGTAAAACTTTTACAAAAATATTTTTCTGACACTCCAATTTCACCGTTGAACCCTAAATTAATCCAATTAACCGGCACCCGATTCCGTACCAACAGTATGTTTGTCTATAACCGTCAATGTTTGCGACGCTATGATCGATTGATCATTAACCTAATGGCTGACGTATCGAGCGTTTTTGTTATTACTGCTTTAGGTCTACCTACATGGCATTTTTAGATTATCACCCTTGATAGGGTCCAGTTCTTGATATATCGTTAGACTGCGTTCCCACTATGTCGTCACGGTTAATTTGTCGTCGGACGACTATCGTCTCTAGGTGTTCTCATTATAACAACTGTTTGTCGTAGCCACGACAGACAGTCGCAACTACGACACAAAAATAGACAACACCACTATAATTTTTTAACGTTTTACGACAGTCGTGCTAGCCGTTCCCACTATCATGACAATCTGTTGTCACCGCAAAAAATGTCGACGCTAAACGTCGACAAAATAGACTACAGTTAATCGTGTCGTCCTATATGTGAACATAGCATAGCATAGTCGGCCTTATAATGTTCCCACTGCTGGGACTCAGGCCTCCTCTGTAGGAGAGCGAATAGGCCGTAATCCACTACGCGGGCCCAGTGCGGGTTGGTGAATGTCACATGTCTTCGAATTTTTGGTTCTAGAACATGCCGGTTTCCTCACGATGTTTTCCTTCACCGTTTTAAGAGCAGTGGTGACGAAATAAATTACACAAAGTAATGCGCCTGGCTGGGTGTGAACTATATGTATATGAACTATATGTGAACACATTCATTTAAATATATAAGCCACGACACTTAAAACTACACGATTATATGTCGTCACAACAAAGTGCGAACGCGGCCTTAGTCTGATATTCGAAATTTGTCATGAGGTTATGTTAGAATTGTGATTTTTATTTAGAATTTGTTATGTTAGATTTGTGATTTTCACCATTAATGTGTTACAACTTTAAGCATCACAACTAAAACACACCGTATCGGATGAGATGCATATCTTCCCAATATATAGAATTGTTATTGTCATTTTTATTTTTTATGGTATGGTGTTTGACGCAAATGAACTCTTTTTCTTTTTTTTCTTCTTTCCATACAACACAATTCCACTTTCATCATCTTTCTGACCACAGCCTGACGCGTTAAAATGTCATGCATGCGAGCGAGAAATAAGGATGGAGTTATACACCCTATAGTATAGCTCCATCGCTTTAGCAGTTCAGTTTAGGTCATCAGATCACATTAGTCAGCGAATACATTGCTCTCTACTAGTGTTGCAACAGAACTCTGCTTTCGCTTCCGCTTCTGCAGAAGTTCCCCAAGCTTTTTCACTTCCATTTCCGCTTCTACTTCAGCAAAATTTATAACAGAACTCTGAACGGAAGAATACAGCGAGGAGCGCGGGAGTGTGGGGCGTGTGGACGACTGGACACATCGAAAGAGACGCGGGGGGGGGGGGGCGGTACACAAACTTTCGCAACGAGTTTCTTTATTATTATATTTTTTTATTCATTCAGCGCATCACCACGCCTCGTGACGTGATTACTACGTAAACCTTCTGATGTTTATAAAAATAAAATTGCTTTTTCTTCATTAGTATTAACACTTCCATTTTCGCTTCCGCATCCGCAAAGATTTACTTATGACATCTGTTTCCGTTTCCGCTTCCGTTAAGACACTTCCGTTGCATCACTACTCTCTAATACCTTCTTAAGTTATTATTGGCCATTTCAGCATTCGCTTTTAGGTCCTCTTTTCGGTTTAGTAACTTTACTAGAATACCTACTTCATAGACTGTACTTTCAACTAATGTGTTTTTTTTAGGTGGGAAATCATCCATTTACTTCTCCCGCTTTAGGGCAGAAGGGCGTGTCAGACTTTTACTGACTCGAAACCCGCTCCTATGTTCCTTCTTTACCTGCGTTCCAGGACCCCGGGATTCTTTTTCGTACAACCCACGGCCCCAGTAGGCTTCCGACCCTGCTGGGCCCCTACGGTTTTGCTGACATCTCCTTGAGGCGCGCGTGGAACACTACGCGACGGGGCTCGGTCCAGATATTTATAATCCCACACGCCTACGGTACAACTAACGTGATTGACTCCCAACGCTGTCCTCGGATCTCTTCAACAAAATTTATACGAAAAATGTCATTTCCACTCATGCAATTTTCACCGTATCCACCAGCACAAAAGCCGTAATTCCACGGCCCCACTAGGCTTCCGACCCTGCTGGGCCCCTACGGTTTTGCTGACATCTCCTTGAGGCGCGCGTGGAACACTATGCTCCGTCGAGAACCCGGGCTCGGTCAGGATATTTACAATCCCACGCCTACGGTAGAACTAATGTGATTGACTCACAACGTTGTCCTCGTATACAAAAAATGTCATTTCCACTCACGCAATTTTCACCGTATCCACCAGCACAAAAGCCGTAATTCCATTCTGTATTTGATAAGGTTACACAAAAAACCTAGTTAGATTTGTAGTAAAGCGGCAAGAAGCCGGTCCCCGGGGTGCAGACGAACGCTAAACGCCTGTTAGCACGCACTGTGGGACGAACGGAGAGTTGGACCGTTGTTGTAGAACAGGGATGGATTTCGAACATAAAAAATAAAATTATCTATAAATAAATATTATTATATTATTATTTATAAATAAATTAAATTATTATTATGGATCCAAACTCGATGAATTTACTAGTAGGCATTCCAGGTTCAATCAGCTATCTTTCAATTTCAGCATCAGGCCCGTGTTACCAGAAGAACTGAACAGAACTAATTAAGATGAATCTAACGAGCCCAAACTCGATGGGTTTACTAGTTAGCATTCCAGGGTTCCATCAGCCACCACTTATTTCTAGCATCAGGTCCTCGTCATCATGAGAAATGGATAGAACTGGTTAAGATGAACCTAATGAGCCTAAACTAGATGGGTATACAAGTAGGCATCCAAAGGTTCCATCAGTTGCACTCAGTTTCAGCATCAGGTCCTCTTCATCATGATAAACGTATAGAACTGGTTAAAACAATTCTAATGAGCTCAAACTCGATGGGGTTACTAATAGGTATTCCAGAATTCCACCAGCCATCTCCCATTTCTTTTGTTTGGCCTGTTAGTCTAGTGTGACTGCTATGCCGGAGGTAGTGGGTTCGATTCCCACCCAGGACAAATGTTTGTGTGATGAGCACGATCATTTGTTCTGTGTCTGGGTGTAATTTATCTATAATATGTATGTATTTAGAAATATGTAAGTATGTTTATCAGTTGTCTAGTACTCATAACACAAGCTCTGCTTAGCTTGAGACTAGACGGCGTTGTGTGATAGTTGTGGAATATTATATTAATTATATTAATATATTTCTAGCATCAGGTCCTCGTCATCATGAGAAATGTATAGAACTGATTAAGACAAATCTAATGAACCCAAACTCGATGGGTTTACTAGTAGGCATTCCAGGGTTCCAATAGCAACCTCCCAGTTATAGCATCAGGTCCTCTTCATCATAAGAAATGTATTGAACGGGTTAAGACAAACTAACGAACCCAAACTCGATGCGTTTATTAGTAGGCACTCCAAGGTTCCATTAGTCACCTCCCAGTTCTAGCATCAGGTCCTCGTAATCAGGTTCTCGTCATTATTAAAAATAAACAGAACTAGTTAAGACGAATCTAAATGAGCAAAAACTGGATGGGTTTGCTAATAGGCCATCCAAGGTTACGTCTCTTACCATCGAGCTCCATCATCAGACCAGCTCAATGGCGCTAGCATATTTTAATAAATAGTAAGTTAAACATATATTTGAAAGTAAAGTAAATACCTATTAAGTGTTAAAACCGCACCCTACCGCAGCTAACAAACGAGCTAATGACCTTGAACACCTGGATAAATCTTTTTTTTTTTTTTTTTTATTCTTGATAGGTTCGCCCTTGACCGCTAACTCACCTGATGGAAAGCGACGTATAAATTAATAATATAATCTGTATAAATTATACCTAAAAGCCATCTCGATTATGTCACCTTTCAAACAAAAAAACCGCATCAAAATCGGTCCATTCGTTTAAGAGCTACGATGCCACGGACAGACACACAGACCCAGACACGTCAAACTTATAACACGAAGTAAGTCGGAGTGCATATAACATATTGGTTTGTTTAATGGTTTTCAGTGACCGTTTAAATTTTTCGAGGATCTTTTTTTTTGATGGGAAAATCATCTTATGACATCCCCCGCTCTGGGCGGAGCGGAAGATAGTGTCAGACTTTTACTAACTAAAAACCCACTCCTGTTCTTTCGTTTCCTTTCATACCGGGATCGAGTCTTCCTTTCAGAATCAGACCCTTGGCCCCAGTAGGCTTCGACCCTGATGGGCCCCTACAATTGCTGACATCTCCTTGAGGCGCGCGTGAAACAGTACGCGCCGTCGACGACTTGGGCTCAGTCCGGACGGTTACCGGTCGGTCGGACGGCGAACTACCCATTGCTCACCGTCCGCTTCGAGGATATCTAAATACTCGTTATTTTTTTAATCGTTTTCTCCAATGAAGATCAGGCAATAGTCTTGCATTGTGAAGTATTTTAAATTGTTTTCGAATATGCTAAATAATTCTTCTGTAGTGGTGTATATATAAGATAATGTCAGTATTTAAATTGATTACAAAAGACTTCTTCGATTAACGGCAGTCTTAATTTGGTACCTACTACTCATGATAGCGAGTTTATTTTTATGTTTCGGTTGAGATACGCCTACTGGTTTTTTTTGAGCAACATTACCCAAGTTTGAAGATGGTGTCAGGTTGTTGTTTTGCATCAATGTGTCATTCATTATAAGTCATCTCGGAAGTCTGAGTTTCTTTGTTGAGAGTGTCGACTTTTGTTTCTTTGCAGTAATTGATCGAAGTGTTGGAGTCATTATTTGAAGTAATTGGTCGAATCTTGTAATGCTTTGATTTTTGTTTGCTCGATAATTATGGTGTATTACTTTTTCTGTTAGATGTCAAGCAGATCTTTTTACATGTTTCGACTGTCTTTGGGGCTTTTTCTAAATCGGATTTTAATCGAAAGTTTTCGCTAATGAGGTGGTCTATTTCCTGATGAGCACTCATAAGTTCCATATTAAGTGCATTTATTTGTTCGTTCAAGTCGTTAACATAGTCGCCGTCATTATGTCCGGTGCGCTCATCATTGTGATGTCAAGTATCTTCTTTTCATCGTCATTTGATAAGTGACCTTGCACTAAGTCACCTTGCATCTAAATTACCATAACAATGAGTTTCAATTTGAGTCATCGTCGTGATGAAAGTATTCGTCAACAAGTCTCTGGGTTACCGAGTGCTAGCTGTATAAAATATAAAAAAACCGGGCAAGTGCGAGTCGGACTCGCGAACTGAAGGTTCCGTACAAACTTACCTATAAAAACAGTTCGATTTCTGAATCGAGTATCAAAGATTTTTACAAATTAACTACAAATTTAAAATTTTCAGACTTTTTCCTATACTTATGCCAAATTTCAGGATTTGAGCACAACGGAAAGTACCCTATAAATTTTGATTCCCATGAGACTCTCGAAATTTACGTTTTTTTGCAACATAAACGGCCGAATCTTTTTATTTCGTTAACTTACATGTTTGATTTTTTCACAACTTCAAGAGACCGCAGACTTGAGTATATGGTTTTAATTTCAACTTGATACCTCCACGCGTGCCCGAGGTAAAGGGTCTTGACAGACAGACAGACCGACAGACAGACGGACGGACAACAAAGTGATCCTTTATGGGTTCCGTTATTTCGTTTTGAGGTACGGAACCCTAAAACTACGTAAGATAAGTGATTAGAATTAGTTTGCAAAAAAAACTAAATTGCATATACATACCTACCTACATAGTCCTACATTTGTTGACCGTGGATTACCATAGTTAAAAGTATTGCAACAATTATAATATGTCTTTACGGTAATTACAAAAAAGTCCATTAGTCAAACAATAATTAGTAAAATGTACATAATTGCTATTTACAATGGCCATACAAGTTTAAACACTTAAATCAGTCGGTTCCATGGTGTAATGGTTAGCACTCTGGACTTTGAATCCAGCGATCCGAGTTCAAATCTCGGTGGAACCTTGTTTGAAACTATTTTTATGACTTTTATTGATTTAAGTAGGTATTTTTACCTATATAAATTACAGTACCCAAGACCAACCAACAACCAACCAACCTCAACCTCTTATCGAAAAAAGTATTTGACGTTAAAAATCTTATTCATATTCAATTTCGTCCTTTAGCTTACAACACCGCTCAAGTCGAAAATTGGCGGTTTTCACATTTGTATGCCTTTAGATGGAGCTGCTCATTGCGCGTCTAACCATTGGTCACATGATATAGATTTCAGCCAATCAGAAGCCATAATTCGAAAAGTAGTGATAGCGTGCAAGTCGGCTGGCTTCTCAACACTGCACAGATTTTTTCGTTTCCTGTAAAGTTGGTAAAAATGACTTATGCGGTGTTGTAAGCTAAGGGACGATTTGTAAAATAAATATCATTCATTTATCAATGAAAAAAAGTAATAAAACATAAACTTCTTTTTCTTACAAGTAAAAACTACAGAACCTTGTATATTTTTGCGATTCTTATTTAGATACCCTCTTTGCTTCGTTAACATTCACATAATACAGACCACAAACAGATTTTATTACTGTTCTTTTCTGAAGTATATAGCGTGACTGGCAATTAGTGTACGATCCTTAAACATGTGATTGTGCTCATGATAACCAACAACTTTTACTATGGGAACAAACATGAAATCGCGAAAAAAATCAGCTGTTCAGTACATTTATGTTTGCCTAATGTACTGAATAGCTGATATTTTTTTCGCGATTTCGGCTTTGCTCCCATAGTAAAAATTGTTTGTTATCATGAGCACAATCACGTGTTTAAGTATCGTACACTAATTGCCAGTCACCCTATATATCATCAACAAAGTCATGATCTTCTAGACCGCTTCCACCCACATCTGCCTTTAAATATATTTTCTTAATCGACATTCATTCATCATCATCATTTCAGCCAAAAGACGCTAACTGTTGGACTAAGGCCTCCCCCAAGTGTCGCCATAACGACCGGTTCTGTGCGTCTCGAATCCATCGGATTCCCGCTACCCTCATCAGGTCATCGGTCCACCTTGTGGGAGGCCTTCCAACGCTGCATTTTCCGGTGCGTGGTCAACACTCCAGAACCTTTCCATCAACTAATCCTCTCACAATAACAAAATTAAACCATTTAAAAAAATATAATAGAGTTGATATACTCTTTCAAATTTTTGTCAAAAAAAAAAACAAACCCCAAATCCATTCCCTGACGGGTCAGCGTCATATATAATTCATTGGTATCCACATGCGTCTCGGACGCAATCAGTATTGTGAATAATTGATGGCAGCCCGATGATTGTGCGCCCCGCGAGATTGAGAAGATTTGCGCGTCTGAGTCCAGCCCTGGTGGATTTACGTCATTATTATTTGAAGTGAAAAGGTAAAACGGATTTTCTATAAGAATAAAAGAACAAATGAATTTGTAAAAACAATTGAGTAATTTTTTCATGGAGAGATACGTTAGGATTACCAGCGATCCAACTCAGAATCACTTTGATAATTATGTAGGATTGTAGGATGTTTGAACCATTTATTTTAATATCGTATTATATTTTCATTGTTGTCATATCTAAAAGAAGGATACGGGTACCTACACTCAGTACAAACTTTACATAAATAAGCTTATTGTTCCGAGAGTGTCGGTACAATACTGTCATCCTAAAATGCAAGGGCAACTAAAAGACACAAGTGATTTTAGTCAGCAAAAGTCTAACACGCCCTTTCACACCACCCTAGAGCGAGAGAAGTTATTTGATGATTTCCAACCTTAAAAAAAATACAATAAGCTAAATAATAATATTCCACAACTATCAGACAACACCATATAATCCCAAATTAAAAGCAAAGTTTGTGCTATGAGTACTAGACAACTGACAAACATACTTATATACTTCTAAATACATACATATTATAGATAAATTACACCTGGACACAAAACAAATGATCGTGTTCATCACACAAACATTTGTCTTGGGTGGGAATCGAACCCACGACTTCTGGGATAGTAGTCAGGGTAGTGACCTTACTCTTACACACAACACACACAACAACAAACAACAATGGCAACAACAACAACAACAGGCCAACAGCCAACAACAACAGGCCATTCAAATAAAGATAATTGCTTTTTAAATCACTAATTTTATTCCAGACATGTTCTTGTATACGGGAAAACGCAAAACTTACCTCAAATAGAGAGCTTCGTCATCGTCATCACTAAATTGTATACATACTAATTACCTACCTTAAATAATTATAAACACTTGTAAGTACCCATTTGTTATCAACACGACCCAAGATTAGGAATGTCAAGGCGTTACTGATAACGTTTTACACATATACATACATACCTGCCTGTGTTAGGTAAACCAGTGTCATTTTTCTATATATTTGTTATATTCTTTATTGTACACCACATTAACAAAAAATATAATAATATAATATAAAAGAAATAAAGAAAAATAGTTTATTTACGAAAAATAACGCAATCTTTATACTTAGGTTTTTTTTTAGGTTTTTTTTTTTTTTTATAGGTGGGAAAATCATCTAATGACATATCCCGCTCTTAGGCGAAGCGGGAGATAGTGTCAGACTTTCACTGACTAAAAACCCACTCCTGTTTCTTCTTTGCTTTCATCCCGGGGCCCCGGGCTTCGCTTTCACACTACCCGTGAAGATACCTATAGGTTAAAAATTATTATCTTTATTTGATTTTTTTTTCGTTATATCATGGTGCTTCAAATTACTAATAACTGAAATAATCAAAAAGTTTTTTATGTAGGGGAATTAAAAATAAATAAATACACCACTAATTTTTAATTAGTACAAATACTTAAAGGGCTTATTAGAAAAGGTCTTGTTTTTTGTTAAGTAAAGTCTCAATAAATGATATTCATAAACAGCAAAGTTATTAGTGTTTGTTTATATCCCAAAATGTCACTCAATTTATGGAAATATTGTACAGGCTGGTTATGAATAAATAAATGACGATCAAAATGTAAAATCACAGTGCGTAGTATTTTCTAGTAGCAATTGTTATGAATAATTAATTCTATTATGAATTTACCAATTATGACAAATTTTCGTGGACAATTTTGGGATTTCGTTTTTTTTTTTTTTACTTTTGACTACAAAAATATGATCAGTGACGGGAACGGATAGAGCCCCATTTTTTTGTACTAATAAAAAATAGTGGCGTATAATATCTACCTTTTTTATAAGTAGGTCATCATCGTAAATCTTCCGTATACTTAAAACAAAAACTAATTAGCACATAAAAACAAAGTACAATTCACAAACATCGGACGCCGTAAGATTTTAATAAATCTTGCAATATTAGAAATTCTTATTATTTTCCTAATTATAATATCATTGTTTATCACTTTTACTAAAACTAGAACTAACATCAAAACTAATAAATATTAATTAATAAATAGGAATTTATACTAACTAAAAATAATAATATTTAAAAACGGGTAGAAAAAGAAATTATTGGGCATCAAAAAATTCATCCACATCGATATCAATGGGAAAAGTGCCCAGAACGCTGGCAGCATTGCCACGTTGGATAGCAATGCTGATTCTTTGTCCGAAGAAAAGCCCAGCCCTCTGGTCACGCGAAGAGTCGACCAGTTGTTTGCTGATATCACGGACAACTCGATGAGCGCTCGGACCCCATGGCCCTAGTGTTTCAACCCCAAACGGCTCAAACATATAACCTCCGATGAGGTTATTATATTTACGCCGTTTGAGGTTTTCTGCACTATAAGCACTTTCTTTTCCTAATTGAATACAAAAATAAAAACTTAAAAAAATGAGATTTACCAAGAAAAAAAAAAGAGTACAATTTTACGAGATTTATTGTAATTAACGGATTTTGCTGTAAACTCGGCGACAAACAAAACCAAATACTAATTCGAAAAATCAAAACGTTTAAAGAAACAAAAGAACTAACAAGGTTCCACCGAGATTTGAACTCGGATCGCTGGATTCAAAGTCCAGAGTGCTAACCATTACACCATGGAACCGGTTGACGTGGGTTGCGAAATAGTCAGCTCCGTTCACCGATGCGTAAGCGCTGACATGATCAACCTATGTTCTATATAAATTGATTCATGCCATTATCAACTTTATTTCTTGAGGAATAATAATCTTATTATCGTGTTTGTGTAACGAGAATAATTTTTGTTTGAAGTCGTGAGGTGATTGACTCGTGTACACATTATGTGAAAAATGTGATAATAAATACTTTGATACCTTGTTTAGATAAAAGAATTTTATTAATTACTTTTAATATTAAAAACATTAGATATAATATATAAACATTGGCTGGTTACCTCTTTGATGGTTAGGTAATTAAGAAAAAAATGTCATGTCGCTATTGCTTGAATGGCAGAAGTTAAGAGACATAGAAAATGTGACAATGTACAGATCTTTTTGCTCGTGACTGTACAGTCTAGTACTTTATAACTTTGTCAGTTTTCAAATACTTAAGTAGGTACTTTCCGTTATCAAAATAAGATACATCATACGTTTTGAATTTAAATAGTATCTACTGAGAATACTACCTACTTACTGCACGCCAAAGTATATAATTTTTAACCGACTTCCAAAAAAAGAGGAAGTAAATTCTCAATTCGGTTTTTTTTCTAAATGTTTATAAAATTTTAAAACAAATGTCAAATTGGCGTAAACTTTAATATCAAATAATATTTTTTTAAATAGTAAGTATGAACATACAGATTATTTTATTTAACAGATTTGATATATAAAATAATACAAACAAATATAATATATTTGAAAGTAACTCTGTCTGTCTGTTACGCTTTCACGGTAAAAGTACTGAACTAATTTTGATAAAATTTTGTACAAAGTAAACTTTTTTTTTTTATTCTTGATAGGTTCGCGCTTGACCGCTATCTCACCTGATGGAAAGCGAAGATGCGGTCGACGATGGATCATGGTGGCGATGGAACTTGAAAGAATATAGGCTATTTTTTATTTAGTTTCACCATCGACTCACATCCGTTACTATAACCAACATTCACGCGAACAAAGACATGGGCAAAAGCTAATTATGTAACATCAAATCTGTTTTATTGTCGTGTCACCTTTTTATCTAATTTAGTATCTACCTAGTAGTAACTATGAATTAAAAAATTTACTATCTATTATTATTTCTTTTTGTGTTGATATTGTTGTGTAATTGTGATTTTTATTTAATTTAATTTATTACTCTAATGGTTTTTTTTTTGTTCATAGTGGAAATGTTTTAGCGATTTTTAATTATTTCTCTATTATTATTCTTTTTCTTTTTTTGTAAAACATTCAGACACAATGTAAATTTTTAATGAATAAATGAAATGAGTATAATTCTGTGACAGTCAAGTCAGTCAAAGTCAAAAGTTTTTTTATTTCACATAGGCCTACATGGGCACTTATAAAACGTCAGAAGCTAGTGCACGGTTCCAAATTGGTCGTTTCCTATGGAGAAGAACCGGCAAGAAACTCCAAGGTTACTTTAAAAAAAAAATTGTTGTTCTTACAATATTTCCATATTATTACAGTATAAGTAGATATTATGTAAGGACAGTGTAGACCGGTCAATATTGTACTAAAAAGTACAATAAAAATAATCATAATAAAAAGTGAGTCGTAATAGGAAGTAACCTAAGAATTCGAAGAGTCTACAGTGTTCTCACATTCACATTATAAAAAAGAGGCTATATAAAAAAAAGTGTGAGAATTTTACTACAATAAATACAATTGTCAGTAAAGCAAATTCAAGTCTGGAACTAGCAAAAATAGTTCTTAAAGTGACGAACCTATTTTTGCTGTGACTGTTCGTATATAGAGTTTGAACAAAAATATTCACCGTGCCACTTCAAGCGACCAAAAAATAATTTTCAAAAACCTATCCATACGTTCCAATCGTAATCACATAAAGGCTCCCAGTACTCATAAAATAAAGCCAATTCCGAAGCCTTGATAATCCGCAATGGAAGCCAATTTCATCACGACAGATATCACTTTCCAATATCATTCCACCCTTTCACAATGGTTGGTAGAGACCATCAAATATATTCAAATTGTACCTTGTCGCGACCGCAGCAGTGTCGCACCTGCTTTATATTCACTGCAAGCGAAAATACGTCTTAGGTAACAAAGTTAGAGTTGCAAATCGAATGGTGAATGGTCTTCCAATTTTGAACATTGCAATTTATAGATAGATATTCTTATTCCACTCAAAATAACATACGTTTCTTCTTAGCAGAGGTTCGATGGTTCTTCGAATTGTTAGCACAGGAATTTCGACGGTGTTTCAAGGTGGTTATGGTAGGTATTTGATTGTTTGGAGGATGGTGTACATAATAAATGTAGTAGAGGAAAGCGTCTGCAGTCTTTTGTATTGACGCGCTTAAAGTCAAATACGTGATCAGTTGACATATTTGATAGGTATGTGTGCGAGGTGACTAGTCTAGGTTCGGTTCCCAGTTCTGGCTGGTAATTCAGGGCTACGGGCAACTGAAGAGACACAGGAGGATTTTAGTCAGTAAAAGTCTGACACGTCTTCTTGCTCCATCCAGAGCGGGAGAAGTTAGATGATGATTTCCGACCCTAAAAAGGGGAATTAAACAATCTGATCAAAACAGATACGCTATCAATATAGTGCGTCGCAAACACTAAGTGCATTTAAGAGGGCTCTTCACAACCTATCGTCAACGTGAGCATGGTCTAAAAGCTTGATGGCGGGTCTGTAATCTAACGTTATCGTCATCATTTCAGCCGAAGGACGTCCACTGTTGGACATAGGCCTCCCCCAAGTGTCGCCAAAACGAACGGTTCTGTGCGTTTCGCATCCACCGCATTCCTGCGACTCTCACCAGGTCATCGGTCCACCTTGTGGGAGGCCTTCCAACGCTGCGTTTTCTAGTGCGCGGTCGCCACTCTAGAACCTTTCGGCCCCATCGACCTTCCGTTATACGAACAATGTGCCCTGCCCACTGCCACAAGTTTTGGCGATTCTTCGGGCTATGTAGGCGACCTTGGGTCTTCTGCGGATATCTGCATTCCTGATGCGATCACGCAAGGAAACTCCGAGCACAGCCCTTTCCTTTTGGGACTGTAAGCCTCCTGATGAGGCCCATTGTAAGCGACCACGTTTCAGTGCCATATGTCATCACTTGCAACACGCACTGGTCATAGACTTTCGTCTTGAGACACTGCGATATGTTGTACGAGAAGATACCGCGCAGCTTCCCGAACGCTGCCCAGCTGAGTCGGATTCGATGATTGACATCTTTCTCAAAGTTAGACCTAGACAACTGGATTGTCTGTCCCAGGCAAACGTAATCGTCTACAACTTTGAGTGTAGAGTCATCTAACGTAATCCAACGCAATGTCTGATAAAGAAGCTACGCAAAAAAAAGAGAGAACACTCTGAAAGCTCTGTTGGTATTTGGTAATTCCGTTATTCACTCGAATATTTTAGAAAACTTGTTCCAGGAAGTACGAGTTTTTTTTATAAACCTTAAAAGTTTTTGGAAAAAAAATTCGTTATTCAGAATCTCGACTAAATGCGCATGGTTTCTATACATACAATTAAATACATTTCTTTTTACTTCTTTATCTTCTTCTTCTTTACACTATAAAGAACTTGTTACATTATGAAAAGCGAAAGTTTTGATATCAATAGAAACCTACAAGATATCTGCTCCCAAAATGTCTAGAGAAAGATGTGTAATGCTAACAAAAACATAACGTGTAAAAAAAACCAAGGCTAGCAACTCAGTTCTTCTACCGTAAAAAGTGATGAGTATCTCAAAAGTAATACGTATTATATTAAATTAGATTGTTTAGTTCGATTGCCAAGTCAATATATTTATTTAAAACATAAAAGACTTGTAATATTGATATAGTCACTATAAGATGTTGCGAAAGGTCCCTCAAGTAGGGACTGAATAAATTAACCGACTTGGTATTACATGGATCTCACAACTTTTTACGGTAGAAGAACTGAGTTGCGAGCCTTGGATTTTTTACAAGTTATGTTTTTGATGGTATCTCATTTCTTTTTGTAGATTCCTTTATATTATAAATATACAGGTACACTGATTCATTCACTGCAAATGTAACTTTGTAATCCTACACATATTTATATGGGATTACAAAGTTATTAATGCTGTTGGTGTATCTTGAAAACTGTACCGAAATTGCAAACTATTTGTGTATTCTAAATTTGAAGCTTCTATGTCTGCTAGAAGTGCCTTAGAGTTTTGATGATCGGTCAGTCAGAGAGTGACAAAATTAAGAAACTTTGGCTAGTTATAATTCTTAAACTACTAGTTCAAATTGAACGAAATTTTAAATATACCGTGTTTATACAATGCCTGCTTCGTTATTGAAAATTCAGGCTTCTAGTTTTATAAATAACGAAGTTATAGGGGGTCGAAAATTGCCTGAACTTTTTCGAGAAAAGGATGGTACGGCCGTGCCACTTTTTTGCTCGCCTTGGCTGGAGCACTGCCGTGCCCCCTAATAACGTCAAAATCACGTAAGAGCGGCTGTATGATAATGTATCTTGGCTTGGACGCTCTTAAGTAAAATAGTACTTAAAATTATTAATTTTCTAATTGTGATCTATAAGTATAAGAGTGTGTAATCTTGCAGTTCCATGTTGTATAAAGCAAAACCACCCTTTATCCCATAGAAACAAAAACAGAAAAGTTATTTTTTTAAATCAACTAACTTACAGACGCCTTACCTCTCTCAAGGTACACAATACGAATGCTAGATAGTCGTAAAGTAAAGTTGGCACAATTTACATAAAGATGTCGAGTTTCAGCATCAGAATCGAGTTAGGAGGATACTTTAAAACTGTCGCTTAGCACAGACGTCGAATCCGTTTAGAGTTTTCGGGAGTTCCAAGATGGTTAGGGATGGAAGGTGTTGAGTCAAGATATCGATGTTTTGTTTGTCGACTCTTGAAAAAAATGTCTTTTGTTTTCTGTTTTATGCAATGGTACAGTTTTTTTGCGGTAGTCGTGTTAATAATAATTGCCAATAATGATCACTTGAAGCCACACAGTGTAAGAATTTAGTTTTCACCCTGGTGTAAAACAGTAAAGAAAAATGGAATTCTCTTAGGATTAAATTAACACTTTTCGCACTTTTATGGATTCAGTATGAAATTTACTCAAATAAATATTGGAATAAATTGATTATAGTTTTAGTTGACACCTATAGACTTTATAATACCTACGGTTAAATATGGTAACCTTTAACCTTTGAAAGAAACACCTAAAAATCATGAATCCTTTAGAATAAAGTGACATAACTCAGTATTCGTTTAAGTTCTAATTTTGCTATAAACTTACTTTTAAAAGTTTACTCTGAAACCCTGTGGTATAAAAGAGCCCGAATTATAAGTATAAAAATAAGCGTTTGAGATACATTTAAATTTACCTATCATATTATGCATTTTGAAGACTGTTGCTGATTTCGCAAATTGCAAGTTTTGATTTAGACTTTATTTCTAAGGATACGATATGATGCATTTAACAAATATTAATATCGCTCGCTCCAAACACAAGCGTCAATTTCAACTCCTTTTTATATCGATGTCTCCTGTCCCATCCCTATCTGCCACTAGGGGCGTCCAAGTTGCGTATTGAGTTACGCGCCCTTACACCGGTCCAATCGCATCAGTTCGCCTCGGAGGCCATTATAATATCCTGTTGCGAGACGATCGTAATCTTCGTATTTACATAATAGTACTCCCGCTACCTATCCTCGTTTGTGTGACGGGGAAGGCCGTGACGATAGGTAAATGGGTTAGGCTGAGTTTTTGATGCTTTATCTAGAGTTGCCTGATATACAGTGGTCATTGAGTAACAATACAGAAAAAGAGTATTGATTGTTGTTGATTAAAAAATTTTGAGTTCTATATTTGTTACATACAGCTTTCAAAATGTAAATGGAAGAACTCACTGTCTTCTGAAAAACAGGCATCTAACCTAGCTCAGGAATTCACTTATTTGTAATATATATTATTATTTTTAGCTGTCAGATTAACAAATTGTCTTCAGAATTGCTGTTTTTAACATTGTTCTTGAGTGAGTGATACTCATCATAAATGTGGATCTATGGAGAGGGATGCCAAAGGAAAGATGGAAAGATTGTGTGAGAAGTGATATGAAGGATTATGGAGTCGGTGATGGCGTGAAGAAAAAATGAAAGATAAAAAAGTGTTGTCAAACAAGGGCAGGAAAATGATGATAATTTTACTGTTTTAATATTAAGTTTAAAGTATTGAGGTAGATATCACATGTCATCATTAATAATATCAAGAATAAAGAAAACTGCTATAGGTAAATCTTCAATTAGATTGACAGGTAGATACTATCTGATAAAATTATTTTTGCCAAACATTAAGTAACCAAAAAATGATGTACAAAAAGACTGCCCCTCCCTAATACTTCACCAAAAATAAAGACCTCTTCACCCTACAGCGGAAACAGACTACCTACACAGTCCCCCAAACCGAACGATTTGTTTTCCCCTCTCACGTACAATACGTCTCCGCGACTCACTTATATCAATTTAATCGTTCAAATTGAAATTCAAAGAGCAGACTACGAATCAATTACAGATGGGAGATCGGCAGCATTCAAATATCTTCCCCGCTTCTGATAGAAATATCCTTACTGCTAAAGAATGTGCGTGTGGAGAAATGTGAGCCAATATGCAAAGACGTGTTGTGCTAGGTAATGTGGGGGGTGACGGGAATCTATTACGTCTCTGAGACGAATGGTGATGTGGTTAAGGCTTTATTTCTTTCTAGTAATTATTATTTAAGTTGTTTTTTTTATGGTAGTCAATGTGGGGGTAAGGAAAGGGTTGGAAATGTGTGTTGGTGGTATACCAAATTATTGTGAAATTTTGGATTTTTTTGCTAAAAATCACGTAGATGCTGGATAACAATCACACTAATCACAAGTTTGTAATTGTGTATATATTTGTTATTCTATCTATCTATTTCTGTATGGTTTCCGCACTTAGTTCTTCCTATGTGGACCATTATACGTGGGCCATGGCGACCATAATCATAGGTGGGCTTATTCCAACCAGTCCACCTCTCTCCAAAAACAGATAAGACCTCTCAGGTTTCAGGTTCGGGGATCCTAAGGTTCGTGTGCGTATTTCAGTGACACCTGTGTAGTCTAGGAGCACATGTTACTCTTTCACGGTTAAACACCTGGACGGTTTCAGGTGACAATTGGCACATGGGTAAACCATATTGTGGAATAACACATAATACACTTTATATCTCGGGAGTGTGTTCCGTTAGGCCCCTCGCCCACGGCGACTTTTTGTAGTATCGCTACTAACGCGCGTTATTAGCACTTGCAAGCGCTATAGAAAATATGCCAACACTCTACTAACGCGCTACAGCATCGCGACTGTATCGATGCGAACGCGCTACAGCATCGCTACAAAAAGTCACCGTGGGCGAGGGGTCTTAGGATAAATTTCTATTTTCATGCGAGCGACACCGCAGTCAGAAGCTAGGATGATTTAAATTAAGCCTAGTTTTTCGTATTTTTTTTTCTTTTGCCATCCTTCAGCAGAATAAAGGGTTATACTCTATTACTTTTCATGTTACATGAGATAAGTTTTGACCAAACTTCATAAAAGTTATCTCTGCGATTGTACTATGTCGTAATATGGAATGTGATTGTTTTTTTTTTTTAAATGTCGTCCAAGAAGACATTATTAGTGTAGGTATGAAAATATACTTAATACAAAAATTATACATTTTTCGTACCTAACCAAAAACACAGTCACATAAAACCCGCTGTACAAGTGCCTAATATGAAAAGTGATTACTACAGTAAAGCAGCCTTCATACTTTACGTCTCAATAAATATGACAAAGTAAACCTTGGTATAATTTACGATAGCAATACGACACTAAGTGATAGAGAGATAAAAATTTATTCTCGTCTCCGCCGTCACCCGATATTATTACGATATAAAAACGAGAATCAAACGGTATAGGATGATTATTGAGTTATGAGTACTTTAGGAGCGATGGCTGAATTGGTAGAAAAGGGTTGGGTGCGTCGTTTAATGGTGATTTGAGAGGGTTATTGTACTTATATTTAGATACAGAAAATATTTATGATCTGAACCAATAAATAAAACTGACTAAAAAAAATTAAAAACGCCTGTCAGAATTGTGAATGCAATAGTTTAGAGATTTGCGGAACAGATTGTAAAGTCCCACGAACCTCCGTTGAAGAGAGAATCTTTCGACCGATCTTGGACTGTTGAATCATCATCATCATCATCATTTCAGCCTAAAGATGTCCACTGTTGTACATAGGCCTCCCCAAGTGTTGCCACAACTACCGGTCCTGTGCGTCTCGCATCCATCGGATTCCCGCGACCCTGACCAGGTCATCGGTCCACCTTGTGGGAGGCCTTCTAACGCTACGTCTTCCGGTACGCGGTAGCCACTCCAGAACCTTGACTGTTGAATATTTTGTATAAGCGACTATCTCAAAAACTTGATACCAGATCGATAACCGGATAGTGCCAAGGCTGCGGGATTATTCAAAGGAGTTACCGCGGGCCTGGCCCACAAAGGGCATCTGAAGGAACACAGGTGGGTCTAGTCAGTAAAAGTCTGACACTCCTCCTTGCTTCAATAGGAGCACAAGAAGGCATTTGATAATATTATTATTATATGTAGCCTATAGGTACAGTCCCACAGCTGGGCAAAGCCCTCCCTCCATCCCTTCCATTCTTCCCGGCTCTGAGTCACTTCTTGCCAATTCCCAAGGGAGACATCTAAGTCATCCCGCCATCTCCTTCTTGGTCTGCGATCCCGTCGTGCGATTTCAGGGCACCAACTTTGTGTTTTCCTGGCTCACCGCTCGATCGGCATGCAGCAGACATGTTCAGCCCAGTCCCACTTAAGCTGGGTAGCCTTCTGAGCCACGTCAATGATCTGCGTAATAACCCACTAAAAAATAAATGATATCCAGATGTTGAAGAGTTCAGGTACCAGAGGTGTCGAGAATGAAATGACTTGTTTCTTCCTTCAGTAATATATTCTTGAAAGGTCAGCAATGTCCTCACAGTCATAACTTTTAAACAATCTTAAGATAATAAAGTTGTCGTTGCAAGTAAGCAGAGAAAGAGATTCTTCAAGTCCATTGTTCCGGAAATTGAGCTGTCAAAAATCGTGTCTTCTACAGACTCTCGGCGCGTCCGGTTGCCCGTAGTGTTGTCCGTAAACTTACTAATACTAATTGTTAGTGTTGCGAACACCAAATACAAATACATGCTTATTGAACACTAGCTTTTGATCGCGACTTCACCCGCGTACTTAAAATATAGCCTATGTCACTCAGGAATAAAGCAGCTTTCTATCGGTGAAAAAAATTTGGCATTCGGACCAGTACTTTCAGAGATTATCTCCTACAAACAAAAAACCAAACTTTGCCTCTTTATAATACTTATTATTAGTGTAGATTATATTCGTAATAGTTGTATTCCCTCTCCTAGAGAGGAGGCCTGAGTCCCAACAGTGGGAACATTATAAGGCCGACTATGCTATGCTATGCTATATTCGTAATTAATCACAAGGTATAGCTTAGTACCCATTAACAAATTCTGCTTTATTCTTACATAAGTGTCGCAATTGAATTGACGGTACATTTATCGCAATGGTTGAGTAATTGGCTGCTGCGCTGCGGGTCACAGGCACGATACCTACACAAAAAACAAAAAATGTGGTAATGGTATATGGCCTGCAGATAGTCGGTCCGTTTCTGGGTGTCTTTTGTAAGTGATTTTACATGTTTGCATTTACAAAACAGGAGAAATTCCAAGCGTATAAAAAATGCTTCAGCAACATACCTCAATTTCCCTCCACCAATCTCCATCCAAAAACATAAAACCTGGTACATAAAACTATAAATAAAAATACACCTCGTATACATAAAAAAAACCTTAGGACACACTCAGAGAATCAAGGTGCTCCGATCCAGAAAATTATGCAAAGAGCCTTGCTTGGTCATCGGAGAATGTTTGGAAAAGGGAATATTTTTTATGACGGAGACGCATCAATATTTTATGCGACATCACGTCAGAGCTATATAGAATCAATCATTCCGATCGCTGGAGGTACTTTCTATTCAAATAACGTATTTTTATCGTATTTTTGCCTGACTGTACCTACTTGAATTACCTACCTGGCAGTTCAATGTTGAATTTTTTGGGTTTGGTTTTTTGAATAAGATATGTTGTGGATCTTAGAATTGATCACTTCATGATATGTCCGACCATTTCATGAAATGGTCGTATTTCATTATTAAGTCACCTTTAACTGGGCTTTCGGTATTTTACAGGATGCATTTTGGAGAGTGTGCGCGGGAATTTGATCCGCAGACGTGAGTACATGGTTTTAATTTCAACTCGATACCTCCACGCGTTCCCGAGATAAAGGGTCTCGACAGACAGACAGACGGATGAACAACAAAGTGATCCTATAAGGGTTCCGTTTTTTCCTTTTGAGGTTCAGAACCCTAAAATATCTCATTCATTGCTTTCCATCAAGCGCGATTGAAGTTAAGTTAATTTTAATTATGCAATAAATACAACACTAAATTCTCCTTACAAAGACGATATGGAAGCTCAATACCATATACATAGCATAGCATAGTCGGCCTTATAATGTTCCCACTGTTAGGACTCAGGCCTTCTCTCTAGGAGAGGGAATGGGCCGTAATCCACCACGCGGGCTCAGTGCGGGTTGGTGGATATCACATGTCTTCGAATTTTTGGTTCTAGGACATGCCGGTTTCCTCACGATGTTTTCCTTCACCGTTTTGAGAGCAGTGGTGATGAAATAAATTACACAAAGTAATGCGCCTGGCTGGGTTTGAACCCGCAACCTACAACTCGTAAGTCGGGGCCGTTACCACTCGGCCACCACTGCTCTCACCATAACAATACCATATACAATTTTCTAGAAGATTTGGTTGGCTATTCATTAAGTAATTCTACTCGTAATAGTCCTCCAAACTAACAACACTTTTTCTCTATTCCTAATTCGACAAGCCACTGACAAACAGACGTACTAAACGACTTGAAACCTCTGAAACTTTAATATCATTGGGCCAATTATCTGGTGCAAATTGTGACGGATGGCAGTGAGTGGCCCATTCACGTCCAACTGAACAGTTATCACGAATAATTGATCTTATGAAACTCTCGCGGGACTGACGTATTGCATTTTAACATGCGATTGTTTGGTAGATTTTTTAGTAAATTTTTAGCTTAACTGAAGTTTGGAAAAAAAGGATTTTCTTAAGGTTGCAGTAAAAGACTTTTGTCATTAGGTTTTTGTGTTAGAAATGGATAAAATGCAGCATGCAAATACCCCCCTATTTTTCAATTAGTACAAAAAAATGGGGCTCTATCCATACCCGTTACTGATCATATTTGTGTAGCAAAAACCAAAAAAAATAACGAAATCCGAAAACTGTCCACGAAAATTTGTCATAATTGGTAACATAATTGAATCAGTCATTTATAACAATTGCTACTAGAAAATACTAGGCGCAGTGTTTTTCCATTTTAATCGCCATTCATTCATAAATCAATAGCCTGTACAATATTTCCTTATATTGAGTGACATTTTGGGTAGTAACTTTGCTGTTTATGAATATTATTTATTGAGACTACTTAAATAATAACAAGACCTTTTCTAATAAGCCCTTTAAATATTTGTCATCATCATCATCATCATCATCTTCCTGCCCTTGTCCCGTGTTATTTGGGGTCGGCGCAACACGTTTTAAATATTTGTACTAATTAAAAATTAGTGTTGTATAAGCACCCTAAGCAATCATCACAAATCTAGCTTCTAGGTACCTACTTCACCAAAATCAAACACAATTTTTTCAATCGTTTGGCCACCACCACCGATTTATACTATACTAATATTATACGAGTATAAATAAGTAAAATTTGTAAATTTGTATGTAGGGAGTAATCTCTAAGACTATTGGACCGATTTTAAAAATTCTTTCGTCAGTAGAATGCTACTTTATCACTGAGTGACATAGGGTATCCGTTCTTTACTTCACACAGGTAGTTTTATTTTTTATGATTTTTTAAGAATATTTCTAACTTTTTAAGAACTTTGTGACTTTTTGTATTTTTTTAAATTTTTAATTTATTTATTTTCACGAATTTTTTTGAACGAATTTTTATTGTAGCTAATCTCTAAATTATTATTTCATGCATGTGGTGTTTACCTGTAAGTGATTATTGCGCTGAAGTTTAATTTTATATATGTGTTATGTTGTTGTATTCAGTGTTTACAATTGTTGGTGAACCTAATTTAATAAATAAATAAAATAAATCAGTAAAGCCTCTGACAAAAGTCAATAAAAATATAAAAAGATAATTACCCATACACCCTTGATCGTGTTTTGGCACTACTAACAATCGCATTCAAGATTGTTGCTATTAAAAAATTCACAGGCTCCAAAACTAACCAACACAATTTCATTTCCCCAAATCAATACTTTAAAAAACCATAATTTATGTTATTATTTACCGTTTTCCATTTAAAACAAGAAATATTACTAGGATTTTTGTTAATTTCAGTGCCTAACTAACGCCAGACAAGATCGCGTGCGTCTCGCCATCTAGCGGCCACTAACGAAGATTTAGTGTCAGTGGGAGATTTTGCTTGCCCACCACAATTTGCCAACATTGATTTGTGGCCGGCAGATGCTGGTTTTATAGCCAATTTAAATGCCATTATGTTGAAAAAATAATTGTTGTTTATGCTTTTTTCGGAAGTGATTAACGTAAGTTTTTATTTGAATAGATTCTTTGTAGGCACAAGCTACTCGATTAATTTCTGAAGTAGGTTTTGTACTAGATAAATTACGCAGTAATTACAATTAAAATCGTAAACCTTAATCTAATCCCAAAATGTCGATCAATTTATGGAAATATTGTACAGGCTATTGATTATGAATGAAAAACAATGGAAAAACACTGCGCGTAGTATTTTCTAGTAGCAATTGTTATGAATGATTGATTCAATTATGATAAATTTTCATGGTCAATTTTTGGATTTCGTTTTTTTTTACTTTTGACTACGTAAATATGATCAGTAACGGGTACAGATAAAGCCCATTTTTTATACTCATTATAAAATAGGGGTGTATAATTAATTAATTACTATTTTATGATATAAGTACTTTGTAAAACACTTCTATCCGAGTTTTTGCATTATGAAATCAATAATATAATCAGTTTAGGATCACGGTACCCGATGCTGGATGTAATAAAAAATAATAGTATAATATATGTATGTATTATTTTATTTTTTATAATACAAGTTTACTCCAGGCATCGAATTGCTATTGAAAAGTTATTCGAGTAATGTGATTACTTGAATAAATAGCAGTTAAAACGCGTTTTAGCATTTATCGCACTCATTTTGTGATACTTTTCGTTCTAGATCGACATTTGTAAGCAGAACAATCTTCCTCTATTTTTAATGGAACAAAACTAATGAATATTGATCTTTTTTTTGGTGGGAAAATCATCCAATTACATTCCCCCTCTTGGGTGGGGCGAGAGGGTGCGTCAGACTTTTACTGACTAAAAACCCACTCCTGTTCTTTCGTTGCCTTTCATAGCAGGGCCGAGTCTTCCTTCCGTCCTTTCCGACCCCCTGCTGGGCCCCTACGGTTTGCTGACACCTCCTTGAGGCGCGCGTGGAACAGTACGCGCCGTCGACAACTTGGGCTCGGTCAGGCCTATGAATCTAATACTGTAAAAGAAAAACAAGAAGGAAAAAATGTTTATTTTGCACACAATGGAAAAACAAGTAGATATTAAAAACTTAAATTAAACATTTAAAAAAAATAAAAATAACAACATAGTGTGTCTCACGACTGCGCCAAATAGATCCAGTTCAGCATAATGCCAGACAACTACATAACAGTTGTCTGACGCTGGTTTTCAACTGAACCTTTGAGTGTAGATACATAAAAGCCTACACATAACTTCATAGCAATGTGTCGGTATCTATGGCAATCCACGTCAACAATGCTAAGCCTTCTCGATGGGCTGCATGAATGTTTGAAGGGATTACCGTGGTCCTGGAACGCACAGGGCAACAGAAGGAACACGTGTGAACTTTTATAGTCAGTCAAATTTGACACGCCGCCGTCTTGCTCCACCCTTGAGCGGGAGATAGTCATTTGATGATTTGCCAACTCAAAGAAATGCCTTTCGAAGTATATACTGTTCCCGCCGGCATTTCTGAAGATAAATTCCAATTTAAAAAATAAAACTGGGCAAGTGCGAGTCGATCTCGCACACTGAGGGTTTCGTACAAACTTACCTATGAAAACAGTTCAACACCTGAATTAATTTATGAAGATTTTTCCAAATCGCATTTTTTTTTTCATTTTGTTGTCAACGGGAAGTACCCTTTGAATTTTGATTCCCTTGAGAGTGTCGTTTGCGACATAAACGGCCGTATCTTTTTTTTTTTCTTCAACTCAGAAGTTTAATCTTTTTGAAATTTTTACAGTTTTAAGGGACCGCAGACCTGAGTATATGGTTTTAATTTCAACTCGATACCTCCACGCGTTCTAGAGATAAAGGGTATTGATAGACAGACAGACAGACAGACAAGAAAGTGATTCCATAAGGGTTCCGTTTTTTACTTTTGAGATACGGAACCCTAAAAAGTAAAATATATACAGACAACATTAAAGGTGAAATTAGCCTTTCAGGGCTAATTTCACAGAGTACGCAAGCGCTGATACGCTAATCATTAACTGACTTCATTCCCGGTGAAGCATATCTGCTTCTCAATATTTCTGGCAGGCTTCACCACTCTGCTCACTCTCTTATTAAACACGTCCACAACGTTTGAACATGTACGTTATGACGATATGTATCTCAATATATGCACTCGGATGCAGCTACCAGTCAGCCAAATGACCGAAGTATGCAAACAACATTAAATGTTATAGGCTATAAGGAGTTCCACCTTTACGACCAAGGCCTATGACTTCTGCAGGTGCTTTTCTTACTGGCGACCTGGGCCTCAATTCTGCTATAATGCCAGAATGGTCTATCATTGACTTCATAATTGTTGATTTTGACAAGTTTGGTAATCTACTAATATAATGGCGTCATTATGACTTTCCAATGGTCAACCACTGACACTCCATTGAAAGAAGTGGCATAGAATGGTAATCTCGTACATATTGATAAATGAATATCTGACGTATGCGGTAATCTGGTAAAATTTTGACAGTTCCTTTGATCAGTGACCTACCATTAGAACGTCATTGTGCAATCATTGCTTTTAGTAAGCTCGATATTGTCATTCTACCACAAGACCATTGGCCGATCAATGATCGATCATTATGAATTACCAGGTTACGAACTTTTAGCAAAATGACAATGGGATCGTGTTGGAATGACGAATTTATAAAAATAGCAGACTTGGGCCCCTGAAGGTTTACCGACTGTAGTTTGAAGCGTCTCGTATTGCTCAAGGTACGATCTTATTTTTTTACAACTATCGCTTGTCCCCTCAAAAAATAATGCGTTACAATTTACGCTTGATATTTTTAAACAAATTTCTCAACTTTATTTTAATTTAAGCGATAAAGATAACAAAATATCGTAAATTATCGTAAAGTACGATATAAACGATAATAATAAAGTATCTAAAATATCGTAAATTTTTAGGAAGAACATCAACAGTTTTTTTCAGGAATGGGTTTTATCTTTCATAATTAAAAATAAATAAATAATTATGTTTTTTTATTATTATTATTGATACGCTCGCGTTTGACCACTAACTCACATAAACACCTAACCTGATGATATTGATAGTTATGTTATCTATCAAACATCTCTGGTATCTATCATTCATAACATTCAGTTCAGCTGTCTATGGTAGGTCAAATTCTCCTTCAAATTATTAGATTATATTTAAGAAATAACTACCTATATCGTGTCGTACCCGTCCCGTCACCTAAAAAGACACCCCATCAACACTAACCGTTCGATAATTATCGGCAATACGACATTTTGACGACGCTCAAGGGTGTCGTACGACAAGACTACGATACGACACGACACGAACACTTCGATACGATGTAAATTTATTTTTATTTTCTCTGAAACCGTCGGCGACCATTAAGAGAATTGCTTTCGATTTACTTACCAATTTTATGTTAAATAAATTGAAGTGGATCTTCTATTCGAGAATATCAAGTTATCTTTTGATCTTATAGCTGGTGGCTTGAATTTGTATGTGTTATGTTATTTTGTGGCTGGTTTCTATTATAATCTTTTCATCAGTAAATGTTAACATAAAAATAGTACTATGTAACCAGTGTAATTGATAGACTCTTACTTAGTCTAACTTGCGTAGGGATTCACGTTTGAAAGAATTATCGTGGCCTTATAACGCAAAGGGCTAATGATTCCTTCATATGTGGGTTTTAGGCAGCGCAAAAGTCGGACGCCCTCTCGCTCCACTCCAGAGCGAGAGAAGTTATTTGATGATTTTCCACCTCTGAAAAAAGCGTAGGGATGCAACACGTTTTAAGGACCCTGAAAATCCATATTACAGGCGCCTATGATGCTTATAGACATGGTTTAAAAATCAAAAAATAATCTAAGAAGAATATAAAGGGGTATTTTGTAAGAGCTACGTAATTGCTACGCTCTCCCGCGTAGCACCTTCATTGCCACGCTCTCCTGCGTAGCACCTTCATTGCTACGCTCTCACAGAACAAAAAATACATAGAAGTGCCCTTAAACTGGCTAAGCACGGGAACCAGTGTCGTCAAACTCACACATTTGCATATCAAATTATCTATAACACACATAAAAAACAGTGATTTGATTGGCAACAAATTACAAACGCAAATTTTTACAAATCATCTTCTTATTGCTTTCAAAAATTAAGTCTTATTACAACGAGTGAAAGTTGTTATTATTTGATATGACACAAACAATAATGACGTTTTTCGTCTAACAACTTTAAATAGTCAAATTTACAACAAGTTCAGCTACTCACCGCTAGATGGCGCCGTAACCAATTCATGCTATTCAGAACGCTAGGCTGTTTGAAATAGATGTCATATTCCCATGCACATGTAATCTCATTTGCTACTCAATTAGAGATGTAGATATATATCGATATTTTAATATTGATGTTACGTAATTTATTCGGGAGAGCAATGTAAAAATTTGTTAACATCATACAAATTAATAATGGAAAAGGTTGATTATCTTTAAAATGTCAATGTTAAAGAGGTATTTGTATGTTTGTATGGAGGGCTAGGGGGTAATCTTAATTTCATATAATCAAGTACAATGCGTTCCAAATAAGAATAGGATCGATTGCCATTTTGTGACGTCACGTCATACTGTCAAATCGAAGAAATTGGGTATGGTGAGCAAAACAAGAATTATTTAAAATTTAATTTATTTACGAATTGTGAACGAAAAAAGTTTAATCAGAATCCAGTCCTTCAATTTTGCTCATCTCTGCGTCCCTGTGTGAAGTGTCTGAATAGTGGAAAATGGAAGAAGGCGAATTATTCCTAACAATGAAAATAGAAAGAAAACAGTTTTTTTTTAACTAATTATGACTTAAAACAATATATTTATTTCGCAGCAAATTTTTTTTTTTTGAGGTCTATCTATATAGAAGTTAATGTATTACGATTAATATTATGTAATATTATCTTCATTAACTATTAACTGCTGCCAGCGACTTCACCCGCCTGAAAGTAGAAAGTTATCCCGAGGGAACATACTTTTGTGACGTGGTCTACCCATGTACCAAGTTTTATTGAAATCCGTTCAGCCTTTCGAACGTGAAGAAGTAAAAGAAAGTGATTAGCAACCCGCACCTACTTCGGACGGATGCAGGTTACGTGTTGTTAAAACCTCGAGATTTCTGTGCAATCTTAGTTAAATATTTATAAATTATACACATGAACCGTCCGACACAAATTTTGGATGATGGTGCCAGCCATGAAATGAAGAGTTAGAAATAAATAAAAATTATCGATACCGATCTACTTTACGGATGTGTCCCATCCCTAATTGAGTAGCGTCGAAGTTACTAGAATATATGTTATGATTTTCCAGATGACGACCAAGTGCATTTAGACTTTGTGACAATGAACATAAGGTTGTTTATAGTTTGCATTGAAGTCATAAAATGTGGTATTGTCATTAAAATCAACTATATTAAAAATTAACAAAGTTTAGTATTTACCGATGATACGATACACCTCCACAAGATACATTTTTTTTCTGCTTTCGTTTTTGCAGGCCAAATCCGCACAATAAGGCATAATTTGTAATTTTTCGGGTATTTCTGAGACAACCAATCGCGACAAGTATCTGACGGCGAATAAGCTAATTCTTGCACAGCTGTGCTTAATGTTGACACGCGTGCAATATCTGAGGGGCACTTCCCCTACTTTTCTTTATTCCGTGTACGCTCTCCTGCGTAGCACCTTCATTGCCACGCTCTCCTGCGTAGCACCTTCATTGCTACGCTCTCCTGCGTAGCACCTTCATTACTACGCTCTCCTGCGTAGCACCTTCATTGCTACGCAGAAGAGCGTAGCCGTTGAAAACTGCATACGAATTCGCAAGTAGAATAAAATTCATTATCATTACCGTTTCAGCCAAAAGTCAATGACCGTCTTGGCAATCTCGCATCCATCAGAATTTCGCGACACTCACCAGGGCCTCAAGTCTGCTATTATAATAGTGTCAGAATGGTCTATCATTGACTTCATAATTGTTGATTATGACAAGTTTGGTAATCTACTAAGGCGTCATTATGACTTTCCAATGGTCAACCACTGACACTCCATTGAAATAAATGGAATAAAATGGTAATCTCGTACCTACATAATGACAATTGAATGTCTGACTACTTACGCGGTTATCTACTAAAATTTTGACACTTTTTTCGATCCGTGAACCATTAGAACTTCGTTGTGCAGTCATTGCTTTGAATTTGTTACGAGACAGCTCTATATTGTCATTCTACCACAATTCTATTACGAGACCAGTGACTGACCAATGGATCGACCATTATAAATTTAGCAGACTACGAAGTTTTAGCAAAATGACAATGGGATCATGTTGGAATGACGAATTTATAAAAATAACAGACTTGGGCCCCAGGTCCACCTTGTGGGAGGCGTTCCAACTCTGCGTCTTCCGGTACGTGGTCGCCACTCCAGAACCTTTCGTCCCCATCGACCATCTGTTCTGCGAGCCATGTGCCCTGCCCACTGCCACTTAAGTTTGGGGATTCTAAGAATTATCACTATATTAATAACCTTTGTGTTAGAGCAGTGGTGGCCGATTGGTAACGGCCCCGACTTACGAGTTGTAAGTTGTGGGTTCAAACCCAGCTAGGCGTATTACTTTGTGTAATTTATTTCATAACCACTGCTCTCAAAACGGCGAAGGAAAACATCGTGAGAAAACCGGCATGTCCTAGAACCAAAAATTCGAAGACATGTGACATCCACGTACCCGCACTGGGCCCGCGTGGTGAATTACGGGCCATTCCCTCTCCAAGAGAAGAGGCCTGAGTCCCAACAGTGGGAACATTATAAGGCCGACTATGGTATGCTAATAACCTTCAGTAGTAAGTCTAAGATTTAATCATACTCGTTTATTATCGCAATAATAAGATTGGTAGGTTAATTAATTAATTAGTCTACCAACCTTTCACAGGTTTAAAGATACAAACTTAATTAACTAGTGGAGCTACCAAAAGCGCAAACAAAACGGACCCCAACGCAAAATATGAGCACATTTCACCGTTCATTTGGCAAACACTGCCAATGTTTGAACAAACCTCCCCAAAAGGGTCATACGAATAATAATCTCATTATTAACTACGCACAATACACGATTACAAATAAACGGTACTGAAAAAAACTAGCCAAATAACTTCCAAACGATACAAATATTACTAAGAAAATATTTGAAATTCAACTTTATCTACCATCACCTAAAGTTGGAAATTAAATGCAAAGAAAACGAAGAATTTCAAAAAAAGAATTCACTATTGCACCATCACCGCAATCTAATTTATCAACCAATGAAAATTAGACTTTATCACTCTATACTCCAAGATTCAATTTCGCTTAAACCAAAACATCGTTGTATTTACAACAAGGGTGCTCCATAAGCCGTAGGCCTATTTGTGTCGGTTTCACACTTACAACAATAGTGTCATGATTCGTGATCCCGGGATTATCCGGGAACAATCCCGGGATTAGGTCGCGTTGCGGCAAACAAATGGAGTCGCCTAACGAGTGGAGGAACAAGTGTTACGTACTAATGGGGTGTTCGTATTTCTAATTGTATTTATTTTTTGCGGTTTTGCATGACTGAGGCGGCTGAGGCTGAGGCCATTTTGCCCGACTGTCATTACACTTGGGCATACCTAAGTAGGACTAGAAACTATAATAACTTTACACTTTACATTTTTATTTACTTTGTGTGGGGTGTGTGGAGCTGTACTGGAGATGCGTCACCTGCTATGCTGCCCTTCTTACACAAGCACAGGTTGTCAAATCAGGGGCAGGAAAAAAACTTCGAGTCTATCGACACGAAAAGAGGAAGAAGAATTTACATTGTTTTCATATAATAGAAGCGATAAAAAAGGTATAACCGAGATGTTTGCGATGATGATGATGATGATGGCTGACTTCTTGACAGTTCAAAAATGCCTGCAAATGGTTAATATATATATGCTTTAATTGATTGATTGACATAATTAAGGACATCATTGGAAATATGGCTATAACCAGTAAAGAAACAATTGCAATTTAGCTGTGGACTTGTACTATTACCTACTTATTTTTCACTAGCCTATCGTCAACATCGAGTAGGTATGGTTTAAACGCTTTGTAAAAGTTCAAATGTTGTAAAAGATTTACTCGAATATTTCACAAAACTTGTTCCAGGAAATACGTGTTTTTTTTTAAACCTAAGGTTTCTTAAAAAAAAAAACGTTAATAAAAAGGTTTTTGAACAAATTGTCGTCATTCAGAATCTTAATTAAATTTGCAAGGCTTCTATTGTTATACTTTTTTAACTTTTTTAATTTTTGAGTAAATAGGTGGATTTTGAGGCAATAATTTAACTAAGTTCAATAAAGTAGAATGTCCGATTCACAAATACCATTTCCTTGACTTAATAATGGCTTAAAGTAAAAATATTGAGTTCAGCGCCATCTAGCGAAAACATGAACACACTCGCTTTCACCTTAATTTTTTTAACAAAACTTCGGCGCCTGACAATATTTTAATATCAACGCACTTGAGAAACAGATTGCTAATCAAACTAAAGAATGTTTTCTACTTTTACTCAACAAATCTCAGCTAAGGAGTGGAATTCCCTGCCGGAGTCTGTGTTTCCTGATAGCTACAACCTAGGGGTCTTTAAGTCAAGAGTGAATAGGTTACTTCTAGGTAAGCGTCGGCCACATTATCGCTTACCATCAGGTGAGATAGTAGTCAAATGCGAGCCTATCAATAATAAAAATAAAAGAAATCATTCCTTATTCACCTTTTCAGTTACAGCATCATCACCATTTCAACCGAAAGATGTTCACTGCCAACAGACATATGTTTAAACATTTGCCTCCCTCAAGTGTCGCTAGAACGATTGGTTTTCAGCATCCATCGGATTCTCGCGACCCTCACCAGTCCTCCTTGTGGGTGGCCTTCCACCGCTGCATCTCCAAGTACGCGGTCGCCACTGTAGAACCTTTCGGCCCTATCGACCATTTAATTTCAGTCACACCACAAAGTTTTTTCGTCATTAATAACAGAAAAAAATATATTTATAGCTTACATTAATCAACTAACCAGCCCACAAACACTTGCGTTCACACAAACCAAATACAATATCTTTTAATCCTATTGTCATGACATGTCATAGTGTATTTAGTCTAATTAATTACATGACAACACCGTATACAAAACCAACATTACTTGAACTCCCACCCCTCGCTAACCTCAAACATTTGAAGACGATTCAGGTGAGATTGAGAACTGATGAAGAGGTATTTTTATTTTGGTGGAGTTACACAGGTTGCTGGCAAGGTGAATGGGACAATTATGTTCGCTAATGAAACTACACTTGAAGATAGTTTGGTAATGATTAAGTGTGTTGTTAAATCGTTGAGTCGTTAGTTAATAATAGCATTAGGTAGTATAAAGACCTTCGTGTGTGAGCACTGTCCTTTAGAATTGGTACCGTGATGTTTGGTGTTTGAAGAAGTAATTTTTGCCGGGCCCTGGTTCGGGCTATGGTCCGGAGCGAGGAGAAATGGCAGGCGTTTGCCACCTTCTGCAAAGCAGTAATGCTAGCGAAGGAGGAGAGACCGCACGCGTGAGGGCATGAATGTCCTCACGCCCTAGGCGCCGAGATTCCGACCCCGACTACCAGCCACGGTAGACGCGGACTTGCGGACGTAGAGCAATGGGTGGCTCACTGTCCGGCTGTCCGGTAATTGACTGGAGAGAACACAGTCGGCAACAGCACGTAGTGATCCATGCGTTCCTTAAAGAGATGTCAGCAAATCATACCTAACAGGGCCGACGCCCGCAGCTGGGACCGTGGGGAATTTCTGAAAAAGAAACCCGTAGTTCTAGAACGAAAGGGGCAACTGAAGGACACATGTGTGGTTTTAGTCAGTAAAAGTCTAACACGCCCTTTCGCTCCGCCCAGGCCAAGAGAAGTCATTGGATGATTTCCACCCTTAAAAAAAAAGTTGTAGAAGTAATTTTTAGCATTTTATGGGAAATTTTGGATGGGTACATTTGTGTTAAGTAGTATTTTTTGAGGAGGAAATTCATCAAATAACTAGCCTCTTTCTAGAATGGAATAGAGCGAGAGGAATTGTCAGACTTTTACAGACTAAAACTCCACCTGTGTTTCTTCAGTTGCCCGCTGCGTTTCAAGGCTGCGGCAACTCTTTCGAACCATCGTGCACCATGCTGTGTTCATTTGAAAGGTAAGATAATAAATCAACCCTTTTCAGGCACACATTCATATACGAACAATATTTTTCAGTAAATTTACGAAACCACACTTGATGTGTCGTTTTTATTCGTATGTTTGAATACAAATATTTTAGGTAAAGTACTTAAGGTTGCGGGAGTCCGATGGATGCGAGACGCACAGGACCGTTCATTGTGGCGACACTTGGGGGAGGCCTACGTCCAGTAGTGGACGTCTTTCGGCTGAAATGATGATGATGATGATTTTAGGTAAAAACTTTTTACAAAAAAATACAACCGACTTCAATGTAATAAAAAAACACTAAAGAGTGCAAAATAACTTTAATTTTGGAAGTCGGTGTTTCTATAATAGTTTTGTTTCTAATTTCTTTAATATTACTGACGTTACCGTACTTGGGATCAGATTTGACCCAGTATAAGAATAACACTGAAAAATTACTCGTAAACAAAGAAAGCTTTTCTAATGAATTTTATTTTCATTTTTTTTATTTTGTTCAGTATTTTTATTTATTTGTTTATTCAGAGAAATTGGTGAATATACATAAAAAAAACACAGCCGAACATAATATATAACCTCCTTCTTTTTGAAGTCGGTTAAAAATGAGAATGTTATATCGTAGATAATGTAGGTACCTATATTGTGTTGTTTATGTAAAATATTTCCGTAAACCACGACTAAAAACGCAATCAAAGACATCAATAGATTTGATTACCAACCTTACAAACGAAACGAAAAACAATCTTTACCACGGCAACAAAAAAGAAAAAATCTTACAGCCCACACACAAATCCCTTTATTTACTCCACAGAAAAGATCCTGGAAAATAAATTCACATCCGATTTTCCATTACGGTCTGTCTACTGAAACCGCTAACGATTCGAGCGTCCGATTCTCTATACTCTTCTAACTTATATATTTATCTATAAGTCTATCCCTTTTGCACTCTAGTGTGAAATCAGTCCGACAAATTAAATCCCGCCTCAGATTATTACATAGCTCAGTGAATGTTCATAAATAACCCGTAGGGAGGAACGCGGGAAATGTACTGAACGCACCCGTTACAATGGCGGGTTTATTTGAATTTGGAATTTTCTTTTTTTTTTTAATAGGCAACTGTGTTTTGAGCTGCAATCGATGCCAGCTTTAAATCGACCTGCACAATCTTTCGATCCGATTGTCAGTTAAACAACGAGATAATATATCGTAAATACAGTAGAAAAGTAAGGTGTTGCTATTTATTTAATTGTATTTTTTTCTTGTGGCTTCGCACTGTTGGTGCATTCACATTTTGACTGGCCTGTTGGTCTAGTGGTTAGTGGCCCTAACTGCTATGCCGGAGGTCGTGGGTTCGATTCCCACCCAAGACAAATGTTTGTGTGATGAGCACGGTCATTTGTTCTGTGTCTGGGTGTAATTTATCTATAATATGTATGTATTTAGAAATGTATAAGTATGTTTACCAGTTGTCTATTACTCATAACACAAGCTCTGCTTAGCTTGGGACTAGACGGCGTTGTGTGATAGTTGTGGAATATATAAGGTGTAAAAAAATTAACTTTAAGAATTTCGAGGGGACATTGTACTCCTCATTATGAACAACTTTTACTATGGGACCAAACCTGAAATCGCGAAAAAAAAATCAGCTGTTCCCTACGTTTATGTTCGCTTAACTCGTCAAAACGTATAGAGCAGCTGATTTTTTTTTCGCTATTTCAGGTTTGGTCCCATAGTAAAAGTTGTTCATAATGAGGAGTACAATGTCCCCTCGAAATTCTTAAAGTTAATTTTTTTACACCTTATAATTTTTTACACCTTATAATTCAGTCAGTGTAATTTTTTTGATACGGTATATAGTCACTTTGTTTTCCATTAAAATGGGGTTGTAACAAATTCTAATGTTTTTGCAGTATTTGGCAGAAAATTTATCAAGTCAGCCTTCTGAACAAGCTTCGCTGAGATCCATTTTGCATCTGTTTCAATAATTTCACACATTTTGTCCAGCTGTGTAGACACGTGAGATACAAACCAATACACCAATTTCTTATTACATCACTATATCCACTAGACACACACAGCCTTATTTGAAAGCCTTGAGCATCGACGCCGAGTTGCTGGCCAGGCGGTTTTCTGTTTATTACGTTTCGGGGAGTGTGCGTTGGAATTGCACAATTTAATCCCCCCAAGTCCGTTCCATCATCGGACCACTAGACGTACGGCGTTGCGCCATCGGTACATGGTGGACATCCCACCAATACGTACAAAGCGTTTTGGGAACACATTCATAATGCGTACAGCTAAGGAGTGGAATTCCCTGCACGGAGTCTGTGTTTCCTGATAGCTACAACCTAGGGGTCTTTAAGTCAAGAGTGAATAGGTTACTTCTAGGCAAGCGTGCTCCACCGTCGCGTCGGCCACATCATCGCTTACCATCAGGTGAGATAGTGGTCAAACGCGAACCTATCGATAATAAAAAAAAAAACGCTGAACTTCATTTGAAAAGAATCCCGTCAAAAATTCCTCTATTCATTGTTGCTGTCTAGCTTGATATAGAAAAGTTACTAAGATCCGTTAGTAACATTATAAATCTATTACTAATATAAACGAACAATCGAAGTCAAATAAACCATATTGTTTTTTGAAAATACCTAAAAACTGGTTACCAACCAACCAAATACAATTATTTTCTATACTTTCAACTTTCAAATGCGTTATGCAATCCAAATATACATTTCTACCCACCTACTTTTCTGAATTTTCTCAATCTTCTTTTGGTTAATTTCATTTTCAATAAATCCTATATTAAGTAATATTCCATCTCTTCAATCTATCCCATAAGTAATTACATGAAACTGCATCAATCAAAAATATTCAATAAAAATTAATAAAGTCAATTGGCACTATTGAAGTAATCCACGATTAAGCTCAATCGTTAGTCAAGCTATATTTTATAGAGTTCTATATTTGAAATATAGGCGGCAACCGGTTCAATTAACGGAGTACCGTTATTAATGGGACGTTCCCGGGCGTCCGATTATACTCAATCTCCGGTAATCCGCGGTGGTGAAGCCGGTTACACCGTGGGTCGTTAAACTTTATTTTAATTATTATTTTGAAAAGGTTTAACAAAAAATATATGTATAACATATTGTGTTTTTTTTACATAAATCAAAGACATGATATAAATTCTAAAAAGAACTGCATTGCCATAACCGGTTAATTCAAACTCAGCCTTGTCATCATCATTCTTACTTTTTTATGAGATTCAGTAGAAACTTGTAGCTAGACTGGACTAAGCTAATTGCATAAGTACATTTTCAATTTTGACCCTACAAGATTATGCTCTGCAAGTTTTGGAAAGGGTAACTTTCAGCTATGCTCAGGCTACAACAATAAAGATAAGTAACTAAAAGATACCAGCTTCCAAAAACTGGGTCATGTTAATTTTCAAAAAGCACGCACATGGCCTACCACAAACTGTGTAAAGTCAGCTTTTTTTTTGTTTTACTATGTTTGTACCCTTTTTAATGCAATTTATTTTGAAATTAAGACTATCAACCTAAACTGATATCAGTGAACAAAAATCCAGTTGTTGACAGTCCGCTTTAGAAAGCCCAACCATCAGTAACTACAGTTAACTCTAATCTCCAGTTAACATGATGCAACCGGCTGCTAGCCCTCGTTGAAGGCACGCACTAATTACCGACGAGAATTCGATGCTATAAATCACGGACATAATATAGCAGAGCGTCGCGTCGCGTTGGAATGCACGCCCCAAATCCAATGCTGTGCCCCTATTTGAATTTGGTGTATGTACAACCCTATTGGGTACAGTAACCCTTTATTGTGTTTGACCAGGAGTTTGGGTACCTATTATATTGAAAGATGAGGAACTTCTGCTGGATGTGAGTTTAACTCTGGTTTTGAATTATCGCCAGAGTCGTGCAACTGGACGTGATGCCTACCAGGGTTGCGGGATCGTTCGAAAGACTTAAGGTGCCATTCGTACCTCGGCGGCAGGCTGCGGATGCAGGCAGCACATGCGGCGGCTGCACGAAGCCGGCTGCAGCTACACGACTGGTTTTCTATGTAATAGGTAGTATATTTTTGTGAAAACCATTCCGAACGCGGCTGCGGCCGCACGTGCTGCCGAGCTTCGACTGCGAGTGCTGCCGCGACCTGCAGCCGCAGCCGATCGCAAACCAGCAGTGCTGCGACCGCAAGTCGATGCGCACGTAGTTACGTCACTCCAACCTGTTTAAACAAGTCCCAAAATAATCGCTACTCGGAGCCGATAGCGCTCATATTGGATTAAATCGTAGATTTGCGACTGGCAGCACGTGCAGCCAGCCTGGGAATCACTGCAGGTTGCAAGATGCAGGCAACGGCTGCGTGTCATGCTACCTGCATTCGCAGCCTGCACCCGCAGGCCGCCGCCGAGGTTCGAATAGCACCTTTACCGTCGCCCTTGTAAAGGGCAAATAAAGGAACACTGGGTTTTAGTAAGTAAAAGTCTGACAATATTTCTCGTTCTACTAAGACCTGGAGAAGTCATTTGACGATAATTCCACGTAGAAAAAAAAGTACCTAAGTAAAAAAGAATCGTGTATCGAGTTTCGTCTTTCTAACTGATCGACTCCTTGACAAAACAAAAGTGCCTGTAAATGGTTCAACTGAACTTAATTCTCTGAGTTTGAGTCATACCAGTTAGCTACTGCTAGACTGCATCAGAAGCAGACCTCTGCCCATGACTTCTAGCTCTTATGATCCAGGGTAAATGCGACCCACTGGTCGCTTGTTTGGTCCAGCTCGTCCTGTAATCTTCGCGGAGCCTACCGCACCGACGACACCTTCTGACTGTGTCTGTGCCTTAAAACATGCAGCTAAAGTGACTTCTGCGCTGCCATCAGCGATGTCTTGGAAGAGGGTATGTTTCGCACCAAAAAAAATGTAATGTTATGTAATTCAATTTATCTGACATAATTTTATTGTATATGGGGTCCCAATCAACAGCTATCGGGACTCAAGCCAACCTCACCTGCACGTGGTGCACCCTGCTGATGAACGAACGAGGCTATGGCGACCTGCCAACACGCATTGGACCAGCGTGGCGGGTTATGGTCCAAACCCCCCCAATGGAAAGAGAGATAAGAGACAGGCCCCAAGTGCCCGGCGACTCCAGCGGTTGTGCTGGCGTGGACGGGCGTGGGCGCAGCCCTGGGGTCTGGGGAGCTAAGAATCTCCGGGCGGGATCGGCTAACCGTCAAACGACCTCGGCAAATTACGTTATGGATTCCGATACACTAAATATTCTCACCTATAATGTCCGGACTCTAATGAAAGACGAACGATTAATTGAGCTAGAGAATGCACTAAAGGATATCAGTTGGGATATTTTGGGCCTTTCCGAAGTCAGGAGAGAGGGCGAACATACAGAAGAAAGAGACAATGCCGTCTTTTTTCACTTCGGTGAAACCAGTGGACTACACGGAGTGGGATTCATGGTGGCAAAGAAGTGGAAGGACAACATTGTCGAATTTTTAGGTTATTCGGAACGTGTAGCTGTGCTTAAGTTCCAACTAACACTTAACAAAACGCTAACTGTCGTTCAAGTATACGCACCAACATCCGCGCATTCCGATGAAGATGTAGAAGATTTTTACGATCTTGTCAACAAAGCATGCGACGAAAACAGGGGCACCTGGAACATGGTTATTGGCGATTTTAATGCAAAAGTGGGACAAAGACAGGTACTGGATTGTGGGGATACGGTAGGTTCTTTTGGATCAGGAAACCGCAATGAGCGAGGTGCTCGACTCACCCAGTTTGCTTTTGGACAGGGCATGCACATAGCCAACAGCTTCTTCTCAAAGAAACCGCAACGACAATGGACCTGGGTGTCACCTGACGGCGTCACTCGCAACGAAATTGACTACATTTTATCATCGGACAGGTATATTATAAAAAACATTAGCGATATTAATAGATTCAAGTATAGCTCAGACCATAGACCAATCCGCGCAAAATTAAGACTAAATTTTAAAATTCATCGAGCTAAAATGTTTACGAAACAAGTCAAAAAGCTTTCAAAAGAAACACTTGTTAACAACTCCGAACACTATAACCAAGAATTATCAAATTATTTTAAAGAACTCAAAATCAACGAAACAGATGCAGAAGAACAATATAATGCTTTAGTTACTGGAATAGTTAGGTCCTGTAAATCAATAAAAAACCAACCCAGAAATAGAAATAAATTAACAGCTCATAGTATTGATTTAATAGAAAAACGATCAAACAAAGAAATAGGAACAACAGAATACAGAACAATAGATAAAGAAGTTAAAAGGAGCATTAGGAGAGATTTGAGAAATTTAAATACACATTTGGTTAAAACAGCATTAGAAAACCATACATCGCTAAGAGTTCTGAAACAAGGAGTGACAAAAGGAAAGTCTTGGATTAACAGTTTGGTAGATAAGGACGGTAAAAAACATTACAATAGAGAAAAAATCATGGAAATAGCGACAAAATTCTATAAATCCCTATACTCCGACCATTCACCATTTGATATTAACACCGAATACAATCCTTCAGATTCCATCCCCCCAATCAATGGTTATGAAGTGCACAAGGCACTCAGCACTATGCGCTACAGTAGAAGTCCGGGAGAAGATGGTATTACTACTGAAGCGCTTAAAATTGGCTCAAACACTTTATTGCCTCACCTTACTAACCTGTTTAACACCATATTGCAGTCAGGAAATGTACCAAAAATGATGTGTCATTCCAACATAGTGCTTTTGCATAAAAAAGGCGACAAAAGTGACATCGGCAATTACCGTCCAATCAGTTTAACATCTCACATATACAAGACCTTTATTAAAGTGATACACAATCGTATAGACGGAAAACTGGATAAACATCAGCCCCCAGAACAAGCCGGATTTCGACCTAGCTTTTCAACTACCGACCACCTACAAACATTGAACCAAATTTTAGAAAAATACTCAGAATTTAATAAACCTCTATACCTAGCCTTCGTAGATTATACGAAGGCTTTCGATAGTATAAAACACTCCGAAATATTTAAATCTTTAGAAAACCAGGAACTAGAACAGCAATATATAGACCTTTTGAAAAATATTTACTATAACAGCACCGCAGACATCAAATTAAATTTTACAGGACCTTCATTTAATATACAAAAAGGTGTTAAACAGGGTGACCCGCTCTCTCCGAAATTATTTACAAGCACTCTCGAGGAGATCTTTAGAACACTGGCAACCTCATGGGTGACTAAGGGCATAGAAGTCGGTAGTAAGAGGCTGACAAACCTTCGGTTTGCCGACGACATTGTCCTTTTTGCCCCTACTGCTCTAGAACTACAGTCCATGCTTCAAGACCTAAGCACGGCCAGCCTCAGGGTGGGGCTCGCGATGAATCGGTCTAAAACTAAATGTATGACCAACAGCACTAAACGTAGGGTCGAGGTAGATGGGCAGGATATAAACTATGTCGATGAGTATATCTACTTGGGTCAGTTAGTTTCTTTCGAAAACAGGCAGCAGAAGGAAATTGATCGCCGTATCAAAAACGCCTGGAAAAGCTACTGGTCCATGAAGACGCTAATGAAGGGAGATCTACCGATCTCCCTGAAGCGAAAACTCATTGATATGTGTATCCTGCCCGTCCTAACCTACGGTGCCCAGACATGGTCACTCACCGATTCACAAAAGTTTCGCCTTGGGGTGTGCCAACGAGCAATGGAGCGCAGCATTCTGGGTGTCAAGAGGGCCGACAGAGTGAGGAACACCACGCTGCGTCAAAAGACGGGAATTATGGACGTCGGAAAAAAGGCTGCCAGGCTAAAATGGGATTGGGCGGGTCACATCAGCCGCATGCACTCTGACCGGTGGGCAAGAGTCTCCACAAAGTGGGTACCTCAAGATGGACGACGCCGCCGAGGTCGACCTGGGAAGAGGTGGCGAGACGACCTAGATGCCTACCGCAAAGACTGGTTCGAGGTGGCCCAAGAAAAGAATACCTGGAAGAAGTTGGGGGAGGCCTTTGCCCAGCAGTGGGACAGTATAGGCTATTAAAAAAAAAAAAAAAATTTTATTGTAATTGAAAAACATACTGCTTATGATGTAAGTACCGAAAAGTGAGTCTATTGTTACTTGAAGTTACACCTGACACACACATTATAAAGGCGAAAGTTTGTGAGCGTGTGTGTATGTGTATCTTTGTTACTTCTTCACGCTCGAACGGCTGAACTGATTTGGATGAAATTTGGCACGTGGGTAGACCATATCTTGGAATAGCACATAGAAAACTTTTTCATGGGAATGTTCCCTTGGGACAATTTTCGGGCGAAGCCGTAGGCAGTAGATAGTAAACGAATATGAATTGAACTTGAATTGAAAAATTATAAAAATCACTGACGTGCCAGTGACAATAGGAACAACAAGAGGATCCGACATATAATAATATTATGTAGCTGTTATTTTAACCCACATTCCAGTCTCCAAAATAAAATGTACATAAGGAGCTTATTAAAATCATATTTCACTTCCACTCAACAAGCTGCGTAGGTAGGTACTTCCAAAATCGAGTAGGTACCTACAAAGTGGTTTCACACAAAAAATACACTTCAGAACTTGCCGAGCCAATAATTATGATTAAAAAACCCAAGTATCTACAAGACAGATAGTAAAAAAATCCTCGAACTTTGGTAAAATTAGATTATAGTTAATATTGAGGCTAAAAAAGCGAGGTATATATATAAAAAATCTTGTGTGTACGAGAGCTAATGTGATTGCGCTCAGGTGTGTGCGCGTTGAGTATATTGCTGACTGGACGGGAGCGCTAAAATGTTGCTGCTGGCGAATCAGAAGAGATTTTTGGCAGTGAAACATGGTACACGATATGTTTGCTACTATGAAATTAATATTACGATTGCAGATTTCTGTTGTTTCAATTGATTGATGTTTAGTGATTGCAACGAACGCAGTAGGTACCTTGTGTTATTACTACGCATCTTTGTCTATTAAACAGAAGAGAATATGAGTAGTACATAGTAGTAATAGTCCATCATCGGACCACTATACGTACGGCGTTGCGCCACCGGTACATGGTAGACATCCCACACATACGCACAAAACGTTTTGAGAACACATTTATTATGCGTACAGCCAAGGAGTGGAATTCCTTGCCGGAGTCTGTGTTTCCTGATAGCTACAACTTAGGGGTCTTTAAGTCAACAGTGAATAGGCTACTTCTAGGCAAGCGTGCTCCATCGTCGACCACATCATCGCTTACCATCAGGTGAGATGGTGGTCAAACGCTAGCCTATCATTAATAATAAAAAAAGTGCCTATAAGATAAAATAATCAGTTGATCTTTCTGAAGTAACCTAGCATAAGCATAATCAGCCTTCTTTATTCTTTATTGTACACACAATTTTAAACAGACAATAAAAATAGTACAGTCGATGTACATAGGCGAGCTTAACCCACAACTGGGTAGCCTTCCTAGCAGTGAGAACATTATAAGGCTGTTTCTGGCCTTGATTGGCTCAGGCCTTGTCTCAAGGAGAGGAAATCGGTCGTAATCCAACATGTGGACTCAATTTCTGAAAGGGAAACCCGTAGTCCTAGAACGCAAAGGGTAATTGAAGGATACAGGTGTGGTTTTAGTCAGTAAAAGTCTGACACGCCCTCCCGCTCCACCCAGAGCGCGAGAAGTCATTTTGATGATTTCCCACCTTAAAAAAAAAAAAAAAAAAAAAAAAAACCATGTGGACTCAGTGCTGGTTGGTAGACATCACAGTCACACGTAAGAACAGGACATACCGGTTTTTCACGATGTTTTCTTTCACCGTTTTGAGAGGTGGTGATGAAATAAATTACACAAAGTAAAGCGCCTTCCTACGTTTTAATCCACGGTATACAACTAATAAGTCACCGCAAGGCCGTTACCACTGAGCCACCACTACTCTACGAAGGAATATCTACACAAGGAACAACGCAAAAAAGGAAAAAATAGCTAGAGTTGATATCACAGAAGCGGCAAAGAATCAAAATTAGTTAACACAGGCAAAAAAAAATACTCACTTATCGACAACTAGAATGATAAAAAGTTGGTAACGGCAGCCTTTAACCTAACTTGTCGTATCTTTTAATATTAATTACCATGCTATGCTATCTGGTGAGACGCGGAGATGGCAGCCGGACTAAGGTATTAATTAAATATTGGCCATGGTTGGGCCTTGGGCCATATAAAGCAGCGTCGCCCGGAGAACACGGTAGAGGTGTGCCCCGCTTGGGCAGAGCACCGCCGTGTCCTCGTGGAGGAGATTGGCGGCAACAATCTCTCGCGCCGGACCTTGGTACAGGCCATGGTCCGAAGCGAGGAGTGGCAAGGCGGTCACCTCCTTCTGCGAAGCTGTAATGCTAGCAAAGGAGGCCGCACGTGCACGTGCGAGGGAGCGGCCCTCACGCCCCAGCCGCCAGGATCCTGATCCCGATTTCGGCCACCGTAGGCGCGGGCTTACGGACAGCGAGCAATGGGTAGCTCGCAGTCCAACCGTCCGGTAACCGTCGTCATAAAAGCGTCGTAAAAGTCGTCGACGGCGCGTACTGCTCCACGCGCCTCAAGGAGATGTCAGCAAACCGTAGGGGCCCAGCAGGGTCGAAACCTACTGGAGCCAAGAGTGGGGTAAAAGTCTGACACGCCCTCCCGCTCCACCCAGAGCGCGAGAAGTCATTTTGATGATTACCCACCTTAAAAAAAAAGGGTCTGCTTCTGAAAGGAAGACTCGGCCCTGGTATGAAAGGCAACGAAGGAACATGAGTGGGATTTTTAGTCAGTAAAAGTCTGACACACCCTACCGCTCCGCCTAAGGGCGGTGGATGTCATTGGATGATTTTCCTCAACGAAAAAAAAATTAAAATAAAATATAAAGCAGCGTCCGTTGTGTTAATAATATCACCAAAGTCGTAGGAGAAACCAAGATAAGTAACGCACCGAACAAGGAAGCGTAGCAAAAAGAGAAAAGAACCTATACCCAGCACTGGATTATTCCACGCTGATATGATGACGCTAGCTGACTGTATTAACCCAAATCCGGAATTCCTCAATCACCCAATCAACCCATCGCAGTCCTCTACTAAACTAACTACTTTACCTTCATTAATTTAGAATTATTGTGATTATTTTACTAGTTCTTATATATAATTATTTTGTAGTCTCCTTCGTCACCCACATCATCACTTACCATCAGGTGGGATAGTTGACAAATGCGACCCTATTAATAATAATAAAAACCGGGCAAGTGCGAGTCGGACTCGCGCACTCAAGGTTCCGTACAAACTTACCTATGAAAACTGCTCAATTCCCAAATTGAGTTAGGAAGATTTTTCCGAATCCCAAAAAAATATATATTTTTATTGTGTCGTAACTACATATTTACAGTTTTCAGATATTTTTTCCTATACTTGTGCTATGATACCTTACTTCATGCCAAATTTCAGGATTCTAGGTCAACGGGAAGTACCCTATGAATTTTGATTCGTCGAAATACACGTTTTTGGCGACATAAACGGCCGTATCTTTTTTTATCGTAAACTCAGAAGTTTTATTTTTTCACAGCTTCAAGAAACCGCAGACTTGAGTATATATAGTTTTAATTTCAACTCATTATATCTACGCATTCCCGAGATAAATGGTCTTGAAAGACAGACAGACAGAGAGACCGACAAACGGACAACAATGTGATCCTATAATGGTTGGAAGTTTATTTCACTATCACACTAATATTAGAAAGGCGAAAGTTTGTGAGTGTGTGAGTGTCTGTGTGATTGTATGTTTGTTACTTCATACGCTCGAACGGCTGAAGGGATTTCGATTTCGAGGGGAAACTTGGTACTCGGGTAGCCCATGTACTGGAATAATACATAGGATACTTTTTATCACGGGAGTATGTTCCCTTGGGATAATTTTTTACTATCTTATAATATATTTTAATACTTCGGAGTTAACATAGAAATAAGTGCTACTATACAAATATTGTGGACCTAAATGTATTTTTAATAAAAGAAAGAAAAGAAAGAAAAGAAAGAAAGGAAAGAAAAGAAAAAAAGGAAATAAAGGAAAGAAAAGAATGAAAACATTTATTTGAGACTCGTACAGGACCAACAACAATAAATTAAAAATTAACTACTAAATCTATAAAAACTTAACTAAAAAAAAACTAAACATTTACTTACTTTTTTTAAAATAAATAAATTGTTATTATTATAAATATAGTCCTACTACTATTTAATTCAGAATCTTATTCATTTATTTTTTGTTGCGAGATATCGTCAATTGACTTCTCATTCTTTCAATCTAGGGTGCAAAGGAGGTGCCAGGCTTTTACTGACTAAAACCCGCCTGTGTTCTTCAATTGCCCTTCGCGTTCAAGGACCAAAGTAAACTTTTGCGGCCATTCCCGCCGCCCTAACAATTCACCATCTTGAAATAGTAAATTATGATACAAGTGCAGAAAGTTTGTCATTGCGACCGAGGCGGAATTCGCATGAGCCGTAGGCGAGTGCATTATGGAGCCGAGGGCTGCAGTGTTAAATTTGCACGTGTATCAAACGAATTTTTTCAATACACTTACAAAGAATTGAATAAACGAGGGTTGACCGGCGACTCGTAGCGGACGACGCGCGACCAACCTGATACGATACATGTAATAAAAATGCGGCGGGGGAGAGCACTCGCACTTTTCTGCACTAGTGCGGAAAACAGTCTATTGCGTACCTAAAAGCGGTAGGATAAGAGCGGGTTTTCGAGTAACTGTATTGAAAAACCAATTTACCTAACAGCAGCATCTTAGGCCCCCGATCACGTTACCGCTTCCCTATATAAATCATTCTGCTGTCGCTAGCTATTGGATTAAGATTTCCTTCGATGTATTGGTACTCATCTCGGAGAGTGACGTCATATCAGCCTTGATGTATGAATTTCCCTTGAGATGCCTTACGGTGGGTAGTGAAATGTATTGGTATGTAAAAGGGGTAGGTTGAGGATTTTAAATTTGTTTTTGTTTTGTGAATGTCTGGGATAGTCTGTATAGTTCCTTCATAGTTTTGATCTTGGAGAAAGAAGTGCCTATATTCTCCATTCGAAATAAAACTAGACATTTAAACCCTTTCACTATCCGTTCAACCTAGGCGTGAGCTTGCAGACGGTGAGCAATGGGTAGCTCGCCGTCCGGCCGTCTGGTAACCGTCCGGACCGAGTTCGAGTCGTCGACGCCTCCGATTCCTTTGTTCTGACGTCATCTCAACGCTCAGTCACATTGTCAAAACAAAGGAATCGGAGGTGTGGCCTACTCGAGGCGTTCGGTGCAAGAGAATCGATACGAAACGGTCGTAACTTGGCTAGGGAGGATGTAGCGTCAACACATGACAAGAGTGGCCAGTTGCACCAACTGAAAAACATAAGCAGGTGTCTTTTATTTGGAGTAGGAAGTCATCAAATAACTTTTCTCACTCTAAGTGGTGGGAGAGGTGCCAGACTTTTACTAAAAGCCACCCCTGTTCCTTTAGTTGCCCTTTGCTATCTAGGGCCACGGTCAATAAGCTGTTTCGAATGTTCCTGCACACCTAGCAGGCACCAATGGCTGCCAGGACCATCTCTACTGGGCTCCTTTAGTTTGCTGACATCTTTTTGAGGCGCGCGTGGAACACTTCGATTCAGACCTGGTCCTTACGGGACAGGAGGACGACACGCAACCCATTGCTCGCCATCCAAAAAGCCCGTAATAGTAGGTAATAGCTAAATAAGGAAAACAGTTAAATCTAATGATAATTTAAGGAAAATGGACTTATAAAAACAATAAATTTGAGATATTTTTCTGTCCTTATCACGATGAATCGAATTATCAATAAATAACTAGATTGAGCCAGATTTGATTGATTGATTTAGTTTTGTGATGATGACACAGATGTCAGGAGCTCATCTCTGCGTGATTCTATGAATAGCGCATCTAATCTAAAAACACAAAAAGAAACGTAGTAAGATAAATAGAGGTGAAGTCCAAACTATTATTAAATGGAAAAACTCGCGAGACTGAAGCACAGAGAGATATCGAAAAAGTTACACAACTTCCAAGTGTGTACGAAGGTACTGATATCAAGATCATTGTGGCTATGTAATCCGTTTTGTTAGGGATGGGACTTAAGTAAAACTGAATACATTCCAATAAAACTTAAAAAAACAAATTGTAATACCTCTAAGGTACTACGATTTGATTTTGTGCTTAGATTTCTTTTAAAATCACAATGTCGAGTAGCATTTTATATAATGTTCCTGTTGCTGGTACCCATTACCTCTCTATGAGAGGCAATGGTTCGTTATCTATCACGTTGGACCTGTGCGGGTTGATGGATGTCACATGTCTTCAAATTTTTGTTCAAGGACATGCCAGTTTCCTTAAGATGCTTCCGTGATGACGGAATAAATTGTACAAAGCTAAGCGTCTGCACACACGTTGCTCGTAGAACCGGTGGTCGATGGGCCCGAATGGTTCTGGAGTGGCGACCACTTACCGAAAGACGCAGCCTTCCAAGGTGGACCGACTACCTGGTGAGGGTCGCAGGAATCTGATGGATGAGAGACGCATAGGACCGCCGGTCGTTATCACGACGCTAGGGGCAGGCCTTTGTTCAACAGTGGATGTCTTTCGGTTTAAATGATAAATGCGTCTGATGCGGTTACTGGGCACCACTACTTTGTCTAAATACGCTAGAGAAAATCAATCAAAGGTTTCATCATCATCATTTCAACCGAAAGACGACCACTGCTGGACAAAAGCCTCCCCCAAGTATCATCACAGAGGTTTAGCAATTTATAATGAGGAGATCACTTATTATTACATTGTTGACTCATCAAGTACATCAAGTTTGGCTTACCCTTTCGTGACCTCGAGCTCACCTGATGTGGGCGATAGATGCGGTATACAACGGAGCTAGAAGATGCTTGATCACTTCTACTTTGAAGGCTGGAGGGGATGTTTCTTGTCAGATCAAAAGGGTTCATCGTTTCAATGTACCTTCTTCCTCTTTTCTGTGTTTTTCTTGCATCTTCATGCCGCTAACTTCACGTTCTTCATATCAATCCTCATCTCTTTTCTTTTTCTTTTATATTATTGATACGTTCGCGTTGGACCACTATCTCATTTGATGGTAAGCGATGATGTAGTCGACGATGCAGCTTACCTAGAAGTAAGTAACCTATTTACTCTTGACTTAAAGACCCCTATCTCTTTTCCTAATCAATCCTTTAAAATGTCCAAATTATATTAATATCGTTCTATAAATCGCATAGCGACCATCAGAGCACTCTGACTCTTTCAATGTGATTAGTATACAAAAGCTGGTTTTGAGGTGAAAAACATCAGAAGGGAGTGTCAAATGTATACTGACTAAAACCTTTTCGTTCAGGGCTCTTTCAGTTCAGGGTAGACTTTTTCAAATAACCTTGCTGCCTTTTCAACTGCTTCTAGAATCGAGTCATCAGTCTATTCTGACTTATGACGACGTTGCCTACAGGCATATGATTTAAATCTGTGACAACTTCAAGAAAAGAAGAAACACTGGAGACGTCCCGGGTGTCGGGAGTCGCAGGGTGATTCCCTACCACCGTAGACGTGGGCTTACAGTAAGGAGCAAGCCCGGATCTCGTAGAGACGTGGTTGAGATTAAAGGGACACTTGGGCCGATGCCTACCAGGGCTGCGGAAGTGTTCGAAAGAGTGACTGTGTGTGGGCAACTGAAGGAACAACTTAGGTTTTAGTCAGTAAAAGTCTGACACTCCTTCTCGCTCCACCCAGAGCGGGAAAAGTCATTTCAAATAAATAAAAGGAAGTTAAGAAAATGCAACAATCGAAGTCAAACCGCAAACAAAACACGCTCCAACCAAAAAGTCGCTCGCAATAAACTCAAAGTCGATTTACAAAGTGTAACCCGCTCATCCCTATTCTCAGTAAATATTTTATTAAAAGGGCGACGCCGCGGTGCATCATCAGTCTTGTCGCGCAATATCGCGCGAGACGGCGGACAAATCGTTCTGTGCGGTTGTCGCCTTAGCTGTTGTGTTTTGGAAGAAAGGGTGGTAAGTAGGAGGTCGATTCTGAAAGAAATTGGAGCCTGGATAATGAGGAAATTTTTAAAACTTGCTTTCTAGAAATTACTCTAGCCTTCCTTGCAAGACAGGGTGGTAAGTAGGAGTTCGATTCTGAAAGAAATTGGAGCCTAGATAATGGGGAAATTTCTAAAACTTGCATTCTAGAAATTACTATAGCCTTCCTTGGAAGAAATGATGTTAAGTAGAAGTTCGATTCTGAAAGAAATTGTCTGAATTTTTGTTGTCCATCTGTCTGTCTGTCAAGACCCTTTAACTCGGGAACGCGTGGAGGCATCGAGTTGAAATTAAAACCTTAAACTCAAATCTGCGGTCCTTTGAAGCTGTGAAAAAATCAAACTTCTAAGTTAACGAATAAAAAAGATACGGCCGTTTATGTCACAAAAAAAATATAATACAAAAGTAATATAATTATTTTTTGTTGGTGTATTGTAATTTTATTTGCTTTGTTGTTTTCTTAGTTCATGTAGCGATGTGTTTGGGTAAGTAGTGATCTTGTCTTTTTTAGGATTCCGTACCTCAAAAGGAAAAAAGGGAACCCTTATAGGATCGCTTTGTTGTCTGCCGTCTATCTGTCTGTCTGTCTGTCAAGATCCTTTATCTCAGGAACGCGTGGAGGTATCGAGTTGAAATTAAAACCATATACTCAAGTCTGCAGTCCCTTAAAGCTATAAAAAATCAAACATCTGAGTAAACGAAAAAAAAAAAAGTGTATTTCGACACTGTCAAGGGAATCAAAATTCATAGGGTACTTCCCGTTGACCTAGAATCTTGAAATTTTGCATGAAGCAAGGTCTTATGGCACAAGTATATGAAAAAAATCTGAAAACTGTAAATTTGTAGTTACGTAACAACCAAAAAAAACTTTTTTGCTGTTCGGAAATATCTTCGTAACTCAATTTGGGAATTGAACTGTTTTCATAGGTAAGTTTCTACGGAACCCTCAGTACGCGAGTCCGACTCGCACTTGCTCGGTTTTTTTTTTTGTGTGGAATCATCAAACAACGTCTTTTCCCACTCTGGGTGAAGCGATAGGGAATGTCAGACTTTTACTGACTAAAACCCACCGCTGTCCCTTCAGTTGACCTTTGCGTCCCAGAACCGCAGTGACTCTTTCGAACCATCCCACAACCTGATCATGACAGTTACCATGAGCTCTTTACGCGATCCATTTTACGACATAAACTGAACTGTTAAAGGGTTGGAGCTATACAGGGTGTATAGTTGGTATATAGGGTGTATAGCACTTCTCACCATTTCTCGCTCACACGACTGACATTTTAACACCTCATGATTAGGCCCAAGGACCTGTACCATGACGCTTAAAGTAAGATTGTTTCATTTTTATTTCCAGTGTGGGTAAGAGATGGCGCTAGACAACCTGTATAGCTCTGTCTCTTACCCACACTGAAATAAGAATGAAACAATCTTACTTTGAACGTCATGGTAACCCCACAGGTCTTGAACTCAGCTTAGATGTGCAGATCCCGTTGTTCCATTGGTCAAATTACTATAAGAGCTATCGCACACTGGTGACTTTTGTCACCGTTACTTTTGACAAAAGTCACCGTGCTTATGAACCCAACATGTGGTGCGCGCACTTGAACACCTGACAGTTGGGTAAACAATGACAAAAAATATATTGTCACCCTGACAAAAGTCACTAGTGCGCGCTAGCTCTAAGAGTAATTTCAAGTTTGTATTTTTGTGAATGGATCCGTAGTGTTTAGCTGTGTTAGCCAAGTGAGTGGATTTATTTGCATCTTATGGCATCATCATGACTTTTGATTTACTGAAGCGTACAACATTCATTTAAGAACCACGTCTGTCTGTCTATCTGTCTGTTTATGATAAACTCAAAAAGTTTTCTCGCTAGTATTAGCAATAGACATAGTGATTCATAAAGAAGGTTTAAGCTTTCGTATGCCATAATTAAAGAAACCATTAAAGAATCATTGTGTCTCGGTGGATCTGCGTTCTGGCATCCAACGAGTTAAAGTGACATTATAATAACTCACGAATTATTATGCATATTATAATAGACTATAATATGCATATTATAGTTGGCTATAATTATAATAATTTTAATTTTAAAGATTTATTTATTTATATAAGCATACCAACGACTTATTTACTAAACATTGACTACAACACATTTACGAAGGCATACTGTGTAAAAAAGTCACTTATAGGTATGCACCTCATTTACATTAGGTCATATTCATTAATGGTTATAATTAGATTTCTGACACTAGCTAATCATTTTACTATTAAAAGTTGGGGCGGGTCTCTATTATTTAAGGAAAATAAATTATCTACCTTACCGTTCCATTTTTAAACCAATTACCACGCTATTTAAATAATAATCACACTGCACTGTTTACCACTGCTTTCTATATAAATTAAAAAAAGAACAAAATAAAAAGAATGAAGCTACGGAAAAAAAAATATGAACGGGACAAACGAGGTGGAAACGTAGTCAGGTCCGAACCTCATTTGTCGTTCGTCGTTTAGATTACATTTCAAATGAAAAGTGGGTAGTTTGCAAAGTTTTTTTTTTTGCAGTCCTTGGTCGTAAATACTTGTCAGAGTGACAACCGTTTCGAGGTGTCAAGCCCGTGACTGATTTGTTAGAAAAATACCCTTTTTTCGGGGACCATCTTGGAAATTAGCGAGCTATTGCTAGGATAAATTGTTTTATTTTTTATTAGGTTTTTCTGGGTCTGTTTGGCGACCAAGGAATTAAGTATGTAGACAAGCGTATTATAAACTGGAAGATTATATCCTTGATAAAAGCGCTTGGCTAAATGCCGGTCCTGCTCCGCAGCCACAGCCACTTTTACCTTCAAATTAGTTTTTTTTTTTTTTATAATTTTGGAAGAGATACTGTTCCCCTTTTTGTATTGTTGTTTTAGAAATGTTTTTATTTTATTTTATTTTATTTCAATAGAGCTTATGATAATTTATTATCTTTTGTATTTGGAAACAGTAGCATTGTATAATGTAGAAGCACTTTGTTTTTCAAGTTTTGTGAATGTGAAGTACCATGGAGCATTTTTATTAGGTTACAACTTGTTTGACATTACGAGCATGGCAGTTGAGAGTTTGTCATGCTCACTCAAATGTCTCGCTGATGGTGGCACGTGTTATTGGGTCATTCGGTTCCCTTAAAAATGGTTGAGCTGAGTGGGGCTGATGCACGCGTCATGCTCGTGAACGGGTGCCGTCAGTTGAGACTGGTCATCTCTTAGCTGCCAGTGACTTAATTCAATTTCTATTTTTTTTTTTTTAATTAGTCTTTTTTAAGTATATTTTTTTATTTTAATTATTATTACTTATCTACATTGTGCTCACATATTAGAAGCGACAAGAAATATGTAACCAAGATTTATGTAACTCATAACATGATTTAAAAGTGTCCATGGAGTTTCTTACACGTTCTTCTCCATAGAGATCTACGCTTTGGAACGTGCAATTTAGCTTCACGTGTTTTTTTTTGACTGACTGACATTTTGGCAATTCAAAAGTGCCTGTAATTGGTCTATTTGAAATAAACCTTTCTGATTTCTGATTTCTGATTTCTGATTTCTAAGGAGGGGTTATTCAATTATTATAAGAGTTTTATAATTATAGCAGTGGACTGCCGACTGTTACGGGATTTTAAAACTTGTTCAAACTGTAACTAAATTCGGAGAAAGATGTTAGCTGAAATCGGTTTGAATGACACTTTTTTTTATTAAACATACCTCCACTCTAAGAATTACTTTTGAACCGTGAGGCTTTGAGAAACACGTAAACTCACGTACGCAAGACACCTAGACCCGGGCATAAAAATCTTTGTAACGTGCGGGAAATATTTGTAACGTGCGGAGAATATTTGTATCGTGCGGAAAATATTTGTACCGTGCGGAGAATATTTGTAGCGTACGGAGAATATTTGTATCGTGCGGAGAATATTTTTACCGTGCGGAAAATATTTGTAGCGTGCGGAGAATATTTGTACCGTGCGGAGAATATTTGTACCGTGCGGAGAATATTTGTACCGTGTGGAGAATATTTGTAGCGTGCGGAGAATATTTGTACCGTGCGGAGAATATTTGCAGCGTGCGGGAAATTGATATTTGACCATGAATTTTCAACCCTTATCCTTTGAATCTGATATAATTTCCTACTTACCAATACTTACGCATTTATATTTTTTAAATTCTTCAATGACATGTATGACAGCCGATGTATGAGTGGGCAGGGCACATTGCTCGTAGAACGGATGGTCGATGGGGCCGAAAGGTTCTAGAGTGGCGACCGCGCACCGGAATGCGCAGCATTGGAAGGCCTCCCACAAGGTGGACCGACGACCTGGTGAGAGTCGCGGGAGTGCGGTGGATGCAAGACGCACAGGATCGGTCGTTGTGGAGACGCTTGGGGGAGGCCTATGTCTAGCAGTGGACGTCTTTCGGCTGAAATGATGATGATGACAGCCGATTAGTAACTACAACTTAACCAAGTAAGAAATGCACAATCTGCGGAAATATTCAAAACACTTACCGTGGCCCTGGAATATAAAGTTCAACTGAAGGAACACAAGTTTTCTTTTTGACCTGGGAAACCATCCAATGACTTCTTCCGCTCTAGAGGGCGCCGAGAGGGCGCGTCAGACGTTTACTGACTAAAACCTAACTGTATCCCTCAGTTCAACCAGGGTAACTCTTTCAAAAATTCCCGTGACTGTACCGTAGAGACCGAACCGTAGAGGCCCAACAGGCATCGACCCTGCTGGGCCTCTACGGTTTTGCTGACATCTCGTGGGGTTTAGTCAGTCACTCTCCCTCTCACTCCACCCATAGCGGGAGTGAGATTTGATGATTTCCCAACTCAAAAAAAAGGATGTAAGTACACAATATTGTCATTCACTGACACTCTTCAATGCAACTCACCACCAGCTGAATGGAAAATTCTGTAACCACTGTCATAGAAATGAGCAAATTATTAATGTTTTTTATTACAATTAAATTACAACTTATTATTTTCCCACTAGACGTGTCGAATCAACAGAAGCCAATGGACTGTAGTTACACTAGATTTATTTTTAATTCCATTGATAATCAAGTTTTCCGAGGAAAAATATTTTTGCGAACTTATGGAGCAATGGACGACAAAGTATGACACTTGAATAAATAGTTGTCAATCGGTTCGTGACGTCATAATGTTGATTGTTATGGTACAATTACATCGTTTTTCTGTGTGATGTTTTGAAGAAAAAAATGGTTTGCTGGAAGGATTCAAATTGTTGGAGTACTTAAATAATTCATTCAAAAGTAAAGTAAAAATTAAAAAAGTTTACAACATAATATAACTAGTTTTTATAGTCACATTAATTTTTAACTGACGTATAAAAACTAGAAAGTTTAGTTCTCAAGTCAAAAATAAAATAATAAAAGAAAAATGAATCGAAATAGAAAATTATCCTCAAAGTCTACAGTGTATTGATATTTACATTATAAAAAAGAAGCTGCCTGGATAATAATAATAATAAACCTGTTAATAAATGACACGACAATATAACAATAATAAATCACTTATCTAGTTAGTTAGTGCCACTGTATAAACCACTAACTTAGTGATATAAAATTTGTAAAAAAACATTGAATGTTGCGTTTACAATGTAACTTTGGATTTACAATTCAATTTCAGATTGTAATTCATTTCTGATTAGAATTCGAATTTTGTATTTACAATTATATTTTTGAGTAGTAAATAATCCATTTAATTTAACAACAAAAAATTGATTTAAAAAATAAAACACTGGAAAGCGATAGAAGGATAACCCATCTTTGCTGACATAAAAATACTACTGAAATCATTTTTATTGGGCCTGATATTATCTCTTCTTTTATCTATGGCTACGAGTAAACAATTCCGAATTTTTCCAAACAAATGAAGATCTTATAATTCTACAAATAACCCACATCTGAGTTGTGAAACTCCTAAACTGATACATGCCACATCCTGATCAGCGTCCAAGTCTTAGAAATGGGTTAGTATGAAATATTCAGATCCGTCAATCAATATATGAGCTCCTCGGCTACGGTTGTATGGAACACGTTTTCATATTTCATATTGCCACCTATAGGTACTCGAATGTAGTTTAGGAGCTAGTATCCTTTTTTTGAAGTCAGAACTTTTTTTGAAGAGTTTGAATGAAGAACTCATTTGATGATATTTCACTTAATCTTATCCCACTCTAGGTGGGACTGACGGTGATGGATGGAGTGTTAGACTTGTAGTGACTAAAACCCACCTATTTTCATTAGGTTGCCCTTTACGGTCCAGGTCCACGGTAAGTCTTTGGAACAATTCCGCAGAGGAGCTACTATCTGAAAAGCTCTTTATGCTGTAACTATTAAGTAATTCTCTATACTACATTCACGATAGCATTAGACAATATCGGTTCATAGAAGCAGGTTTACCATTTATTTTTCGATATAAATTCAAATAATTTTAATTAAATTTTCCTATTTAGATAAATTTGATTATTGTAAGGTAAGTACAAAAACTTAGACAAGTAAATAAAATGGATTTTTTAAATAAAATAATTGGACTTTATTTTAAACAATTTTATTTATTTTTTAAATGGCGTATCATCAAGTTTCCTCTTTACAAAGCATATAATGAATTGTACACAATACAAGGCAACAAGATAATTATTTAACATTCATACAAATAGAAATAAAAAAAAAAAAAAATAAAATAAAAAAGCCTTTATTTCCCATTACCCTTAACATAACATTATAAAGTTTACTTCTAAGTACTATTTTCATTTCTAATTTGTTAGTAGTTTATCCTTATTATCTAGGTTAGTAAGTTCGTTGGGATATGGGCCCCTCCACGGGTGAAGGCCTCCTCCAGTTCCTTCCATTTGTCCCTGTCACTAGCTATATTTTGCCAATCATTTCCTGCTGTATCAGTTATATCGTCAGCCCACCTTCTTTTAGGTCTGCCTACTCTTCTTTTCCCTTCTGGCCCTTTCCACACTGTAGTTTTGGCTGTCCACCTACCGTCTTTGTAGCGTGATACGTGGCCAGCCCATTGCCATTTCAATTTTAGGGCTTGCGTAAGAGCGTCAGTTACTTTTGTTTTTTGTCTAATGACTTCACTTCTTATTTTGTGTATTTTCCTTATATTTAATATACTTCTCTCCATGGCTCGTTGTGTTGTTTCGATCTTTTGTTTGGCTCTTGTGGTGAATACCCAAGATGGGCAGCCGTACAGCAGGCAGGGCAGTATGCAAGTATCTAGTATAGTTTTCTTCATGTTTAACGAGTAGTCTCCCTTTAAGATTTCCTTGAATGACCAGAATTTATTCCACGTGATATTTGCTCTTCTTTGGATTTCGTCTTCATTATTTGTTTTGTTGAAAGATACTTGTTTACCTAGATAGATGTAGCTGTCGACATATTCTATTGTATTTCCTCTTACAGTAATGGGCTTTTTATTGCTATTTGTTATTATCTTGGTCTTAGTAGCGTTCATTTCTAGTCCCACTTTTGAACTTGCTTGGTCTAGTGAACATAGCATTTCTTGTAGGTCTTTTGGTGTTTCTGATAGTATGACTATGTCGTCAGCAAATCTTAAATGGTTTAAATAGCTGTTGTTTATTTTTATACCTTTTGTTTTCCAGTCTATCTTTCTGAATATGTTTTCTAAAACAGCAATAAATAATTTCGGTGACAAGGGATCACCCTGTCTGACCCCTCTTTCAATATTTATTGCTTCGCCTCTTGATTCTAATTTGACATTACTAGTACTGTTTTTATAAATATATTTTATGATGTTTATATACTTTGGGTTGATGTTTAGGTTGTTTAGAGACTCCCATACAGAACTATGGCTAATGCTGTCAAACGCTTTACTATAATCAATAAAGCCTAGATATAGAGGCTTGTTAAATTCTTCATACTTCTCGATAACTTGTTCTATTGTCTGTATATGATCTAGTGTGCTAAATCCAGAGCGGAAACCTGCTTGCTCTATTGGTTGTGCATTATCAATGTCCTGTGTTATGCGTTTCAGAAGTGTTGACGAGAAAACTTTATATATATTTGCTAGTAAACTGATTGGTCTATAATTGTTGATGTCAAGTGGGTTTCCTTTTTTATGTAGCAGTATAATATCCGACGTACACCATTGCATTGGTACAGTTTCAGTTTCTAGTATCAAGTTGAATAGTTCTGTGAGAGGGTCTAGTAAAATTGGTGAGCCTATTTTCAGGGCTTCGTTAGTTATCCCATCTGGACCCGGGCTTTTGTCTGATTTTAGTTGTTTCAGCTGTAAGTATATTTCTTTTGCATCTATAGGTATTGTTTGTGTGCTATTAGTCTGACTTAATTCATTCGCTTTTTCGATGTTGTCCTCTCTGCTTTTGTATAGCTCTTGATAAAAAGTGGTTGCCTGGCGTATAATGTCTTGTCTCGTATTAGTTTCTTTATGTTTGCTTTGTAATTTTTGTATCCATATTTTACGTAAATTCAACTCTTTAAATGCTTTTTTTGTGCTTCTGAATTTGTCAAAGTTTTCTGTTATTACTCTTCGTCTGTGCTCACTATAATCTCTTTTGATCGCTTTACTGGTTTCCTTGTATAGTCTGCTAAGTTCTATCTTTGTGTTTTTATCCTTGTTCTTTTTTAATGCTAATTCACTTCGTTTATTTATTAATGCTATTGTTTCTTCACTAAATATTTTATGTTTCTTTCCTTTCCTAGGGCTATTTCCATCTATTTGGCTACATATTATGGCTTTTTCCAGTTCGTTATAGTAGGATTGTACACTATTAATTCCCTGAAAATTGTTCTCAATGTGCAATTTGAGGTTATCTCTGTAAAGTTTTATTTCGTCGTCGGTCTTTGGGATTTTTGGTAGTGGTTTGAAGTTCTTTCTGCTCTTTTTCGGTTGGTTTAAGATGAATGTTATTCTTATTAGCCTATGGTCTGTTCGGAATTTAACGTTATTGAGAACTTCATAGTTCTGGACTTGTTTTGGGACATTTGTCATAATGTAGTCGATTTCATTCTTAACACTTTCGTCTGGAGACTTCCAAGTCCATCTTCTACTGGGTCTTTTTTTAAAGTAGGTATTGATTATAGCCAATTTATGTTCAAATGCATAATTTAGTAGCCGTTCTCCTCTATCATTTCTTTGGCCTAAACCATAATTTCCCGTGATAAGTTTTTCCTGTTCTCTGGGTTGCCCTATTTTCGCATTGAAGTCTCCTAATACCAGGACTTTTTCATTAGCCGTGGCATGAGCTCTTTTTAGGTCATAGTAGAATTTTTGGATATCATCTGCACTGGATCTTTCCGTCGGTGCATAAGCCTGAATTATAGAAATGTTTAATTTTCCAAAGTTCATTTGTAGCATTGCTACTCTCTCAGAAATTCCAATAAATTTAATTATGTTATGTTTCCATGCCTTTTTTATAAGAAACCCAACCCCGTATAGGCCTTTTGTTTCTCCGATGTAGCAAAAAATGTAGTTTGAATATTCTTCGATGTGGCAACCCATTCTTCTAATTTCTGAAAGACCTAATATGTCACAGTTTATACTTTCTAGTGCATTAGTAAGCTCAAAGTAGCGTTCCGTTGATGCCAGGGACTTAATATTGTAGGTTCCAACTTTTATAAAACTCCTATATTCTTTGTTTCGTTTGGTGGTTTCATGGTTTTGTGGTTTTACTGGAGGGTTGTGGTCGTATTCTTCCACGGTGACCAGCCGGCTTGGAAGATGTGTTTCGTGTATTGTTGTAGGTTCTTCTTCTGTGTTTTTATTGATCTTGATTTTTGGTAGGGACTGGAGTGCTTGTTGCTATGTAATCTTGACGTCATCTTGTATGTTTGTGTTATTATAATTGTTTTTGCTTACCAGGAAATTTAACATTCCTGGTTTTACTACGTTTTCTGACAAACTTGATGATCTTTGCTTTGTAAAGGTAGCTAGAGTTTTATTCTTTTTGTTTGTATGTGGTCTCTGTTCAGCATAATTGTTTGTGGTATTTTCTGGCGAGTTTGAGAGATTTCTTTTTTTGTTGTGATTGTTTGTAGGTGTATTTTTTAATATGACCAGTTTGTCGTATTTGATTATGGCTGTGTTACCTTTCTCTCTTTCGGCATTTACTTGCTCCTGTAGCTCTTTTCTTATTTGTAGGACTGAATGGGGGTAATCTTCTTTTATGTAATATGGTGTATCTTTTAAAGTTCCTTTGTGTTTGAGGATACTAATCTTCCTGCCAAGTGTTGCAAAGTCTGACAAACCACGTCCTGTAGTTGTTACATTTGCAACAAATAGAAATACTTAACTAATATTATATAGTATAATGAAAAACGTTCCAAGTACTGACAACCCCTGCTTCTTTTAGGTTTTTAATAATATTTATATAAATAATTTATTTAATTAAATGTCTCATAAATTCAGAAGATGGATTGTTCAAATTAATTTATTTAAGTATAACAGTTGGTATATAAGTTGATTATAATAAATTCAGCATCAACCATCAGCTGTAATAAAGCACATTATACTTCATTCGTTCGAAGATATATTATAATTAACCATGCAGCTCCCGCTTGCGCTAGGCGACCCAAATCGCAGCTTTTCAGAGCCTAAAAGCAGAAACAAAACGCACCGTATCCGAGCGAGTATCTGTCAGTAACGTCAAATGTCATTTCCATACGTTTGCGCGGCAACCAATACGTTTTACGTTGTGTTTTATTTGCTTTTTTACAAATTTAAGTAATTAAATAAGAGCATAGTGCTTGTATAATTTGTAATGAAGTATGCCAAAACGAAAAGATATGAAATACTATCTTCATATAATGAAAAGTTTGAAAAAAGGACGAAACGACGATAACATAGTACGTCACCTGTCCTATCTCTATTTAATTCTTTGATTCCAGGTGAAGTAATAGATTTATCTATTAGATTATTCAGTGAAGTAAGAGTTTCACGTACTTAACCCAAATAATTGTATGCATTGACACGATCAAACTCCTCGGGGTGTTTACGAGATGAACACACGAGCTAGTTTCCTTGTTCCATAACTTTAAAGGCTTTGCCATGGTACATTATACAGTGTAAGACTGTAAATCAAATGGGTTTCGAAATATGAATATACCTACTGAAGCGGGTTGTGCACGTGATGCATTGACGCGTTTAGCTGACTCGGGATGTTTACGAGATAAACATACGAGATTGTTTTTTGCCCCACACCTTTGGGGTAACCTGAAAAGCTTCGTCAGGAAAGTTATCTACAGTGCAAGTGAAATGGATTTTGAATATTGTACCTATGGACGCGAGTGATGTACGAGATACATTGGCGCGATCCGCTGACTCGTGGTGTTTACGAGATGAACACACGATGATCTTTACCCTTTGGTACATGGACACGGGTGATGTACGAGATGCATTGACGTGATCCGCTTACTCTTGGTGTTTACGAGATGAATGCACAATGGTCATTACCTTTTGATAAAATCAGAAAGGCTTTGCCTAGGTACACTTTGGTACTATAACAGGGTCAATAGTTTTAGGTTTTTAGACCTTGTATTTAGGATGATCCTCAAGAAGTGGACATTAAACTAGATATCTGTTGTATCATCATCGGCTCCAACAGGCACAACCCCAACTGTTACAGACTTGAGTATAACATTTCCTGAACTAGCATCTGAGCTAGTCGTTGAACCAGTTACTATATTTCCTGAAGTATTACAGTATTTATATCTACAAAACCAAATGATTTAATGGCCTGACTTAATGAATGACTTAACCCACATCTAGAATACCATTTTTGGAAATACTCAAGGAATATGAACAAAAACTAGATAAAAATGTGTGTAATAACTGTTTAAAATAATATAGAGATTATTGCCTCAGTCAGTAATTCACTGATAATACAAGAATATACTGATACAAAAAGATTAAATCAGAACAGAATCAGTTGGGATTGGGAATCAGACCCTATCTAAGCTTCACAGCAATGATGGCATAAATAGGCTGAAACTAATTTTCCCAGTTGATTGATACTGGAAGAGTTTTAATAGATTTGCACTTCACATAAACAAAGATATTGTCAAAGATGTTGATAGAGACGACTACCTGCATGGGAATACTTCAACAGAGAACATTTAAAGTCCTAAAGACATGCCACAGAAGCGGCAAGCTTATTATGAAGCCAGCCTAATCTTCAACTGTAACCCGTCAGGGAAACGGGAATGGTCCATCTTGGTACAACCAGCAAAGAATAATACCTAGGCCTGGACGAAAGTATCTGCAGTCCTCATATTAAACTATAACCAAGCAATTCTCGCAACACATCCAGTGTATGCTAGAACACAAAAAGTTTCACCACAGGCTCATGGTTGAAATTAGAGGTTAGTCATGCTTACAGATTAGCCCATTCCCTTCCTCATTGATAGAGGATTTGTGGTAATGCCCCAATTTTGAAACACATCTGTGGATGTTCGGTAAGTGCATTTTTTCTTCCATAACTTATCAACCAAAATTCAACGGTTCAAAACAAAAATGGTTTTACAAGTAATCAATCAGGATCTTCAAGATCAGGGGCCAAGATGAATGCATATTTATGTATAAAACCATTCATAATTTACTGCCATTGAGCACAAATTCCCCATGGAAACCGTGTGGGAATCAACTTATATCCAAGATATTTTTTGGTTTCCCAACAGGGATGGAGAAGGGAGGTTTATTGAAACCTTTATACCCCTGAACAAATTGGTTCACACATCCAAATTTATAAGATGTAAGATCACTGCGGTAGCTCTAGTGTACCCAGGAGATCTTATAGCAAAATTTGAATCCAGATCACAGGAGATACCTATTATTTCATTATGATCATTTAAAAAGAGTCTATTGCTGTCCCAAATGGGATTTGTTTTACACATTATGCATTTTTGATAGTGGTAGTTACATGTATATCTATGATCAAAAGTTCACAAATCAGTATGTACATCATCATCTTGATGACCTTTTGTGTATTGGTTCAGACTATATAGTCTACTACTATACACACTACACTATTCATACTAGCCTACTATTATATAATAAAAGGTTGAAAAATATTCAAGGAACAATTACTCCTTTTACAAAATACGCCATCCCAATCATGTTAATTATTTAGATTTTATATATGACACACAATGACTGATGTCACATACAAAAAATGTTGTTTCTGTAAATCCCTTAAAAATATTTACAGAAACAAGTTTCTTAGCTTATGAGAGATTACTCACTTAATAGGTACATCAACTGTTGCATTATTTTGTTGCAACAACGTTTGTTGTTGGTTGGTTCTATACTAAAATTAGAACATAAATACTTAGTTATAAGTAAAGGCAACTAAGATTCAAAACAAAAATTCATCCAATCATCAAACTAGACCTACAATGATGCAACAAGAACTGGGGGGGGGGCGCAATTGTAGTGATAACAGAAGGCCATGGATTCTGGAAAAATGATAAAAAATTATAATTATCACATAAATTATTTAGAACTGCTTCACATTTTTTACCTTTAAAAATTCTATTTTGTTAAACATGAGCACTTACACATTTTGTGTGAGATTGATAATAGTTTGCTGTATCTTATATAAACCGAATGGGAGGAATACGGTATCAACAATTAAATAATATAGCCAGAAATATGGAGCAAATATGGTGTGAAAATAATTAGATTTGTCTATTTGCTTCATATATGGATTCAAAAGACAACAAAGAGACCAATTAACAATCTCATACATCTAACATAGAGTGGGAACAGAATATCTGTACATTTTAGTAGGTAAATTGTGTCTCAGTTTGGTCAAACTGATTGATCTTTTCCCTTCTACAAGTAATAAATAAATGTGATGCCTGTGTTTCCTGGATACCAGATTCAAAATACATTTAATTAGATGTTTTTTACTGCCTTTGAACATGATAATTTATTTCTTTTATGTGTTCTTTCCTCCATTTAGCCCAATATTGGGAAGGCAAAAATGAAAAGGTAATGTCATATTGACCTTCACAAGCTTGTCCACCATTGAAAACAATGTTAGTTTTTTCAAGCTGTTAGTCTTTATAGGTACTCAATAAAAAACTATTGCATTCCTTTTTTAAAGAGTGTCATCTTACACACCTCCTTACACTAATTTCCAGAATATTGACATGATGTTCTTCCATCAGCCATAGAGGTTACATTAGGTTACCTTCCAAATAATGCCTCAATTCAATGTTACTTATAGGATCTCACTTATTCACACAGTCTATACCAATTAATAAATTAATAGACTCATAAATTGGTCGTAATGATCACATCCAGAGATTATGTTAAGGTTTCTATAAAAATGAAATTGTCTAAAAAGTTAGTGAATTGGTTTGCACTTAGCAGAGCCCAAGTAGCACAGATTTATCATTTATAAAAATACCCAATATTATAGTTAATGAAACCGGTGTAAACATTTCTATCCTAGACACTATAAAAACATCTGGTTCTGGTTGCAGCGGACCGAACCTCTTATTTACCTTTATTTTAGTTTTTATTTTATTATTTTTATTGTTTTAGTCAACATACAAAAATAGAGTCATTTTCTGTAACGAAAATGCACGGCAAAACCTGAAATCTTCCCTGACACTACTTTATTTTATTACATTAGATACACTCAAGAGTATTAGGGAAGATAATACTCATTTAATACTCTCTTTGTATAACCCACACAAGCCAATTTCTTCGTCTACCATTAGTAGATGGATAATAATAATAATAATATATATATAATATATACTTTCTCTATGTGTGGCATAGATATTAGCGTTTTTTCAGGGCATAGTACAAGACATGCATCCACGTCGACTGCTAAAGCTAGGGGAGTATCATTAGATGTAATTAGGCAAACGGCTGAACAAACAGTTCTTCAACTTTTGCAAAATTTTATAATATACCTATTTCCAACAATTCATCTGAATTTGCTCATGCTGTGCTTAATGCTGAACAAAATATTTGCTTATAAATGCCTTAATATGTTTAAAATAATTATATATATAAAAAAAAATAGACATATATACTTATATAATATAAAATGTATAAGTATGTCAAAAAAGACTGATTGTCTCATATTACCATTATATTAAGAGCCTAATAAGTGCCTAAGAGATTTTGGTTCCTGAAATATATTTGTTTGATATTAAAAATCTTAATTTTGCTATAAGTTGACTCTTAACATCTGCATGGTTAATTATAATATATCTTCGAACGAATGAAGTATAATAGATGATCAAACGAACTTACCTGTGATGTTCGATCATTATTATACGTAGCTTCGTTCGAAGATATAGGGAACCCTCCCTACCCTACCCAGCAAAACTTAAGATTTATCTCTAACTCTGAAAGAATGACATTTGACGTTACTGACAGATACTCGCTCGGATACGGTGCGTTTTGTTTCTGCTTTTAGGCTCTGAAAAGCTGCGATTTGGGTCGCCTAGCGCAAGCGGGAGCTGCATGGTTAATTATAATATATCTTCGAACGAAGCTACGTATAATAATGATCGAACATCACAGGTAAGTTCGTTTGATCATCTATTATACTGTATATTGTATTTTTATTACAAAGTGTAACCAATTATTAAAACAACCTTTTTTAAATAGAGTATAGTCTCACAGTGATAATAGTCTCATGATTCTCTAAAAACAGTGAGTTTTTTTTTATTTCATTTTATAATTTATATACACACATATACACAGAAGAAGATACATCATTATAAAATTCGTACAAAGGTACTGCTTATTTCAAAAGAAATTTCTTCCAGCAAACCTACGAAAGGATTGATTAAAAGAAATATAGACAATAGTATGTAGAATTAAGAAGAGTTTGAATTTGTTTGTAGAATATTAGTTATCTATTTTTTATTATTGTTAGCTTATAAATGAGCTAGCAATAATCTAAACTAATTATTTACTTATTCATCCATTGCTTGCTATACTTACAGTATGCACTCTAAAGCGTATAGCAAGTCAACAAACCAATAATCTATAAACTAAAAAAAAATATACAAACATTTATCACTTCTTTTCTGCTATAAAAAAATATGACGAATTTAGGGAAAAAAAATCTTTAATAATGCAATTCAAGTTGCGAGGCTTAATCCGTGGAGGATGATGCCATTTGGTATGGTTAATTTTTATTTTGTGGTTTTTTTTTTCTAATGTAACCTAACAATATGCTATAATATATATTACAATATATTAAAGCATATTGTTAGGTGACATGTTTAAAGTCAACTGGATATCGTAGGGGAGGCCTTTGTCCTGACATAGCCCAGTTACCCGTAACACCTATCCTAATAGCCCACTTAAGTCTACCAAAACTAAAAAAAAGATATTGACATCTCTGGACCCTCTGGCTCCTGGCCTACTCAGTTTATAGATGTAGTCCCGGTCGGAATATTGGTAAAAAACAATATTTTATAGCGGTCGCTAAGCGACTCCGCAAATGTATGCACGTGGACGTCGCTCTACAGATCTCACGAGGGATTAGGGTCGCGGGATTAGTCTTAAGATAAATCTTTATTTTAATTTTTCACATTTTTTAAGGTGTTTCATTTTCCTGTAGAGATCTTTGGTATCTTCTCGTCTCACAGACCACAGTGTCTCAAGATGAAAGTCTATGCACAGTGTGTGTTGCCAGTGACGACATAATTATGACACCGAAACGTGGTCACTTACAGCGGACCACATTTAAGGGTATGCTTATGAACTATAAGAGGCTATAAAATTGACAACAAGATGTCCCCGTGAATGTAAATTTATTTTTGTGAAGTATATACTGTATTAATACTTAACAAAACTCGAAAATTCTCAAGATGACCAACCATATCCCAACTTCACCCTTCCTTGCACGTTTACCTGCTCACATCACATTAACTATTGACAAAATAAAAATGTAAAATGGCGGACGACTCGCCCGTTACAACCGTCGGTTACTCCAAGGAGCTATTCCATTTTCGAATGTTGCCCGCCAATAAATATGTTATAGACTATAGAGTTACAATGAGGGATAAACGCTGTGGGCCGCTTCGCCACTTCCATGTTACTTTATATTTGACATATCTGTGTCTTTTTGAATTCAGAATGGATGTCCGTTTTTTTTTGGGGTTAGGTTGGCAACGGTTTTTTAGGTAATTGAATTTGAATAACTTTATGAGTTCTATATTTAACTGGCCTTTTTTTTAGGTGGGTAATCATCCAATGATTTCTTCCGCTCTTGAGTGGAGTGGGAGACTTTTTCTGGCTAAAACCTGTGGGTTTGCTAAAACCTGTTCCTTCTTTGCCTTCATTCCAAGGCCCCGGAGTTCTCTTTTACACAACCCATGGCCCCAATTGTCGCTGTTATGCGATAAAATGAGGAGGTATAGGTACAACAATATGAGAATTCTTGAAAGTCTTTCGAGAAAGATTTTACGTGTCAACTTATTAATATCTTTTGATTTGTGCGATAACCCCGACCGCAATTCACTTCACGTAGGTATTTCCACAATAATAATATTCCATAAGTATACTAATTAGTAATTATACCTACAATCTATAGCCATCTTCTAATGGGGAAACACAAAAACCAAGTAGGTAAGTAATAAATTGGTCAAGATAATTCTAATCATTTGATTTGGTGGCCATTTTTATTATGATACGTTTTTGCGTTTCAATCTCTATTTGACGATACATTTTAATTATAACTTAACTAAAACGAAAAATAATAAAAGAAGTGCCTACACACTAACAACGAACTGCACTTTAAAGTAATTTATAAATGTAGTCCGTTCACTCATGTAAACATCATCATCATCATCATCATCATTTCAGCCGAAAGACGTCCACTGTTGGACAACACAAAAAATATCGGCGGAATAAAACAACATAGGTCCAATACAGTTCTGGCGATGATTGCCGGCAGATTTGATTGCCCTTATATCGGACATTACTGTAGCAGACATGTTGCTGGCTGTGTCCGATAGTGTAATGTATTTCCTTATGTGTGTGTGTTCTGTTTTGTAATTGCTGTATGGGTGCTATTGGTTGCCTGAAATAAATGATTTTTATTTTTATTTATTTTATACTTAGTCGATGATTCTGTAAGATATTGATATATCTATTTTTTTAATTCTAAAATCGTCAAACAACCAAAAAACCGACCAAGTGCGAGTCGGATTCGCACGAAGGGTTCTGGACCATTATCTATAAAAACGGCAAAAAAAAAACACGGTTGTTGTATGGAAGCCCCCTCAAATCTTTATTCTATTCTATTCTTTAGTATTTGTTGTTATAGTGGCAACAGAAATACATCATCTGTGAAAATTTCAACTGTCTAACTATCACCACAGTAACAGTATAGATATATGGAACAGTACGGAAACTACCTACAAATATTCGAAACGGCACACTCACACAAACATACGCTTCGACGAGACTCCTAAGCGGCATTCGCTACTGGCAGGACCGCGAGAAACGCTTAGGAGTCTCGTCGATGCTTATGTTACTGTTCCATAATATATCTATACTGTGCTATCACGGTTCATGAGATACAGCCAGGGCCTCAAGTCTGCTATTACAATAGTGTCAAAATGGTCTATCATTGATTTCATAATTGTTGATTTTGACAAGTTAGTAGTAGAAAATAATAGCGTCATTATGACTTTCCAATGGTCAACCACTGACACTCCATTGAAATAAGTGGCATAGAATGGTAATCTCGTACATATTGAAAAATGGAATATCTGACATAAGCGGTAATCTGCTAAAATTTTGACAGTTCCTTTGATTAGTGACCTACCATTAGAACGTCATTGTGCAGTCATTGCTTTTAATAAGCTCGATATTGTCATTCTACCACAACTTTAGTACGAGACCATTGACGGATCGATCATTATGAATTACGAACTTTTAGCAAAATGACAATGGGGTCGTGTTGGAATGACGAGTTTATAAAAATAGCAGACTTGGGCCTCTGGTGACAGACGGACGGACAGCGAAGTCTTAGTAATAGGGTCCCGTTCTACCCTTTGGGTACGGAACCCTAAAAACGAAAACGAATCTATACAAAATGCCACTTTTTTATTAATTGCCTTGAAGTAACCCATTCAGTCAAGACTTAAAAAGCTACAAACAAAGAGTAGTATCTAGCTATCACAAAACACAGACTTCGACAGGGAATTACACTTCTTAACTGTATGCCCAATTAATGTCTGGCCTGTTGGTCTAGTGGTTAGTGGCCCTGACTGCTATGCCGGAGGTCGTGCGTTCGATTCCCACCCAAGACAAATGGTTGTGTGATGAGCACGATAATTTGTTCTGTGACTGGGTGTAATTTATCTATAATATATATTTAATTAGAAATAATAATTTAATTAAAATTTATTATAATTATTTATTTTAATTAGAATTATTATTTTTTGTATGTTTATCAGTTGTCTAGTACTCATAACACAAGCTCTACTTAGCTTGGGACTAGACGGCGTTGTGTGATAGTTGTGGAATATTATTATTATTATAATGTATTCCCAAAACGCTTTGTGCGTGTGGGTTCCCCCATCATGAACCGGTGGCGCATCGCCGTACGAACAAATTATGATAAAATTAAACTACCCACATTGATAACTATGACATATTTTTTATGACATAAGTTTGACAGCTGCATGTCAAAAAGATCCATAGAGATTTAATAGTTGGTACCAAACCTCAAAGTTTAAAAGTTCCGCTATGAATTTAAAAGTTTTCCTTCTCAACCTTTCAATATTTCTGTTATCTGAAATGTTACAAACACACGTATCTCGTGAATAAAATAACAAACATAGATGAAGTCTGTGCCAAATAGTTTTAGCAAGATGTCATATTTAGATATTTGACTCATAAATAATTCTTTCTATCTTCTGTTTTTCTTGTCAAATAAGTATGTTAGATACTTTATTATTTCTTTATTTATCTTTTTCATATAATTATATAATTTACATTTTTAAATATGTCTAAAAAAACATTTAAAAATATAAAAAACAGTCGATAGTTCGCCGGTGTCGGGAGCAGGGTCCAAGCTACCGGTGGTTAGGGCTCCAAAGACAGGAACCTCCTCACAATGCGAGCCGTATCGAGGAGTACTTCCTTCTGTATCAGGCCCTTGATCCAACCGCGCAACGACAGTTTCGAAAAGTGGTCTTCGATGCTTTTAGCCATGAGGCCGTTGGCGGCCACGACTATCAGCACAATGACAACCGAGTCCACATTCCACATGTCGACAACCTCGTGTGCTATGTCGAGATATTTGATTTGTTTCTATTTCTCAGCTTTCAGGAGATTCTCGTCATGTGGGATGGTGAGTACATTGACTATGATTGCGCGGCGCGCTAATCGGTCAAACACTTCTATATCCGGCTTATTGGCTACAATAGTCCGGTCAGTGATGATAGACCGATCCCAGTACAACGTGGCATGGTTATTTTCGAGAACTGGGTCGGGTACATAACTGTAATACGGTACCTCAGAATCCACTAGGTTGTACTTTAAAGCAATTTTCTGGTGAATAATCCTGGCTACTTGGTTATGCCTGTGCAAATACTCGCCGTTCGCCAGACGAGAACAACCAGAGATAATATTATGCCTGATAGACTCACCCAGACGATGGCATGCCCAACACACGTCAACCGTCCCGTCTTTTATTATATGTCTCCGGTAGTTGTTCGTCAAGATAACTTCGTCCATAATCGCACAGACAAAACCTTCAGTTTCTCCTAGAGGTTACTGAAACGTAACCAGGCCACGGACGCCAAGAAATCTACATCAGGCTCATGGAGAGCCCGATAAGCTTTTAGCGCTTGCTTGTGGAGCTCCTTGCCTTTCCATACTTCCTTGCGGTCATCAGTAGTCCACTGCCACCATATTCCGGTGCACACCCACGTCTGTTTTAAGAAAGTATTCTCTGAGGCTGCACACCTCGCGGTTGTGTTGTCTTTGTGTACAAAAAGCCCCGACCTTCACACTTCCGCAGGATGTACAGTCTCATCACCAATGATCGTGTGATGCCATCCGGTTTGCGGTTAGCATTGTACGGACCCGCCTATCCAAATCGTCTATCTTGTTCTGAGTCCATTTGAGTGCGCCGAAAAAGTACATCAAAACCGGCATGATCCAACCGTTGAAGGCGCTCTCTTTCCGCCCGAAGGAAGGCTATGTATTGTAATACCTTCTTCAGGCGGCTAAAAAAGCGTTTCTTCAACGTTTGCTTCATTCATATTTGTTATTATTAAAAGAATGGAAGACGATACTGTCAAATGTAAAAAGAAATTGTGAGATGAATATATGGCACGTTTCAAGTCTCACTTTTATTAACCCAAGGCGTAAGATTCTCGAATACAACCTTTAAAACCCCCTAAATCGTTTTATAGGGGTAGGTTTTGAACAAACGAACCTCTTTTATTTACTTGGGCTGCTATTTATGTATTATATTACATTACATTATATTAAATGGTCCAAGGAATAAAATTTTGCATACAAACGAATTTCCCCCTTTTCACCACCTTAAAAGTTTAATTTTTTTTTTAATCCTTAATGCTCGCCAACATCATTACAGGAAGCCTTGTGTAAAATTTCACGTTCGTTTTTTTTTTTCGGTGGGAAAATCATCTTATGACATCCCCCCCCCCCCCAGAGTGTGAATTTTGGAAAATCCTATCTTGGTGCTCGCCTACGACATAAAAGGAAGCCTTGTGCAAAATTTCTCGCTCCTAGTCCCAGTAGTTTCGGCTGTGCGTTGATATGTCAGTCAGTCCTTTTCTCCTTTTATTTAAATAGATAGTTACGTAATATAATTTAATCTAATGTAAGTAATGTTGTGAAAATTACACTACCAAGTAGCATATTTCACACTTATAAATTTTGTACGAGCTCAGTACAAAGTATTATCGAATAAAACGATATTTAAGTACCTAGTTTGTACTTGCGTCACAATTATTTATTATTGTTCAACTGATAACAACTAAATGATACATACCTATAATATATTATAATGATTTAATTTATCATTCTGATTATCATTTGCATTCACAAATAACAACGTGCTAAGCTCACTCAATAAAAAAAAAACATAAAACTAGTCTTTGATCGTTAATTGTTTTTCTAATCTACGATTAAACGCCGCCTTTCAAAGCATGAATACTTATTTAAAAATAGTTTTCAAATAATGTAGATAATTATATCAAGCGAGTCTAGTATTCATGCATTAGATTAGAGAAACCACAGATAATACAACACTGGCACAGAAAACGTCATGACTATGTACTAAAGATATGAAAAAAAAAAATAGTTTTTTTTTTATTTCTTTAATACATAATGTTTTCTGTTTTACTTTTTTTTAATTACTCTAATACATAGTCATGTTTTCTGTGCCAGTGTTGTATTATCTGTGGTTTCTCTAATCTCATACACGAACACTAGACCCGCTTGATATAATTATGCGTAGTATGAATACAGTTTACATTCTCTTCCAAAAATAAAAATAAACGTTCACACATTCTTTTTAACCAGTTTCTGGGTCAGGGGCATGGTCAGGGGCAATGGTCTTACGAAATTAGCTTTATGTGAAAGTAGTGTTCGGATAGCAGTACAAAAATTCGACATTTGTCTCATCGGTTCCATGGTGTAACGGTTAGCACTCAGGACTCTGAATCCTGCGATCCGAGTTCAAATCTCGGTGGAACCTGATCTTTTTGGACTTTTAGAAAAGTTTTTGTGTACCGTTTCGCATAATTTAATGTTTCTTATTAAGAAATTGATGTAATTTTCAACCGCGATTCTACAATGATTGTAAATATTTTAATAACGTCTTTAAAATTAAAAAACAATATAATAATATATTGTTTAAGTAGAAAGTGATATTTTGTTTGATTTGCCCTCTATTTCAAGTTCAGATCGCATCGGTTCCATGGTGTAACGGTTAGCACTCAGGACTCTGAATCCTGCGATCCGAGTTCAAATCTCGGTGGAACCTGAACTTTTGGATTTTTACAAAAGTATCTTTCATTTTTTAGATTATGTTTATTATTTATTTGGAAATGGAATGTGACTTTTGACAATAATATTTTATAAACAGCGGTGCTAGCGGTCCCGGCAGACGTCGTCTTGCCCAAAAGCTTTTATTATTATTCTGCCAGAAAAAGAAAAAACTTAAAAAACCGATTGTATTGTATTGTATTTTCAAACCCACACTCACACACACACACACACACAAAATCATAAGGAGGAGTTAAGTGACAAACACACGTACAGAAGATTTATGTATATAAAGATTTATTTCCTTCTCGAATATTAAACGAACAAAAACGCGTGAATTAGTAGATTATCTATATTTAACTTGACCCCTATTTCTTTTATCGCTGTTTTTTTTTGGTCCTCTTTATTCGTTCGGCGTTAATTATTTAGATGATAACATGATGTTAATTTTTATTTTATGTACATAATTATGTTTAAAAAAAATTGGACAAGTGCGAGTTGGCCTCGCGCACTGAGGGTTCCGTACAAACTTACCTATGAAAACAGTTCAATTCCCGAATTGAGTTACGATGATTTTTCCAAATCGCTAAAAATGTTTTTTTTTTGTGTGATGTAACTACAAATTTACAATTTTCAGAATTTTTCCTAACTTGAGCTATGAGACCTTACTTCAAGCCAAATTTCAGGATTGTAAGGTCAACGGTAAGTACCCTATGAATTTTGATTCCCTTGACAGTGTCGAAATACGTTTTTTTTTTTTCTTTAACTCAGAAGTTTGATTTTTTATAGCTTTAAGGGACTGCAGACTTGAGTACATGGTTTTAATTTCAACTCGATACCTCCACGCGTTCCTGAGATAAAGGATCTTGACAGACAGACAGACAGATAGATAGACGGCGGACAACAAAGCGATCCTATAAGGGTTCCCTTTTTTCCTTTTATGTACGGAACCCTAAAAACGACAAGATCACTACTTACCCAAACACATCGCTACATGAACTAAGAAAACAACAAAGCAAATAAAATTACAATACACCAACAAAAAATAATCATATTACTTTTGGTTTTTGTCTTACAAAGAATTTAAGATTATGGACCCCTTAAATCCCTAGAGCTTCAAAATATGCATGGTATGGAAAATTAAACTATCATGACTGAATAATAATATTTATTTATTAAATGCTCTAAGCACACAAAAGTACAGAGGCGGACTTAATGCCTTAGGCATTTTCTACCAGTCAACCTTTGGGTGACGCCATGGTGACGCAGAGATTCCAATTGTCGATTTGGACTAATAGTCCAAATCGACAATTGGAAAACATTAACGCTGTGATGATAGATACTACAGCCAACTTCTTACGAATTAGCTCTCGAACTTTGGTTTTTTTATGTTAATCGGAAAATTCAATAATATTAAATTAATTAATTATTTCTTAAATAAATGCCAGGTTTACAAAAATCAGAAAATTGACCAGTAAAACGGAGGAAGGGCTTTACTCGAACTAAGGTTTTTTTAAATAATATAATCAATTATTTACCACTTTTGGCGTCTGTATTTATTTATTGTATAAAAATATAATTAACTATCATTTGCCCGTGGCTTCGTTCGCGTATAAATATAGCCTTTGTCACTCAGTAATAAAACAGCTTTCGATCGGTAAAAAAAAATTTAGCAATCGGACCAAGAGAATTACCTCCTACAAACAAAAAAACAAACTTTACCTCTTTATAATATTAGTATAGATTAATAATGAATCAATGTTTATTATGAATATTAATGAATAATAAATGGCTAGTATAAACTTCATAAATAAATTATCTATTTAATTATGGTAAGTACTGTCTGGTTGTTCTTAGATTTAACAATTATTAATGACCCGACCAGCTTCGCGTGGGTGTTAAAAATCTTCGAAATTCTCGGATTATCTCTACTATTATATTCATGTGTTATACACCTAGACCTACCTCATGAATCACTCTGTCTATTGGCTAAAACCGCATAAAAATCCGTTCAGATGTTTTTGAGTTTATCACGAACATAGTAGAAACAGAAAGATGCGGTAGCGGACTTTGTTTTATAATATTATGTAATGATTGTCCTTGGTACCGTAGGTGTGTTGTTACCATGCGGACAATTTCCATGTACTTAGGTATAATCAAATCACTTATCTTCTATTATATCCTTCATTAAAATATTACTGTTTACTCATTATTCTGTAAAAAAAAAGCTTGTCATTTTGATTACGATAATAAATAAAACCGCACCTGTAATCCCCTTGTTATCAATCATTCATTTCAATATAATCAATGAGGATTCTTATCGCCATTCATTTTAAGAATTAATTTACGCCACCCCTTTATCTGCTGTAAATAATACCTAAATCCCCGCTGGCGAGATAGTCTGCCAGAATGCTTAGTAACTGCGGAGTTTCTTGTAATAGTTTCTGACGTTTTACAAGTGCCGATTCGTGCAGGATTGAAGGAATCCGCAGGAGAACCAAGGTTATCGACATAGCCCGAAGAATCGCTAAACTTAAGTGGCTGTGGGCAGGGCACATTGCTCGCAAAAGAGATGGTCGATGGGGCCGAAAGGTTCTGTAGTGGAAATGGTCGCAACTCGCAGGAACCCGATGGTTGTGAGAAGCACAGGACCTCTCGTTGTGACTACACTTGAGAGAGGCCTATATCCAACAGTGGACATCTTTCGGCTGAAATGATGATGATGATGATGCAGGCCTATAGGCCTGCATCATCATCATCATCAAAGCTTATAAGCTTAATAAGCATAACAATCTGCCTTATTATTTTTTTTTATCCACTGTTAAGACTCACGCCTCCTCTCTATAAGAATTTTTGATTCTAAGACATGCCGGTTTCCTCACAATGTTTTCCTTCACCGTTTTGAGAGCATTGATGATGAATTAAATTACACAAATTAAAGCGCCTGCCTGGGTTTGAATCCGTGACGTAGGTATCTATGTACATATCGTAAGCCTAGTGGTAATGGTTCCGCCATTACCACTAGGCTACAACTACCTATGCCTATGGGTGGTAAACTTATGATTTAATAAAGTGTGATGAATCTTCCTGATGCTAATCTTAAATCACAGACAGATATCGTACAGCCCGTAGTGCTAGTGCTAGGTACCACTATCGATTTCTTATTTATTAAAAGTGAGTAGGTACTAAGGATTTATGAAAGTTCATCGCCTAAAGAGCTTAAAAGGGAGGTGAAAGTTATATTGGAAGTTAAATTTAGACACATGGCTTTGAATATAACAAAATACTATTTATTCCTTTTTCCAGTCAGTTTCTTTATGTACAACTTTAATAAATACAATTTCAGGAACAATTTCATTGGGTGTCACAAATGGACGGTCTTACCACTAAAATCGTTCTTTCAAAGACAACTTTTGAATGGATTCAAAAAGCTTTTAGCAGAATAAGTCGCCAGAAACAACGCCTAAGTTGCTGACTTAAAATTAATGCACTAAAACTAAATGTAACACCTTCCGTGTTGACTTTGATTTAAGAATCTCTATCTACATCAAAATCAGGCCCGAATCCCTCATAAAACCAAAATCAAAAAATGGGTGGAGTTTTCCAATTTATCAGGTAAAGTTAAACCCCTGATATACCGCGATATGGTAAACCCTTGCTAATTAGCATATGTTCAAGCATTCGTACGAAGTCTGGCCGCGCCCTAACGAATTTACTGATTACTTTAATTAAAAAAAAACGAACTCTTTCGTTGCTGGCGCCTTGGGAGTTCGAGCGCATGTGGATTAAAAATCTACGGTTTGGTGGCACTGTGGGTGGACGAGTTAGCGTTAACTAGAGTTTTGTTTGACAGATTAAAAAATACTGCTGGATTTTGTAGCCTTTAGGTACACTATAAAATACCATATGCACATCAAAAAACTAGTACAATGGAAAGGTTTCTAACATTTATTTTCTTTTAAGAATCAACTTCAAATATATAGTCATAATATTTTATTGGTTAGGGTCCCATACAAGTCACATACATTATGCATTAGTAAAAAAAAAAATACAAAATACGTTACATCATTAAACAATGTGAAATGAATAAAAATAAAAGTTGTCAAACCGATAAAAGTATTACAAATAAATAGAAGTTTTAAAATTACTTTTTTTCAAATTTTGTATCATACTTAATTTATTATTTTTAATTCATATCAAATGTTTTTTTAGTCAGTCCTAGTACTTAATTAAAAATAAACTTTTTATTAAATTCTAAATTATTCAATTAACTTTACCTTAACTAAGAACCGTGTAACCCGCCGCAAAATTAGGGTTGTCACTTCAATTGTGTTGCTAAAGGCCTTGATAATAGGTACTATAATCTAATATATTATTGTCTAATAGCCTATAATTAATTACTGGAGTAATACATGATATTTAATAGGGAGCTCACCCTCTTACTGACTCGTAGGACTTAGACACTTGTCAGAGACCAAACTGGAGAGAGAATCATTGAGCCTAAAGTTAACCTATTAAACAGGAAGCATGCTACATCCACCGAGAGCAGTGGTGGCCGAGCGGTAACGGCCCCGACTTACGAGTTGTAGGACGCGGGTTCAAACCCAACCAGGCGCATTACTTTGTGTAATTTATTTCATCACCACTGCTCTCAAAACGGTGAAGGAAAACATCGTGAGGAAACCGGCATGTCCTAGAACCAAAAATTCGAAGACATTCACCAACCCGCACTGGGCCCGCGTGGTGGATTATGGCCCATTCCTTCTCTTAGAGAGAGGAGGCCTGAGTCCCAGCAGTGGGAACATTAAAAGGCTGCTTATGCTTATGCTACATCAGTCTAATGCTGGACATAGGCATCTCTAATCGCAGGTCAGTCAACTCGCAATAAGCTCGCGTTTGACCAACATCTCACCTGATGGTAAGCGACGATGTGGTTGACGATGGAACGCGCTTGCCTAGAAGTAACCTATTCATTCTTGACCTAAAGATCCTCAGGTTGTAGCTATCAAGAAACATTGAATCCGGCTGGAAATACCACTCCTTAGCTGTGCTCACAATGAATGTGTTACCAAGCCCAAAACGTTTTGTGCGTATAGGTGGGATGTCAATCATATGCCAGTGGCGCATCGCCGCCATCGCCGCCGCATACGCCTGGTGGTTCGATGATGCAACAGGCTAGGCGGAATTAGGCTAAGCAATTCTGACTCACGCTCCTCGAAATGCAACCGGTATAAAACCGACAGGCTAGCAACTCGGCGTCGATGCTCAAGACTCTAAAGCCCTGACTCAATGAGTGCATAATTACCAATGATCCTCTTCTCTTCCCTAAATACTTCTACGCAGTATAAATAGTCCGTCTGCCTGTTTATTCGCTTACTCCTCCTAAACTATACAACGTATTTTGATGCGGTTTTCATTAATAATAAAAAGACCGATTAACGAAAAAGGTTTATGTGCCTATAATATTTACACCTGTGAGAAACCGGGGCTGCTTTCTAGTCTTTCATAATGTCTGTAGGTTACCTACTTCAATTCATCATCACTGATCTCACTTCTTCTTCTTCAAGTTGGTGGTAATGTTTTAGATATTTTGGACAATAGGTATAGGAATAGGTGACCATATTACCTGTAGCATCATCAGGTATTTAAAAGTGTAGTTAAATATAAATAAATTAATAATGTTACATCCGTGCCAACCCTAACACTTAACCCTTCCGATTACGAGCGATGTTTATCGTATGGAACTCACGCGCTGCCCACATTACTAGTGAATTATTATTTCTGATTAATAAATTGTGCGTCCCTGGAGACGTCTAGCTCGACACTGTCACGCCTTGTCACAGTGGTGTTGCCAGGAAAAAAAAGAAATAGTAGGAAAATTGCAATTGACTGGTAGATGTTTAATTTTCCTTACTGCTGGAGTGGTATTATTCCCTGCCGAAGTCTGTTTTCTGTTGTTTACAAGAAGTTTCGGGATTTACAGCCTTTCGGTATTTTACAGGATGCATTTTGGAAAGGACTGGAACAATTTGCATGCTTCGGTCTTCCCGTCCGATTATACTTCATGTGTCTTCAAGGCTGAAGTGAATAAACTAGTGCGCCTCACCATCAAAGATTGCAACACTGCTTACCATCAGGCGGGATCGCAGTAAAGCACTAGTTTATATAAACTAAAAAAAAAATAACAAGAATGATGAGGTTACTACAAAGCAAAAATGCACATCATCGCTTACCATCTGATGGCAGGTGAGATTGGGGTCAAAAGCGAGTCTATTAATATCTTATAATTAAAAAAACTTATAAGTGGATACTTAAAATATATTTATTGTAGGATATATCATACACCAAAATTGTAACACTGTATAAAATCTTTATTAAATTGAATGAAAAATCATGAAAACCATTTTAATATCCGAGCTTTATGAGAAACGGGTGTTTAATCTGTAGGACTTTATTCTACGTAGTTATTTCCTATCGCTTTTTACTTTTAAGTAGTTTGTTGTTCCCGGGGTTATCAGTACAATGAAGGTCTTTCAATTTATTAAAGAAAAAAAAACAAATGCTTGATTATTTTTTCCGATTAAATTGGTATCTTATATGTTGATGTTGTGGAAAATCCCACTGGGCTTAAGTAGATACAATACGATAAAGCTTAGTTATATCTTTAGCAAAATAGATATAATAATGACCTAAAAAATTTAGCATAGCATAGCATAGTCGGCCTTAAATGTTTCCACTGCTGGGACTCAGGCATCCTCTGTAGGAGAGAGAATGGGCCGTAATCCACCACGCGGGCAAAGTGCGGGTTGGTGAATGTCACATGTCTTCGAATTTTTGGTTCTAGGACATGCCGGTTTCCTCACGATGTTTTCCTTCACTGTAAAAAATTTAATTCATATAAAATGACCATAAGCCAATCTAAGTAAAAGGTATGAATAATATTACACCTTAAGACTTAAGTTGTAAAGTTATTTTTAGTTACTCAACTAAACTAATACTTAGGTCCTTAGTCCTGCAGAATTTTTCGAAAGAATTACAGCAACCCTGGAACGCAAAGGGCAACAGAAGGAACACAGTTGGGTTTTAGGGTCATGGTAACTCTTTCGAACTATCCTGCATTCCTGGTAGTTTCTTATCTTTATTTCCAAACGTGTTGACTAAAATACCTTTCAACTTCAGCTCTTCATTTATGGCATTTGTGGAAGAGACACCACAATTTTGCCAATAGCACGTGCAAACTTTTAATAGACCATCAAAGGCCGGAGGATATTTAACGAGTATTACTTAACAATAATTTAAAAAATAAATAAATTCATAAATAGAATAATTTCTTAGACGACCAAACGCAGCCTGACATTATGACTACATAACAGAAACTCGTATAAGTGAAACAGAGGGGAGAAAAAACACCCGGTTCAAACAGGACTAAAATACCCTGCTTTTCCTACCATACTACTTTTCCTACCTTTTTTTTACCTGGCAACCCATTCCCAACGTGTCACTCCATCACACCGTCAATTACGTTATTTGATGCTTTTTCATTAAAGTAATACGATGCCCAAGAGGCTTTTGGGCGGGACTGGGTTAGTTGGGTGTGATCGACGGCCAAATAATCTGGGGACGTATTTAGAACGAATTATGGGCACTTAGTGGCGTTGTTTTGGCAAAACTTGGCTTGTCAGGCGATTTTTTTATAGTTTAAACCTTGGCCATTAGTAATGAAATTATATTTTGTGAATTAATTTTCTTTTTTTTATGTAAACAGGTTTTTAGGGCGATAAAGTTTGAATAGGTTTTTGTAATTATTGTCTATGTAGATAGTCGTGGTTAAAATAATATCAGTGAGCCTCATTCGTTTGATCTCTTGGATTTTTCATCGCTTCCCGAGGTCGATCTGTGAATGGTTTACCAAGATTCCCCCATGCCTCGTAAAGGAATCTAGAAAGAAAGAAGGAGCAGTGGTGGCCGAATAGGAGCAATGTTGGCCGAGTGGTAACGGCCCCAACTTACGAGTTGTAGGTCGCGGGTTCAAACCCAGCCAGGCGCATTACTTTGTGTAATTTATTTCATCACCACTGCTCTCAAAACGGTGAAGGAAAACATCGTGAGGAACCATGCATGTCCTAGAACCAAAAATTCAAAGACATGTGACATTCACCAACCCGCACTGGGCCCGCGTGGTGGATTACGGCCCATTCGCTCTCCTAGAGAGAGGAGGCCTGAGTCCAAGCAGTGGGGACATTAAAAGGCTGATTATTATTATCATATTATGCTATTAGTTGTCTAGTACTCATAGCACAAGCTCTGCTTGGTTTGTGACTAGATGGCGTTGTGTGATAGTCGTGGAATATTATTATTATTAAAGAAAGAAAGAATATTTTATTTAGAACACATAGATACAAACAGTGTAGAAAAAAAACGTAGACCCCTAAGATTAAAAAAAGTTATCTACGTTTCATTGATTAATAGCCTAGTCACATCGACGTCCTCGGGCAAGCGAAAAGAGAGTACCAATTTTATTTGTCTCCATACTTACCAACTCTGCATAGTGCTATTATAGTAATTCGGTTCTCTTTATCACCCGCAGGATCAACGCAGGATGGATGAAATGGCGACAGGTCACGGGAACAACTTGTGACCCACGGACGCCCCCCAAGTTGAAGGGTAAAATCTACAAGTCCGTGATAGGGCCTGTCATACTGTATGGATCAGAATGTTGGGCTGTGAAAAAGACGGATGAAAAAGATTGCACATAGCGGAGATAACAATGTAAGATGGATGTGTGGTGTGACGAGAATGGATAAAGTGAGAAATGAGTATATTAGGGGAAGTTTGAAAGTGGCGCCAGTGACTGAAAAGTTGAAAGGGAATCGTTTGTCTTGATATGGTCATGTGAAGAGGAGGGATGAAATGCATGTTACTAAAAGAGTTATGAGTTTACATGTGGATGGATGGAGAGGGAGAGGGAGACCAAAGAAAAGATGGATGGATTGTGTGAAGAGTGATATGAATGAAAAGGAAGTTAGTGATAGTATGACGAGTGACAGGGCAGAATGGAAGATAAAAACGTGTTGCGCCGACCCCAAATAACACGGGACAAGGGCAGGAAGATGAAGATGGTTCTCTTTATCACCGCACTCCATTTTAATATCACAAAAAGATTAAACACCGACTGGCGCGAAAATGAGAAAACACAATGAATAATATAAGAATGACAGAATCCAAATTCAAATGTTACGTTTTTTTTAATTGTTACAGTTTTTTTATTAATGTTTTTGACTTGGATACTAAGTCCTTTAAGCCATGTCTTCGTATTAATAGTTCATTAGTTTACCATAAGAATAAAGAAGTACCTACACATTCTAATGTCTTTGTAAGTTTGCAATATTTGGTAGCAAATGTATCAAGTCAACCTCCGCGGCAAACTTCCCTGAGGTAGCCGAAACTACAATAAAATTCTCAGCAGCATTTTACCGAGATCGCTCCTGTTTCAACAATTCCACATATTGTCTAGTTACGCAGATACTTGAGATACATAACTACACCAATTTTACATCACAAATCACAATATTCACTGGGAATCAATTTGCGAATAATTAAAACAGCTACTGAACTTCAATCCCTAATTGTAACAGTATTTTTGGCAAGACTAAGTATATAGATACATCTATACTCGTCACGTCTCCGGAATTTCCCTAGCTAATTTAATTAGACCCCGTAACCTAAAATTATGTAGCTGATATAATGAATTTGACATAATTGACCAGTCATCAATATTAGGTGATCAATTGACTGATTCACTGATTGTTATAATGTCACCCAGTTTATACATTACACGTCATGTACCTATATGTTACCGGCAATCTGTATAATTCAGGTATTCAATACAATACCTAGGCAATTTATAGAATACCAGGGGCACGGTAATATTATCTATACAGTATTGTGACTCGGCCGTATCTTTGAAATAAATGCCTACAGCCGCGCGGTACGTAAACATGCGATAGGGCTGCCCGCCTCCAGCATTTTAATTACATTTGCCTACTTTGTGTTTCCATTTAGTTTTGTGATTGTAAATATACTTTTTTTATATAAACAAATAAAATACTTTGTGAATTGAATAGGAAGTGCGTGCAGTTGAAGGATATTTGCGACCGAAAAATATTTGCGTCTCGACTGAGACGTACCTAAGAAATGCTTTATTATTAAATTTTAAAGTACAAAAATCCCCATTCTAAAGCTTAATTAAAAATTGTTTTGGGAAACATGGACAAGGTGGAGAAAAAGGAATATCTTTAACTTGGTTATAGATACCTGCAGCTACTTTACAATTTATAAGTTTGGTTTTAAATGAAGAATTCATGCAACCAAAAACAGCATAATATATCCTACTCGTCATATTAAATATATAAATATGTAGGTACTTGAACTTATTTTTATTGAAAAAATCGCGTGGCACAGACGCGACTGTCTGCATCCCGACTGCACCCCGAGATCGAGGCGCGTAGGTATAGCTCGCGTTTCGTCCGTTTGTATGAAGTTGGAATACTGTATAGATAATATTACCGTGCCAGGGGCGTCCAGGCAATGTACGATATATTACTTATAGTCCATTACATACTTTACCTAGGTAATGTATACGATTCCTAAGGATTGTATAGAGTACCTGCTGGTCCACCGGCAATGTGTAAATTATATAGATTTTGGTCTATATTAATCAATGTTATGCATCCTACCTGCAAAATGAAACATGTTCTATTACTTAAAATCAATGTGTGCAGAAGACAAGAGCACGGAAGGAATTGACGTAATTTTAGGGCACCCCGACATAGACAGGTTAGCCTTCGTGGCCTTGTTATTTTTTATAACTTCCTGGAAATAGGAGCCTTACTTTAAACTTCGCGGATAGAAATAAGTCCTGGAAACTAATACATAATAAGTCAAAGTGTAATTAAAAAAAAAACTGTCTATAAGTAACATAATGTAATTTGCCTACTTCTAATCTAACCTGTCCGTGTCGGGGTGCGCTAAAATTACGTCACCTCCTTCCCTGTTCTCGTCTTTTATATACATTACCGACTGCGAAATCGGTATTGTATGGAATACCTAGGCAAAGTATAAAATAAATAATATGTCATACATTATATGCATTACTTACACGTTTTAGGTTTTCCTTACATTGCCTAGGTATTGTATAGAATACCGGATAGATTGCCGGTAACATGTACAGTTAAGTAATACTGTTTTTTTTTTAAGTGGGAAATCATCAAATATTTTATTTTTATTTTTTATTAATGATAGGCTCGCGCTTGGTAAGCGATGATGTGGTCGACGATGGAGCACGCTTGCCTAGAAGTATGCTATTCACTCTTGGCTTAAAGACCCCTAAGTTGTAGCTATCAGGAAACACAGTTTTACGCTCTGTGTGAAGCGGGAGGGAGTGTCAGACTTTTACTGATTAAAACTCACCTGTGTTCCTTCATTAGTACTTTGTGTTCTACGGCCACGGTAATTCTTTCGAAAAATCTCGCAACTGGAACAGTTTATACCATAGAAATAAAAAAAAAACAGCTCTTTTATGATATCTATATCTATATTCATCTTATGTACGCTTTTTTAATTTTTTGATAGTCTATGAAAGGTAGGCCACGTAAAGAGGAAACCACTTCGTAGGTAATCTCTGTGGAAGTTTTAATCTGACTTTTTTTTTTAATCAGTCACATTTAAACAATATGTTTTTATTTTTAAGGTTAATTAAATAGATAGATTAATAAAACATATATTTGTTGCAACATAAAACATTCACCGTAGTACAATCAAATAAAAAACAAAGCACTTATACATAAACAAACATATTAACAATAAATAAAGAAAATAAACAAAAATAATTAAATACATAATTATAAATCTGTTTTCTACCTAGAAAAATATGTAAAAAGACTAATAATATATTTTTACCACATATCCAATTATCTACTTAAATAAAAATTTCAATCAAATATTAATTTTTTGATTAAACAATATTTGAAACACCAAAAAGTGAGCCAAGGTTCCACCGAGATTTGAACTCGGATCGCTGGATTCAAAGTCCAGAGTGCTAACCATTACACCATGGAACCGAATGAGATGGAACAATTTAGTCGAAATAATGAACCACTATCTACAACATAACATTGTAATCAATTTAGTGATAGCATAATGAATGTTAATCGCAATTAAATTACAATGAACCTTAAGAAATATACAGTAGATTCATTATTCTAAAACAAATCAATTGTTTACTTTACACGAGTTTCTTTAATGATGTCAATAACCTAAAAGTAGCAAGTCACGTTTCTCTACGAATCACGAATGTTTTTTTTTTTTAATTTCTAACTGTCTATTGATAAAAATATTTACTGCGTTAAACGTTAAACAAAAATAAATGACGTGGCAAATTATTTCAATAAATGCGGTTAAGGAATTTAATTTGTTCATCATCTTTAGGCTGAAGTAGTCGTATGTCATTTCACGTCATAAAATGACAAGTTTCAACCATAGTGACCGCAAAGTTGCGTAGTTATGAATTTGGTATTTTCTTGTTTTATTTTTGTACAATATTTTATACTGAATAACACTAAAAATAAAAAAAAATCTGAAAATAACGTGAAAATTGTAATTAAGTACATTACATTATTACAAATATTGGAACGGAGAAGAGTGGGGGCGAGGGGGAATATCTCGCCATCTCTTTTGTACGCACGTAACCTAATGGCTGCGACGTCATTTTTCAGTTTTTGCATCATTTTCTGATACTTGACAGTTTCTCCTTTCGTCCGATTTGAAAGTATTCAAACTTACTTAATTTTGATTGTTTTTTTTTTCTATTTATGTTTTCTAAAATTTTTTTTAACAATTGATAAAAATGAATAAAACCAAAATTAATAAAATTAGCATTAGGTAGATACAGTAGCTTACACAATACGATAAAGAAATAAAAGTAATCTCATCAAACATTTAGCGAAGTTTTTATTTGGGATAAATATAAATTACCATACATAAGATCTAAATAGATTTTGAAAGAACACTGTTAAAAACTGACATTATGTATACAGCCTTATTTCTATCAGCCTATAAAACTTCACAGCTGGACATAGTTCTCTCTCTCTCTCCCTCTCCAATCACAATCTTATAGAGGATCAAAATTGTTTGAGCGGCCACCAAGCTCGATTTTTACGCGTGTGTGCGTGTAGCTGCATGCACGATGCACACAAACGTATCATTGCAGCGAATTTGCCTGAACTCTAGCGAGTGAATTTTATGCACGGCCTCTTAAACGTCAAAACCATCCAAAAGTTGTCTGTAAAAAATTGCTTTTAGCGATAAGTCCACCCATTGTGACACCATATTAATTTTTAAGTTCATATTGTAATTTTATTATTGGTGTACAATAAAGAATATATCTATCTATCTAATGCCAATTTTCAGCAAACCTCATCCAGCTGCTACCACCCATCTTGCGAAGGTCGCCGCTCCACCTAAAAACCAGCGTCAGGCAACTACCACTGACTACCATGCCATGTTATCTGGCATTTTTGCTGAACTGGACCTATTTGGCGCAGCCGTGAGACACACATTGTTTTTTTTTTTCTTAGTTGTCTTAAATTTTGTTTTTTACAGTGTGTGTATCCATGTGTGCCAAATAAAATATCTTTCTTTCTTTCTTTTTTCTTTCTTTCTTTCTTTCTTTCTTTCCATTTGTTTGTAACTAGCTTTTGCCAGTGCCTTTACCTGCGTCAAAGTAGGTTTCTACAAACTTTGGAAACTGTTTCACCCCCTTAGGCCGTGAATTTTGGAAGATCCTTTCTTATTCTTCTTTGTACCTGTACATCTATTCTTTGTATACATTATAAAAGGAAAGTTCAAATTCAAATATAAAATTGTTTATTTTGATACAGAGGTAGTTATATGATGTAATAGTTTTAGTGAAGTACATCTATGACCCGCCTTTTGGAATACAATGATTTATAAAACTGCTGCAACATTATAGAAGTAGTCAATTATTTAGTATATTATTTTAATTACAATTGATATAGTAGTATATATTATATATATATATATATATAATATCTATATGTTTATATATTTTCTTTTATATATAATAGCTATATTATATCTATGTATAGTCTAGTATATAATTTTAATCTAATATTTACTGTATTCATTTGCAGTACACCACAGACTACCCCCTTTTTCTATTTCGATTTCCATCCTAAGGTTGTCTGGTAGATATCGCTGTCAGCGATAAGACCGCCTTTGTACCCATAGATTTAAGTTGCCTAGTATAAAAGTTTTGTTACTATTTTGGTGTGCAATAAAGTTTATTCTATTCTATTCTATTCAATAATTTGATATTACACATTTAATACAGATGTCAATTTTATAGATGACAAAAATTTTAGTTTAATCATCTATATTTTATATATAAAAGGAGAAACTGACTGACTGACATATCAACGCACAGCCGAAACTACTGGCATTAGGAACGTGAAATTTTGCACAAGACTTCCTTTTATGACGTAAGCGAGCACTAAGAAAGGATTGTCCAAAAGTCACCCCGGGGGTCTAAAGTTTACTCGCTGGCAGCAGCAAGTATTTGATATAATATTTAATAATTAAATATTATTTAGAACAATAGTCAACAATTTAATATAATTTAAAATAGTAATCAATAATTTAATAATATAAGTATAGTAGTCAATAATTAAATAATATTTAATACAGATGTAATTTTCAGTTGATGCGTCAGCAACTGAGTCAGGACTTTACCTTTTATGTAAAGGTACAGATAACAATCACATACCTATATAACTAGACATAAGAAATTGAAAATCAGCCATATAATGGTTTCCCTGCTGGTGCTCAAGGCTTCCTCTCTACTAGCGAGACGATCTACGAGGTGGATTACGGCTCATTCCCTCTCCTAGAGTCTCCAGGAGAGGAAATGGGCCGTAAACCTCGTAGACCCAGCACGAGTTGGAGCCATGACACCCACCAATATTTAATAAAATACCCAGGTACATAATATATTAGCTCGCCGTCCGACCGTCCGGTAACCGTCCGGACCGAGTCCATGTCGTCGACGGCGCGTACTGTTCCACGCGCGCCTCAAGGAGATTTCAGCAAACCGTAGGGGCCCAGCAGGGTCGAAGCCTACTGGGGCCAAGGGTCTGATTCTGAAAGGAAGACTCGGCGCTGGTACGAAAGGCAACGAAGGAACAGGAGTGGGTTTTTAGTCAGTAAAAGTCGGACACTATCTCCCGTTCCGCCCAAAAACGAGTGATATTCCCGCCGAAAAAAAAGGCACATACTTAATAATTAATATACATATAAAGATTAAAATAATAAATTCAAGGAATGTACTCCATAAGTAAAAACGTTTACTAAACGTCAATATGTTTCTAGTGACGTCACTATACTTCTTACTAATTGGTGACAAGTGAAACAGCTGTACAAATACATAAACAATAGAATAATAAGTATATAATGTATGTAACATATTTACATAAACATAATAGGCACGTGTTTTCGCCAGATGAATGTAAGTAAATAATTATCTAGACGAATATTGTTTTTCACGCAGTTACTAACTTCAGCAAAGTTGGTTTTTAACCGACTTCAAAAAGGAGGAGGTTATATGTTCGGTTGAATGTATGTTGTTTTTTTTTTATGTATGTTCACCGATTTCTCGGTCAATTGTGGAGCGATTTTGAAATTTTTTTTTTTGATTGAAAGGTTATGCTTCCGAATTGGTCCCATAGAAATATTGTTACGATCTGATCATGAACTTCGAAGATATGGAACAGAACTCCTCATAGGATCACAGCAGAACCGTCGTAAAAAGTAAAATTAATACCCATACGTACAAAGCGTTTTGGGAACACATTCATAATGCGTACAGCTAAGGAGTGGAATTCCCTGCCCGAGTCTGTGTTCCCTGATAGCTACAACCTAGGGGTCTTTAAGTCAAGAGTGAATAGGTTACTTCTAGGCAAGCGTGCTCCATCGTCGGCCACATCATCGCTTACCATCAGGTGAGATGGTGGTCAAACGCGAGCCTATCAATAATAAAAAAAAAAAAAAAATTGCTTTGTTTATACGTGTAGTCGATGACTGACTGAAAGTAGACGGGGAATATATCGAACTGATCTGATGATGAAGCCTGAAGTTAGGCACCGGAACTCTGTAATAAATTAATGTAATCTAACCGTGTTTGGGATTATTAGAATTGTCATGAGATGCACTCTGGCTATAAGGTATTTAAGTTTGGCTGAGGGGTACTTTTTAGTGGTGGTACCATAACTAAAAAGTGTAAAATAAAAAACTTTTTACAAAAAAATACAACCGACTTCAAAGTAAAAAAAAAACACTGAAAAGTGCAAAATAACTTTAATTTCGGAAGTCGGTGTTAAATAACGAAGAGACAAAACTATTATAGAAACACCGACTTCCGAAATTAAAGTTATTTTGCACTTTTCAGTGTTTTTTTTTTACTTTGAAGTCGGTTGTATTTTTTTGTAAAAAGTTTTTTATTTTTCAGTATTTTGAAAGGAAAGTTTACTAGAGTATTTATCAAAACTTCGCGCAACACAATATTATTAAGGTGGACTGAATACCTTTGGGTTTCTGCACTAGTCACTGAAAGAAATAAATATAATACAGTATTGTTATACCCACATACATATAAATATGTTAATAATTGGATAGGAGTTTTAAAGACGATTCTTTTTTAAATTTTATTGTTAATATAATATTAATAATTTCGCAAGTTCCACTAAAATGCATACTGACTGATGGCCATCCAGATATCAAGAGGAAGCGCATTCCACAATAGGATGGATGGATGGACTGTATATAACAGATAAAATGATAGAAGATTTTACAGAATCAAAAGTATGAGAAAGACAAAGAAGTTGGAGATTGTTGTGTAAAGAACGCAGGTTTATAGCGTGTGAAGAACATAGATATTAAAAGTGAGATAATATAAGGTACAAAGAATAAAGCGTAAGAGTTGAATAGAGAGAAAAATGTGGTCAAAACGCGCAAACTTCTTTTCTGACGTATAGGCATCCAGTTCATATCTGTAGCTCGAAGAATGGTCATATTTCCTCAAGTTAAGTATAAACCGGATCTAGTTTTTGAGGAGGCTATCATGCTTATCTAAGAAGGCCACGTCCAGGTCAAAGTAGCACACGTGACTGTAGTCGTCGATATTAAAAGAAAAAGAATACAAACATAGTCTTCACTATTACTGGCAAAAAGTTCAGACGATACTGACACCGGAAAGTCCTATTAACTCTTTGACTAACACTAGAAACCTGACTTCGCCAGCCAAGCATCGAGTCAAGACGCAAACCGAGATTTTTACGCTGGGGCTGATGGGGATGACGGCACCATTGAAAATAATAGGAGGAAAAGAGCTAACCACCACTCTGCCCGTCATGCGTGATCTTCCAACAACAATGGGCAGACATTTTAAGGGGTTTAAGGACGCCCCAAATCTATCAGACCAGTAATTGATAGCATCCAAATCCCGATTTACACCTTCTATAACATCTGATAAAATTTCTACACACGCAGCGGTTTATTTAAATTGAAGATTATCGGCATAAAAATGATACGAACACCGAAGACAGTGAGTTCTAAAATTTATGAAGATGAAAAGAACATGGAAGAATTTGGTCTTGCATCAAAGAAAGAATTTGATCTAGCATATTCACCAGTATCTAGGTCACACTAATTTGACGTATTTTCTCGTAACATCACGTCATGTCCCTCTTTGCATGCAATTGTCCCATCGTTGTTTTATAAATCTCTAGCTACGGCTTCATTCAATAGATTTTTTTTATAGGTTCGCATTTGACCACTATGTCACCTGATGTAAAGCGATAATGTGGGCGACGATGGAGCACGCTTGCCTAGAAGTAATCTATTCACTCTTGACTTTAAGATCCCCAGGTTATAGCTATCAGGAAACACGGACTCCGGCATGGAATTCCGGGAATTCCACTCCTCATCTGTACGCACATTGAATGTGTTCCCTAAAAGTTTTGTGCATATGGGTGAGATGTCCACCATTTAAAAATTGCCAGCTTTTGTTGCCATTTCTGCAATAACTCTGGATCTCAGGTCCATTCACCTACAAGAACAATGTCAATGCAAATCTGCACGTCCATTTTCAGAGTGCCAATATCTAGACAATATGAGAAATAGAAGTAAGAACCCTTACCCATTTCTGCAATAGCCCTGAATCTCAGGTCTATTCACCAAGAAGAATTACGTCATCAAACCTGTAGGTCCGTCGTCAGAGCGTCAACATAAAGAGGTAAAAACCCTCATATCGTCAAACATGGATCTCATTAAAGGTAAATAAAATACCCAAAAACCAATTTTCTTTATAAGTGTCATAGTAGTAGAAAACAGTGGTTGAGAGTCCTTACTCCCCTATTCTGAGGCACTATGTGGAAAGAATGCAAGGAAGGAAGGGCAATGGAGAGGACTATGCTCGGAGTTTCCTTGCGTGATCGAATCAGGAATGAGGATATCCGCAGGAGAACCAAGGTTGCCGACATAGCACGAAGAATCGCCAAACTAAAGTGGCAATGGGCAGGGCACATTGCTCGCAGAACAGATGGCCGTTGGGGCCGAAAGGTTCTGGAATGGCGACCACGTACCGGAAGACGTAGCGTTGGAAGGCCTCCTACAAGGTGGACCGATGACTTGGTAACGGTTGCGGGGGTCCGATGGATGCGAGACGCACAGGACCGTTCGCTGTGGCGACGCTTGGGGGAGGCCTATGTCCAGCAGTGGACGTCTTTCGGCTGAAATGATGATGATGATGATGATGATGATGATGATGTGGAAAGAATGGTCAGATAGTTTACTTCTTGCCATATCGTTCTCTGCACATCTTGCCTCAGATACACACTTCACAGTATGTTTTTATTTTTATTTCTTTGTTTCTGTACTACTAACACTATTTTTAAGATATTTTACTAACAAAGTGGACTGGTGAATAGTAAAAAAGTTAATAAAGAATGAATCCTCCTCACCTCCTTATCTCTTGGAAGTTGAAATTTCCCCAATACCGTGGGTAGTTCTCAAAACTTACAAGTGCTTAGTAAGTAGGTACCTAAAACAGGATGCGCAACGTCAGAGAACTTACTTGCGAGTTTCTGCGGTCAGAAAGCACAGAAAGCATGGTCACCAGCGGTAAAATGACGTCATAAGGTCATGACTTGCTTAATGGGTGAGTTTGATGTCTTAAAATGGATTTGGTTCCTATTGTTATTCATAGTGACTTATTTATAGTCCTGTTTTTTAGAACAATGAATACTACCTAAGCTAAAATGGTCCTATTCACGCTTTAATTTCGGATTTACCCGATCTTACGAGAACACAGAACAAATACTGATATTGTTATTATTGAATTGATCTCTAGATACAAAAATGGATAGGTAAGTACGTTGTAGACGAAGATATTTTAATAATTCTTTCATATTTGTTTATTAAAGCTAAAAAAATATTTAATTTAGCATTATAAAAAATGCATAAATACATACTTATTCCCTATTGTTAATTAATAATGATGTGAGCATAAGCATAATCAGCCTTATAATATTCCCACTGCCGGAACTCAGGCCTCCCCTCTAGGAGAGCGAATGGGCCGTAATCCACCACGCGGCCGGGCCCAGTGCGAGTTGGTGGATGTCACATGTCTTCGAATTTTTGGTTCTAGGACATGCCGGTTTCCTCACGATGTAATAATAGGTAATATTTTAAAATTTACTCGTCGTTATTTAATTATTTTGTAATATTAAGTATGTAATAATCATTATCATCATCACCATCATCATTTCAGCCGAAAGACGTCCACTGTTGGACATAGGAGTCTCATCCCGCAAGGGGGACCGATGATCTGGTGAGGGTCGCGGGAATACAATGGATGTCTGGCTGGCTAGCGGACGAGGTTCTATATTATGAAATGCACCCTGATATGGCCGGTCAAATCATGAAGTGATCAATTCTACGATCTGGCCACGACTTAACTATTAATACTAAAAAAAAAGATTAAATAAAGACTTAAAACAAAAAAAAAATACTTAAAAATCCCAATACCGCAAATCCCGAGGGACCAAGGGACCGCTGACTACAATCCTGCAGGCTGGAGGTATCGTGATTTTGATGCGGTATTGGATTCCCTAGTCAGAAAAATTATATCTTTTGAACACATTTAATCCTTTGAACACAAATAAAATCAATTCATTTCAAATCAAAAATATTTTTATTTCACATAGGCCTACATGGGCACTTATAAAACGTCGGAAGCTAGTGCACGGTTCCAAATTGGTCGTTTCCTATGGAGAAGAAACGGCAAGAAACTTCAAGGTTACCTACTCTTTTAAAAAAAAGTGGTTGATTACAATATTTTCATATTACAGTATTAATAGATATTATGTAAAAACAGTGTAGACCAGTCAATATTGTAGGTACCCAAAAGCACAATAAAAATAATCATATTAAAAAAAGTGAGCCGTAATAGGAAGTAGTCTAAGAATTCGTGGAGCCTACAGTGTTCTCACATTCACATTATAAAAAGAGGCTATATAAAAAAAAGCAAGAAAAATATGAATAATTACAACTAAGTATCAATAAATGAGATGATAACAAAATAAATTACTAACGAATTTAAGGTAATGGGTAAGGCACAAAGTATTTTTACTAACCGAGGCCATTTTTATGAAAATACTAGCTGAGCCGGCAAACGTTGTTCTGCCATATAAATAAAAAAAAAAAAAAATAGATGTTGGCCGATTCTCAGACCTACTCAATATGCTCACAAAATTTCATGAGAATCGGTCGAGCCGTTTCGGAGGAGTTCAAGTTCGAACACCGTGACACGAGAATTTTATATATTAGCAAATGTGTTTTGTATGAAATTGCCAGTGTGACATTTCAATTAAAAACTGTGTGTCACAGAGTACTATTATATAACCATTTATAACTGCTGTGTGTAATTGTATGACGTAGACACAATGAGAATACTGACTGAAGTGAGGCGCAGTCGGTAAAGCAAAACTGTTCGTGAACGGAGCAAGCAAAACTCAACCTTAAGGCGACGAACCGATTTTTACTGTTTCTTTACATAGCAACTTCAGTGGACATTACATGCATGTCCGTTGCGTAAAGTATCGTAAATCTAATTACATAACATAAATTGTTTACATAATTTCAATAGCTATAAATATACGTACCTACAAAGATATGCCTAATTTCGACAGCGTAATCATCGGTTCCATGGTGTAACGGTTAGCACTCAGGACTCTGAATCCTGCGATCCGAGTTCAAATCTCGGTGGAACCTGAACTTTTTGTATTTTTTTTTTATATTTCTTAACTTTTTGTAGCATTTTAATGAAAAATATATTTAAATTTATGGAAATTTTTGATAAATAAAGATTATGTTTTGTAAGATACTACGATTTTTTTGTTTTCTATTGTTTATTCTTTTCTTATTTTTTTAATTAAATAACACAGTTTAAAATATGTTTTATTATTGGTAAGTAATTATGTTTTTTTTTTAAATCTATGTTTAACAAAAACCTACTACCTTATCTACAGGATTTAAATAACAAACCATAATAATATACTTCTTAAATACAAAGGTACCACTAACTACCCTAAAAATATCAATATAAAAATGGATTACAAAGTAGGCGCCAATTAACAAAAGTCATCCAAAGCTATTGAATTGTCCCGTTATCAGTTACACGCAGTTGATAAAACTGAGTTCATGTAGCAAATGGACGGTCAGATATCGATCAAGGTAAAAGTACAGTTAGCGTAAAAAGTTTGAAATTGACATAAGAGTAGGTATTTAAAAATAAGTCTTTGACGGCTTTAGTGCAGATCAGTGCAGATGATGTCAATCGACACGTCATTGTCGTTTAGTCAGTCGTTTTTGAGCTACGATTGAAAACACAAGGTAAAATACAGTTGGCGTGCAAAGTTTTTTTTTTTATTCTTTATAGGTTGACGCTTGACCGCTATCTCACCTGATGGAAAGCGACGATGCGGTCGACGATGGAGCGCGCTTACCTAGAAGTAACCTGTTCACTAGATTCCCGGGTTTTAGCCGTCAGGAAACACAGATTGCGGCAAGGAATTCCACTCCTTAGCTGTACGCACAATGAATGTGTTCCCAAAACTTTTGTAGGTGGGATGTCCACCATGTACCGGTGGCGCATTGCCGTACGCCTGGTGGTCCGATGATGGAACGGGCTAGGCGGAAAGTGGAGTTATATGAGTATTTAGAAATATTTTACTTTAAACATGGCCTTTAACGCTCTCAATCGACACTTCATTTGTCGAAATTTAGTCAGTAGTTTTTGAGCCACGATCAAAAAAAAAAATAAGATAAACGTGTTTTGACGGATTTCCGTGCAATTTTTTCCAATTTTCTCGTCATAAGAACTTTCTTAAGATTTCAAATGATTTTAAAATAAGTTCATTAAAATTGGTCAAGTCATTCTCGAGTTTTGCACTTAGCAACACATTTAGCCATTCATTTTTATTTACATGTCATTGAACCTTTTTGACCCTGCCAGTGAGGCACACACAGTATTTTTTTTTGTATTTATTGATTTTTACTATTAATCTTATTTCTATTGTGTGAATCTGCTGACTATCACAAATATTTTTTATTTCTTTCTTTTTTTGTGTCAGGTAAAAATTTGAGCAAAATTATTGAAATTATTTAATTTTTTAGACAAACGACGATTATATTTTTATTAATATGTTTTTTTTAATCTATTTTGTACAAGAAGTATTTAAAAATGTAAAACAAATGTCAAGCAAATGAATAAACGGAATGTTAATAATAAAATTTAAATGTTTTTTTTTTTTATTATAATTTTCTGTTATACCTATATAAGGTGTAAAAAATTTAACTTTAAGAATTTCGAGGGGACATTGTACTCCTCATTATGAACAACTTTTACTATGGGACCAAACCTGAAATCGCGAAAAAAAAATCAGCTGTTCCCTACGTTTATGTTCGCATAACTCGTCAAAACGTATGGAGCAGCTGATTTTTTTTTCGCTATTTCAGGTTTGGTCCCATAGTAAAAGTTGTTCATAATGAGGAGTACAATGTCCCCTCGAAATTCTTAAAGTTAATTTTTTTACACCTTATATATATTTATAAATATAAATGTGTGTGTATTCAATTCAATAAACGAATATCTACATGACCTAATTTAAGATTCACACGTGAGTTGGTGCCAACTTTTCAGATGTCGTAGGTGTGGGTTTTTATGCCGAGATAAACAGTTGCGAGAAACTACGCAATAAATAAAATTACATATCGGCTCTTCCAGCAACACTCGGTGATCCCAGAAATATTCAAATAAAAACTTTCCCGTATATATGTCACCATCCATTTATTTTCCGAACATAAATTATACACACACATATGCGTATTAAATAGACAAGAAGTACCTAACAAAGAAATAAGAATAAAGGTGATGCTTATTTAAAAAAAACTCTTTCGGCATAACTGAGATAAAAGTGTTAAGGTCAACTCGTCGAAGATCGGCATACTTTATTAAAAAATTATTTCATTGGGTATTTTTTGCTATTTCTTGCTTTAAGGTTGTCAATTTATTACATAATTTATACAAATTTTGAAAAAATGGCTGAGTAGACGGAATTTCCTACCACGTCGGATAAGACCGTCTAATGAAAAAAAAACCTATAAATAGCTGGTTTACTCAAATAGAAACAATGTGTACGCGTATGTGTTTCAACAGCATTTCAATGTGTGCTGTCGTTTTTCATATTAAAGGCTTCAATCAGTATAAATTGCAATAAGAAGTGTTTGTCGGGTAAGACCGGTATAAATCGCCAGTCAGGGGTTAAAAACAGTTTCATAGCTAAAAAAAAACTTTTTTTTTGTTTAGAAATTAGCTTTTATTTTAACGAATTTCGACGAATTTGAATAGAAGGTACTAAAATATTCTCTCTTTCTGTATTATAATTATGGTAATTCTAACTTGAATTTAATTTCAGGTGACAAAGCATTGTTTCGCCCGTGTTGTAGATTTTGTTCTTTTTTTATTTAAGTACATGATCCATTATGGTCATACGAGGTATTTGTAAAATTTTTGAAGCACTGTAACCAGTCAATGTCTCTTGTACGGCTTCTCTTAAATTTTCCTTAGAATAAGACCCTCTATTAGATTTTCTATGATATTTACCCATTTTTTTTAAATTACCTGATTCAATCAAGTAAAATCAATTAAGAACTATACAAATACAGTCTTAAAAATAATAATATTACGTGTATAATATAGGTACTAACAAAAGTTGACAAGTTTAGAGTTGTCGACAAATTGGAATATTCGTCAGACATTTGCTTCCACACAAAACTGCGAATTAGCATCGCACGTTTCTGCTATATTACGTTTTGGTCGAAAGTAGGTAGAAAGGGAATTTTCTTTCAATCGTCTTTACTACTGTGTAATTAAGAGTAGTATACGACACGACAGATGACAAGAATGTCGATTTCTCGATTTTAAGAGTATACCTCATGGTTACTCAATACGCTGGAAATTCAAACTTACGAATCAGTTATCAATTACTTTATAAAATTTGTTTAAGTGTAAAAAGGTTTATGGCATCTGGAATCGGCGAAGATTGGCATATGCCGATCTTGCTCTCCAAGTACTAGACGGTCTTCTCCACTATTGCACTTTGAGGCAAAAATTTTTTCACCATAAGTAACTTCGTAAAAAACATGTTTAACTGTATTCTAATACCTATATCAGGTAAAGACATTGATCATTATTGAACTTACCTACACAAATTCTGGTTTACAAAGAAAAAGCACTTAAAACATTTTTTTTGCCGGCGTGGTGTTGGTCACTTTGCAAGTTGATAACCCGACTAAATTTTGGACGTCATTTTTTTTCTTTGTATTGTAAATAGCGCCATCTATGTCATTTTATTGAAACCAAAACAGTTTAAAGTTTTAATATCTCGGGTTGTCATTGTTGTAGCTATTCAGAATTCGTAGTTTTGCTTACTATACGGTCCTACCCGCCATACGGTCTTCGCCGAGTTGACATAAAAATGATTTTAGACATGTGTCTAAAATACTAAGCAGTATGTGTAAGAGTAGAAAGAAAATAAAATACATAAAAAATCTTCAATTTTACACACGTATAATAATATATGTATAGGTGAAAAGTCGCTCTTTACGTCTGAACTCTTTCTTAACTACGCAATGTATTTATATCAAATTTCTATGCAGTTTTAACTAATTGAAAAAGTGATAAATAAGAAAAATTTATGTCATACTAGCTGTTGCCCGTGACTTCATCTGCGTCGAAATCATAAATCATAACACAGCACAATGCCATTTAGTCGTAATTTCAAGATATTGTATTTTTACACGGATTCCTATTTGTCTTTCTAAAATAAAAGTAGCTTAAGTTTCTCCTTATAATACCTATCTACCAATGAAAGTCTTCGTCAAAATCGGCCCAGCCGTTTCAGAGATTAACCGGAACAAACAGACAGACAAAAAGTAAAAAAAAAACTGTATTTTTGTTATGAGTATCGATAATACTTTCATAATATGCTTTTAGTGAAAAAAAATTGTTTAAATATTACAAACAGATACTTCAATTTTATGTGGAGTTTCTTGCCGGTTCTTCTCCATAGGAAACGACCAATTTGGAACCGTGCACTAGCTTCTGACGTTTTATAAGTGCCCATGTAGGCCTATGTGAAATAAAAATAATTTGAATTTTATTTTCATGTATCGATGTTTCGATATTTATACCCGCGTAAAGCCGGGGCGAATCGGTAGTTAAAAACAAAAACTTAGTTTATAATAATAACATATTTATTTGCTAAAAACACGGTATACAAGATGGTAAAGGAGAACAATTAGGAGCAAACACGTTTTGCTAAGTATTAGGCATGCAAATATTTGTTATGTACATAGTAACATACGTTTGTCGAAGTAGGTAAAAAATAAATTTGTTTGACTGTACCAGTGGTTATGGTATGTTATGGGTAATCGTGTGCATACGAGTGGTTGTACCCATTTACCTAATAGCTGCCGTAACTGTAACAAGTGGTGTAAGATGACCATCATTTTTGTTGGACATTTTTTCCATTTTAGGAACTGAATAAAGTTCATTTACCTTGAAGACCTTGCTTCATGTCAAATTTCAGGATTCTAGGTCAACGGGAAGTACCCTATGAATTTTGATTTGTTTTTTGTGACATAAACGGCCGTATCTTTTTTTTTGTTAACTCAGAAGTTTCATTTTTTCACTGCTTCAAGGGACCGCAGACTTGAGTATATGGTTTTAATTTCAACTCGATACCTCTACGCGTACCCGAGATAAAGGATCTTGACAGACAGACAACAAAGTGATCCTATAAAGGTTCTGATTTTCCTTTTGAGGTGCGGAACCCTAAAAAACGACATAGATCTCGGTTCAGGCAACAGACGGCCCAAGTCTGTTACCTACAGGTCTTAATATGGTCTAGCATTACAGTGCAATACACATTTCCCTATGCTGATTCACTAAACATGCACGTTGCAATTCAAGCACGTTTTTAATGCATTTTTTTAGCTGGAAATAAAGTGAATAACCATATTAAGTAATCTGATATTCAAACAATAAGTAACAGAGATGATTTCATAAAAATCGTACGTTAAAATTCCCTAGGTCTGACTCAATTTTTTACGTAAACATACTTGGTTGAATGAAACTGCATTAACAAAACGGAAGTCGTAATCCTTATCAATTTAACAGTTTATTTCAAAGTCAATGTCAAATTTTGAGGTAACTATGCCATTTACACTGAAGATAAGAATAATGAGGAAAATTTTTATTACCGTTCATGCATCGCTCGCTCAAAGTCTATCGAGAGCCGCATAACACCTGATCAGCAAGAAATGTATATCGTCTTCAGCGAAATATTGGATTCTATAGTGAATTGACTGATAAAATGGTTATGTTGATTTTCTCAGAATGTTTTTGTTTAATTTATTATTCATAGGTATACGTTACTACTAATAGCGTAATATTTAAACAATGTGTAATGTGAAGTACCTATGGGGCTATAATTTCTTTCGTTACAGAAATTATATCATCTAGTATTCTAGTTAGTATTACAATGAAGAATCATGATTTTTTAGGGTTCCGTACCTCAAAAGGAAAAAACGGACGCCTTATAGGAGCACTTTGTTGTCCGTCCGTCTGTATGTCTGTCTGTCAAGACCCTTTATCTCGGGAACGCGTAAAATTAAAACCATATAGTCAAGTCTGAGGTCTCTTGATGCTGTGAAAAAATCAAACTTCTAAGTTAACGTAAAAAAAAATACGGTCGTTTATGTCGCAAAAAACGTATATTTCGACACTCTCAAGGAAATCAAAATTCACTGGGTAATTTCCGTTGACCCAGAATCCTGAAATTTGGCATAAAGTCCTATAGTACAGATATAGGAATAAATCTGAAAACAATAAATTTGTTGACGTTACAATTTTTTTGCGATTCGACAAAATCTTCGAAACTCCATTCAGGAATTGAACTATTTACATAGGTAGGTTTGTACGGAACCCTCAGTGCGCGAGTCCAACTCGCAACTGCCCAGTTTTTTTTTAAATGGGAAATCATCCAATGACTTCTCCCACCTTTAGGCGGAACAGGAGGTCGTGTCAGACTTTTACTGACTAAAACCACACCTATGTTCCTTCTTTGCCTTGCGTTACAGAAAAGATCACGAGTTTTCCTTTCGGAAGTAAACCCATGGTCCCAGTAGGCTTCGGCCCTGCTGGGCCGTAGGGGCCCGTAGGGGGGGTTTGCGGACCACTCTTTGAGGCGCTCGTGGAACACTATGCGCTGTCGACGACTAGAGCTTGGTCCGGACAGTTACCACACGGCCGGACAGCGAGCTACCCATTGGTCATCGTCCGCAAAATGAGGAATCATGCTGAAATCCACTTAATCAATACCTACGTAAGATTTGATGGAAACAAGGCAGGTTTATTAAAACACGGTTATGTAAATGTAATGGTACCCAAAGAGTTGACAAGTTAGGTACTAAGCCCCATGCGCAACGGAAGAAACTGAAAGATGCGATAATTTGGAAAACGCTAGGCTTATGATTTAATTTATATTTTTATTGTACTTTTTAGTACTTACAATATTGACCGGTCTACACTGTCCTTACATAATATCTACTTACACTGTAATATGGAAATATTGTAAGAACAACATTTTTTTTTAAAGAGTAACCATAGACTTTCTTGCCGGTTCTTCTCCATAAGAAACGACCATTTTGGAACCATGCACTAGCTTCTGACATATTATAAGTGTCCATATAGGCCTATGTGAAATAAAAAACTTTTGTCTTTGAATTCAATTCAAAATGAGCACTTATGAAACTGTTAGAAGCTACTGCATGGTTCCAATCGGTCGTTTGCTATGGAGAAGAACCAGCAAAAAGTCCACAGTTAGTCTTTTAGGTGAAATTTTTTAATATTTACATATTTCCAAATTACAAAACTATTAGGTATGACAGAACAGTGTAGATCAGGCAATATAGTAGGTACCAAATAAGTACAATAAAAAAGAGTGGAGCGAAATAGAAAGTACCTAATCTATGAATCTATGATTTACATACTTTATATTTACTAGGCTTCTAATAAAATCAATGTACGTACAGAAATCACATTTTTTCCTATAAATGAAATAACAGAAGCAAGTTTCCCTTAATAACCTTCAAAAACGATGTTGCAAAAACAGTAAATTTTAAAGTTTAAAGACAAGACTCAATTTAACGAATCAACTGCAGCCGTTTAGGATAAAGTATCTAGTTCTCAGAACTGAAACACAACAGATTCCCCAGACGTCTGTCCAGTTAAGGCCAACTACCATCCGGTTGAATCAACTTCCATCTTTAAATTGGTCATACCGAACATCCGGATTTAAACCAAGGTACGCCAGACGAGATCGGGGAAAAACCAAGGGTCTTGCATAAGGAGGATATTGGTACAGATTCATATAATGTTACGCAAGACATGGTCAAAGTCATTGGTAAAAAGGTTTTTTAACTCATATCGAACGCTGCTAGGGAATCACCGGGCGTGAAAGGTGTGAAGGTGAAAGCTCAAATTTCGGACGAGGCTTGTTAAGTACCGAAATTACCGACATTTGGGTAACGATTAGTGGTCCTACGTGTAAGAATTTGGAGTTGGAGATTGTTGTAGGAAATCATGTAGGTACTCGAGTTGAGTTACATGATTTCAAATTAGTTGATGTTTGTGAGAATGTCAGTCTAAAAAACTTAAGTGGCAGTAATAAGTCGATATGCATTTAAGCGGAGGTTGCGGAATCATTTGCTCCACCAATAGCAGAATCGTCTCAAAACTTCTTTCGTTAATTTATATTAATATATAATTATGTATATATATATATATTATATTAAATATATATGTATGTGTATTTTAATTATATGTATAAGTACCTTTTTGTTTTACTCCTGTTTTTCGCATATAATTTTCTTTTTATGCACCTACCATATTGTCTCTTCACCACCCTAGGTTGGCTGGTAGAGAATGCCTCAGGCATTAAGTCCGCCTTTGTACAATAATGTTGCATGAAGATTAAATAAATAAATAAATAATAAGACATGAGAGCCGACCCCTATATAGATAAACTGTAATCATTTTCTAAAGCACCCATAGTTACGATACTTAAAGTAAAATTTCACCATCATCCAAGAACTTACTGTAGACATCGCATTCCTCATTTATTTAGCCTTTGAACCCGGCTAAATATTTCCAACGTTACAACACTGCTCTTATATTATAATTAGCCTTATAATGTTCCCACTGTTAGGACTCAAGCCTTCTCTCTAGGAGAGGGTATGGGCCGTAATCCACCACGTGGCTGGGCCCAGTACGGATTGGTGGATGTCACCAGTCTTAAAATTTTTGGTTCTAGGACAAGCCGATTTCCTCATGATGTTTTCCTTCACCGTTTTGAAAGCAGGTGTGAAATAAATTACACAAACTAATGCGATCTACAAATCGTAAGTTTGGGCTGTTTTCACTGGGCCACCATTGCTCGTAATTATTAAAATTTCTCAATCTTTCCCACCTCAGGCCCTACTTTATAGGCCAACTACAATAGAAACACCGCTTTCAAACGTGACCACAGAATTCCTCACTTATCTCAGTGGTCATGATCGTGACCTATCATCATTTGTGGGATTTACCGTGTCCACGTGTCAATTCTCTATGTTTGCTTACTAAGCATCATCTATTCTACCAGCTACACTATAAAATATGTAGGTATATATGTATTGCAATAATATGTTTTGTGTTTGCTACCCAATTGGTTATTATCCTGTGTTTACTTTTGATTGTACAAAAGTAAACAACAAATAACACTAAAAATATTTTTTTTCTAAAAACAGCATTAAAATTGGTTTTAATATAAATGAAGTAGCAATTACCTACTATTTCTAATATTGGTATGAGGAAAAGTGGGGGCGTGGTGGGAACGTCTCGCTATCTGTTTTACACACACGTAGGTAACCTAATGTAATGGCGATGACGTCAAATTTCAGTATGTGCTTGGTTACTTCTCAGTTTTCTCTTCCAGCAGATTTGAAATATTTCTAACTTATCTACTTACCTAATATTTAACGGATTTGAAAAACTCTCTTTTTTGGGATTTTGTATCAAGTTACTTTTTGATACAAATAATAATTTTAAATCAACTATGCACTTATGTAGATAAATATATGGCAGAGCGGATTGGCTAAAATTGGACATATAGATTTATTTATTAATAAATTGCTTAATATACCTACATTATGCACCAAAGCGTATAGCAAGCCAACTATCTACAAACTAAAAAAAACTAATACAAACATTGATCATAAATAGCTTTAAGTAGATAGACTTTAATTTCACATAGAAAAATTTGTTCTGCGTGCATTAAGAAGTTACCCTGAACTTCATTTGAAACTGTGAGCCACAGCTATTTAGATTTGTCCTTAATCACATAGCCGGACACGCAGCTTTAAAATGATTCACATGCTATGCAATGGAATCTTATACGTACAACTCTGTCAATGTTCACTACTGATTGTGGCACTAATAATGTATCTAATTGAAAACATTCATCTGGCTAGTGGACTGATGTTAGAAAAATTCTGCTAGCTGTATTTATTATTTTATTGTATTTGTTTAAAAAGGAGAAGAAGAAAACTATCAACTACTCCTAATTTAATATAGTTTTAGTGTGGTGGTGTGGTGGTGTGGTGTGGTGTGGTTTTAGTTTTGGTAGGTTTAGTGTTGTTTTGTAGTTAGTTTTAATAGTTAGTAGTGTATTTAATTTAGTGTATAGTTTTTAGTTTAGCTTAGTTTTTAGTAGTTTATAAATATTGGACTAGGTTTTAGTTAGTCTTAAATGCCACGCCTGTGTTTCGGAATTTGAAAGAATCCATTTAAAAGTAGCTAGCACATTGTGGGCTTATCATGATTGATCGGGCATGAGAGTTGAATGCGGTAACTGCAAGATTTTGCCAAGATTTCATTAATATCCGACCTTTTTCGGAAAAAACTCATTATCTTTCGCTATCTTTTCGCACGACAGCTAATAATGAGTGGGTATCAAGTATCTTGCCTTCGCTCGCGAGAATGCCGACTTATGGGATAGTGGTCATTGTCCTATAGCCGCATCAGCTAATGGTAAGGCTCAATTGAAAACCAGCGTCAGGCAACTGCTATCTAGTTGACTGGCATTTTGCTGAACTAGACCTATTTGGTGCAGCCGTGAGACACACAATGTTGTTGTTTTTTTTTTATTTGAGTTTCTACATACTTGTTTCTTCTTTGTGCTTTGTGCTTAATAATCGTATTTTCTTTCTTTTCTTTAATCTTAACATCTTGAGATTCTTCCGTACTTCGGAAAGCACGTTAAACCGTTGGTCCCGGTTGTCATTTGCAGATCTTTGACCGTCGTTACGGATCATATGTTCTGCAAGCTATTTGCCCTGTCCATTGCCACTTAAGTTTGGGGCTGAGCCATAGTAATAATAAGAAAGTTCATGCATATAGAGGAAAATGAAATTTCTCCTCATAACATCCACTCTGCATCCACTACACACACGCTACATTGACTTGGCTTGGCCCGTTAATGTTGCTAAAAACTAGCCAAAGAGTTAGGAAACAATCCACGTTTTTCCAAAATAATAATAATAAGTTTATTGTTTCTTAAAATATAGGGTGACTGGCAATTAGTGACCGATACTTAAACACGTGATTGTGCTCATGATAACAAACAATTTTTATTATGGGAGCAAAGCCGAAATCGCGAAAAAAATATCAGCTGTTCAGTACATTAGGCAAACATAAATGTACTGAACAGCTGATTTTTTTTCGCGATTTGAAGTTTGTTCCCATAGTAAAAGATGTTGGTTATCATGAGCACAATCACGTGTTTAAGTATCGTACACTAATTACCAGTCACCCTGTATATAAAACATAAAATTATTGTAGACCTTGTTGACATTGTACTTAAGATTACCTATGTGTTGGTGAGGAACATCTGTGTGACATCTATGCACTACTTAAATATAGGTAATAACAATAGACTTTATAGGTACCGATTTAAGACAATTTAAAAATAGCATTTAAAAATTAAATCAATTACATGCATTAGAAATTGAAATTACAATATCATATTAAAATAAACTAAATTAAATGATTAAAGTTATGATTAAATTAAATTAATACTGATATTTCATCACTGGCAACACACACTGGTCCATAGACTTTGCGCAATAGACAGTACAATGGTCAAAATTTTAAACTGCATATTTCGGAACAGTCTCACTTCTACCCATACACAAGGACACCCCTAACACTGTCACAGCACTAACTTTACAGTAATTATTGTAAATGTGTTAACTATGGTCGTTAAATTGACGCTAGTCACGTGATGGCTTCATTCTACAGATGGACAGACCTATATTTTTGTATGATTGATGTATTGTCATAGTCTTTTTGAATAAGTGATTGGAATGCAGGCAATAGGGTCGAATTGGGTTGGGTTGGTAAAGTTTTTTGTTAAATTAAAACAAAACCATTGCCGGATTGGAATTTTACGTTTTTAAGCCCCAAATTGTACATAATAAGTATTAAGATATAGTCCACCAGACAGTTATCCTGTTTCCTGTTTATCTATATCTTCTTTCAGTGTAGTGCTTGAATGCGATTCCACCTGATAGTAAGCAGATTGACAAAGCGCATTATGAGCCTATTCAAAATCAAAAGTTTTTATTTCACATAGGCATACATGGGTACTTATAAAACGTCAGAAGCTAGTGCACGGTTCCAAATTGGTCGTTTCCTATGGATAAGAACCGGCAAGAAACTCCATGGTTACTCTTTTAAAAAAATTGTTGTTCTTACAATATTTCCATATTACAGTATAAGTAGATATTATGTAAGGACAGTGTAGACCGGTCAATATTGTACTAAAAACGTGTATTCAACTGTTTACGCGGTATTTGTGCTTCTAGTCAGGACTAGAAACCGACCCAAAAAAAAAGAAAACTAAAATATATATTTCAGGAAACCAACAGCACCCATATAGTAATCACAAAACAGAACACACACACATAAAGAATAGTACATTTTGATACAAGTGCAAAAAGTTTGTCATTGCGACCGAGGCGGAATTCGCACGAGCCTTAAGCGAGTATGGAGCCGAGAGCTGCAGTGACAAATTTCCACGTGTATCAAACAACTTTTTTCAATACACTTACGAAGAAATGAATAAACGGGGGTTGACCGGCGACTCGTGGGGGTCGACGCGCACCCAGCCAGATACGATAACTGTTATAACATTGTGGCGGAGGAAAGCACGCGCACTTTTCTGCACTAGTGCGGAAAACAGTCAATTGCGTGCCTAAAAGCGGTGGGATAAGAGCGGGTTTTGGATATTGAAAATACAATATACTATCGTCGGACATAGCCAGCAACATGTCTGCTACAGCAATGTTTGATATAAGGGCAATCCAATGTCCCAGCAATCATCGCCAGAACTGCATTGACGTTGCTGGAAAAATGCTAAACCGATGATAAAATGCCACGGTTCCTTTTCCGTCTTTGTCTTATTGTAAGTAGTGTGTTTATCATAAACACTTTAAAATGTTCTTAATAGTCCTTCAGAGAAAGGTTGATGGCTTACAGAAGTGTTTATCTTAGTATTGATGAACGTTCTAAAAGTATCTACGTCAATATCCACACGCCAAGGTTACTTTCGAGTATTTACTTGTTGATGTTACTCGTGATTAAGTGGATCTTATCATCGTACGTAATATTGTGATAAGAATTAATTACTCATTCATAATCTGATGTAATTCATGAATTGAGAACTTTGGTCCTGTTAGTGCGTCATGCTTGTGAGCATGTGATATTGAGACAGTTTATTTTTTTATCTTTTCCTTCTGCTTTAGCATTCTGAAGTAAAAGGAAAAAATGAAAAAATAAACTATGCATTATGCATTCATAAGCATATGCTTATGCTTATGCATATGCTTATGAATGCAGCCAGCCTCATTGTTCCCACTGCTGGGACTCAGGCCGCCTCTCTAGTAGAGGGAATGGGCCGTAAAATCCACCACGCTAGCCTAGTGCGGTTTGGTGTGTGTCTTTAGTGTTTTTTTTTAAAAAAAGGATTATGTATGCAAACCATAATTATGACTATCTAGACATTGTCTCAATTTCAAATTCTATGACACTATCTTCAAACAATTTTTGTGTATTTTAGTAAAACTAACCCACCCTTTGTTAGCTAACTTACTAGAAGTACACCGAGACTAACCCCTTTTTTATTTTAAGTTCTTTCAGTCCATCCAAAGATAGTCTGGTGGATTTCGATGTTAGCTAATATAAGACCACTGTACCATAGATTTCGAAATTTGTATAAAAAGTTACATTACTATTTCGGTGATAAAGTTTATTCTATTCTATCAAAAATTCTACTCCAGTTAAGATTAAACAGGACTAAGCCCAGATCGACAGCGCGTTGTGTTCAGGACACAGGGACAACACAGAGTATCCTAGTGTGGGGACCAGAGGGTCTCCACACTAGGATAACCTGTGTCGTGAGGTCCAGTTCCCTCCGTAAATTTACAAATTAATAAATAAATGCAGTTTTTGTGTATATTTTTGCTATTATTGTTTTCTTAGAATTTAAAAGAAAAATAAATAAAAGGAAAATGTTAGCTAATCAAAAAAAGAAAAATTGAAGATGTGTTTATGAGTTTGTGTGTGTGATGGTGTGTTCGTGTGATGGTGTCGTCATTTCTATATTTCTCCGTCCGTTATAGTGACCTGTAACTGCCAATAACCTGTTTGCTGAGAGGGCGTGTCCTCAGATGATGTAATTAATCTACGGACTTCAAGACTTTGCCGATCAGGCAATTTTAATATTTGGAGACGTAATCCATTTTCAATAATAAAGAAAGATAACGCCTGAACGCTCTGTTGGCATTCGGTAATTCCATCACCCACTCGAATGTTTCACAAAATTTGTTACAGGAATTACCTACGTGTTTTTTTTTTAAACCTTAAAAGTTTTTGGAATAAATTTTCGTCACTTAGAATCTCGATTAAATGTGCAAGGTTTCTATAATATAGTTTTGTTTCCTTTTTTATTTAATTTATGATTTGATACATTATGAAGGGTCAAAGTTTACCCAAAATAGCCGATTTTCAGTTTTTTTTTTTTACTGGATTAGTTTTACACAAATGTTTTATATTCACAAGATATTTGTGTTTCCAAAGAGTCTAGAGAAAGATGTTTAATAACGTCATAATCAAGTAAGAGCAGTTGCATGGAAATGTATCTCAGGTTGGATGCTCTTAAGCATAAGCATAATCAAGCATAATCAGTGTTACAATGTTCCCACAGCTGGGACTCAGACTTCCTCTCTAGAAGAGGGAATATATGTCGTACGCAATCCACCACACGGGCCCAGGCCACCGTAGGCGCGGGCTTGCGGACGCCGAGTAGTTAATGGCCAATGGGTGGCTCGCCGTCCGGCTGTCCGGTAACCGTCCGGACCGTGCCCAAGTCGTCGACGGCGCGTACTATTCCACGCGCACCTCAGGGAGATGTCAGCAAATCGTTAGGGCCCAGTAGGGTCGAAGCCTACTGGGGCCACGAGTAGTGTGAAAGCGAAACCCCCCGGGATGAAGCCAAAGAAGGAACAGGAGTGGGTTTGACAATATCTCTCGCTCCGCCCAAGAGCGGGATTTATCATTAGATGATTTTCCCACCTAAAAAAAAAACCACACGGGCCCAGTGTGGGTTGGTAGCGGAGTATTATGTGTTAAATTTTTAAAGACTGCCTAAGTAATTTATCTTATTAATTCCTTTCTGAAAACTAGACTAGGGCTGGTTACAAGTCTCTGTAATAACATCTGCTAGCAATGCCAAGTGGGGCATAGACCGCGATAACACGGTTATCACCAACGTCATATTTTTGTCTATCAATTGGTTTACTTTAAGAATTCACCCAATAGAACCTCTAGTGTGATATTTATACATAATGATTCGGATTTATCTATAAAATGTTCTGGCACAAGTGGTTTGACTATATCTGTAGCATTGTGTAGGTTGCCTTAAATGTTGATGTTTTTAAATTAGTGTACCTAATTCCCAAATCTGTATTTCAAAAATCAATTTCATGAGATAAGTAATTTCTTCTGTAAAGCTGAAACAAATTTCATAATTTTGATGTGTGTTATATATCGATAACCCCTACGCATAAGGTCGTAAGGCTAAAAGTGCATTTTTTCAGAAAAATTCCTTAATGACATAATTAATTCGTGAAACACTTTTACCCAATATTTTTGCATTACGGTATCAATAAATCATTTTAATCACAGTAAGTACCTGACGCCAAGAAAAAATTTTTTTCTTTTTTTTTACATTACAATGTTACTTAAAAAACCGGCGTTCGCTTGAGGTTTACTGAATTAAACATAATTTAAAACCATACTTATCGACATTTTTATGGTCGGTTGGTACAAAGATTGATAGTCTGCTTAGAAAAAAACAACGATACTGTTACTTGTTGAGATGACGCTGTCATCCGTCTCTTTCATGTCCAAGCGTTAGAAAGGGACAAAACAAATCCATTGTAACGAACAAAGCCCAGGGGAATAACATCGAACCAATTGGAATTCAAATGAGAATAAAAACTGTTAAGGTAATTTTCAAAGCATTTATTGAGCACAGCACAGGACATAGAATAATTCCTTTATACTCTATGGCGGAAATCTCATTCACCTCCGTACTTAGGACGAATGACGATTCTTTTTTAAAGAATCTGCAGGAGAACTGACACAAGAAGCTAATCACAGCACTTAGGTCCAAAATTCACTGTTGTATCATCACCGCATCACGAATGTGAAGATAGATTCGATCATATCATCCAGGTCCTTGCTGAAGGGTGAAAGTTGTGCTTCGTAGTTTCCGGTACTCTTCTCCTTGCCTGCTACCATGAGATGGCAGCTGGTCCCGAGGAGCGATACTCTGTCGCCTTTGCATCGCTTGCTGATGATCACCATGCCATTGCTTCCCACTAAATTGATCAGTCCATGGTTGTCGGTAACTTCGATGCGGCAATCGTTACCAATGACTTCAATCTCTCCTTGGTTGACTGCTACCCTGACGATGCAGTTGTTGCCCACTATCTTCAGTTGAGTAGGATTCACCTCCATGGTGACTTTCTTCTTGTTTCCAACGATCGAGTACTTCTTCATGTTGATGTTTGGTTTTTTTTTTCTTTCTTCAAACTTGTAATTGTTGAGAGAATTCTACGTCAGAATTCTATATTGTGATTAAAATAATTTATTTGGAATTTAATTCACGAAATTCCGATATATTTATTTGGTAGTTGTGTTACTCGCGACTGTTGCTGGCTGTAAGCGGTGTGCGAATGAATGAATTTGTATGGCGCTCGCTCTTTTATAAGCGCCTGCGCATAGCCGAGTCGCTTTGATAGGGACTCCCCTATGCGTCATTCTCATTCAGTATAGCGTGAATCGACCGGTGTCTTCGTCCACCTGACCTACCGTTATTTCTAGCTTTTGTTATTCCCCCAAACAGGAATCTGGTTAAATACTTTTGTTAATGTATTTAATTCGGTTTCCGAAATTGTTTTCTCTGCCATATATGAACTAGGCATCACCCCTGTATTGTGCGTGCGTTCTCACAAACTGTGCCTTGTCGTATTTAAGTCGAGCCGAATTAATGTGAAAGTGCTTGTCTTGGTTTTAGATTTCTGATTTTTATCCGTAATAATAAATTGTTTATTTCTTCTACAAATTTTGTTTGTTTAAGGCAACTGCCGTATTGTTGACGTTTGGTTCAATAATTTCCAGAATATTTTTCTAGTATGTTTTTCTGTAACAACTGTTAGATATAAATCAGTTATTACGCGAAATACTTTCTTTGATTACTAAGAAGTTCATAAATATGTTACAATAATTACAACGTTTTCAGTAAAAAAAAGAAAAAAGGAAAAGAAAAAAAAAGAAAGAGAAAAAAAGAATGAATAAAAAAAAAGAAAGAAAGAAAGGTAAAGGAAGTTAGTGATAGTATGACGAGTGACAGGGCAGAATGGAAGAAAAAAACGTGTTGCGCCGACCCCAAATAACACGGGACAAGGGCAGGAAAATGATGATGATGACAACGTTTTCAGTAATATTTCATAAATACGTGTAAGTACACGTGTCCGAAATATTTTAAAACAATGAATTATAATTTAATATGATAAAATTATCTTTTAGATAAGTAGGCGACGCAAATATCATTAACATATTAGAATATTATCATGGATTAAATATTAAGCTTCCTGTTTTCACTTCACTATAATACACACGTACCTATATGTGTTTATAATATGCACACATAAATCTACACTAATATTATAAAGAGGTAAAGTATGTTTTTTTGTTTTTTTTTTTTGTTTGTAGGTAATCTCTGAAGGTACTGGTCCGATTGCTAAATTTTTTTCACCGATAGAAACCTGTTTTATTCCTGAGTGACAGGCTAAATTTTATGCGCGGCCGAAGAAGTTTTTGTTTGTAGAAGGTAATCTCTGAAAGTACTGGTCCGATTGCTAAAATTTTTTCACCAATAGAAACCTGTTTTATTCCTGAGTGACATAGACTAAATTTTATTCGCGGCCGAAGAAGTTTTTGTTTGTAGAAGGTAATCTCTGAAAGTACTGGTCCGATTGCTAAAATTTTTTCACCAATAGAAAGCTGCTTTATTCCTGAGTGACATAGGCTAATATATTTTATGCGCGGGCGAAGCTGCGGGCAAAAGCTAGTGTGTTTATAAAATAGTAGCTTCTTCCAACGACTTTGCCCGTGTGAAAGTAGGTTTCTCCATACAAACTTTATTTATTTATTAAAACTTCATGCAACACAAAGGCACAAAGTCAGTACCTAATGCCTTAGGCATTCTCTACCAGTCAATCAAGGGTAGTGAAGAGAAAACATGGCAGTTGCAAGAAAACAAGGGAACAAATGTAAATTATATATAAAATAAACATACATATATATTTAATGTAATATAAACCGACTAGAGCAGTGGTGTGGTAACGGCCCCGACTTACGAGTTGTAGGTCGCGGGTTCAAACCCAGCCAGGCACATTACTTTGTGTAATTTATTTCATCACCACTGCTCTCAAAACGGTGAAGGAAAACATCGTGAGGAAACCGGCATGTCCTAGAACCAAAAATTCGAAGACATGTGACATCCACCAACTCGCACTGGGCCCGCGTGGTGGATTATAGCCCATTCTCTCTCCTAGAGGAGGCCTGAGTCCCAACAGTGGGAACATTATAAGGCCGACTATGCTATGCTATGCTAATATAAACCTACATATATTATATAAACCCCTTACCCCTTTAGAACCCCGTCTCATCCTCTTAGGGGCCGAATTCTGTAAAATCCTATCTTAGTGCTCGCCTATGTCATAAAAGGAAATTTTGTACAAAATTTCACGCTCCTAGTCCCAGTAGTTTCGGCTGTGCGTTGATATGTCAGTCAGTCAGTTTCTCCTTTTATTTAAATAGATAATAGTTAGGTAAATACGTTACCTGCTTATTTACATAGCTATTGTGTAATTTAAATTGTATACTTAATCTAAATAATTTCCTGAATTCAAATGATTAGGGGGAGACCCGTAACTATCTAATAATTATTTATTTATGAAACAAATAGTTCTACACAGTGTGAATAAAAATAATTAAGAGAATCTATTTATAAATTACCTGTTTGGTCTTCGACATGTCTTCGATGTATTGGTACTAATCATTTGTCTTGATTTTTTATGTCAATTAATAATGGCTTGGATCTTGGGGACCTGTTAAAAAATATTGACTTAATGACGATTCGGACACTCAGTGTATGGGAAAAAAAGCCCTATCAAAACTATTTTAGGCTGGATTTAAGGTGGCAACTTCGGGTAATCAATTTCTTTATTATTAAGACCATAGATTAAGACTTATTTATCTGACTGTACTAAATAGCTACAATTGTTTGTAGGAGGTAATCTCTGGAAGTACTTCCAGAGAAATAAATTGAAAAAAAAAAGAAAAAAAGAAAAAAGAATACTAAAAAGCAAAAAAAAGATTAAAAAATAAATAAATTGAATTTAATTGAATTTTGTAGTGCCTTAGTCGTCAATGAAAAATTTTGAATATAACATGTATCGATTCGGATACTGTGTCCGAAACGTCAGAAACTCAAAATATTTAGGATATAATAATAGTGATACGAGTTTGCGTTGATAGTTTCCGAGAATTGAGATAAATGACGTGACTGCGTGAGATTAGAATCTGTCTTCTAGTCTAGGTCGAGTAAGATACATAACCATGCTAACTCAAATATCGACTTTAGCCATATATATTTTGAGTAGATTTTCAAATGAAGTCTATAAATAAAAAAATGTGTAAAAAAATTTAAAGGGCCCTAAATATATTATGGGTTGCACCTATAGGTACATACTTACTTATGTTATTCAGTCATAACATTCCCATGCCATGTAAGGCATTGACCTTTCTGTTTTAATAACAACATAACATGTAAGCTTATATTATTACTTATTCTGTGACGTAAGGTAGGTACCTACATTTTAGATACATCTGGTGGTATCCGGTACTAGCCAAAAATAATCCGACTCCTAGATACAATGACCTTGCTATTTCAAGTCCAAAGTCCGCCAAACAGTTGTCTGTTGTTTTGCTCAGCCTAAATGATTTTCAGATCACCTCGGGACTGAACCGGCTAAATTATCTGATTTAAACAAATTATATTATAATGACGTTGTCGGAAGTTCAGTGATTCTGTTTGTAAATATTTATACGAGTATGTTGTTGTCTGGGCAGGCATATTGCTCATAGCAACAGATGGTCGATGGGGACGAAAGGTTCTAGAATGGCGAAGACACAGCGTTGGAAGGTCCACCTTGTGGGAGGTGGACCGATGACCTGGTGAGGGTCGCGGGAATCCGATGGATGCGAGACGTACAGGACCAGTCATTATGGCGACACTTGGGGGAGGCCTATGTCCAACAGTGAATGTCTTTCGGCTGAAATGATGATGATGATGATGGTATCTGTCATAGAACATGGAATCGTCGCGGAATAGGAATGGCTAAATCATCAAATAACTTCTCTCGCTCTGGGTGGTGCGAGAGGGAGTGTCAGACTTATACTGACTAAAACCCACCTGTGTTCCTCCAATTGCTCTTTACGTTACAGGCTTATAGGGCTGCAGCCTGAGCAGGCATCGACCCTACTGGACCCCATCCTGACCTGGTTTGTTCCTTTTTAACCGACTTCAAAAAGGAGGAGGTTCTATGTTCGGCTGAATGTATGTTTTTTTTTTTATGTATGTTCACCGATTTCTCGGTCAATTGTGGACCGATTTTGAAATTATTTTTTTTAGAGTTCCGTAGTTCGTACCCAAAGGGTAAAACGGGACAGACTGGAGTCTTAGTAATAAGACTCCACTGTCTGTCCGTCTGTTTGTCTGTCTGTCCGTCTGACACCAGACTATATTTTATAATCCGTGATAGCTAGAGAGTTGAAATTTTTACACATAATGTATTTCTGTTGCTGCTATAACAACAAATACTAAAAACAGAATAAAATAAATATTTAAGTGGGGCTCCCATACAACAAACGATTTTTTTTTCGTTTTTTGCTACTGATGGTACGGAACCATTCGTGCGCGAGGTCGAATCACTCTTGGCTAGTTTTTTTATACAGGAGTCGTTTGGGTCTAACTACGCCACTGGCTTTGACACTGCGATCCTATCAGTGATCACCGAGTAATTTCAGAGCTCTATGGAATGTACTCGTATATTTGCATATTAATATGTTTTATATATTGAAGATAATAATCATGCATCATTATTATCGAGCTAAGCAATAAAAAAGGTAACTTCCCGATGGCATGATAAAAGAAAATTGAATCGTTATGTATATTAGATGTTGATAATGAACAAGTTATGTAACATAATGAGTATCAGCCAGTATCAGCTGATGTTTACGCTGAATTCATATCTATTGATCGGAAGATAACTGTCTCGTATGACGGAGGTTGATTAGTTTTTTTTTTTTATTCTTGATAGGTTCGCGCTTGACCACTACCTCACCTGATGGAAAGCGACGATGCGGTCGACGATGGAGCGCGCTTACCTAGAAGTAACCTATTCATTCTTGACTTAAAGATTCCCGGGTTGTAGCCATCAGGAAACAGTTATTTTTAGCCGACTTCAAAAAAAGGAGGAGGTTATTAATTTGGTTGTATTTTTTATCATGTGTGCTACCTCAGAACTCCGTCGTTGGTGGACCGAAGAAATAAACAATACCGAGAAACACCGACTTCCGAAATTATAGTTGTTTTGATCCGTTTAGTGTTTTTTTTTTAGTGAAGTCGGTTTTTTTTTTGCTAAAAGTTTTTTTTTATTTTCAACACACTTGCTCGAAAACTGAATCTATTTAGGTACACTGCTTTGAGATTCAAAATACAGTAGGTGTATTGCACACACATTGTTTTGATTTTCATATCTGCACTAGTGCTATGTGGCAATAGATACTCTTAGTCCAATATGGGTCAGGTCTGGGGTCAAATCTACGTTTTTTGAGACAAACGGCCGTATCTTTTTTTTTTCGTTAACTTAGAAATTCGTTTTTTTCACAGCTTCAAGAAACCGCAAAGTTGAGTATATGGTTTTAATTTCAACTCAATACCTCCACGCATTCACGAGATAAAGGGTCTTGACAGAGATACAGACAGACGGACGGACAACATAAAGTGATCCTATAAGGGTTCCGTTTTTTCTTTTTGAGGTACGAAACCCTAAAAACGAAGCCAGGTGGCAGCCCTAATCAGGTCCTATGTAAATCTATGTAAAATAAATATGACTGTGGACTTGTACTATTAATTATTCTGTGGCTGTGGTCAGAATTGAGTGGTTTTTTTTCTAAATAAGAGACGGTTAAGTTGGAAACTAATGAATTTGGATGTGATTTATCGTACCTATGCAAAACGAGAAATTATTATCTAATAAAGATTTATTACAATCATACGGAAACTGCAATTTTCCAGTGACATAAATATATAAGTTACAGTCGTGTTTATAAACTGGACATTATAAAAGACTACGAACTACGAATGAATGACTGTTGACGCTTAACATTCATAAAATAAGTTTAGGTATATTAAATACTATATAGGCATATAAAATCACAGGCCAGGGAATCCTAGCGTGTTATGTTTATGTGTTTATTTGAAACAAGAAATCATTATACAAATAACAGGATATTAGCTGCTCGGACATATTTCCTTTTATTTTATTTGTTTATATTATTCTTTAGTGGCCTTCATTGTGGAGTAATAGTAGCCTTGCTCGTGTAGAAGGTAAATTACCTACATGATCATACGCAGTAGGTGTTTAGCACGTGTCAGCTACGAGTAGTGTTGCCAGGCGTCCGGATAAAGCCGGACAGGGTCAGGCTTTTTAGTTGCGTGTCCGGCCAAATTAGGCGGAGTCCGGCCTGTCCGGCTTTTGTTAGACTTTTTAAATTAAACAATTTTTTTTTAGATTTATCATGTCTTCTACTTTATCTTGTATAAATTATAGCAATTATAGCAGACAATTTTATTGTTGTTTCATTTTTTTTTAAATTTTATGGTCAATTATAAAAATGTAGTTTGACTTTTAAAAAAAATGTCGGCCATTTTACTCAAATGTGCGGCTAAATTGGCTGGTCTGTCCGGCTTTTCAGTTTGAAGACCTGGCAACCCTAGCTACGAGTATTGACATGTTATTATGATTTTAAAATAAACAATAAGTTCCTCCTAATAGAACACGGTGGAGCATACGGTGGAGGTGTGTCCCGCTTGGGCGGAGCACCCCCGTGTCCTCGTGGAGGCGATAGGCGGCGGCGACATCTCGGGCCGGGCTCTGGGTCAGGTCATGGTCCGAAGCGATCTCCTTCTGAGAATCAGTAATGCTAGCGAAAAGTAGACGACCGCAACCGTGACTGAACGGACATTCTCACGCCCCAGCCGCCGCGACAGGAGACGCGATACTGTAAGGAAGCTAGCTCAGCTTAGCTTATAATATTGATGTACCACACTATGACACTGTAAAACTGTATGTTTGTTACTCTTTTACGCTCAAACGGCTGAACGGATTTAGTTGAAAGGCACACGGGTAGACCATCCTGGAATAGTAGATAGGATATATAACTTTTTGTCCCGAGAGTATGTTCCCTGGGGATAATATCCTACTATCACGCGGGTGAAGCCGCTTGCAAGAGCTAGTATTCAAAAAATATAAAGGTGTGTATCTTCTGTAAGTATGGCCTACCTATGTCCACTCTGGCCAGTTATAGGTAGCAATCAGCAAGCCTATTGTCCATTCCCGGGCACATATTCAATTTTGGTGATGAAATTAAATAATAATAAAACCGAGCAAGTGCGAGTCGGACTCGCGCACTATGGGTTCCGTACAAACTTACCTATGAAAACAGTTTAATTCCCGAATTGGGTTACGAAGATTTTTCCGAATCGCAAAAAAAGTTTTTTTTTTGTGACGTAACTATAAATAACTTACCTTGCTCCATGCCAAATTTCAGGATTCTTGGTCAAAGAATGAATTTTGAATTTTGATTCCCTTAAGATTATCGAAATATAGATACGTTTTTTGCGACATAAACGGCCATCTTTTTTTTGTTAATTCAAAAGTTTGATTTTTTTCACAGCTTCAAGGGACCACCGATTTGAGTATATGGTTTTAATTTCAACTCGATACCTCTACGCGTTCCCGAGATAAAGGGTCTTGACAGACAGACAGACAGACGGACAACAAAATGATCCTTTAAGGGTTCCATTTTTTCCTTATGAGGTACGGAACCCTAAAAAGTAAAAAAATACGTGAATATGTTTTGGATTGTCAATCAATCCAAAACATATTCGCGTTATTTTTTGCTGTTATTTAACAATTACTGTTATTTTTTGGTATATTGATACTAATTTAGTTAGCATGTTTAGTAGATAAAATTGATGTCATTGGCCTGCTTTTTCTGCATATTAGGTATATTATTATTGTATATTAGGTAGGTATTGTAAATACTTAGACCGGTTCCGCCCCTAGGTATGGTTTTTCTTCACTACCCGTTGTTGAAATGTGGTGTGTTGTTTTAAGTACGGATAAACAATGTAAGTACAACATTTTCGATTCAATCATTTTGTTTTGATTCTTGATAAGCCATGAATAATAAACTGCCACCCAAAGAAGAGGTGGGGCATCTAACTTTTTAAGCAAAATTGATTAACATTATTCAAAATTTGGAATTAGGAAAACAAGGCGCATATAGGTAGTATGTTTTTAATATATTTTCTAATTTCGGAAGTAACCATGCTCAAGTATAGTATACAAGAGAAAAATTCAGTTTTTTTTTTTAATAATTTTTTTATTCTTCAGGTGTTTTTTTAGTTTTCAGAAACGTCCATTTTAATTATGGCAGCATTAGTGTCTTTATTAAAACCCACATTACTTTGTGTAATATAATTCATCACCGAAACGGTGAAGGAAAACATCGTGAAGAAACCGGCATGCCCCAGAACCAAAAATTTGAAGACATGTGACATCCACCAATCCACTGGGTCCGCGTGGTGAATTACGGCCCGTTCCCTCTCCTAGAGAGAAGGCCTGAGTCCCAACAGTGGGAACATTATAAGGTCGATCATGCTATGCTATGCTATATGCCACTGAACTTCGCTCATAAAAATCCCGCTAAAAAACTTCGAAACGCATGTTACTAAAATATAATGTGGATGGATAGATAGAAAAGATGGATGGATTATGTGAGGAGCGATATGAAAGAAAAGGAAGTTTGTGATAGCATGACGGGTGACAGGACAGAATGGAAGAAAATAACATGGGACAAGGGCAGAAAGGTGATGATATACCTACTAGGTAGTAACCCGCCCCAGCTTCGCACGGGTGTTATAAATCCTTGAAATTCTCGACCTTTTCTCTACTATAATATGCATGTATTGACCACTTTAAGTGCACCTTCCTCATAAACTGCGTCCTCTTTCTGTCTACTGGTGAAAACTGCATGAAAATCTGTTCAGTAGTTTTTGAGGATATCGGTGACGCAGACAGACGCAGTGGGGGATTTTACTTTGTAAGGATATAGTAAAATATATAGTATTTACAATACACACACACATACCATAACACACTACATACGCTATTTTACTATACTATATTATATAGTAAGGTGGATAATGGCTAGTGAAGAGGAAGGCGAAGGTAAAACAGTGGACACATCATATAGTAGGCAAAGCACGTGTCAAATTAAAATAAAATTATGGCAACATGTCGTTTTAATCACTACACTTGTCTTTCATAATTAGTGATTGATGACAGGAAAAACCATCCTCACTAACTGACTTCATTTGGGTCTCATGTAAAGAGGTAAAATTATATCTTTGTTTATGTTCGCAAAGGAATTATGGTACACAAGGTGGGACCTGGTGAGGGTTGCGGGAATCCGATGGATAATAAAAAAATAAAATAAAAATAAAAAAGCCTTTATTTCCCATTACCCTTAACATAACATTATAAAGTTTACTTCTAAGTACTATTTTCATTTCTAATTTGTTAGTAGTTTATCCTTATTATCTAGGTTAGTAAGTTCCTTGGGATATGGGCCCCTCCACGGGTGAAGGCCTCCTCCAGTTCCTTCCATTTGTCCCTGTCACTTGCTATATTTTGCCAATCATTTCCTGCTGTATCAATTATATCGTCAGCCCACCTTCTTTTTGGTCTGTCTACTCTTCTTTTCCCTTCTGGCCCTTTCCACACTGTAGTTTTGGCTGTCCACCTACCGTCTTTGTAGCGTGATACGTGGCCAGCCCATTGCCATTTCAATTTTAGGGCTTGCGTAAGAGCGTCAGTTACTTTTGTTTTTTGTCTAATGGATCCGATGGATACGAGCACGCAAAAGATCGGTCGTTTTGGCACACTTTGGGGAGGCCTATGTGCAGCAGTGGATATCTTTCAGCTGAAATGATGATAAGCTACTTTTCCGAAATAATACACACGGTTGCTGTAGTACTGAATATGTCACAGAGGCAAAGTCATGGGCTAAAGCAAGCTTGTAGGTGGCAGAGGATCTTAATGGTCCCCCTTTGGTGCCTCCACCGTGTTGTAGTACCTACAATGATCATTGCATATGTAAATGTAGGAGGAAAATTTTGATGAATGAAATTTGATAAACAATAGCCAGTGACAATTGAATTACTACTGGGAAATGATTAATAGCAGTACCAATACTTTATTATTGATTTTCCTTCCCCATTTCCTGACTTCCTTTCAGTCATACACATTTCTTTACACAGATTACATTCTCCGTATGAAGCATACAATCATGGCAGATTCGTACGTTTTGATTGAATCATAACCTATTACAAAAGTTGCCTCATTTTCACTAAAAATTATATTTGTATAGCTATCTCTGTCAGATTGGTGATAAAGAGAGAGAAGGGAACAAAACTCAGGCGCAGGTGAATCATAATATGTTGTGGAGTTGAACTCTTATTGAATTAATGTAAGGCAAAGTCAAGAGTGACTCATTCATAGAATGTAACCTGAGACTGGATGTTATGCCGGCAGTCGGTCTCAGAATATAGATAAAAATATTATGCAGATAAGACTGTGAAAGTATAAAAAGTAATATTTAACAGGTTATTTTATGCATATAACTACAAATGATGACTCATGCATGGTAACACTTTGCATATATAAAAAATTGTGTAAGTGTAATCAGAAAATCGGGGACACGTTTTTACATTTATCTACTCAATCTTTGGACTTTCAACTGGTGATTTAATAATCTAAATTCTTGCTTTTGAGTAATTTCATAAGATTTTACTCATTTGAGGCGGAAATGTATCAGCTTCAGACATGACACATAATAATTCATAAGCGATAATATTGGTGCTCGCAGAACAGTTCGTTGATGGGGACTGAAATATTCTGGAACAGTATTGGAAGGCCTCCCACAAGGTGAACCGATGACCCTTACGGTCGTGGGAAGGCGCAAAGTCACCTAAAAGGCAATGGACAAGACTATGCTCGGAATTTCCTTGCATGATAAGATAAGAAATGAAGATATCGGCAGGACAATCAAGGTCGAACAATAGAGAGACTTTTTTTAATTATTCATAGGCTCGCGTTTGACCACTATCTCACCTAAGTAAGCGATGATGTGGCCGACGATGGAGTACGCTTGCCTAGAAGTAACCTATTCACTCTTGACTTAAAGATCCCTAGGTTGTAGTTCTTTATTCCGTGATTGTAGCTATCAGGAAACACAGAATCCGGCAGGGAATTCCACTCCTTAGCTGTACGCATTATGAATGTGTTCCCAAAACGCTTTGTACGTAGGGGTGGGATGTCCACCATGTACCGATGGCGCAAAGCCGCAGAGCGCGTGAAGTCATTTGGATGATTACCCACCTTAAAAAAAAAAGAGTGGTCCGATGACATTACTCGCACAACGGATGGTCGACGGGGCCAAAAGGTTCTGTAATGACGACCACGTACCACAAGACGCAGCGTTAGAAGGCCTCATACCTACAAGGGGGAACAATGATCAGTTGAGGGTCGCGGGAATCCGATGGATGCGAGACGCACAGGATCCATCGTTGTGATGACACTTGGGAGAGGCCTATGTTCAACAGTGGACGTCTTTCAGCTAAAATGACGATATATAACATTGACATTCGTTTGACTGATAAAATAGAGGATATTGAAGCTACAAAAGTCAATAAAAGTTCAATACCACGGGCCTTCCCTCCGCTGCACATTGATTTTATCATTTGGATAAAAAAAGCAGTCTAGACAGAGAGGACACTTTAACCAAAACCTGAACACAAGGGAGGTATCAAGTACTTGCATAGAAGTTGAAGTGCAGGACAAGGCAAGATGTTAGCACTTGCACCACATTGCTCAAAACGAAACGCCCGCCATCTTTAGCCGACTACAAAAAAGTAGTCGGAATCCTTTTTATTATTATGTATTTTCTCCGATAACTCGGAGACGCCTGGACCGATTTCGAAAATTGATTTTTTTTTTGTTTAAAAAGCTAAACTATATACTTTCCAGATCGTCTTATGGTCATGAAATCGGGATCTGATGATCCATCATCAGTTCTTGATACTGTGTTTTCACATTGGGATACTGTTTTTATATTTTTAAATGGTTTTTTTATTGAAATATTTAAAAATATAATTTGTATGTAAATAAAAATGAATACAGATATATTTGTAAACAAGTGTTACTGTTACATAAAAGTTCTACCTCCTAAACTAGGTAGGTACTGTGATATCGAAAGGAGATCGCATGAGGTAAGTTAGCGAACTGGCATGTAAAATAAATATTTCTAAGGATTTTGTTGTTCTAGAATAGGTTTAAAAATTGAATAGAACAAAATAATGTCTAGTTTTTGCAGTTCGGACGCGACGATTGTAAAGTGAAGTCATTATCGTGAAGCAATACAAATATTCAATGAAATAAGCGTTTCATTGCTAGAAGCCCAACGAACCTGGTACTGTCGCATAGAGAGTGCGACAGTACCTACTAGATACCTACCGTACCTAGTTAACCTGTATCTCAAGACACAGTTCCCTCCTTAATTACTTATTATAACTTGTTTACATGACATACAGATACACTACTTCGCCCATTGTATTGTCATACATAGCATAGTCGGCCTTATAATGTTCCCACTGTTGGGACTCAGGCCTCCTCTCTAGGAGAGGGATTGTAGGGAGGCATTGTATTGTCGCTTCTGCTTTATTTTCTTGTCAAGACTACAATACCGCATCGAATGTCAGGAACGTTGCGACGATGCCAGACACGTCGGGTACACGCCCCCGCGGCCCCGTGAGAACTCGTCGCTATGAGGTATGAATCATGCGCATACGCATAGCACGCGCCAGTTAGCAGAAATTTCAAAAGAAACGATTTTATTTAAAATTCTACGCATGTTTTTCTTCGTAAAATGACGATTGGAGACTTTTGAATCTAGATCTGTTTTATTTTTTTATTTTAGATTTATTAGTCGTATTCGTTTTTTTATTTCGTATTCTTTCATAGAAATTACTTACATTTCTTTTTCCTTGTAAATATTATGAGTTTTACTGTGTTTAGACTGGTGATCGGTATCTAAATTGAGAATTTAAAGTAGCGAGTTTATCAAACTGAAAGCAATTTTTTTTATCAAAATTTGTTTTGTTTTTATTTCTCGCTAAAGTAGCATTTGTCATCGGATTAAAGACTTGATAAATATGACATTTATCGTTTAGTGTATAAAGTTCGAGAGCAAGACGAATAAGTGAACATTGGACATTGCCCAAGCGAGCCCCACAGACAATACGGTATGAATCATAGCCATCGCACGCGCCAAATTGAATGTATAATAGGAATGTCAAGTAGATAGGAAAAGAATCTACATATTGATATTCTACTACATCTACATAGTAGACAATGTTTTTCTTAAGAAATTAGTACCTAGGTAAACTTGTTAAAAAATAAAAGGCCCGTTTTGATATTTGAGAAAAACCCTAGAATGTAACTTAGAACGAAACTGAAAGAAACAATAAAATAATAATTAGGGGCCCGATGTATTAGTAGCTACTTTAGCAATTTTAGTAAGAAGGTTGACTTCATACATTTGCTGCCAAATAGTACTACAAAAATATTCGATGATTATTACTATATTCGAAGACATGTGACATTCACCAATCCGCACTGGGCCCACGTGGTGGATTACGGCCCATTCCCTCTCCTAGATAGAGGAGGCCTGAGTCCCAACAGTGGGAACATTAAAAGGCTGATTATGCTATGTACTACAAAAACACTAGAATATGTAATGTACCATTAGAATTAATGGTACTTAAACAAATTAATTATTAAACAAGTAATCACTATTATTCCGACTGAAGGACTTTATATCCATGCTCAAGAAATTAAAAATCATCTACCTACTATAAGCACCTATTATCAAAAGGTTAATGTTCGAACAAGGTAAATCAACACGGTTTATGTTTTTTTTTTCTATATCTGTGACTTTGACCGACTTCTAAATACTAGTTTCATTGATCACAAATCTATTCTGTTGCCTTGTGATGGGGACGTCCCATTCGTCATTAGGTTCAGAGATTTACTTGATAATATACCTACATAATTCTTCCTTGGTTCGGAGGAAGATATTGGATGCTCGGCTCAAGATAATAAAATAAAAAAATACTAATGAGCTTTCATTACTATGACAATGCCACCGGTACATGGTAGACATCCCACCCATACGCACAAAACGTGTTCTCAAAAAAGAACACATTTATTATGCGTACAGCCAAGGAGTAGAATTCCTTGCCGGAGTCTGTGTTTCCTGTTAGCTACTTACAACTTAGAGGTCTTTAAGTCAAGAGTGAATAGGCTACTTCTAGGCAAGCGTGCTCCATCCTCGACCACATCATCGCTTACCATCAGGTGAGAAGGTGGTCAAACGCTAGCCTATCATTATTAAAAAAAAAAGATAAAACTGCATTATCTATTGAAACTGATTGAAAAAAAAGCTCTTATAGTGGTTACGGCCCCGGCTTAAGAGTTGTATGTACTAGGTCGTGAGTTCAAACCCAGCCAGACGCATTACTTTATGTAACTTCTTTCATCACCACTGCTCTCAAAACGGTAAAGAGAATTTAAGGCATATCCTAGAATCTAAAATTCAAACACATGTGACAGCCCATTCTCTCTCCTAGACAGGAAGCCTGAGTCCCAGCAGTGGGAGATTATGCTATGAAGAAAAACACTCGACAACGTAAAAACACTTTGGATGCGAAAAACTCAAGACAATTTTAGACTCATGAAGCAGTAATGCTAGCGAAGGAGGCGGCCACACGCGCGAGGGAACGGACTTCTTCACGCCCCAGCCGCCGGGATCCCGACCCCGATTTCCAGCCACCGTAGGCGTTGTCTTGCGGAGGGCGAGCATTGGGTAGCTCGCCGTCCGGCTGTCCGGTAAATGTCCGAACCGAGCTCGAGTCATCGTTCGTTCCATGGCAAAACCGTAGGGGCCCAGCAAAGTTGAAGCCTACCGGGGTAATGGGTTATGCGAAAGAGAACCCCGGGATTCTGAAACGAAGGCACAGAAGGAACATAGAGGAGTGGGTTTTAGCCAGTAAGTCTAACACGCCCTCTCGCTCTAGTCATTGGATGAATACCACCTAAAAAAAGAATCACTCATGAAGATTTCTTTATATATTTTTTTAATATCTATTGAAACTGTTTGAAGAAAACCCACTTGATAGTTGATAGTTGATACCAATGGTTTTCCTTGAAAGTTTAAGGCTACGTGCCCCAAGTCATGTACTCATAAGTGACATCGGCGTTGTTACGTTACATTTTGGTCAGAAATCTATTATTTTGAGGCTTAAATGTACGTAGACCTGCCTAACAGGGAAAATGTATGATTATTATAATTACTTACCTATATAGTACGTAACGCCTCATCAGCCCATACGCATTGTTCAATTCTACAGGTCTTTCCTTAAATCGTCACAGCGAATGATGTTGGGCGAGCCCAAGGGCCTTACTATTTACTATGACGTGTTAAAGACAAGCTCGCGAGCGAGAAAGAGTGATGGAGTTATACACCCTATATAGCTCCATCCCTTTAACAGTTCAGTTAAGGTTGTAAAATGGATCTCGTTAAGAGGTTGTTGTAGGGCCTCAGGTGCAAAGTCGGCCATAGTTGGCACAGGTGGTAAGAGGTAGACAAAATAGTGACAGCATGGCCTACTCGAGTCGTTCGGCGCGAACGAAACGATTGTAACTTTTCTAGGGGGGCTGCCCACTGCCACTTAAGTTTAACGATTCTTCAGGCTATGTCGGCGACCTTGGTTCTCTTGTGGATAACTTCAGTAGTATAAAATATTGTACAAAAATAAACTCAGAAAATACCCAATGTTTTAAACTGTACCTAACTCAATCAAACCAGCGTACAAACGACTAATTAAGTCCGACAAACAAAACATCTTAAGCGGATATGTACTGCAAAAACAACCTACACAAAATAAAAATAAAAACCCTAATCTAAATCCATCGGTGTTTGTATTTAATTATTATATTATTGTAGATAGGTATCTATCTAATTAAATAAAAGTACCTTCAATGCGATTATAACTGTACTTTACCTAGGTAATAGAAAAATGTCATACACTATCGACCCATTTCAAAATGTCCCCGTTTTATCAATAATAATTGATCACTATCAATATCGGAAAACTTGACAAATCGAGTGCTACGGGACTTTTTACGAGTATTGACGTAAATGGTTCAAGAGTCGGTTGTAAGTAGGTAAGGTTGCCGCCGGAACTTTATTATAAAGTATTGTCCACGGATATGTCAGTATTGTACGTTATTACCGCTTGTTTGTACTCTATGAAGACAATAAAAAACGCGGAAATACCTTATTTCGCATGATTTGATTTCTCTGGAATTTATTTCACTTATAATAGAAAAAAAATTGATTGTAAGAATTTTCACCTAAAACAGACGGACTGTTGCTGGGGCCGATGACGTTATCGATTGCTGTTATCCGAATAGGTTCAATATATTGACGAATTGTCAAAAGTTGCTAAATGTAATAAATAATAATAATACTATTCCACAACTTTCACATTACGCCATCTAGTCCCAAGCTAAGCAGAGCTTGAAGTATGAGTACTAGACAACTGATAAACATACTTATACCATATTTCTAAATAAGGTAGAAGTACGTATTCCCGTTAGTGTCCCAGTACCCGTTAACTAGTCAGTTTTTTATTTTTTGCGTCTTTCTACCAAAATCAAATTAAAGTTTGCAAATGGCAATTTATTCTTGGTACTATTTTATACAATTTTAATGGCAACACTCACCAAAAAGTTTAATGGCGTCAAAACTGTGCAAACTTAAAAATACATCTAAATAAAATTATCTGTAAGTTCAAAGTTCTGTCAGTGAACTACGAGACCACCCCGTCGCAGAGATCATCTAGCCATACTTCGACGGATAAAATTAAGGTAAGAGTCTTAATTTTTATAAAATATTATGTGTATTATTTAACGATTTAACTTATAAATTAAGGTAAATCTCATCGAAAAGTAAATGTTTTTGCATGTTACATCTATTGGTACTCACAAACCCCTACTTGACCTAGTACCCGGTAAATTCGTATGTTTTTTACCGGATACTGGTACACTATCAACCCGGTAACATACTTTGCACCGAAACCCGTTATTGTATCCTTATTGCTTTGAAATAGGTCTCATTTTTCTTTGAAACTGTAGTTTATATTAAATATTTTCTGCCGGATACTGGGACATGCATTAACAGTTGCATTTAAATCCGTCACGGTTCTTATTGCCTTGAGTTAAGTATTATTTTCCGTTGACTCAATAGAATGTAGTTACTAGGCATCTTGTTTATTTTGTTACCACGTGCATTTGGTTGCTCTTGCGATTATCTGTATGATTTCCCAATTTTGTACAGTTTGCGTTACAGCTCTGCTGCTCTAAAACCAGTTTTTTTTTATTCGGTTACTATGGGGCGCAGTTTTAGTACATTAATATGAATATTGACCACTGGGCAATATTTTGTAGCGTATTTCAGAGCGACAATCTTACGTGATGTGAACTGTGTGTTACCTATTTATATACCAGATTAGGGTGCAAGATGTCAGTCAGACCTGTGAAGTTATCCAGGTGATAAAAAAACGTTGATAGATACTAAAAATTGTCTCAAAGTCGTAGAGTCATGATTGAATCTGTCTAAAGGTAAATTATTTTGCGCATTTATCTGCCTCTAAACATTGAATAATTTTTTGAGGGATCTATACCTTTCCAAGTTGGACTTCTGGTGCCGTAAAAAGCTTCGAGATGCTTGCTTGCTTGAGTTGTGCCATAATAAAGTACTCCTGCTGTCCTGAACTAAAGCATGGGTTTGTGTTTGATTTTGATCCAATCTTTGGCCTACTTCTGGGTGTTGCTTTATGATTACTTCAAACCAGTGAAAACCTGGTCTGTCATTTATAAATGGGTTTTCTTGCTCTATTTTTGACACTATAATATAATATAATAATATAATATTCCACAACTATCACACAACGCCGTCTAGTCCCAAGCTAAGCAGAGCTTGTGTTATGGGTACTAGACAACTGATAAACATACTTATATATTTCTAAATACATACATATATAGATAAATTACACCCAGACACAGAACAAATGATCGTGCTAAACATTTGTCCTGGGTGGGAATCGAACCCACGACCTCCGGCATAGCAGTCAGGGCCACTAACTAGACCAACAGGCCAGTCAAAACTATGCAACATCTGCGCTTTAGTTACAAGAAAGGACTACTGCTTCGCATCAGCTGAAATTAAGAAAAGGGAGGAAAAGCTTGGTGTTGTTTTAGGAGAATCTTTTAATTAATTTTCTTTTTTCAGAAAAAAATGAATGTTACTCAAGATGAAACTAAAATATTACTAGTGTTAACCTATAATTTGTATAACAAACATAAAAAAAATAAAAAATACGAATCATGTTTTTGTTTGATAAATACAGACCCTAATTTTATTTGAAAATATTTTATTTCTGTGAACTTTAACGTAAAACAATAGAGTTCAAATTCGCGTTTAAAATTACCGGATTCCGGGACAATTTAACGTTAACTAGTACAATTCTACCGGGTACTGGTACAATTAGCCCTTTTTGTATTTTTTTTGTTTTATTGTTAATTAACATTTACACTAATTTAATAGAAGTATAATATACTAAAAGTATATTAAATTATCTAACTAGTCATATAAAAATTATTTTTATGAGTCTACTAGTTTTAGCCCAGCGCGCATGCAAAGTCAGGGAAGTTCATAACTTCACGGTTACTGGGCCGTTTACCTTACATAGATATTATAGATAAATTACACCCAGACACAGAACAAATGATCTTGCTCATAACACAAACATTTGTCCTGGGTGGGAATCGAACCCACGACCTCCGGCATAGCAGTCAGGTCCACTAACCACTAGACCAACAGGCCAGTCAACAGACAATATTACTTATAACCAATGTACTTTATTTGCACAAAAAAGTGGCAACCCTAGATTTAGGTGAAGTGGATCCTTTATGTAATAGTTAGTTGTTAGATAATGTTATTTTCAAATTGTGAATGTTCCGGAAAGATGTATCTAGGTAATAAACCGTCAATTAGCCTCTGACGTCAATTGGGTTAGATTATTTAGTTTAAAGCAAGTTGGTAAATAATAAATGCCGTTACAGGTTTCAAATCAATATAGAAACGAGCAGTTTTGAGAGTTTGTCATGCTCACTCAAATGTCGCGCTGATGGTGGCTCGTGTTATTGGGTGATTCAGTTCCCTTCAAAATGGTTGAGCTGAGTGGGGCTGATGCACGCGTCATGCTCGTGAACGGATGCCGTCAGTTGAGACTTGTCATCTCTTAGCTGCCATTGGCTTAATTTAATTTCTATTTTTTAATTCGTTTTTTTTTTAATTATTATAAAAAAAAAACGAATTTTGTAATTGTGTTCACATTATTAGAAGCGACAAGAAATATGTAACCAAGATTTATGTAACTCATAATATGATTTAAAAGAGTGTCCATGGAGTTTCTTGCACGTTCTTCTCCATAGAGATCTACGCTTTGGAACGTGCAATTTAGCTTCACTTGTTTTTTTTTGACTGACCGACATTTTGACAATTCAAAAGTGCCTGTAAGGTCTATTTGAAATAAAAATTTCTGATTTCTGCAGTAATAGCCCAGTGTTAACGGCCCCAACTTACGAGTTGTGGGTTGTGGGTTCACATCCAGCCAGTTGCATTACCTACTTTTTGTCATTTATTTACATCACCACTGCTCTCGAAACGATGACGGAGCAACATTATGTCCTAGAACAAAAAATTCGAAGACATGTGAATGCGGCCCATTCCCTCTTCTAGAGAGGAGGCCCGAGTCCCAGAAGGCGGAAAATTATCCTCTTAAAAATTTAAAAAAAAAAAAATGAAAATTAAAGGTCGCCTCCTTCTGCGAAGCAGTAATGTTAGCAAAGGAGGAGGCCGCACGTGTACTCGCGAGGGCGCGGCCCTCACGGCCCAGCCACCGAGACCCCGATCCCGATTTCCGGCCACCGTATGCGCTTGCGGACAGCGAGCAATGGGTAGCTCTCCGTCCGATCATCCGGCAACCGTCCGAACCGAGCCCAAGTCGTCGACTGCGCGTACTGTTCCACTCGCGCCTCAAGGAGATGTCAGCAAACCGTAGGGGCCCAGCAGGGTCAAAGCCTACCGGGGCCTTGGCCCTTGGCAGACCTTTGGGTCTGCTTCTGAAAGGAAGGTCCTGGTATGAGTGGGTTTTTAGTCGGTAAAAGTCTGACACACCCTTTCGCTCCGCCCAAGAGCGAGGGATGTCATTTGATGATTTTCCCACCGAAAAAAAAGCAGGTGGTTAAATTATAGTGCTTGCTATGTCATGTTAATGGTATGAAGTAAAATCAAATAAAATATTTTCGACGATTTTTGTTCCACAGCAGTACTAGAAACTAAACACATAGGCATACCTACGATCAAATTACCAAAGAAGCCAATTAACCTTTTGAGTGCGTAATTAGAGACACAATAGTAAAACAATGGCGCCCGAACGCCGGCGTTCGTGCGGGGATCAACAGCTTAAGACCACTGCCTAAGGATTTTTCGAATTCAGAAGTCAGGACAGTTAGTGTAGTTGAATAAGTATTCAAATTCCTGTTGCTGACGAACGAAAGAATTCAGCCAGGACTTTATCAATGCAAAAACAGCGAAGAGTGACGAAACGTTACTGTTCCTACAATACCACAGAGCCCACCATTCAAAACTGAACTGATATTCAAACTGTTCCATGACTCATGGGTTCATTATTTCCATGGCTTCTTATGGCGTTACAAAAAACTGCATAGCAACATCAACGGATGCGGCATGTGCGTGAGTCACCCAAGAAAGGCAACAACCAAGTACTTATTCAAAAAAGTAAAAGTCCAAATAGGTTTTATTACAGCGGTGACGTCAGTGTGCTATGGTGAAAATGGTCACTGGCAGGTCTAGTGAGCTAGCCTGCAGCGTTATTTAGCCTTTAAGGTGATGTAAAGATATCACAATATATGTATAATAGTATGAAGATATACGCAGCAGAACCAAGGTCGCCAACATAGCCCGAAGAATCGCTAAACTAAAGTGGCAGTGGGGACATTGCTCGTAGAACGTATGGTCGATGGGGCTGAAAGGTTCTAGAGTGGCGACCGCGCACCGGAAAACGCAGCGTTGGAAGGCCTCCCGCAAGGTGGACCGACGACCTGTTGAGAGTCGCGGGAGTGCGGTGGATGCGAGACGCACAGGATCGGTCGTTGTGGCGACGCTTGGGGGAGGCCTATGTCCAACAGTGGACGTCTTTCGGCTGAAATGATGATGATGAAAGATATTACAATATCATGCTTGCACTAATTAGGTAAGCATTTATGGTAAGCAAAAGCCGTTCAACCCCTCCCTCCCCCCAGCCTCTTAATATACGACAAAAGAATATTGGACGGATGGCACGAATAATCCGTACCACAAAATATACTTATTTTTCCCATAATCATAATCAGCCTTATAAGGCAGTGTCCATGGCCACTATAATGTTCCCACTATTCATGCTGGACTCACCACGTGAACGCAGTGCGGAATATCACATGCCTTCGATGTTGTAGGACATACCAGTTTCATCACTGCTTTTCTTCGCCGTTTTGAGGGTAGTTGTGATGAAATAAATTTAAAAAAATCACGACAGGCCGTTACCACTAGGTCATCGCTGTATATCTTTATAAATGTGAAAAAATATATTTTTGCCTTTGCTTAGGCCCCATGCCCACGGCGACTTTTTGTAGCGATGCTGTAGCGCGTTCGCATCGATACAGTCGCGATGCTGTAGCGCGTTAGTAGCGCTTTGGCATCTTTTCTATTAATTCTATTGCGCTTGCAAATGCGACTAACGCGCATTAGTAGCGATGCTGTCGCGCGATTACGAAACGCGCGACAGCATCGCTACAAATAGTCAAGCACGCTTGTGGAGAAGTAACCTAGGACCAAGACCCCTAGATTGTAGCTATCAGATTGTAGAATATTCTACTCTTTAGCTGTACTCACAATAATGTAAATTTACCTATTTACAAACGGTACTCTTCAGAACGTCCAATAAAAGTTATTTATTTTACCTGCAGGCTGAGATAATTCTCTATAGAGGGGAATCTATAAAAAAAAAAACACTAAAAAAATATTATATATTCTGACGTCATCTCAACGCTCAGTCACATGGTCAGAACAAAGGAATAGGAGGCGTGGCCGACTCGAGGCAATCAACGAAAATAGTATCGAAACGAAACGGTTGTAACTTGGCTAGGGGGGCAGATCATGCAAATTAAGTAAATAGGTATACCTAACCTAAGATAAAATCACAGGTTTTAGGCGTATAAAATAAACATTAATTTAAGTGGTTAAGTACCTACCTATGTTTATTTTTACCAGTCCGGTTTTCCAAAAATATCACTTCAATGATAACTAAATGCTAGTCCAGTCAAAATATGCAATGTTTAGTCGATTAGGTACTTAATAAAAAAAGGCAAGGGGGTTTCCTGCGCGGATAAGATTAGGTAAACACTTCCAAAACAAAAACAGTTTTTAACTCATGAATATTTTTATCTCTTATAGAGGACGTTGACGACAACAAACTGGTTTGTAGCCATACAGAACTTGGACATAACATTGTCTAAACTAGTTTTTTTTTAGTTAAGTTTGGAATGGGCCTCATCAGAAGGCTTAGATAATAAGGATAAGCATCACCAGCCTAATGGCCTCACTGCTGGGAATCAGGCCTTCTCTCTAGGAGAAGGAATGGGCTGTAACCCAACACGCGAGCCCCGTGCGTGTTGGATGTCACACGTCTTCAAATTTTTGCCTTTAGGACATGGTAGTAGTAGTATCCTCACGATGTTAACCTTTACCGTTTTTAGAGTAGTGGTGATGAAATTAATTACATAAAATAATGCGCCTGGCTGGGTTTGAACCCACGACCTCGTAGGGCTGAGGGATTGTTCGTAACGAGATACAGCTGGAGTTGGTTTTAGTTAGTAAAAATCTGACACTCCCTGTCGCTCCACTTAAAGCAGGTAGTTATTTGATGATTACCCACCTAAAAAAGAAAGAAAGTTTTCATTTTTATTCGCGTAAACATTGTTAATTGTAACTGATCGTTTCGGGGATCCTAACTCGCGAGCAGTGACATAAAACAGTGATTTTCTGAAGCCTACTCTTCGGTAATGACTAAGTCAATAGGTTTGAAAAAAAAAAGTGTGGCACTCGGGGACTGCCGCGGTAAAGCTATTGCATAGCATTTTGTATCAACTTATGCAATTATAATTATTTATTTATTTTTTATTTATGCAGTATTTCTTTTTCTTTGATATTAATTCAAGTTACACTTTTTGAGCGTGGTGACCGATAAGAAAACAATTTTTTTCTTTTATTAAATAAATAAACGAGCTTCGTAGAGTCGTACAATACGGCTAGTTGCACGCACACAAACAATACGGCTAGTTGCACGCACACAAACACCCTTCAAGCCACACCTCCGTGCCCGTCGGAGTGGTGAGCGTGAGGTTTTTTTTCGTTACGGAATTTCTGGATTCGGTCTGGATAGAAGCTATGCAATAGCTTAAAAAAATTATAGATTATCAACATATGATTTTTTCGTATGACTAATACTTTGGCAAAAAAAAAATTAACAACATGATATTTTTTCGCTTGTTTTCCCTACTCCTTTCAAACGGCTTTGATAAACATACTTATATAATTCTAAATACATTATACTTATAAACCAATTACACCCTGACACAGAACAAATGATCGTGCACATCACACAAACATTTGTCCTGGGTGGGAATCGAAACCACAACCTCCGGCATAGCAGTCAGGGCCACTAACCACTAGACCATCAGGCTAGTCAAAAATGTCAGTCGTGCGAGCGAGAAAGATGGATGGAGCTATACCTACACTCTGTATAACTTTATCGGTTCAGTTTAGTTCGTAAAATGGATCATGTTAAAAGCTTGTGGTAGGCCCTCAGACCAGACGAAACTTAACATCGCGAGTCATATTCAAATTACGAATCATGGAACACAGTACACAAAAACACGATAAGTCAAAGTCCTGATAAAGGTAGGCGCTTGACAGGAATACCCAAAAGATAACAGGTTACGGAACTAGATAAAAGATAATTTAAATACACTGTGACTAATACAAACCTCTTAGAATATTGAGTAATGTCTGATAAGAGAAATAAACGTGATGGTGTACTCGCTTCTAACCTTATATGGTCAGGTAAACCGATATATCGTAGATACTCCAGCGTTATCATTTCCTGAGGAAGTTGTATATGACGTCTGTAGACAGTAAGTTTTCGAGAGAATTACTGATAGTATGCACTCTAATCCTATCATTAGATAAGTGCTATTTCTATCACATCACTTTCATCAACATTTTGGATATTGTCTCGTTTACATAACATAACATAATCAGCCTTTTTAATGTCCCCACTGCTGGGACTCAGGCCTCCTCTCTAGGAGAGGGAATGGGCCGTAATCCACCACGCGGGCCCAGTGCGGGTTGGTGAATGTCACATGTCTTCGAATTTTTGGGTCAAGGACATGGTACACCAAGCGCATGATGACGCACGCGCGAAGGCGCGGCCCTTACGCCCCAGCCGCTGGGATCCCGATCCCGATTTCCGGTCACCGTAGGCGCGGGCATGCGGACGGCGAGCAATGGGTAGCTCTGCAAACCGTAGGAGCAGTCTGCAAACCGTAGGGGCCCAGCATTGTCGAAGCCTACTAGGGCCAAGGGTCTGCTTCTGAAAGGAAGACTCGGTCCTGGTATGAAAGGCAACGAAGGAACAGGAGTGGGTTTTTAGTCAGTAAAAGTCTGACACACCCTCTCGCTCCGCCCAAGAGCACGGGATGTCACTGGATGATTTTCCTAACCAAAAAAAAAAGCGTATGATGACGAATACGCGTCTATGAAGCTACGCGTCCGTGGACAGCAGACCTAAGACATGTCGAGTGGCGTCCAAGGACTGGTAGAAGGAATGTTGGTGGTCCGGCAGCAAGATAGGCAGAAGATATTAATAATAATAATAATAATTCGTTTATTTTTCTCACCACAATATCACAGAAATTACAAAACTAAGACAATGACAATAGACAATAATTGGGTTCATACTGTGGGAGACTGGTGCCTAAGGTAGGCTTTTGGCCTGTATTTCAGGTCACCAGGTCTTCCCCTCTTTTAATGGATGTGATTACAATATTGTATATTCATTAATATCTTTATATTGTTCCCATCGCGGATAGAATTTGGATGAGGAAGGCACCGAAATGTGAGGAAGTGTGTGAAGTCGGACTGTGGATGATGACGAGGTATATTAACGTGCTCCAAGTCTCTCCAGTAGGATTTAGTAAAATAAGAATCAACATTATCGTAAGTATATACAGCTGCATATCCCTCTCACATTAAAATAGTGTACCTACCTACCTTAAAAAAGGGAGTAACCATAATATATGATGACGCTGTCCGTGCCTCAGTCTTGCATTGCAGCATAATTGTAGTCTTTTTATACCAATTATGTCACAAGACTACCGGAATCTCTTTGATAATCTTACAAATTGGTAAATTAATTACCTGTTCAGATATTACTTATAATTATGATGAGATCATCAGTCTAATGATGTGAAATATATATCAAGATAAATTATTTTATCGTGACAAAAATCTACATAGCTGCCGTCATTTTTTAGGGTTCCTTATCTGAGTTAGTAAAAAAAAACGAAACCTTTATATTTATTATAGGATCACTTTATTGTCGGTCTGTCAAGACCGTTTTTCTCAGGAACGCGTGGAGGTATGAAGCTGAAATTAATATCTAAAACTCAGGTCTGCTATCCCAAGCAGCAGTGAAAAAATAAAACTTCCATGTCAACGCAATCTCAAGACAAGGTCGATAATGCTCCGTTTAAATACACATATTTTGACACTCGCTAGGAAATCAAAAAATCTCACCTACACGTTGGACAGACCTCATCAGAGCTGCAACACAAACCTCCATAGTACAGAGTTCGAGGCTTCATAAAAGCAGGTTTCTCCATACAAACTTCCAACCCCCGTTTTACCCCCTTAGGAGTGGAGTTTCGTAAAATCCGTTCTTAGCGGATGTCTACACTCTATAAGGAACCTACCTGCCAAATTTTAAGTTCGTAGGTGTTATAGTTTCTGAGATTTCGTGATTAATCAGTGATTGGTATTTCGCTATTATATATAATATAGATTTCCCGTTGACCAAGAATCCTGAAATTTTTAATTTGCTAATAGGCAATGTCTCTTAACACAAGTATATTAGAACAAAGTCTGAAAACCATAAAGTAGTAAGGTACATCACAAAATAATTACTTTTTGGGATTCGAAAAAAACTTCGACACTCGCTTTGGGAATTAAGTTATTTCCATAAGTAAATTTGTGTACGGAACCCTGGGTGCACGAGTTCAACTTGCAACTGACCAGTGTTTTGTTTAGTAGGTATGTTAATAACAACCTACATATCTATATTTATTAAATAACTATCATGATGTTGAATGACTCAAAGAATGTGTTTCATAGATTCATTTTACTAATTGCATTTCTACAATTTGACTGGCCTGTTGGTCTAGTGGTTAGTGGCCCTGACTGCTATGCTCTGGCATAGTAGTCAGGGCCAGGGTCGTGGGTTCGATTCCCACCCAGGACAAATGTTTGTGTGATAAGCACGATCATTTGTTCTGTGATTGGGTGTAATTTATAATCTATAATATGTATGTATGTAGAAATGTATAGGTAAATATGTTTATCAGTTGTTTAGAACTTATAACACAAGCTCTGTTTAGCTTGGGACTAGACGGCGTTGTGTGATAGTTGTGGAATACAAAAAAAATAGAATAAGTACTCAGATTTCAGTGCAAGAAATATAAAACAACAAAAAAGAAATTAATTGGTTTAAGAATATGCTTAATCGTGGTAACGTTTTTACCTGCTAAGATTGCGTGTGCATTGAAAATTAACTTTTCGACCGCATTTAATCAATTCCACTTCCCAAGCTTTTTAGGGTCCTCTACCTGAGTGACAAAAACGAAACCCTCATTATTATGTTTTTGTAGAGGAATCCAGGCAGGTATTAATGTTGCAAAAAAAGTGAGAATTTCCCAGTGGGCTAACACAAGGCCAGTTTAGGCCCGGTTCTAAAACTTTAAACAAGTAAGTAGAAATGGGTAGGGCAGTTTTTTCAATTGAAGACTTGTTGAATCGGAAAATGCAATACCTAAACGTGATGGCGAAACCAAATGAACTGAGGTTCTGTAAGTTAAGACTGAATAGGTTATTCCTTGGCAAACGTACTACATCGTCCACCACATCATTGCACCATAACATTAGGTGAGATAGGGGCCAAGCGTGAGCAACAAAGTTAAAAACTAAAACCCAAATAAAGAAAAAAAACACGATCTGCTGCAGGACAGAAGGGTCGAGGTTAGATATGGCACGGAGACACACTCCGTAAGCACGACCAGGAAGTGTGTCCACAGCTCCATAGGAGGTCCAATCCTGTGGAACCTCATCCTCGACCCACTCCTGAAGGGGCTGACCGACATGGGTTTATAGGTATATTATGAACTACAGATACAGCCCTATTTGGATTCATATATGTAGAAATTTAAATATAATAAATGCTTGCGACATTGTTCGAAAAAGTTACCGTGGCCGTGGAGCGCAAAGGGTAACTGAAGGAACACAAAAGGTCTGACTCTCTCGCTCCACCCAGTGCAGGAGTCATTTGATAATTTCCCACGAAAAAAAATATAAATAGGTACTGTAAAATTGATTATATTTTAACAGTGCAGGTTTCATCAATTCTTAAATTAGAAAAATCAAAAAGTAAGTTCTTAGCACGATTTTTTTCACAATTAATAAATCTCGTTTACTAATGTCACAGTCTTAAGGGGTGACCAGACGGTTGCAAACCAACGTCCCAACCAAAGTGACCTTGCTGGTTTCAATCCGTGTAGACATCAGTTGTAATCCATGACCCGCCATTGGTTGGAAGGCGCGTTCTTCCAACCACCGAACGTATTGGCGCGTGGTTTACATCCATGTAGCCGCAACATAAACCAAGGTCACCTTGGTTGGAACGCAAGTTTGCGCATGCAAACATAAAAAAATCGCTTCGTAGGTATCCATTTCCAGACCTATGACGAATTGCATGATTGGTCTCTGCTAATAATAACTTTCTGAATGACGGGTTAGTATTAAAATAAGATAAGTACCTACCAAATATAGAAGTCTAAATTAATGAATTCCATTGAGGAAAACTAAAAATAAAACAACAAATGCGTTATAAAAGTTATTATTATTCACGTCAAACGACTAATAAAATTATAGAATTATGATTTTTGAACTGTTTCAGTTGTTAGTTAAATAAAAAATATATAAAACAGCCTATAAATGTCGCAGGTATTTTTAAGGTTTTCTAAGGACATCGAATCGAAAATACCACGCTATTCGGTTAACTTAGCTGTCGCTTGTAGAGCCTTGTGAGTAATTGTCAAATTTTTTTTTAATTTATTTGTTTCAAATAGTATCTATATTTATCCAAAATCGCAAATAAAAAGAACTTTTCAAATCCAATCAAAGTTAACCTATCAAACCTGGCGGAAGGGGAAAATCGTTACTTATTTAAATAAAAACTACAGGACCGATTTCAAAAATTCTTTGGCGAATAGAATGTTACTTTATCACTGAGTGATATAGTGACATATATGCGAAGCCGCTGGCTGAGGCTAGTCAATAATGGGTCGTGGCGCTCTTTGTACTAGCACCGCGGTCCCAACTTTCACCTATATTTTTTTTTTGAGTTAGTTTTTTTGGTAACTGTACTTTAATGCTTTTTTCCTGGTGGTCCCAAAATCCTACCAAAAAAAAAAAACATTTTTATAGGTGGAAGTTGGGACCGACCCGTCAATAAAAATTATGCTGCGACACAAACAGGCAGTTTATAACCGATTACACTTTTTGACACACACTTTATAAAATGATGACAATTAATCAGATTGTTAATAAATTAAACATGAGGCAATCATTTTAATCAAAGCCTTATCATATTATTTGAGATTATTTCATAAACAATGCGATCTCATAATTAAATTGTTATGAAAATGCATTGATAAAATTACACATAATGATTAAAAATTGCGAAATAATTTACCCTTTCTGAGCTGGACGGCTTTCAGAAGTTCTTTGCGACGGAGCCAGACAGTACTTCGCACGCTCAATCAAAAAGAGCTGTAACTCAAAAAAGAGGGTATTTGAAAATTCTACCTTATTTTTTAAACATAAGGGGTGACCAGACCAAACCAAGGTCTCAACATGGTGACCTTGCTAGTTTCAATCCGTGTAGACAGCAGTTGTAATCCATGACCTTCAACGCCCTTGGTTGGGAGGTGCGTTTTCCCAACCACTGAACGTGTTGGCGCAGGGTTTACATCCATGTAGCCGCAGCATAAACTAAACACATAAACCAAGGTGACCTTGGTTGGAACGCTACTTTGCAACCGTTTGTCTGGTCACCCCTTTACCCAAGCTGTTTTCAAATTCAAATACCTTCCTTTTGAGTTAGTGCTCTTTATAATATTATACATGCGACTTTTACATACTAATATTATAAATGTGAATGTTAGGGCCTCAACACAAAACTGCGATTCGAGTCGCATTGTAAAAATCTGCACGCTTGCTCGACGCATCACGAAAACTTGGGAATTGATTCGCATCGCACATTGTATGTAACGGTCGCCTGAACCGATACATTACCGCACTAAATCACATCGCTGGTTTCCGCGTCATCGCAGTTATGTGTTTGGGCCCTAACTCTGCCTGTTACTTTTTCATGGTTAAACTACTGAACCGTTTTTGATGAAATTTGGTACGGAATAAACTTGAACACCAAGGACTTCGACTTCGCTTCCGACATTCACGAGGTCTTCCTCGTGAATGTCCGCCGCTAGCAGAAGTTAGTATCTTATATAAAAAATAAGCTTATAATGTTACAATTGATACACAATATTCTAATACAGATTTTCGTTGAGGTTCGAACACATTTGTGACACATTAACACACATTAAAACACATTAAAATAGAATCATGTTACAATGAGAATTTTCTAAAATTACTTTGTGAAGACGCATAACTTTGTGTAACTCATTTCATCACCATTGCTCTCAAAACGGTGAAGGAAAACATCGTGAGGAAACCGGCATGTCCTAGAATTAAAAATTCGAAGATATGTGACATCCACCAACCCGCAGTGGGCTCGCGTGGTGGATTACGGCCCATTTCCAGCAGTGGGAACATTAAAAAAGCTGATTATGCTTATGTTTTCTAAAATTATGTTCACTAGGTGGCAGCACTAAGTCGTCAGGTTCAGGTACCTGTCCAAACGCTTATGTTAATGACATTAGTTAAATTGACGTCAACGTCATGTATATGTTTTCAAAAGTAGAAGACCTCTCGGCTAAGTGGCGCCAAAATAAAAACTGCTTTTGCGATTTTTTCTGAAAATCCTCCTTGCTTTCATACAAAAATATATAGGATTAAAAATGTTAAATGTAACTTAGCAAGCCTCATCTTAAAAACTAAATGTGTATCGTAAAAATATCACACGCAGTTTGCACTAATTGAATTATTAAAATCTAAAATGGTTTCCGATTTACGTAAATCTAAATTACATTGTGGTCAAAACTATTAATTCTAGTGCATGTGAACTAAGGTTTGTGAAATATCTAAAAGCGGTGTTAAGTATTCCTTTAGGTATTTTGCTTTAGAAACTACAGTCTGTGGTCAATCCTGCTTATTTTAACAACTTTTTTACTCGTTTTCGGTGCCATGAACAAACAATAATTCGTTCTTGTGCTTCCACAACCCGCCTTCTGAGCATAAACGTATTTTTCGAGCAGGCCAGAGAGTTAAGAACGGTTCAAACCCTGCATAAATGCTAAATTTAAATATAAATATAAACCATTTCAAGTTGAGTATTTCTCAAACTCTAGCCTGAAATCCTGTCAAAATTTGGCATATATGTAGGGTTTGACATGTTCTATCTCAAAATACTCAATTGTCCCATGAATGTCTGTGCCGTAACTATGGCGGTGCCAGCGGTGCCCAGGCACAGGGCGCAGTCCCTAGAGGGGCGCAAACATTTTAGATCTAGTCCTTTTTCAGTTTGTATTGTACTTTTTCCTAGGGATGCAGTTATTACTATAACTGCGAGTTACTACTCGCACCGGACGTATAAAAGGGTAGTCACGGCACTGATGAATGGACAAGGACAGATGGGCGTATAATGCAGCATTGACAAAATTATGAGTCGCTCTTAACATACAAAAGTATGAGACTTTCAAGGAATAAAAAATCTTCCAATATTAAAATATTATATATGTACCTACCGTCTTGGATGATCTATTACCTAACGAAGCTTTTGGCATATACAGGAACATTTCGATAGGTTCTCTTAAAGTGATAATACCTGTGCCGTGGCCAGATCTTAGAAATTTATCACTTCATGACATGGCCAACTAAAACTGGCCAGATCGTTTTAAACGTTAACGTTTGTTGATATTTCAATCGTTTGGCCTACTTTCTTTTAGACCTTTTATTATCATAGAAATCCTACCTCTTTTAATTATTTTGATTCAATTTTTTCTTGTGTTCGTTTTTATTTATTCTCATCCACTTTAATATGCTAAGTTATGATTCTTTAACTTCACTCTTAGTTTGTTTTTGTTAATAATCACCATGTACGACCTTTTGGATATAAAGAATATGTACAACTCTGATCCCCAAGATACAGACTAACGTCTAGTTTGGGGATCACTGTTCTAACAGACATGTATAATGTACTTGATATTAATAAACTATTAAAATATTAATATATATAAAAGAAGAAACTGACTGACTGGCATATCAACGCACAGCCGAAACTAGTGGGACTAAGAGCGTTAAATTTTGCACAAGGTTTCTTTTTATGACGTAGGTGAGCACTAAGAAGCGGTTTTTAGAAATTCAACCTTTAAAGGGGTGAAATGAGGGTCTAAAGTTTGTATGGAGAAGCTTACTTTAGAAGCTAGTCAATGATATGATCAAACGAGCATTGACATAGGTATTATCAAATGTTAACGTTTAAACGATCTGGCCAGTTTTAGTTGGCCATTTCATGAAATGATGAATTCTAAGATCTGACCACGACACCTACACATAATATTGAGCTTACACAGTATAGAACACAAGTTTCCAATTAGATTTTTACATAATTATACCCACATTACAAAAAAAAAAAACTACCTACTAAATTAGAGATACAATATTTTGAGAAAGCTTGTTCAATTCCATTTGTATTGCTATAAAAATAAAAAATAAAATAATTTATATAAATGTAAAACTTTACTACTTAGAAAATATGTTTTCTATAATTATAGATCACTTTTTTTTGTCTTTATCCAATATTTTAAATCGTTTTGGCCTCATTTTAATTCGTAGTGAAATTATCTTAATTTGAAACGTTTTTCATCAGTTCTACAGAGAATTCCATCGACGCATCATAGTGATCAAACATACATGGTCTAAAATGAACCTTATTGTAAAGATATAAAAATACATTTTTGCTCAGATAAAATACTGGAATAATAAGCAGTCGATGGAACCTCTATTTCACATTGTCCTGTACTATGCTGACTTTCTACTATGGCAGGTGCCAAATAAATTTACAATAACGGTTATTGACCCTCCTACATTTAATGACATTCTTAATTTAAAAAAAATTAAACAAAGACATAAAGCTGTCTTGAATCGACATCTATCGTGATCCTTGAACATATTCTGGTAATGAAAAACAGTTCATTGTATATTTTTCGAGTACCTACGCAACCTAGAACAGCTCATCGTAACTGGCATGGTTGATGACAAACTACCAAGAGGCCGCAGTCCAAAAAGATGAGCAGATCAGGTACGCTCCACACTGGACGCCATTCCACGTCGCACTTCATAACGCCAAGAACCGTCACAGATGGCGAAACACCATCAGTAAGAAGCTAATGCAACTGGAACTTCACGACCCTCGGTAATGAGGAATACGACGCAGAAATATGCGGAAAAGGTTAATGTACTTTATTGTAAATTTATCTGGCGCCTACCATAAGGCCTACTGTCTACGGACGCGTAGCTTCAAAGACGCGTATTCGTTATTGTACGCTTGATGTACGCCTGCTCACAGCTTATATACAAAACTATGTAACGTCGTGCCATCGTGTCGTATATGTAAGCTGTGAGCAGACGTAGGTACACCAAGTGTACAATGACAATTTGCTTCCCCTTGACATCAAAAAAGCTGAAAGAAAATTTTCCTTCAAGCGTAAAATTCGGAACTACTACTTGAAGTCCTCTCAACGTTAGTTCGGTCTTCGTCAGAATTGTTATTAAGTTCTCTTAATGATTTGATATTTTTCATTATTAGTTTATAATTTTAGCATATTATCTAGATGTATTTTATTTATTATTATAAATAACTTTTTTTTCTGTTGGAACTACTGTTATTTGTTTATTGTGCAAACCTACCACAGTGTTATCCTTTTTAACCCAAAGGTTGACTGGTAGAGAATGCCTTGTTGCATTAAGTCCGCCTATGTACCACTACTGTACATGAAGTTTAAATAAATAAATAAATGATAAATACGCGTCTAAAAAGCTACGCGTCCAGGTACAGTGGACCTAAGAGATATTTTCTTCTTGTATATTTTTTATGTTTTTTCACTTTTCCGTACATCTAATCCAAAAACGGTAATAAACAATCATCAACAATACTAATATTCATGTGCCAGCTGAAGTGGTTCACTCCTGGCACTGTCACTATGTGCAAGCGACCACTCTCATCGAGGGTCCGGAGCCCTATCTTATCTTCCATGTAAATGTCTTGTTCTTTCATCTCGATGATCGTCTCGTTGGCGTCGTAGTAGCCAAATTGACTGGAATAAGAAAGCATTTAGTTGAGTAGTGTTTATTAAAGTTAAAAAGGATAAGCATTGCCATACAGCGAGGCCATATTACCAGTCGACAGCGATGCGGAGGAGTTTTTCGACACCATACTTTAGATTACTTTTAGTTAGTTCTCTAAGGCTTTTATTTTTATTTACTGTCTATAATGATAGATACGTGTTTTTTTTTTTAATTTGTAAAGTACAAGTTACCTACTCGACATACATTTTCACTGTTTTTCATACAACCGCTCTTACGCGATTATGACGTTATTACACGTTTTTCATTAGATATTTTGGAAACACAGTAGGCATCTTGTGGATATTATCTAGGCTTCTATTGAAATCAATTTATAAATTTGTGTAAAACTAATCCAGTAAACACCTCTGAAAATCTGCTATTTTGCATGAACTTTGACACTTCATAATTTACTCAAAAATTAAAAAACGTCAAAAACGTCTAACAATAGAAGCCTTGCCAATTTAATCAAGATTCTGAATGACGACATTTTTTTTCAAAAACTTTTAAGTGTTTTAAAAAACACGTAAGTACTTATTTCTTGAAACAAGTTTTGTAAAACATTTGAGTAAATCACGGAATTACCCAATGCTAACAGAGTTTTCAGGCGTTACCTATCTCTCTTTTTTCGCGTTGCCAAACATCGCATTGGGTTGCGTTAGATGAAGTAACAAGCTTTTAAACCATGCTCGATGTTGACGATAGGCGAGTGGAAAAAGAACCATACATAAAAAACCCAAATATTTGTATTCTATAGATACGTATCTTCCTGCCTTTGTCCCGTGTTATTTGGGGTCGTTACAGCACGTTTTTTTCTTCCATTCTGTAATGTCCCGATATCACTAACTATCCCTTTTCTTTCATATCACGCCTTACACTCATAATTTATTTGGCCTCCCACTTCCTTTTCTACCATTTACGTAAGCTGTTGATCCCCGCACGAACGCCGGCTTTCGGGCGCCATTGTCTTACTATTGTGTCTCTAATTACACTACTCATAATGCTCAAGATGAAATAAAAATGTTGAGATCAGCGCCATCTAGCGACAACATGGCGACACTCGAACCCATAGGTGGTTGAATGCTTTTTTTGTCCAATTAGCAAATGTAATAAAAATAAAGTTTTGCTCAAATAGGTGTTAACATTTACCTGCTCTGCCAAGGTGTGATGACGTTATCATCGGGACCACCAATCAGCACTAACCTCTTCAGCCTCAGCAAATTATTCTTGAAGTCAGCTGATTTTGCTGACCTGAAAAATAAATTATTACTTAATTAGAAAAAAAAAATAGTTAAGTAATTGTTTTTTTTGTACTTATTTTTTCAACTCTTTTTACACACCGTGTCTATATCTCTCTTTTTCCAACTCTCTTTATCACCTCATCTTCAGGTATGCTGAAAGAGATTTCTTTAGAAATAAGCATCACCTTTGTACATATTTTTCTGTTTCCATTTTTGTGTACATAAATAAATAAATAAAGAATTTTACTTGTTTCATTTTTGCAACGTTCTACAAGCAGGGACTAATGTAATGGGACACTAGTCATAATTGTTCTTTTACACTAATCCAAATTACAACTTAAATACAAGTTTAGAAATAGTCTACAAGTGTAGGACTAAAACACCATCTTGAAATACTACTTCTTGCAAAAAAAAAAATTAACATTTATACAATAGATGAAAATGCAAATTAAAAACAAGTAGGTAGAATTCATTCGCCAAAGACTTTGGCAGATTATAATTTAGGTGCCTAGAGTGAATAGGCTCTTAATAAACTAGTGCGCCTCACCATCAACGATTGCATCACTACTTACCATCAGGTGGGATCGCAGTCAAGCACTAGTTTATAAAAAAAAAAAAACAAATCTTCAACAAAAACTCTCCTACACGAAATGAATTCATTGAACAGGTATAATTACATTAATTACTGCATCGTCATCATTCCGCATTCGGCAGCGAAAAGAAACGAAAGACGTCAAAGGCAATTTTTTTTCAATACTTAATTGTTCTTGTCTTTTATGTTTAATAAGTGCAGTTTTTAAATACGGAAAATAGAGGTATTAAAAAAAAATGCGCATTAATATGAAATACCGGTTAAATGCGAGTTTTAAGCTAGAACTAGACCGATGCACACGTGTAACACACCTGATTTGTACGTAGAACGACGTCGCGTGGCGTGGATCAAGTGTAGCTCTAACAGTCTAGTTTCCATATAAAATGTATGGAGACCGACGACGCGCCCAGATCGGCGTGTGTGGCACACGTGTGCGCAGTGTAGTTCAACTTCAAGCTTTATTGTTATCACATACGAAGGGTTCGATTTCTATTATTTGTCGTTGTAGTGGCAATACACACACATACACACATTCGGTGAAAATATCAACATCTACCTGTTAAGGTGCATGATATTCGTTGCCCACTGACAGTGGGACGAACGGACGGACGGACAGCGGTTTCTTAGTAATCTTTGTATATGTAATTCTTCTGTACGTGTGTTTGTCACCTAATTTCTCCTAAACGGTGGCGGTGGAATCGGGTTCTTAATTTTTATTCTGACAAAATGCTAATGACAACATCTGCCGGGACCACTAGTAGTTTTATATATCAGAAGTAAAAGAAGTAAATAAAATATAATTATTGCCAACTAACCACAAACGATCTAAATGAAGATTATAGTCGTAAATAAACTCATCACCTAATTTTTTTCTTTTTTTTTACTAACCCATATTGCCCCACGGCTGGGCAAAGGCCTCCCTCCATTCCTTCCAATGATCACGATTCCTCGATTACTCTTTCCAATTCCAAAGGAAGACATCTAGACAACTTTTTTCTACTAAATTAAAATAATTTGTCAAAATATTCACATTATTTGGACAATACAAAATATAATCTATGACCTATGAAATAAAGTTTATTTTAGAATATCAAACCTAAGCAGATTTTCACAAAAATGAATCACGTTTGTGAAACTTCTCTATGGTTTTTATTTACAAGTTTGACATGAAATTCAATAATTATGTTATTTCTATCCGTATTTAATAGGGTCAGCAAAGCATTCTTATTAATAATGCGCAATTCATAGTTATTAAGGCGCGTCCGACCGCGTTCAGAAGGATGACGTCAGTAGCTATTTTTAGTTACTACGCCGTATTTAAATATTTTTGCTTATGAGTCGCAACACCCATACATAAACACACATTTAATGAATTGTTGCAAAAAAAAAAAAGTAATAATCATCACAAATATTTTTTATCAGTAATTTATTTATTTATATAATTCTCGTTCATCAAATCATTTTTTTTATTATTTTTTTATAAATCAATAATTTATAACTAAAAAATAATGGCTCAATTTTATTGATGTACAATTGCATATTATAAAGTTTTAAAAGCTTAATTTGAGAAAACCAATTGTTGGTTTCAAAGAAAATATAAAAAAAAGCTTTAAATAAATAAAAAAACCCACAAAAATATACAAAAAATCAAATAAAATTCTTTGGGTGTTTAAATAAAAACACAAAAAGTTCAGGTTCCACCGAGATTTGAACTCGGATCGCAGGATTCAGAGTCCTGAGTGCTAACCGTTACACCATGGAACCGATGAATGTGCTGACCAAATTCACGTTCGGTATCGGAGATATAGTTGAAGTTGAGTAATGATTACGTCATTTTTTATTTACATTTTTCATTTTTAGTTTTGCGTAGAGATTTTTTACATAAAAAAACAGTTTTTTTGTTATTTTTACTTATTATAAACGAACAATTCCTTTTATTTATTTTTTAAATTGGTACACAAAACACCATTTTTCTAACAAAATTTCATCATATTATCAAAAGTTCCCTTGGACTAGTTCACGACATCATACGAGGAAAATTATTAATAAAACAATAACAAGCGATAATATTGTCGTGTTCTTGAACGATAAGTCGGCCACTATCAATATTAACAATTTAACACAAAGTCGCGATCTTTAACCTTGCGTTTACTTTCTATTCCTATACCACGTGGCTTGGATCGGCGCCAACATCCTATACACACTGTCATACGGAAGCAGTTTTGTAGACCATCTGATTGGTTTATAAAAAAAAAAAACTACCGCGTCTGTCTGTCTGTTTGAACGCGATAAATTCAAATCTACTGAACGGACTTTCGTGCAGTTTTCACCGTTAGACAGAATGATTACTGAGGAAGGTTTAGGTGTATAATACATGCATATTATACATAATAATAGAAACCGGGAATTTCAAAAACTATTTAAGACCAATGCGAAGCTAGAACGAATCGCTAGTAAATAATAAATAAATATAAACTAACCATAGCCTAGGCCTGTCTATTCAACTCTAGTCTATCCTTTTTAGTTCTAAGTAATTTAAAAAAAGAATACATATATCCCAAGCGAAAGCGGTTTGCGCGTCATTTCGCGCCATTACGGTTAAACGCCTTCGTCCGCATAGATTATAAAATATTGAGCGTTTTATTTATAGGGTATTTATCCAAGAACGTAAATAAGAAGTTCTTCATAAAGTAGTCTGTAATTTATATCGAAAGTAAGCAACCTTTCCGTTATTCCCATAGATATCGAAGATTTAAATAGATTTAGGATCCCAATGAAAAACCAAAGTTGGTCACTTTGTAGAAATAATACATGATAGCAAATCTCAAATTCAAATAATAGGGTTAAATATTTAATGTAACAAATCGTAAAGCACGTTTTTGCACGTTATGATTTGTTGTCTACAGTACAAAATAAAATTCGTAGACCATAATATAAATTGATATAATACTTACAAAACAAGATGCTTCTAATATAACATCGATGCGATATCATCGTCATTTTAAATTTGAAGTGAGGTCTGTATCACACCCTCCAGTCCATTGTAAGCATATTAGGTCTTGTATAGACACCGTATTCCATACAAATTGTTCTACGGTTAATTAATACAACCCATGCAGTCCCTTTGCGCCTTTCAGCCTTGACATCGCAACTTGACCGAAACGAGATAAGCACATAAACTGGTTAAATATTAAAGTATAATATTGTAATAAATAGATATTATAATAACCTAATAACCGGTTGATAATTTGACAGTTCCTGTAATTTTCGGGTGTATTTGGATATATTATTTTTCTAATTTACGTGATTTTTTCCGATATTTTAATAGCTAAGTAGTCTGCTATTCGTGGAGGAGACGAACCTAATAAAGCAAGATAATTAAAAACGGCCCAGCAGTTCTTGAGCTATAAATGGTGTAAAATGACTTTGTTTTATGTATAAACGTAAAATCATTTAAAATGGTACTCACGTAATATGATTATTAATATACGGCAGGTAGACACTATACGACTCGTAGAGGGTCTGGTGGTAAGGGTCGTTCCAGTAGTTCCCGACAGACGTGTGCTGACCTACTCGAGAGTAGAACAACTCGTAGACTGTGTCTTTGACCAGACCTGGGAATACCAGGTGGAGAAAACCGGCTGGAAAGAGAAAAAAAAATCATTTTAAATATCGAATGGAATAATATTATTAGAATTCGGAATTTGAGATTATTATGATGGGACATAAACCCAATTTCAATCAAATTTTAAATATCGAATTATGGTATAATATTTTGAATTCGGAATTTGAGATTATTGTGAAATTTTGGAACAATAAACCCAATGTCATTCAAAACAAAGTTCAAATCTCGTTACAAATCATACTTAGGTATTTGAGATTTTAAATACAAATAGTACCTACTAACAAAAAAAAAACACGCTAAAGTTGTAAAATAACCGGTAGCAAATTAGCTCGAATTATGAGATGATTAGATGAATGTTTTTTTTTTCACTGCAGCCCTCGGCTTCATATAACGCACTCGCTTACGGCTCGTGCGAATTCCGCCTCGGTCGCAATGACAAACTTTCAGCACATGTATCAAAATGTACTATACCTCCATATTGTCCAGCTTGTGGTGAGCTCAGAGATATGAATGTGCTGACTGACACGTTTGGAAAAGTCTCAACTATGCCGCGCGCGATCAAACCTCCTTGGGAATACCCTGAAACGTAAATACAATTCTATTGTTAGTAGGTATCTTTATAATTCTTAAAAATAGTAGCAAGAATAAGCTATTTAGGCAAATTAGATACAGATAATGTACTGGAATTTGGTATGATCCTGTGTTTTACCTGTGAACGATCTACACTAATATTTTAAATAGGTAAAGTTTGTTTTTATGTTTTTCTGTTTGTAGGAGGTAATCTCTGAAAGTACTGGTCCGATTGCGAAATTTTTTTCAGCGATAGAAAGCTGCTTTATTCCAGAGTGACATAGGCTATATTCTATGTAAAAGCTAGTATTTAATAATAAAGAACAAGAAACGCTAAAAAGATATCTTTTTTCTGAAAACAGCGTCGAAATTGGTTAGCAGCAATTACTATTTCAAATATTGGTACGAGGATGCTTCAGTACGCACCTAATTCACGATTTTGGATAAAGTTACTGTTTGATACGAATAAAAAAAAAATTAAGCCCTATAAGACTTTTTTTTTTTTGTTTTGAAAGATAGGTACTTTTGATTTCATGAATTAGCATTCAGTATATTTCTGTATTGCCACTGTAGATGCCCAAATGTTTAAGTCTACCAGGAGCTCGTGGTTTAAAAATAACAGTCGTACAGATCGAACTTTTTAGTTAAGCTACGCTTGCCGAGGTCGTTCCGTGGAGGGGTGACCATTCAATACATACCGAGAGTCCCGAATTTTTTGTTAACATCTCTGACAGTCGTTCTGGGTAGTCAGAAGTCAGAAAATTTATCACCAGTATTGCCTTGGTATCCTATTACCCAGTAATACTAGGTTGTAGAGTTTAGATGGGCAGTCATCATCTTATTCAGAAACTAAAGCAAAATAATCCTCAGGTCTCATTATATCTTTAATATGCTTACCAATAAGATTAATTCCTTCAGGATGCTTAGCAGAAATGTTGGCAATGTCCATGCCAATCTCCAACACTTGGTGCCACATGCTCTCCAGACTGGACCAGCTCTCGAATCTGTTCACATTGTAGACTATTGTGCCTGGGTGTTGCTGGAAGTTGAGATAACTAGTAGGTACACACTTTGATGACAAATACAAATACCTCCAACTTTTTCTAATTGACCAACTCCATGATTACGAAAAGTGCCTTTACAAGTTAAAAAATAAAATGCTTTAGTAATGAGAGAGTAGTGACCAACCGAAATACGATTCGCAGCCGAAACTAAAGTCACTATTGTGCGGACCGCCCGAAGGACACGGCAGAGCATACGGTGAAAGTGTGCCCCGCTTGGGCGGAGCATCGCCGTGTCCTCGTGGGGGCGATCGGTGGTAGAGACCTCTCACGCCGGGGCCTGGTACTGGCCATGGTCATGGTCATGGAGCGAGGAGGAATGGGCGGCGCGTGGCGACAGCTTCCTTCTGCGAAGCAGTAATGCTATGCTAGCGAAGGAGGCGTCCGCACGTGTAAGGGAACGGCCGTCCTCGTGCCCCAGCCGCCGAGACCCGAACCTGATTTCCAGCCACCGTAAGCGTGGGTTTGCGAACGACGAGCAATGGGTACCTCGCCGTCTGGCCGTCCGGTAACCGTTCGGACCCAACGCGAGTCGTCAAAGGCGTATAGTGTTCCACGCGCGCCTCAAAGAGATGTCAGCAAAACAGTAGGAGGGGCCAGCAGGGCCGAAGCCTACTGGGGCCATGTGATGATTTCCGAAAGTAAAACCCGTGGAACGCAAAGGGCAACTGAAGGAACATATATGTGCGGGTTTAGTCAGTAAAAATTTGACACACCCTTCTGCTCCGGCCTAGAGAGTCATTAGATAAATTCCTATCTTAAAAAAAAACCCTTTCTTTATATATATTTGTTTGAATATCTGTCTTCTAATATATAGAAAATAATATGTTTTTTATTAATAAATGCTGACTTAATAACAGCATAGATAAGAAATAAAGTTAAATAAATACTGTTAACAAGCAACTATTAACTGAGTCCATTATCTTTGAAACATACAGATGTCATACATAATAAATAAAAGCAGCCTTTTATAGCTGGCAGGAAATTAAAACAGCAGTCCATTGTTTAATGATTGTTAATGTCATTCATTATTTATCATTGATTTATAACACAAAGATGTATAAATATATGGATAAAGTAGAGTAAGTACTCTACCTAATAACTTTTTTATATTAAATAGTAGGGACCAGTCTCACACGCAAAAAGATTTTATCAATTGAAACTAAAAGTTCCAGAGATTAATTAATTCAAACAAACAAAAATAACTCTTCTGCTATAATATTAGTGTGGATTTATTGACTTATCTCTTTATTGTTGTATACCCCAACACAGTTTAGTCTTTTTAGACTCTAAGGGAGACTGGTAAAGAATGCCTTGTTGCATTTAGCCGACCTTTTTTTTTTTTTTTTCAAATCAAATCAAAACGTTTATTTGCCAGAAATACATTGTTAACAAGGAAAGATCTTATAACCTAAAAGTCACTGTATTCTGCCTGCAAGCAAGCATGCAAATTATTTATTTGTATGTTATTCGTCAGGTAGTTAAATTATTATTATATATATAGTTTCTTCTTATTCCTTATTATACATACACAATTTTATTGTCATACATTCAATTTTCAAATTAATTAAATTATTAACTTTTATTTCCAGATTGCATAAATTCTTTAACACTATAAAAACATTTTTTTTGTAGCCACTCTGTCAATTTTGCTTTATATGCATTACCCTGTAACAACTTTAACTCATGTGGAAGATTATTATAAATTAATACACACATATTATATACATTTTTTTTATAAATATCTTTATGACCAGGAGGTTGATATAACAGATTATGGAATTTAGCCCTTTTTTGCCTTGGCAGAACCTCACTACGTTGCTTAAAGTAATGCATGTGCTTCTTAGTAAAAATGCAGATATCTTTTATATATATACAAGGCAGTGGAAGAATTTTGTGTTTTTGAAATAAGGGTTTACAACTATCTAAGAACCATGCTCTGTTTATAACCCGGATACAACGTTTCTGAAGTTTGAATACTCGGTCGGCGTCGGTCGAATTGCCCCACATTATTACTCCATAGCTTAATATAGATGACACATAGCCATGGTAAGCCGAAAGAGCCGCTTCTACAGAAACATTTTGTCTTAACTTTTTTAATGCAAACACAAACCTATCAAGTTTCTGACAAATATGTTCTACATGACTTTTCCAATTTAGATGACTGTCTACAATAAGTCCTAAAAATTTTAATTCATCTACTTGTTGTATTTTATTATCTTTGTATATAACGTCTATAGCTATTTTTTTAGAATTATAGGAGTTAAATTGTACTAATTTGGTTTTACTAATGTTTATATTTAAATTATTGTTTTCCATCCAACTTATTATGTCTGATAATGTCTTTTCGGTAACTGATTTGCAATCGTTTTTATCTTGACATTTTATAATACTTACTACTTATACTCTTTGTTCCACTACTGTACACAGTTTAAATAAATACATAAATAAAAAATAACAGGTCCCAAGGAACAAGCCTGGGTTTGTCAAGGTATAAAACCATGCATTACAGAAGTGATTCGCTAGTCAAGCTATAAATAATATTTATCATAGTCCGAAGTAAGAGCATGTAAAGTTATAAAACTGTAGAATTTCCCTCTAAACATTTGAAATGTATGGGTCATTACAGCAATAGCCATTAAACAAATGGGCGCTGGGTGAATGAACTTGACCTCAGCTTAACCCGAGTACAGCAAAAAAAACAACATTGAAAAATTAACTTTCAAAAAAGGTCTCACCTCTTCAATCCTGAGTTTTATCATTTCCATGCTAATACTCCCAGTCATTACTCCATGGATCAATACCACAGGCTTATAAGTTAAAATAGGAACAATTAATAATAGAACACCGCAAAATACGATTTTCAATGCCATTTTTATTATACGAGAACAAAGAACTTTACTCTTATAATATTCAACGATTACTGATTACACAAATAAACCCGTATTTAAAATTAAAGTCAGCATACGTCATAGCCTACACATTATTAATTTAGTAATAATTAATTGATAAAATGATAAAACTCAATAACACTATTTACGTAAATTCTACGCAGATTTATTTGTATTTTTGTAAACAAAATCATCTGACGACTGACTTTGTCAAATAACTCCGTGTTCTGAATTGCGTCAAAAGTGATTATATCGCGAATCCAACCAAATCTAATAGTCACAAAATATAAGGGTATTGAGTAATAATTGTGACGTTGCGTGTTGGTCGGGTTCGCGATATTATTGCTTTTGACGCAATTCGGAACGCAGGGTAAATTGTCATCTGGCGAATCTGCAAAAGTCAAACAGCCAAGTGTAACTCTTTACTGAACTACTGAACCGAGTCACTGTTCCGAAACATTTTAGTGTTCCGAAAGATGGGAACAGTAGTAATATTTAAATGCATCATATTTTGAAACAATTGGAACACTCTTTACTTTAAGTGACCTGCAGTCTTTTTAAAATTCAAATTAAAACGTAAATAGTGTAAATTTTAATGAACTGAACTAAAAACATCTGCTCTAAATTATTCTCAAATCAAAATTCAATTTAATAAAACTATTGGAGTATTAATATATATATATGGCGCAACGTTACAGATCACGATTCATAACAGTCAGTGTCTGTGTTTGTATCTTTTGAGCCATTATTCCAAATGTTCCGTTTGTATCTTGTGAGCCGATGTTTCAAATGTTCCGTTTGTGTCTTTTGAGCCGATATTCCAAATGTTCCGTTTGTATCTTGTGAGCCGATGTTTCAAAAGTTCCGTTTGTATCTTTTGAGCCGATGTTCCAAACGATACATATCACTGTTTCGGAACATTTCAGTGATTCAGATGCAAATGTTCCAATCGCAAAGATGACACACTTTACCCACACGTCTAGCTTTACTGTAACAAAGTTACAAGTGATTTTCTTAAGTCCTTGATTTCTTCAGGTCGATAAAGACCCATTTTTGACCTCTCCTTTATTTATAGAACAATAGCTGCCACCCGTTACTCCGTAAAGTTAGTATGTACTTCCTATCTATATGAAGTGATTTAAAAAAATCAAAACCAATGAACAGCAACAGTTTTTTTTTGTATAAAAGTAGATACGACAAATATTATCATTTAAAAACGTCCCTCTTCATATTATTTTTCCCAGTTTTGATAAGTATTAAAATTTTAATGCATAGTACAGTGCACGGAGTACCCCAGTCTTTTAAACATAAAGGTTGGCTGGCCCTTTTACATTAAATCCGCCTATGTATTACTATTAAATTAATGAATATAATATACTAAATATTTCTGATTTTTGTAATCTCAACTTGTCTGTGGTTTACCATATTCTTTTAGCATTACATACTCCAACATACTCTTTGATTCTTACGGTACGTTACGGGCCTAGCGGCCTAGCATGTGTATAATTCCTAATGGAAAAGAGTGCCCACTTGTCGCAATGAGCAAAGACTACTATAGTATGACTGGCAATGAGGATCAGTCACTTAATAGCAAATCCCATTTTTACTAAGTACATCGTGTGTGTAATAATTTACTGAGCATTTAATTTTTTAAATTATTAAAAGCCGTCAAGTAATTGCGGATTTATTAGTTTTTCTGAACGGTTACTTAGAAACGCGCACTCTCGCTAGGTTATTTACGATGACGTCATCTGTCGTGATCCGTGCGACGAACGGCTTGATCGTAGGGGCATTTCACGTAAAGTGAACAATTAAAAAATTGCGATGTTTCTGATTTTAGTAATATTTGAGTATGTTATATATGTCTATGTTCCCGATATACGTACACAATATTTTTATCGTGTTTCGTATGATTTACGAGATATGAGCGTTTGAAGATTTGACGAACTCTCAGGTATGCGCTACTTCGAATGCCATTATCCAGCTTATGGAAGTTGAAATTAAATAAATGAAGTAATGTATTTTATTCTTTATTTAATGAGGTTTTTTTACCTAAATATTCTATAAAGAAAAAAAAAAATTGTGGAAAAAAAACCTGTTTAATTTTTTTTTAATATTCACAAACTTGGACCACTTTAATTATTTTATTTTCTTTGTAATCAAAGCTCATATCGCTCGCTAAGTTTCACAATGGACTTTAAAAGTCGTTTAGGAGACAGATCGATTACAGTGGGGCAGGTTGACGCTGCTCAATCGTTTCACTGGAACAATGACCAGGCCACTTTCCTGATATCTGTGTATTATTATAAAAAATAAGAAGAGTTTAAACACGGCAGTATTGTCATGATTGATGATATGATGATATCTGACGATTTAGGTTAGTGTAAGCGGCAGGATTCAGGAATGACAGTTGCTTGGCATTGACTGTTGAACTCTACGTTCGCGTTCAAAAATGCGAGCTTAGAGTATCTACCCTGATGACGTCATTAGAGTTAACTCTAACTTCACTTTTGAACGCAGGAGGTAGCAAAGCTGGCAAAATGCCACGGGCCCCGGACCAACGGGGCCCCAAATCCGCGAGGTCGTGAGGTTTTATCATATTTAATAAAAAAATATAAATTTCATTTATAAAATATAATCAATCAAAGTTAGACACGACCTTGAAATTGACATAAATTATTGAAATTTATTAAACCTCATAGGATAAAGACCTCATAGGATTTTAGGACGCATCCATTGGTTGCTTAATTTTTTCTCACAATATTTTGAGTAATACCAAAATATCCGATTTTACAAGAACTGTTAAGTAAATAATAAAGTGTGTAAGAAAATTCATTTACTCTTTCATAAATGAGATTGAATATTATTTAGTTAATAAATTATTCAGTTTCCTAAATGTTATGAATAGTTTCTAATTACTGTGAACTTAACGTTTATTATTTAGTGTTGCCTTACTATCGATACTATCACTATTATGGTGTATTTTACTGCAATCACTGTCGATACTATCGTGATTGCAGTAAATTAACATACTATTGATAGTATAAATACTATCGATAGTATTGCACTTTATCAATAGTATTGCTCAATTTCTTGGATAGATACTATCGGTAGTATCGATAGTATTGTAAAATTTCAATAGTATCGATAGGGCTATCGATATTGTTACTATTTTTCAAGGTCAACTATCGATACATCAACTATCGATAGTTAGGCAAGCCTATTACTAATCGCAAACTGTCAATCCCTGCGTTCCGAATTGCGTCAAAAGCGATAACTAATATCGAGTATCCGACCAACGCGCAACGTCACAATTATTACTCAATAGCCCTTTTATTTTGTGACTATTAAATTTGGTCGGATTCGCGATATAATCGCTTTTGACGCAATTCGGAACACGGGGTAAGTTTGACATGACAACAGACAGGGCTGCGTTCAAAAATAACCAGAGTAGCTTCGAGTTGCAACCCAGAGTCGTTCTTTTATAACTCGAGTAACTACCCTAGAGTTAACCCAACTAACTCTAACTTCGAGCAGGGTAGGTTGGTGTAATGACAGTTGCTTGGCATTGACAGTTGAACTCTACGTTCGCGTTCAAAAATGCGAGCTTAGAGTATCTACCCGATGACGTCATTAGAGTTAACTCTAATCTCATTTTTGAACGCAGGGACATGCCATTAGTGACATTAGTGAAGGAAGAGTGAAGTTGGAAGTTGGAGTTGTAAACATTGTGGTGCTTTAAATTTCCACGTGCTCGATTTTATTAAAAGTTACAAGCGAACAAACAAGTATAAGATAAATGTGATACGTTTTTCTACAGTCACCACAATAAATGAAACATTGGTACGTATTTACTATCTACTAAATAACATAACCTTTTTTTGTCCCGGCGTGTTAATTATTCTATTTTATGTCCGTTTCCAGATAATTAAAAGCCATGGCTGCTACATCTTTAGCAGAGCAGTTGAAAAAGCTAACAGTACCTCAATCAACAGTCTATAAAGATGACAGCAAAACTGTTTCTTTACTATTCGATCCAAAAGAAGCCGCAAACAAGGATCGTGACACTTTTTACGAAATCGGTATCAGTGGGTTGAAAGAACTAATTGCTTTGTACGAAGGATTCCGTGTTTTTGAAGATTCGCTATTCAGCCTGTCGTCCAAGGACTTCGAGAGAGCAGTCCAATCCAAGGAGGTTAATCAAAATCTTGACCAGACCATAGAGAAGTTTCTACTGCAGTTATCACCTTACCTTCTTTTACAATCATCGCACAAAGCTCTAGAATGGTTGATCAACAGGTACCATATTCATGAGTATGATCAAGATGCCATTTTTGCACTCATTTTACCTTATCACGGTACAAAGATATTTGTCCGTTTTGTTCAACTGATGGACATAAAAGCAGACAATAATAGATGGAACTGGCTTATGCCTATTCACAAACATGGTATTCCGTTAGCTAATCAGGTTCTATTTAACCAATGTGCTTCAAATTCAGGCACATTACAATTTATTGCCAAGACTACTTTGAAATATGTTAAAGAGTTTGGTGAAAGGGCGACACAGCTGAACACAGTTTTTGCGTTTTACTGCCAAACAGCAATTGGTGTTATTGACACCAGCAAGAAAGTTACTGAAGGTATTGTCAATGCTTTGTTACCAATAGTGATTAACGCAATAGAATCAACGATACCGGATTTCAGAGCCGCAGCGTACATTGTACTTGGATATTTGTTCACCAAAACAAGTTTGAAAGAGGATACTTTGAATGAAATAGTTTTAAAACTGTTGACAACAGAATTTGATATTTCATTTGATGTTGCACTTCTCATTACCATGCTGTATGAGAACCAAGATCATGTGACAAGGATGTCTGAAGATATTCTCAATGATATGTCTGTTGACATAATGAATACATTGTGTGGTCATATTAAGAAGTTAGCGGAAAGGGGTAATAACATCAGGGCCTTTTTGAAAGCCTTTTTGTCAAGTGTACTGCCATTGATACAGGGTGAAGATTTTTGGAGATACTGTAAACTGCCAGAAATATTAATTGGGGAGGTGGATTTAAAGAAGCAGAAGCCCGAATTAATTATCAAGTAAGTTTAATAATAATTTTCTATACATAGGTCTTATAACTCATGCTATTGTATATAAGTTGATGTGTTGGAATTTTATTCTGGGGCTAATATGCAGTTATTTGCCCCTTAAAGGCCTTATAAATGGGAGAGATCGCAAAGACACCAAAAATGGGCTCTAAACTTAAACAAAACCCAAGAAGACCATTGAAAACTTCGACTTTTTTTTTTATCTGCCTTTGTTACAATTTTCATGACGAAAATGAGTTCGAAATTAAACTTGAAAATGGCCAAAGAATATTCGTTTTTTATTGTACTCATTTTTGGGTTCAGTAAACTCCTGGCTGGTTTCTTTAAAATAATAAAAAGTTGACTAGGGAAATTTAATAAACAGGTCAGGGAAAATTTTCGAGCATCTACGGTGGACACCTTGATAATACTAACTTAAAACCTCTAATTTTCAGGTGTGTTTTAGACTCCTTCCAGCCTGAAAGCTCAAACACAATGAATGATGGTGACAATGACAATGAGAGTGATGTAGAAATAATTGACGAAGATGATATCTCCAGCAAAACCCTTAACTGGTATGCATTATTCTTAAAGAATCTTGAGCGGCAGTACCCTGACGCCTTTGACAAAGTCGTCAAAGAAGAAATGAGTTCTACTAGCAAGAACTCAACTAAAAGACGTAGTCATCTATCAAAACTGTTAGGTTTCAAACCTGCAATTGCTCATAAGGTTGGTGGCACATATCTTTTCGAAAACCTAAATCATGTCAATGCAAAATTGCGAGTAGAAGGTATCAAGTATATCGCTAAAGAATTTGAAGCATTGAAAACTGAGAACATTGATTTTGTGAAAGAGTCTATTGTAAGCAGGCTGAATGATGATACCCCTGAAGTTGTTAATGCAGCTTTGGATATCCCAGCTGAGTATCTAAAAGAGGTTCTAAATGAAATTGATGCTACCAACACTTTTGTTGCCATTGTAGGGAAGGGTGCTAAGAAATGGAGGCAGGTCGTCAAAAAAGCAATCACAAAGTTTTGTTCTATAAAAATCCTGCCTATTAACCAAGAAACGGTATTAGCTTTAGTACCATACCTCTTTCCAAATGACGAGGAGTCTTCTAAACTAACTTGGCAAATACTGACCTCAGATTGGGGCAAGAAATTCGGACTTACTAATAAAACTAAAGTTAAAGGATCAATAAAAGAAGATCATGTAAAACTATGTGATGTAATTTTCAAAGCTCTATTTGTAAATAGGACAATAAACTTGGATGCAATACTAGATGAACAACAGTTGAATAAAGCCAATACTTTGGATGTGTGTTTCTACATGCTTCTTAAAATCAGTTCACTCAAAAACGCCACGGTTGAAGAAGCCTCAGCTATATTAAACCTACTTCTAGAATCCGTTGAGAATCGATCCATAGTCCACAGCTCTGAGGGACAAGTATTTTCGAGTGTAATAATGCCTGAATTCATAAAGCTTTGTCGCCAAAACAACATGCTCTTCCAAATCATTGAGTACATTTTCTCGAGAGTAATTGAAAACATGAATGTTAGTGACATTCCTAAACCATGGTGCGATGTTTGTAAAACTCCAGAAACTGTCCTAATTAGAAGGCTTTATGAGATTTGTGTGATTGGATGTGCTATCCCAAGTTACGGAGAGAATTACGTTGCTTTACTCCAAAAGCTTCTCGAAAAGTTCTTTGATACTCCTAGACAGAAATTCGAGTTCATTGCCAATTTCGCTTGTGGACATATTTTGTATGCTACCGATCCTAAAGACGTTATTGGGCCAGAGCTGCAGTTGAGAAGCCTGAAACTACTGTGTAATTTCCTAGCAGTACAAGAAACTGAAAAATGGTTGTATGATTCCGACGTAGTTGTGTTAACTGTTCTATTTTGTCTTAACAATCCAATCACAGCTATTCGCCAGTGTGCTGTTGAATTAATGAAAAAAATACTAAGAGAAGAACCAGACAAGAAACTTATTTACGTCCAATTGTTTGAAGAATTGATGGCACATAAGCAAGAATTGTTACTTGACCATAATCAAGTGAAACAGGTGTTGCACACGATATTGACTTTAAAAGATCAGAAAAAGCTCTTCAGCCGTAACTGCCTTTTGAAACTTGTTGGTATATTAAATTCTGACGCTCCATCGCATATAAAATCGAGTTTTTTGAAGATTCTATGTGAAGTTAACAATGCTACCGCATTCCCGCATTTTGTACAGTCTTTGAAAACCTTAGAAGACACTTTAAAGCAAAATGAATTGAACAGAAGGTTCACATTTGATATTTACGAGTCCAATATGTTTAAAACAGTATACAGTCACATAAATGAATCGACAATATCGACATTGTCAAAGGAATTAGTTTGGAATTCGATAGCTTCAGGTATGAAGGAATACAGGGAGTGTATCTTACAAGAGGAACAGTCATACGTTAGTCCAGCAGTTTTGATCATGAAGCAGATAGATGAGAATGTATTTAACAAAGTCCCAGAAGAAAAATCTAAGGATCTGGTGTACTTGATTGCGTGTGCTGGCGCTGTGAGCAATAATCCAACAATTTCCAGTGTCGCATCAAGAATTATGAAGAAGATCCATCTTAAATTTAGTCACTTCAAGCCTATTCTAGAGAAAATGTTAAATGTCGTTGATCCTGCTGAAAACGTGTCCAAGAAAAAGAAGGCCACAGTCTCCATGTTGTCTTACCAAGTGACAGAAACAGATGACTGGAGATTAGGAGTTGCTTTCCTTGAATTCGTTCAGAGTAAAAAGAAGATGAAATTAGACAACTCTTTTGTCTCTCTCTTGTTCCAAATTTTAAACAAATGCCTGAGATTCGAGGAACAGTCGTATGTAGAGTACACAAAACAGCTAATACTGTCATCTCTCTGGTATTACTGCAAGAAATTCGTAGATGAAAAGGACAAAGACCAAATGAAGTCTCTCAAATCCGTTTTTGATGTGGAATTGGCTGTGCAATGTATCAGGGGTACCCAAAACCCTCAAACTCATCACCATGCTCTGATACTGTTATCCCACGCTGCGTTTATGTTACCAGAGCAAGTGCTTCATCATACAATGGAAATCTTTACTTTCATGGGTACTTCTGTCCTGAGACATGATGACGCTTACAGCTTCCAAATAATCATAAAGATTATAGAGACCTTGATTCCCATTTTGGTGAAGCTTGACAAGAATATTGAAGATTATACTGAGAAGGAACTTCAACAGCTGCAAAATCGTGTAGTGCCAGTTTTACGTATCTTCGCGGACTGTGTATTGCATGTTCCGGAACATAGGAGGCTTCCACTATTCAAAAAGCTGATAGAAACTCTTGGACCTAGTCAATTCCTTTGGGTATTCCTGGCTTTGCTACTCGAGACTCACGTCGCACATTTCAGTGATGACAAGAAAATAGACAAGCGGCATTCTAGAACCTTAGCGGATCAGGAAGCACCTATCAATCGAATTGATTTCGGCCAGAGCATTGTTCTGGAGTTTCCACCAGAAGTCGCACTAGAAAACTTCATCAAACTGATCATGTACATCAAATCCCTGCCTTTACAGAAAGATGAGAACACAATGGATGCTGATGTCGATCCAAGTGACATATTTAGCGTAGCAGGACATTCGCCATTACAGCTACGGCACTATAAATACATGATCATCACGTTTATGAATACCTGTTTAGCGTCATCCAGGTTTATACAGCACAGCAGTCAAGCAACTAATGACAAAGCCATGGAAACTAACTACAAGACCTTTATCATCAATATACTGACTTTCATTCAGACTATTTCTAAGGTGTCTGATGACAAGACTGCTAAATATTGGCGTGTCATGTTACATCACAGTTACGACTTACTTGATCATACAAATAACTTGCTATCGGCTCCCATGTTCTTGTCAGTAGTCAGAGGTCTGCTAAAACATACTTTGCAGACAGTCAGAAGGAAGTCTATGGAACTGCTCAACTCTAAAATACAGTTCAGTCCAGAACTCTTCGAAGGTGTGGATCAGGAGTTACTGTTCTCTCTATTACCTGCTCTACTGGATATTGTTAAAACAATTGAAGTTCGAAATGAGAGTTTAAGCGATATCGCTGCTCAAGAATTGGAATTGAATCAGCAGACTGCTCTTTTATCCTTGAAATTGTTGACAAGAATGCTCGCTTCACAGAATCCTGAGCCTTTCAAGAACGTCCTTGAAACTATTACGGATTATATTTGCGATTCAAACATCGCCGGAAATGTCATGGCCTCGGTTGTCTTATGTTTAGCTGAGTTATGCAGCAACTTAAAGGTACACGTTCTAGCTAGCCTGAGAAAGTTTATGCCAGCGCTTATCAAGGTGCTGAAAAGGCAGCGTAAGGCCGAAACTCAAGAACTGGTGTTGCTCAGCACTGTGACAGCAATCGCGAAGATAGTCGAAAGCGTGCCTTTATTCTTAAGTCCTTACTTACAGAAAATTCTGTACGAATACTCGATTTTGCTCGCCAAATGGCAGAGTCAAGACCAGGAGTGCAGCAAAGTATCGGCGATAGTCTCAAAACTTTTGACTATCAAGAAGAAAATTGCTGGGTCAATACCACCTAGAGTGCTTATCCCAGTAGTCAGCCAAACTCACCAAATGCTGTTGGAGAAAGAGGAGTTCGATGCTGTTGGTCCTGTGATGTCAGTCCTAGCTGATAGCTTCGCAAATGTGACCACAGCTGATTTTACAGCACTCCAACAGGATCTAACATCGTTCTTCTTAACTGCCTTACAACTGAGAAGTGGTGCTGTCGAACAAGAAGTGGATGCTGACGTCATAGACAGGGCTGAAGATGAAGTGGTCAATGCTCTGGTCTGTCTGGTGTTGAAACTGTCGGAAACCAGCTTTAGGCCGTTCTATTTCAAGATCTATGACTGGGCGATAAGAACTAATCTTGAAGGACATAAGGACAGGACAATTACTTTTTACAGGTATGACTATTATTGCTTTATATTTTGGAGGTAGTTTGATAAAGTTACCGCGGTCCTGAAACGTAAAGGGCAACTGAAAGAACACAGATGGGTGGCGTGAGTAAAAGTCTGACACTCTCTCGCTCCACCCAGAGTGAGAGAAGTTGTTTGATGATTTTCCATCTAAAAAAATATATGTACAATGACTTTGAAAGCTCCAGTAAGCTACTGGAGCTTTCAAACTCATTGCATACGCTGTTTTTCTTCAAGATGCTTATAGGAATAGAATGCAAGTCCTCCCACACCCACTTCAAATGCACTTTTTCCTTTAAACTCCCTTTTAGGGTTCCATACCTCAAAAGGAAAAAACTGAACCCTTATAGGATCACTTTGTTGTCCGTCTGTTTGTCAAGAACCTTTATCTCGGGAACGTGTTGAGGTATCGAGTTGAAATTAAAAGCATGTACTGAAGTCTGCAGACTCTTGAAACTGTAAAAAAAATTAACTTGTAAGTTAACGAGAAAAAAAGATACTTCGGTTTATGTGGCAAAAAACGTACATTTCGACACTCTCGAGGAAATCAAAATTCATAGGGTACTGCCCGTTGACCCAGAATCCTGACATTTGGCATAAAGCAAGGTCATAGAGCACAAGTATAGGAATAAATCTGAAAACTGTAAATTTGTTGATAAGTCACAATTTTTTTTTTTTGCGATTCGGAAAAATCTTCCGAGACTCCATTCCGGAATTGAACTATTAACATAGGTAAGTTTGTACGGAACCCTCAGTGCGCGAGTCCGACTCGCACTTGCCCGGTTTTTTATATGTACAGTCTATTTTATTTTTCGTTCATTTGTGGAAACACAGACTTTGAGTTAGCGTAACATATAAGTAGAGGCCAGCTTATACTGCTATCGTTACCACTGACTTGGTGGTCTACTGTACTTATTTAATTAGAACCTTTACACGGAATAATGTGATCAAAGCAAAAAAAAAAAAAAGTGTGGCACTCGGGGACTGCCGCGGTAAAGCTATTGCATAGCATTTTGTATCAACTTAAGCAATTATAATTATTTATTTATTTTATTTATGCAGTATTTCTTTTTCTTTGATATTAATTCAAGTTACACTTTTTGAGCGTGGTGACCGATAAGAAAACAATTTTTTTTCCTTTATTAAATAAATAAACGAGCTTCGTAGAGTCGTACAATACGGCTAGTTGCACGCACACAAACACCGTGTCGAAGACTGCCGAAAAGAAACGACGTTAGACAATGCACGGCCTTCAAGCCACACCTCCTTCAAGCCACACCTCCGTGCCCGTCGGAGTGGGGAGCGTGAGGTTTTTTCGTTACGGAATTTCTGGATTCGGTCCCCGCGCTCAAGGCCCTCGATAGAAGCTATGCAATAGCTTAATAAAAAAAAAACCCGATGTATAACAAATACTTCTAAATTTTTCAGATTAAGCTGCGCCATCGCTGACAAACTTAAAGGCCTATTCGTTCTCTTTGCTGGTCACTTCATCAAGAACGCCGCAGATCTTCTAGACTCATGCAACAATAGCAAAACTGAAGAACTATACTTCGATTCTGAAGATAAATGCTTGATGCTGATCAAATACATCATCAAAACACTTCAAACAGTGTTCTTGTATGACAGTCAGAGTTTCCTGAACAAAGATAGGTTCGAAACTCTAATGCAACCCGTTGTGGACCAGCTCGAGAACACATTGGGAGGCATTCAGTGCCTTAAAGCTAGGGCTACAGAGTACATTATTCCGTGTGTGTCGCAGTTTGCTGTTGCTATTGCGGATGATTCCTTGTGGAAGTTGTTGAACTATCAGATTTTGTTGAAGACGAGACATAATGATGCTGAAATCAGGTTAGTGTTATTTGTATGTTTGTTGTCTCATCACTCTAAAGTATTTTAGTATAGTCCTATCATCATTTCAGCCGAAAGACGTCCACTGTTGGACATAGGCCTCCCCCAAATGTCGCCATAATGACCGGTCCTGTGCGTCTCACATCCATCGAATGATAGTCCTATACTAAACCTATATTTATTATACCCCATTCTGGATAGCATTAGACAAAAGAGGTTCATAGAAGCAGTTGTGCACAACATTTATTTTTCAAGATAAATTCAAACAATTATAATAAATAATAGTTTCAATATAAAATTTTAACTAATACACTTCTGGACACATCTATTGGCCCACCTTAGAGTAGGTTTCGATGGCCCCTACCGAAATATGATTGCTAGATTGAACAAAAACTGTTGATGCAGTTTTAAACCTGATACATTTTACCATCTTTTTCGATCGTATTGTTTTAAATTTGAATTCAGAATACCATACGACATGGAGCTACGCCTAACAAGTCGGATATGCGCCTTGTTAAAGGCAATTGATTTTTGAATAAAAAACATGTTTTATCAAATAAAGGTTTAACTTAATAACGCGTGTTGCCTCCATGGGCATCTACCACAGCTCTCATACGATTAGGCATAGAGTTTATCAACCGCTCTATGAAATTTTGAGGGATCATCTCCCATTCCTCTTCTATGGCAGTTTTCAACTCCTGCATCGTCTGGGCAACTGGCTGACGAGCCCTAACACGTCTTTTTAGCTCGTCCCACATGTGCTCAATGGGGTTCATGTCTGGGCTTCTGGCTGGCCAGTCCATAACTGTGATGTTCACATCCCGAAGATATTCCCTGACGATGCCGGCCGCATGGGCTCTTGCATTATCATGCATAAAAAGGAAATTTGGGCCCACATAGTCCGCGTATGGTATCACGTGAGGTTCTAAGCACTCACGAATGTACCTTTCAGCATTTAATGTTGGCAGCCGTGGTCCTGTAACAACCTCAAGTTGAGTTTTGCCGCTCGCGGATATACCGCCCCAGACAGTCCATGAGCCACCGCCATAAGCAACCCTCTCTTCAAAGCAGCATTGTGCGAAACGCTCTCCCTTACGTCGGTAGACCTTCTTCCTTCCATCATTGCCATGTAACACAATTTTAGACTCATCAGAAAAGAGTACACGGCTCCAATCTTGCTGTGTCCAATTTAAATGACTGCGTGCGAAATGAAGGCGCGCTGTTCGGTGGGCTCGCGTTAGTTTGGGCCCATTAGCTGGCTTGTGTGGTACCATATCGCGTTCTTTTAACCTTCTCCGAACAGTTCGAGCGCTCACAGATACTCCGTGGAAGTCGCGAAGTTGGTTTTGTATCTCAATGGAGGTAAGGTGACGATTTCTCAAGCTGGTAGTCACGATGAATCGATCCTGCCTTTCAGTTGTGACCCGAGATCGTGGCCTTCCTTGGCGACGGACAAAGCCGCCAGTCTCTAGGTACCTCCGATAAACATTTCGGACCGCAGATCGACTTAAATTAGGTTGAGCACTCACGTTTCTTTGGCTGTGTCCGGCCTGAATAAGTGCCACAGCTTGGGCGGCGACTTCAGGTGAAGTATCCATAGATTATTGATAGAACCTCACCTTAATGTTAAGAATAAGTAATGTTTGTTGCAAAACCAAAGATATCAATCACTTTTTCAAGAATTAAATCCAAGTAAACCAATAAAACCAAGTTTTCTTAGTATTCGATTGTTTGATATCAACAAACAGGCTCCAAATTGTCTTTTGTTTCTTTAAATTCTGTGTTCGAAATTCAAAAAAAGACTATTGAATGAAATTGTGAATGTGCCAGGTTCAAAACTGCATAAAAACTTTTTGCTCGACCTAATATAAAATTTTAGCTAGGACCAAACGAAACTGAAAATACAAGGTGGGCCAATAGATGTGTCCAGAAGTGTATTATATAGTATAATAAAAACGTTCCAGGTACTGACAACCCCTGCTTCTTTTAGGTTTTTAACATGGACACAAGTAGTATAAGTAAGAACTAAATAATTTATTTAATTAAAAGCCTCATAAATTGAGAAGATGGATAGTTCAAATGAATTCATTTAATTATATAGTTGTAATAAAGCACAATATACATATATTGTACTTATATTACAAAGTGTACCCTAAAACAACCTTTTTTTAACTTCTATCTAATGCTATCGCGAATAGAGTACTTCTAATTAGTTATGATTTTGTGAACAGTCAGAATTAGGTGGATTTTGAGACTCTATTTTGACTAAATTTAGTAAAGTGGAATGATTTTTAGCAAATACCATTTCCTTGACTTAATAATGATCACATACACTAATAACAAAATAAACTAAAAATATTAAGTTTAGCGCCATCTAGCGAGCACATGTTCACGTTCAGGGCCGTGGCTTTCACCTTACAAATAATCTGCTAGCAGCTTCATTTTGATCTTGAAAATTACTCATATTTGTACTCCTGGGACAAAAAAATAAATAGCTATAAACAATGAAAAACTGAATATTCATATTTTATTCATTCCAGATTGACAGCTCTAGACTGCCTCGTCGCCATGGCTACGCAGTTGGGCAGCAGCTGGTTGCCACTCCTGGCTGAAAGTGTTCCATTCCTCGCTGAACTGCTTGAAGACGGCGACTCCAGAATAGAAACAACGACTAAAGATGCAATTAGAAAGCTTGAACAAATATTGGGAGAACCGCTTGAAAAGTATTTCTAAGTTAATTTTGCGATTGTGAATCTAGTTGCGTTTTTTCTTTCTGTAAATAAACTGAATCAAGTATACGTTTTTTTTTCTTATTTTCGCTATTTATATTAATTTTCTATTTAGAAATAACTCGTCTTGCAGTAACTTTAAAAAGCGCCATCTATCAGTATCATTATGAACTACAACGACTATGAATGTGCATCTTATAGACATCAGTGGCAGATCAGATTTAACAGATGGCTCTGTCGACCTATATCCAGATAATATTATTCCTTTTCGTTCCCGCCTTTTCGAACTCCACAAACAATTTCGGCGTTTTGTAATGCTAGGTAGTATTTCCATTACTAATTTTCCTTTATAAATATTATTAGACTGGTTGAAACGTATACTCCTATAGATAGAGGTTGACAGATACATAATAAATGCTTACGTAGATATCCCTAACTACCAGTGCCGGTTTTAGCACTACCAGCACCCTGGGCGAGATTTCTACGGCGCCCCCCATCTCCCATTGAAACTGATACGAAAAATAGCAAGAGATTTATCTATTATAATTAAATTTAATACATAATTATGAACATTACAGTAATTATATTTAGTCGTTCATAAGGTAAAATACAATTTATAAAACTCTGCATTTAAACTAAACAAAGATAAATATTACAAAAGGAATAGAAAACATCAATCATCATCATCATCTTCCTGTCCTTGTCCCATATTACATGGGATCAGCGCAAAACCGTTTTTTTTGTTATTGTTATAGGCTTGCGCTTAACGACTATCTCACCTGATGGAAAGCGTCTATGTGGTCGACGATGGAGCGAACTTGCCTAGAAATAACTTATTCACTCTTGACTTGAAGATCCCCAGGATGTAGTTATCAGGAAACACAGGGAATTCCACTCCTTAGAACTTGTACCTACGCACAATGAATGTGTTCCCAAAACGTTTTGTGCGTATAGGTGGGATGTCCAATACAACCGGCACAAAATCGAAAGGCTAGCAACTCTGCGTCGATGCTCACTCATGACTTTACGACTCGACGAGTGCATCGTTGCCAATGATCGTCTTGGCTCGCCTCTCAATTGTCTCAAGTACACGTGCATCAAGCTGGTATCTTGCAGATCCGTCTCAAAGATGAGAGCAGTACTCCATACATGATCCGTTGTTCCGGTGTGAAGTACTGTCTGACCTTTACGACAATTCCTAACTTTTTTGCAGCCAGTTGAGCCTTTGCCTCGATGTATGACCCAAAGTTGACAGTTGTTGTCAACGTAACACCAGGAAGATCAAGATGGTCGGCACGGTTACACCCTGCAAAGTTGGAGCAGGGCAGAATTGGTTCCCTTTAGCGGAAAATAGGCACGCCTTGGTTTTAGCAGCATTGGACCTGACCAAATTGGTATCGCCCCATTCTGAGATCCACCTCCAAGGACAAGCTCAAGCTATCAAATATAGCCTCCCAGGGAGACTACATCTGTGACCCATTAGCTCATGCGCTGGACATGTAACTCTTAGCCACAGTGCTGCGCGCTGTACACGAATGCATTCCCAAAGGTACCGGGCTTAGCAGATCGGTTATGTGCAGCAAGAACAATGTTGCCGAGAGCACTGATCCCTGAGGGAATACGGCATTAATGGCCATTTGCCCGGACGAGCAGCCATCGCACTTAGCACTTAGGAAGTCTGCGATCCAAGCTCACAATCCAGCAGGTAAATCGAAAGAAGGAAGCCTACTAATAAGGCCAGACCCTATCGAAAGCCTTCGAGATGTCGAGGGAAACGGCAAACCGGTGCCTCTCGATGGCCCCACTGCAGATGTGAATGGCATATGTTTTTTTCTTCCATTCAGTCCTGTCACCGGCCACGCTATCACTAACTCCCTTTTCTTTCATATCACTCTTCACACAATCCATCCATCTTTTCTTTGGCCTCACTCTTCCTCCCCACCACTATCCACATGCACCATCCACATGTATACCCATAACTTTTTTAGTAACATGCGTTTCATCCCTCCTCTTCACATAACCATACCAAAACAAACAAAAGTTCGTCAATCTAGATTGCGATATACACTTCTGGACACATCAATTGGCCCACCTTAGAGTTTAGGTTTCGATGGCCCCTACCGAAATAATTATGATTGCTAGATTGAACAAAAACTGTTGATGCAGTTTTAAACCTGATACATTTTACCATCTTTTTCGATCGTATTGTTTTAAATTTGAATTCAGAATGCCATACGACATGGAGCTACGCCTAACAATTCGGATATGCGCCTTGTTAAAGGCAATTGATTTTTGAATAAAAAACATGTTTTATCAAATAAAGGTTTAATTTAATAACGCGTGTTGCCTCCATGGGCATCTACCACAGCTCTCATACGATTAGGCATAGAGTTTATCAACCGCTCTATGAAATTTTGAGGGATCATCTCCCATTCCTCTTCTATGGCAGTTTTCAACTCCTGCATCGTCTGGGCAACTGGCTGACAAGCCCTAACACGTCTTTTTAGCTCATCCCACATGTGCTCAATGGGGTTCATAACTGGGCTTCTGGCTGGCCAGTCCATAACTGTGATGTTCACATCCCGAAGATATTCCCTGACGATGCCGGCCGCATGGGCTCTTGCATTATCATGCATAAAAAGGAAATTTGGGCCCACATAGTCCGCGTATGGTATCACGTGAGGTTATAAGCACTCACGAATGTACCTTTCAGCATTTAATGTTGGCAGCCGTGGTCCTGTAACAACCTCAAGTTGAGTTTTGCCGCTCGCGGATATACCGCCCCAGACAGTCCATGAGCCACCGCCATAAGCAACCCTCTCTTCAAAGCAGCATTGTGCGAAATGCTCTCCCTTACGTCGGTAGATCTTCTTCCTTCCATCATTGCCATGTAACACAATTTTAGACTCATCAGAAAAGAGTACACGGCTCCAATCTTGCTGTGTCCAATTTAAATGACTGCGTGCGAAATAAAGGCGCGCTGTTCGGTGGGCTCGCGTTAGTTTGGGCCCATTAGCTGGCTTGTGTGGTACCATATCGCGTTCTTTTAACCTTCTCCGAACAGTTCGAGCGCTCACAGATACTCCGTGGAAGTCGCGAAGTTGGTTTTGTATCTCAATGGAGGTAAGGTGACGATTTCTCAAGCTGGTCATCACGATGAATCGATCCTGCCTTTCAGTTGTGACCCGAGATCGTGGCCTTCCTTGGCGACGAACAAAGTCGCCAGTCTCTAGGTACCTCCGATAAACATTTCGGACCGCAGATCGACTTAAGTTGAGCACTCACGTTTCTTTGGCTGTGTCCGGCCTGAATAAGTGCCACAGCTTGGGCGGCGACTTCAGGTGAAGTATCCATAGATTTTTGATAGAACCTCACCTTAATGTTAAGAATAAGTAATGTTTGTTGCAAAACCAAAGATATCAATAACTTTTTCAATAATTAAATCCAAGTAAACCAATAAAACCAAGTTTTCTTAGTATTCGATTGTTTGTTATCAACAAACAGGCTCCAAATTGTCTTTTGTTTCTTTAAATTCTGTGTTCGAAATTCAAAAAAAGACTATTGAATGAAATTGTGTATGTGCCAGGTTCAAAACTGCATAAAAACTTTTTGCTCGACCTAATATAAAATTTTAGCTAGGACCAAACGAAACTGAAAATACAAGGTGGGCCAATAGATGTGTCCAGAAGTGTATATATATATATCGAAGATAGATTTTTATCAGCTTAAGCTTAGAAAAACTCCTTTCCCCCCTAACCACAGTTACTGGCATAGTAATCAATATTTGCAATGTTAACTATACATTTGGATACAGCTCTTGCAAGTTGCGCTCTTAGATAAAATTTAAATTAAAGACAGGAGTAACCACATTCTGATCAGGCCAAAAAGATTTTAAACTTCATCGCATAACATTCAACCATCTATATCTGATTTAGAGTCTACAATTAATTTCAGTTGCAGATTAGCACACAGTTTGATAATGTCTGATTTTTCTGGAATCTTTTTTATTTTGTACAAAAAAGACGAAAATGATCATTTGTTTTGTGGTCTATGCTATGTTCCAACCAAACTCTGCATTTCATTCTAGTGTAGCCATCAATTAAGTTAGGCATGTTCAAAAAAAACAGCTGAAGTAAAGCGGCGCCCCTTTACCTCTGGCGCCCTGGGCGGTCGCCCAACCCTAACGCCGCTACTGCTAACTACCAATCCATTCCGAAATTCAACAAGATCAGCAATATACCTAAATAAATTCGAATTTGTCCTCTCAACCTTAGGTGACTCTCAAGAAGTCCTCCTAAACTTTATTTGATAAGATGTTATCTTTCATCACATAATGAAACTTTTCCATTTCGTAAGTAAATAAGGCTAAGTAAATATCATACATAAACATTTGGCGAGATACGCTATTTCACGAGTTGATAGGCACTTTCATTTTCGCTGATGTGTTTCGAAAAATTTTCTTTCGTTTTTTTTTGATTGATGATGATGTTGGGAATTTTGGCTTGGCTTTTACACATCTGGGGATTTCCTTCGCTGGCGAAAAAAGTTTTTAAGCAGGGTATTTAATGGATATTATAAAGTCAAATAGTATTATTTCCTGTGTTTATTTTTTTTCTGCGAAGCAGTAATGCTAGTAAAGGAGGCGGCCGATCGCGTGAGGCAACGGTCCTCACGTCGGCGCCGCAACCGCCGCCGGGATTCCGATCCCGATTTCCAGCCACCGTAGGCGCGGGCTTGCGGACGACGAGCAATGGGTGGCTCACCGTCCGACCGTCCGGTAATTGTCCGGACCGAGCCCAAGTCGTCGACGGTGCGTAGTGTTCCACGCGCGCCTCATGGAGATGTCAGCAAATCGTAGGGGCCCAGCAGGGTCGAAGCCTTCTAGGGCCACGGGTAGTGTGAAAGTGAAACCCGGGGCCCTGGGACGAAAGCAAAAAAGGAACAGGAGTGGGTTTTTAGTCAGTAAAAGTCTGACACTATCTCGCGCTCTGCCAAAGATCGCGATTAGTCATTAGATGATTTTCCCACCTAAAAATAAAAAAATATATTTAAAAATAGAAAACATATAGTCATCGGGATCAGGCCGATGGTCAGGGCTCTATAGAAAAGAATCTCCTAACAAAACGCGCCGTGTCCAGGAGTAGATACTTGCATACTGCTTTCTGCATCAGCCACTTGGTCCAACGAGAGTTTTCTTACGTGTCCCTCGAGGTTATAAAGCAGCAGACTATCGGCACAATGACTATTAAGCTATAAGCTGTTTTCACCTCCCAAATAACGACAACCTCGTGAGCCAAGACAAGATACTTAGTTTGCTTGTCTTTCTCAGCTTTCCCGAGGTTCTCATCGCGAGAAACGGCTATATCAACAATGTGAAAAAATTTATAGGTCAGCATTATCTACTTGGTTCTCACAATTTTTTTTTTCAAATGCGTACCCATGTGCGTACCTATCACTTTTTACTTAATATTAAAAACACGAGGTTAAACACGCAATATGAAGCGCGCAGTGTTTTTTACGTCTCCTGTAAAATTCCATTTTTGAAGGAACTTAGATTTATTTTCAGTAAGGCCTAAATAATTCGAACCAGTTGTTCCTGAGGTTAGCGCGTCCAAACAATCAAACAACAGAAACTCTTCAGTTGTATAATATTAATTTCCCTCACCGCGCCTATCTGTACGAACGCAATGGATAGCTCACCGTCCGGCCCGTCCTGCAACCGTCCGGACCGAGCGGCGCGTAGTGTTCCTCGCGCCCCTCAAAGAGATATCAGCAAAACCGTAGGGGCCCAGCAGGGCCGAAGCCTACAGGGGCCATCACAAGAGTCGACTTCTGAAAAGGTTACCCGTGGTCCTAGAACGCAAAGGGTAAGTGAAGCAACATAGGTGTCTTTTTTTTTAGGTTGTAAATCATCTAATGACATCTCCCGTCCTAGGGCTGAGCGGGAGGGCGTGTCAGACTTTTACTGACTTAAACCCACTCCTGTTATTTCTTTGCGTTTGTTCCAGGGTCTCGGGGTTCACTTTTGCACAACACATGGCCTCAGTAGGTTTCGACCCTGCTGGGCCCCTACGATTTGCTGATATTTCCTTGAGGCGCACGTGGAACACTACGCGCCGTTGACGACTTGGGCTTGGTCCGGACGGTCACCGGATGGTCGGACAGCGAGCTACCCATTGCAAGAAGTTATTAAATTATATCAAGAGGCTCTGCTGGTCCACCAGTACCTACGTACGTATATGTAGGTACGGTGTCCACATACTTGGATACCTTTTTTAAATCTCATCCGTAAGCAACGTTCTTAAAGTTGCTGCATTCAAGAAAAACACATAAAAATAGTAGCCATGAATAAGAAACGATTCACAGAATTTTCCTCAGACGTAGAACTTCCGTCTATCTGAAGCTGAAGCATACTTACGTTTTTACGGAAAAACCGGCAGACGTCCGGTGTTACGATACGGCGAATTTGAAAGTATGAAAAGACATGAACGGAAATAAAATATCAACTTAGGTACGTTCAAATATAAATCTGATTTATTTCAAGAACGGAAATACGATTGAGTTGAACATTCAGGTGATTTTCAGACTTATTTGAACATTTTCTTGTTGGATACGAAATTTAAAAATAGAAGCGCCAAACTTCGAGTGAAGTTCAGTGTCTGTTTTAATTATTCGCAAATAGATCCCTAGTGGATATTGTGATGTAAAATTGGTGTAGTTTTGTATCTCAAGTGTCTGCGTAACTGGAAATCATTGAAACAGGCGCGATCTTGGTGAAATGGAGCTGAGAATTTTATTGTAGTGTCGACTACCTCAGTGAAGTTTGCCGAGAAGGTAGATTTGATACATAGCATAGCATATAGCATAGTCAGCCTTATAATGTTCCCACTGTTGGGACTCAGGTCTCCTCTCTAGGAGAGGGAATGGGTCGTAATCCACCACGCGAGCCCAGTGCGGGTTGGTGAATGTCACTGTTCTTTTGGTTCTAGGATATGCCGGTTTCCTCACGATGTTTTCCTTCACCGTTTTGAGAGCAGTGGTGATGAAATAAATTACACAAAGTAATACGCCTGGCTGGGTTTGAAGTTTGAACCCGCGACCTACAACTCGTAAGTCGGGGCCGTTACTACTCGGCCACCACTGCTCCACTGATTGGATACATTTGCTGCCAAATACTGCAAAAACATACCACAGTGTCTTAAGACGAAAGTCTTGTTGCCAGTGCATGTTGCCAGTGATGATATAAATATGGCTCCCAAACGTGGTCGTTCACAATGGGCCTCATCAGAAGGCTTAAAGTCACCCAAAGGGCAATGGAAAGGGCTATGCTCGGAGTTTCCTTGCGTGATCGAATCTGGAATGAGAATATCCTCAGGAGAACCAAGGTTACCGACATAGCACGAAGAATCACCAAACTTAAGTGGCAGTGGGCAGGGCACATTGCTCGCAGTAGGTACAAATGACCGATGAACAGATGGCCGATGGTGGACCGATGACCTGGTGAGGGGGAATCTGATGGATGCGAGGCGCACAGGACCGTTCAACAGTGGACGACACTTGGGGGAGGCCTATGTCCAACAGTGGACGTCTTTCGGCTGAAATGATGATGATGACTACAAGAACATTAGAATCCAATCCAACCCAACTCTTCTTTCGCAGGTATGCTGGAAGAGATTTCTTTAGAAATAAGCATCACCTTTGTACTATTCTTCTGTTTCCTTCTTCTTTTCTTTTATTATTGTGTGTACATAAATTGTTAAAAAAAATAAATAAATGTGTACATCCATATTGTAATGGTAAACAAACTGATTATGAAGACATTATGGCTTAAAGGACTTAGTATCCAAGCCAAAAATATTAAGAACATGAATACGAGGACGTCAATTGTATGTATCTATGCATGTGTATTATTTTGGTGTACATAAAAGTACATTTAAATAAATTAATAAGCGAACACTTCTATTGTGTAACTGACAATTCATTGGTCAACAGCGGTAATAATTTTTATCTTATTGAATATTGTTGAGTTTTTAGAGGTATGTGGAACAGATTGTGAAGTGTCCCACAAACCTCAGTAGGTTTGTGGGACTTCGTCACAATCTGGGAAAAGGGATCCTCCGATCAGACTAGTGTTGTCCTGTGTTGTAGTGATGTAACGAATGTTAGTTTTGTCACATTCGACAATGCGAATGCGAATACGAATATTAACTCTCATATATAATATATACATTCATGAGTAAACTCATGTTTTTCAGTCTAAACTTCACTAACATGTTACTTCATAATTTGAAAATGTGAAACACAAATTGTGTTATCGAAATACTCGCGTATTTTAACTTAGACAACGGCCATAGCCTTAAACAACGAACGTATGGTCGTTGAATTTAGAATACTATATATGATATATATAATTCAGAAAAAATGGAAGGAAATTATTTTTCTTTTTTGTTTAGTTGTGATTTTTTTACATTTTAATTAGAATAACAAAACAAAATAGAAAGCATTTCTACTTTAGTTGTCCATTTCAAGACTTTTTCATAATAATTTTTTATTCAAACATTAAAGTAAATATAAAAATATAAATCGTATCAGCTGTATTATCATTCTGTATCCATTTAATCAATATATTATTTCATTTTTGTTTATCAAATACATTCGCCAAATATTCGCATATTTTTTGCGAATACGAATGCGAATGGCAAAAAATGTTCGAATATTCCCGAATAGGAATGCGAAAGTGAAGATTCGTTACATTACTAGTGTATGTTCTAATCGCGCGCAGAATACCGCTTTGTAAGAAAAAAAAATCAAATTGAAATTTAAGCAAATAAATTGTTAAAGTAAAAAGCATTGATTTTGTGTACCTACAGAATTTTTTGACCAATAATCATGCCCGCAGATCATTGTGATTTTAGAATAGGAATGTTGTGCTGACTCTCAGTGTTATGTTTTTTCTACATTAAAGAGTTTTTGTCAATCTTCCGTTTGTAGCTGAATGGCGAGCGATTCGAAAGGCCTATGTCCAGTAATAGACTGCTGTAGGCTGATGACGAATTGGCATGACTTAATAATATGTACTCCCATACACTAAAAACAAAAAGTGTTGATTTCAGCGCCATCTAGCGAGGAGACAGTCACGCTCAGAGTAGTAGCTTTCACCTTAAACACACATTTTGAATAGTCAGTGGTTTGATTTGTTTTTGAAAACATATCAAACCATTGACTATTCAAAAATCAGTCAGCTACTATCGGAAGAAAAATTAAGCACGTCTCAATCGCCGCGGTAAGTCCCTCATTGAGGAGTGGCTAGATAGACGCACCGGTGTCCTCACTTTCCACCTGACGCAGACTTATCTCCACCCGAAACTCCCGAACTGTCAATGTTCGTCTTCCGAACTGTCCGTGTCAACAGTGTGCGGATTGCCCGGAGGACACGGTAAGGCAAACGGTGGAAGTCTGCCCCGCTTTAGCGGAGCTCCGCCGTGTTCTCGTGGAAGCGATCGGTGGCGGTGACCTCTCGCGTCCAGCTCTGGTTCAGGTCATGGTCTAAAACGAGAGGGAATGGGAAGCGGTTACCTTCTTCTGCGAAGCAGAAAATCTGTAAATCTGTGTGTGTGTGTTCTGTAATTCGAGAGAAAGAGATGATCACGCAATCGTGAGGGACAACGGATATCCTCACGCCCCAGCCGCCGCCGAATGAGACGCCTCGGGCGTCGAGATTCGCAGGGCGATTTCCAGCCACTGTAGGCACGGTCGTGGGAACGACAAGCACTGGGCGAGTGAACATGGCCCTAGAACGCAAAGGGACAGCTGGGTATTAGTCAGTAAAATTCTGACACACCCTCTCTCGCCACCTTAGAGCGTGAGAGTTAACTGCTAGGTACCCATCTCAAAGTATGCCTTGCAGTGTTCTTTTGATCACGAAATAATTATACCTGTATGAAAAGATTGGCAGTATAGCCGATTGTGTCACGGGAAAAATTTTCAAGTAGATACGCTATACTTAAGAATTTTTTCGTTCACCTACACTTTTTGAAACAACAATCTTCATAACTCCACCAACAGACATGACACACTTTATAAGTTGCACTTTGAAACATACCCTTTACAAGTAATTTAAAAGTCTGAACAAGAAACATAAAAGAACAAAGAAGTCGAATAGATAATCCATTACAATTTTTTACGATAAGTGTCATCGCATACGGGCCACCGGGCACAACCACAAAACGCTGCCACCGGCATATTTCCTATAGTTTTCATACATTTTATATGGATTCGCCACCACACGTTACAAATCACCGCTGCTCGCTTCTTGTGGTCCGCACCGGCCACTAAACGCCGATACAAAACACCGTCACTCGCCACTCGCACATTTAAACTTTCTTCGTCAGTCCATTATTATACTGTGCGTATGGGTTAAAAAAAAGCAGCAGCTACCAGCCTCAAGTGGCTGTCGCGCGCTTCAGCCACCTTTGTGGCCGCTTCTAGCTTGTCGTGGCGGCGTTTGTGGCTGTGCCATGTGGCCCGTGTGCGGCGACCTTAACTGCCATGTTTTCACAAGCACCATTTAGCGAAAGCACTTAGCACCTGAGAATCTTTATTCAGAAACGAAATTAATGTGCTATCCGAGGAAAGAGGTTTTGTTCTGTTTTTCAAGACGCGTAGTCTTCTATTATTCCCTTTCATTGGCTTGAATTTGAAATGGGTTTAAAGGAATTGCTAATTTCTATTCCTGTAAGTATCTTGAAGAAAAACAGCGTATGCAATGAGTTTGAAAGCTCCAATAGCTTACCTGAACTTTCAAAGTGATTGCACTATTTTTTTATTTATCTACAAATTTACAGTTTTCAGATTTTTTCCTGTATTTGAGCTATAAGACCTTGCTTCATGCCAAATTTCAAGATTCTAGGTCAACAGTAATCCCTATGAATATATCCCTATGAAGTGATTGCACTATTTTAGGTCCCTATGAATTTTGATTCCCTTGAGAGTGTCGAAATATACGTTATTTGCAACATAAACAGCCGTATATTTTATGCTCATTAACTCAAAAGTTTGATTTTTTCACAGCTTCAAGCGACGGCAGACTTGAGTATATGGTTTTTATTTCAACTCGATCCCTCCACGCGTTTTTGAGATAAAGGATCTTGACAGACAGACGGACGGACAAAAAGTGATCATACAAGGGTTCCGTTTTTTCTTTTTGAGGTACGGAACCCTAAAAAAATACATTTAGCCGAACATAGAACCTCCTTCATTTTAAAGTCGGTTAAAAATACACTTGTATTCTTTCAGTTGATTTTTGATTATTAGGACCACAGTAACTTTTTGGAACATTTCCCCTGCTTAATATTTCCATATTACAGTATTAATAGGTATGACAGAACAGTATAGACCAGTCAACATGTAACCAAAAAGTACAGTAAAAAAATGTATCGTAATCGAAAGTAATCTATGAGTCTGGGGAGTCTACAGTGTTCACATATTCACTTAATAAAAAATACCATCAGATGGGATCGCAGTCAAGCACTAGTTTATATCAAATAAAATTTAAAAAAAGAACCGGTCAAGTACGATTCGGACTTGAGCACCGAGGGTTCTGTACAAACTTACTTATGTAAATGTTCAATTCCCGAATTAGAAAGTCTCGAAGATGTTTCTGAATCACAAAAAAGTTTTTTTTTGTGACGTAACTACAAAACAGTCTTCAAACTTTTTCCTATACTTGTGCTATGAGACCATGCTTATTTCCTTGCAGGATTCTAGGTAAACCGGAAGTACCCAACAGGTTTTTATTTCCTAACTAGTGTTAAAATATGCGCCTAAACAGAGTATAAAAGATCTTATCTTTAGATTGTGTTGACTTAGAAATTTGATTTTTACACTGCTGTTTGGTGTAGCAAATCACAGTATTTGATAGGTTATCATTTCAGCTTCATACTCCACGCGTTCCTGAGAGAAAAGAGTCTTTACAGACGGACAGACAAACAACAAAGTGATCCTATAAGAGTTCCGTTTTTGCCGACTTAAGTACGGAATTCAAAAAAAGGCTATATAAAAAACTTAATAATAAATGTCTGAAACCTATTATTGAATAATTAACAAGAAAATACTAATTAAGTTAGTCAGTGGTCCAAGTCTTATTTACTAACGTTTACTTATATTTACTCTATATATATGTTAGTCTGTAAGGTATGTATCTATGGGCCAAGATGCCTGAAAATAAATGATTTATTATTATTGTGATTATTAAATAATGTACAAACATTCCTGAAACAAAGTCATGAACAAACAATAAATACACAATTAAATTAAAGCAGAGATTTAATAGACGTTAACATGATAATACAGTTAATGAGCTACCAGGTACAACCTGTGCCAAATTAGTCATTGCCAAACAAGCGTGTCTTCAACGTAGTCTTGACTTATATTTAGCATGCTTATTAATTAAAATACATATGCTTCCACTTAATACTATTAAAACCAAAATGCATAAACCATAAGCCGCGCGGGTGCACAACTACGGATCGTTTTTAATTAAATTGAAACAGCCGCGGGTCTCTACTCGTGTTAGATATTATAGTTTAGAGATCCTTAGTGTTGGAACGCGATCCGTATTTATAACGAGACTAAACTTGGGTTTAAAGGTAGATAGAAGAGTGTATTGAAAACTAATTACATTTCTACATCTACGAAGCTGGAATGGGTCGTTTGTCCATAGCATTGAAATTACTTTCTTGGGCAGATAATTGAAAACGATGTCCAAAAACTAATGTGTGTTGAGAGATGAAACTTGTAGATTAGGATAGTAGTTTTTCTTAGCTGGCCCTTCTGTCACTAAGGTGGCCGGTAGTCGTTGACCAGAAGTCCTACAACGAATTTTTAACGCGATCCATTTTACGACTTAGACTGAACTGTTAAAAGGATGGAGCTATATAGGGTGTATACCTCCATCCCTCTTTCTCGCTCGCATGCTTGACAATTTAACAAGTCATGGTAACATGGCCCAGTTTAATGTCACTTTTTTAAATAATATATCGCATGCTTACTCATAAAAAGGCCAAACTCAAAAAGAGGTTGTTTGAATTTGAAAACACACGTTTCAAAAATAAGGTTCGATTTTCAATAACCTCTTTTTTGAGTTACGTCTCTTTTTGATTAAGTGTGCGAATATGATTTATTTCAGATTCTACATCCATATTTGTTAGAACAATGCGAGCTTACAAACTAGTGTTAGTAAAAAAAAAATATATTATTGGCTAAACAAGTGGCCAGTCCGGGTGGATGGACTTTATTGTTAGCTTATGTTACAGTGCACCCGTTATCTTTGTTTTCTGTCTTAAAATTTACTTACCGGTTTTTTCCGTTTTAAACGGATTGGTTTTAAACCGGCCATACATCTACAGTCGTAGCACCTACTTATAATTATGCTATACTGAGTATGTAAATAGATTGTAGCTAACACCTTATAAGTTAGTTGGCTCTTGAGAAATGTTCAGAACGCAACGGAAATTAAGGTAAGTAACCCGTGAACTCAAAATAATAGTCGTGCCGTGTTAATATCCTGAGTGCGGTGACAGGAAATACCACTTCTCACACAGTGGGTAAAATATCTCAAATATGGAGTTAGAGGTTTTATATCTATATCTATGTCCTAGGTAAACGTAATCGTCTATAACTTCGAGTGTAGAGTCTCCGATCTTGATCGGAGTGGGTGCTACATGGATATTTACCATGACTTTGGTTTTTTCCATGCTCATTTTAAGACCTACTCTTTCGGAATCTCTACTAAGGTCATCGAGCATTGTACTGAGCTCCTCCATAGTGTCAGCCGTGACTACTATATCATTGGCAAACCGAAGGTGAGTGATGTACTTGCCATCGACATTAATGCCTAGTCCACTCCAATCCAGAACCTTGAAGACATCCTCTTTTGCAGCTGTAAACAGTTTCGGAGAAATTACGTCTCCTTGCCTCACACCCCTCTGCAGAAGGATAGGTTTCGAGGTCCGTTCTTGAAGTCGGACTGACATTATGGCGTTCTCGTACAAACACTTCAGCATTTCGATATACCGATAGTCAATCTGGCACCGTTGGAGAGATTGCAGTACAGCCCAAGTACCACACACATACGCAGGTTATAACCTGCCGGAGCGTTTGTATGTGGTCTACGGTGCTGAAGCCTTTTTGATTCCGAAAAGGCTTCAGCACAAGCAAGGCTTGTTCGGGCGGCTGGAAGTCGTCGAAAATGCGCGCGAGACGATTTGTGATGACTCTGGAAAACAGCTTGTAGACAAGGCTCAGAAGCGAGATGGGCCTGTAAGCAGGGCATTGTCGCCCTTTTTGAAGAAAAGTACCACCACACCTCTGCTCCATGCTCGTGGCGTCTTTCTCTCAAGAATGACAGAATCGAACAATCTCTGAAGGGCTTTCAGGACCGGTTTTCCACCCACCTTCAGAACTTCGGCCGTAATTCTGTCATTACCCGACAGAGTCATCTTAATCTCGTACAGGCTGACGTCCGGGATATCTTCGGTATAGTGTCCAGTAGGGTAGGACTAACTTTGAGAAAGAGGTCAATCGTCGAATCCGACTCGGCTGGGCAGCGTTCGGAAAGCTGCGCAGTATCTTATCGTCCAACATACCACAGCGTCTCAAGACGAAAGTCTATGACCAGTGCGTGTTGCCAGTGATGACATATGGCACTGAAACATGGTTGCTTACAATAGAACTCATCAGAAGGCTTACAGTCACCCAAAGGGTAATGGAAAAGGCTATGCTCAGAGTTTCCTTGCGTGATCGCATCAGGAATGAAAATATCCGCAGGAGCACCAAGGTCGCCGACATATCCCGAAGAATCGCCAAACTTAAGTGGCAGTGGGCTTGGCACATTGCTCGTAGAATGGATGGTCGATGGGGCCGTAAGATTCTAGAGTGGCGATCGCGCACCGGAAAACGCAGCGTTGGAAGGCCTCCCACAAGTTGGACCGATGACCTGGTGAGAGTCGCGGGAATGCGGTGGAAGCGAGACGCACAGGACCGTTCATTGTGGCGACACTTGGGGGAGGCCCATGTCCAACTGTGGACGTCCTTCGGCTGAAATTATGATGACCTGTTTGTAATATTAAAATAACACTATCTTAGTAAATGAAAGCCGATACCTATAACAAAATGCAATTTTTAAAATTGTTGGATATCTCTTTGTTTCGGCTGATCTCCGGCAAACGGTTGGACCGATTGGACGGAATTTTCACTGGTAGATAGCTACTGTTATAAGGAGTAACTTAGGCTACTTTTATTTTTTCGTCTCTTTTCGTTGATCGCCTCGAGTTGGCCACGCCTCCTATTCCTTTGTTCTGACCACGTGACTGAGCGTTGAGATGACGTCAGAACAAAGGAATCGGAGGCGTGGCTTACTCGAGGCGATCGACGAAAAGAGAATCGAAACGAAACGGTTGTAACTTGACTAGAGGGAAAGGGCAGGAAGATGATGACTAAATTTTAAACAATTTTTTTTATTTTTCTCGATATTAAGGATAGGTTTGCAAATATCTCGCGGTGAAACTGTTGGCACATCTATTTAGGTTCTTAATTTTTTTTTGTTGTGTAATTCAATTAATTCAAATTACAGAAATCTTGAAAATTGTAAATGCCTTTTTGATGTTTCCTCTTAAGAAACAAAAGGGTTCCGCGCAAAACAAAAGAAAAACTTGAAATTGTGCTGTTTTACGAATCCAACGCGGACGAAGTCGGGGGCATCAGCTAGTCAATTTATATAACTGAAGATGTATGATGGCTTCCGTTTTCAATTTATTCAATGCGGCAACCTTGTTGATTTTATTTGAATTTCGGGGTATGCTGACTATTGATACAATTGATTGGGGGATGCAGATGAAAAGTATTGTTCTGTTCCCTTTTTTTCATCTTGTGTGATCGGAGACGGAAGTAAAAGTCAAACTTGCAGTTAACAATAGTGTTACAAGAGAACTCTGCTTCCGCTTCCGCTTCTGTAGAAGTTCCGCAAGATTTTTCACTACGGTTTCCGCTTCTGCTTCCGCAAAATTTATATTAAAAAAAAAATGTGCTTTTTCTTTGTAGTATTAACACTTCCGGTTCCGCTTCCGTTTCCGCTTCCGCAGAGATTTACTTTTGACATCTGTTTCCGTTTCCGCTTCCGTTAAGACACTTCCGTTGCATCACTAGTTAACAATGTGTATTTTTACCAAAATATTTCAAATCGAATCAAATATTTTATTGACACATACAATTATGTCACACGACAAAGTTTGAAGTCCTGAAAATGGAACGCGTTAAGAGCTAATATACCTAAACAGAATTGTTAAAGAGATAGAGCTATATAGGGTGACTGGCAATTAGTGTACGATACTTAAACACGTGATTGTGCTCATGATAACAAACAATTTTTATTATGGGAGCAAAGCCGAAATCGCGAAAAAAATATCAGCTGTTCGGTACATTAGGCAAACGTAAATGTACTGAACAGCTGATTTTTTTTCGCGATTTCAGGTTTGTTCCCATAGTAAAAGTTGTTGGTTATAATGAGCACAATCACGTGTTTAAGTATCGTACACTAATTATCAGTCACCCTATATAGGGTATAGCTCCATCCTTCCTTCTATCTCGCTCGCCTGACATTTTAACAATTCACGGTAAGGACCCTAATTTCTGAGTTAGGTAGAAAGCTAATTTCTGAGTGAGGTACAAACCTGTATTACAGAAGTAAGTATCTCCTCCCATTAGTATCGCTTAAATATAGTAGAAGTGACTTTTCCTTAAATAAAATTGAAAAAAAAAATACGCTTGAAATTACAAAATAACAATACTTACTAAAAATTAAATTAAAGCACTGGGTGGCGTTATATCCGGTCCCCACTATATTATTCTCTTGTGCTACACACGTGTTTCGAGCAGTCATTTGTCAACCATGTAACGAGCAAGTCAGGGAAATAAAAAGTGTATGTGTGAAGAAAGTCGAAGTAATGTTGGAAATGTTGAAGTAGCCTTCTAACAATTATTGTCAACTTTACTGTAGTCTTAAGGCCGAATTAGTCGCGGGCTAGAACTCGCTGATTGGTGTGGTCAAAAAGTGTGATGATCTGACATTATGTCCGATAACGATAATATTAAGTTATTCGCACGCATACAAACACCGTTCCGAACGAAAATGCCATTAGACGGTGCGTAAAATCTGAGAGTAGTGCTTTGGAAAACCGAGTTTTATGAAAAAAACCACTGCATAAATCTATTCCAAATAAATTGTACAAAACTCATCGGTAATAAAGCTTTGTCGGTACCGCCTTCTTTTTGGAGATATTGTACGATTTTTGTTACATTTTTACACTTAAAGCTGCGTTAAAATCATCAAAAAACAGAACAGATGGCTCATAACTTTGTAATGGCATTTTTTTTTCTGTTTCCACACAAATAAAATTAATAATAACATAAAACCATATCATGTTTTATTTAGGACTAGCGCTTTGCCCGCGACTACGTCCGCGCGCATCGCCGTTTTAAGCGTTTGGCCCTGTGATTTGTTTATTGTCATTGCAAAGCAAACTTTCAAAGGAAATTGTAGTCTTTTGAATTCGAAAGGAAGATCGTTCAAGATTAATGGAATTCGCGGTATGAACTCTGTTTCTCCCTGGGCAGACCCGGTTAAAATAACAACCTCAACCATACTGCGGTGCAATGCTTTTACTTGCATCCTGATACCGTTACATAACTTCGGAGGCTTCAAGTTCCTAAGCAACATCACGGGTGTGCCCACATGCAGTTCACGTTTATGGTATGGAAGGCCGACTGGATTAATAGTATTCAGAAACTCAACCGGATAGTGGAGTGCTTCGTCTGCATTTACCACAGTGTCTATAGAATTAAACACTATTTCTTCAGCTTCAATTGATGTCAGCTCTTTCTCTTAGCCATTCTAATGGTTTGTCCTTTATTTGAGCAACACCTGAATAATTTATTCCTATCTTCTCTTTGACTGTACTTACTACCGTACATAATTTTTCTGGTATGACTATAACCCCATCTAATTGTTGGTACTTGCCGTTACCTAATTGAAGTAAAAGGTCTGAAAATTCACCTGCAGAGACGTCCCCTCTGAGATGTACTCTCATGTTTTTGGTTAATTTAAGGATTTTAGTTAAACGCAGCGTTGACGGCCTCCCACAAGGTGGACCGATATCCTGGTGAGAGTCGCGGGAATGTGGTGGATGCGAGATGCACAGGATCGTTCGTTATGGCGACATTTGGGGGAGGCCAATGTTCAACAGTGGACGTCCTTCGGCTGAAATGATGATGATGATGATAATGATAAAGGATTTAAGTACAGAATCTTTTAATATATGCTTTATTTCATTCACTCGTGTCCCTTTTCGTACAACTGGTAACCTTTGCTGAAAATCTCCTGCCAGCAATATTGTCAAGCCACTCATTAAGTTGTCATTGCTTCTTATGTCCTGTTATCCTGTAGAGCTCTGTTTAATGCTTCAATAGCTCTTTTGTTTGCCATTGTACTTTCATCCCAGACTATTATTTTTGCTTTACGTAACAATTGGGCCAGATAACTATGCTTGAAAATGTTGCACATTGGCGTCTAATCATTGGCGCAAAATCTGATCTATAAAATGTTATAGTTCGTTATTTACCTGCCTCTCCATGTGTCGTTTAAAATCTTCTGAAAGATATGGTTTGAATTCATCCCACAGGCTGAATGGAATCGCTAGTTGACAAAAAACTAACATTATAATGAAAAGCTCTCTCACTATGAACGGCTATTGATACTTGGCTGCCTCTCCTAGGACTGTACGTCAGTGTTGATCATCTTCAAGTAATCCTAAAGCCTTGCATGCTGATTTGAAAGTCGTATGTTATATGATTCTGGACCTCGAACTTCATAAAAAAGCAAACGAAGGTGGTAACACTCTGTATTATTTGGATATATCGTATATTCCCTGCCTAAAGCGTTGTCTTTTTTAATGTTAGATGTCTTTTTTAATGTTAGATTTAAATATAGATGGTTGGCTACACATCTATATTTACTCCTCTTTTCCTCCTTTCGAACCGATTACGGTTCCAAACATAGAATGAACAGATTTCACAATACAGGAAGGTCTTTGCAAAGTCATCTACTTGACATAGTTAAAAAAAAAAGACGTGAGGGTCGTTTTTGGTGGACAGGAAACTTTTATTAGCTAAGTTTTCTTGATTAAAAAATACTCTTTGACCATTTTTCTAAGTTTTTATTTAAATTTTCATGAATAGAAAACCCGAAAATTTACCACACTGCTTATGAACTACTGATATACTTTCCACTTTCATACGTTTTGACTTCATCTTTTAAATTGTTTAAAGAAAGAGTACCTTGGTCAGACCCTTTATTCACATATTTACAAACATATTTAATCGATTTTACCGAGCTACAGTATTCCACATTGATGTGAAAGAACTGGATTACCAACGATTATCAAGCTCTACTCCATTTATGGTCACAGTAAATCCGCCATTATCTGAAGGATGTCTCCTGCAGTTTGAATATCCGTCATCCGGTCAGTGTTTTTATAAGCATTGTTCGAGGATAGCGTTTAGTGCACAGCTGCTCTCTCATGCATGGCGAGTTGGCGTTGAAATTTCCACAGGGGACATTATCATATTAGATTTCACTATCTCATAGAGCTTTGGATCTAGATGGGATCAGGTATTTGGGCACAAATAAAATTGTCAGTAATGTCAGAAGGAATGTGTATTTTTAGCCATATCAGAATATGAATGTCCCGAAGTCTGGAAAATGTTGGTATTCTACTGTGTACACAGTAGAAAACCAACATTTTACCTCAGACTAATAAAAAACATTTTACGTACGTATCACGGAACTTCACAAAATATTTTTCCTTTAGTTATCAAGTCCAAAATTTTATTTTTACTTTGTTGCGAAATAAATGTGCGATGATATCGTGGCGATCGTGAGGTTTTAAGCCTGGAAACAAATTTTCTTTAATTTCTTTCCACCGAGGGTTGCACGTGAAGGTGAAAAATAAGTCTGCGCGACCATAATGACGTACATAATTCATGGCGTATTGAGTGTGCTCGTGCATGTATCTCGGCCCACCGGTGAAGGAGGACGGTTATCCAATATTTGACCCAACTGATGATCATCAACATCTTGCCTACCGATGGTGTCCTTAAGTATTACTGAACTAATCAATCAAAGCTTTTAGACTTTTAAAACATTAAATTAGCATAATAATTTCTATCGAAGAAGACGCTAACTATGACACACCAACTTGTTTTATAATTAATTTTATGTTTTCGTTTGTACCAATTTGGCTCAGTAGATGTCGTTGTACGTATATAAATAACATGATTGATACGTTATTATAGGATTAGTGTGATAACCTAATCCTATAATAACGTATCAATCATGTTAGGTTGCGTTGCAAAGAAAATCTATTAGCACATTTAAAAAAGGGATATTTCATACAAACATGGAGGAATCCATTTCACTAACATACATGAATGTACTTGAACTTTTTTGTTGTTGTTGAACTATTTTTGAGAAATAAATAATCGCCATTTGCTCTATTAGGGCTTGTTTTTCTAATTTCTAATACTGAGTTGCGAGTAAATTAGGCCGCGCAGTAAGACTTCAAAAAATCTTGAACACGACCTAAACCGTAATTTGAGGGTAGTTTTGAAAAACGAATAATGGAAATCTTTATTATTTATTTAAACATGTATTCGTGCCAAGTTTCAAGTTTATTAACCCAAGGAATAAGATTCTCCCATACAAACTTTAACACCCCCTAAATCTTGCACTGAGGGTAGTACTGAAAAAATGAATATGGGAAACTTTAAAACTAATTTAGGTTAATATTTGTACAAAGTTTGGAGTCAATTGGCCCACGGAAAAAAAAATTGCACACTTACGAAATCCCCCCTTTTTACCCCCTTAGAGGATGAATTTCCAAAAATCCCTTCTTAGTGCTCACTTACGACATATAATTAATCTTTATGCAAAATTTCAATCTTCTAGCCCCAGCGGTTTCGGCTGTGCGTTGATATGTCAGTCAGTCAGTTTCTCCTTTTATATATTTATTTAAACATGTATTCGTGCCAAGTTTCAAGTTTATTAACCCAAGGAATAAGATTCTCCCATACAAACTTTAACACCCCCTAAATCTTGCACTGAGGGTAGTACTGAAAAAATGAATATGGGAAACTTTAAAACTAATTTAGGTTAATATTTGTACAAAGTTTGGAGTCAATTGGCCCACGGAAAAAAAAATTGCACACTTACGAAATCCCCCCTTTTTACCCCCTTAGAGGATGAATTTCCAAAAATCCCTTCTTAGTGCTCACTTACGACATAATATAATTAATCTTTATGCAAAATTTCAATCTTCTAGCCCCAGCGGTTTCGGCTGTGCGTTGATATGTCAGTCAGTCAGTTTCTCCTTTTATATATATAGATTTCGTTCACTCGTGTCCCTTTTGGTACAACTCTAAAAAAACAACTTGAACTTGGTACAACTCGAAAATCTCCTGCCAGCAATATTGTCGAACCACTCATTAAGTTGTCATTGCTTCTTATGTCCTGTTATCCTGTAGAGTTCTGTAATGCTTCAATAGCTCTTTTGTTTGCCATTGTACTTTCATCCCAGACTATTATTTTTGCTTTACGTAACAATTGGGCCAGATTACTATGCTTGAAAATGTTGCACATTGGCGTCTAATCATTGGCGCAAAATCTGATCTATAAAATGTTATAGTTCGTTATTTACCTGCCTCTCCATGTGTCGTTTAAAATCTTCTGAAAGATATGGTTTGAATTCATCCCACAGGCTGAATGGAATCGCTAGTTGACAAAAAACTAACATTATAATGAAAAGCTCTCTCACCATGAACGGCTATTGATACATAGCTCCCTCTCCTAGGACTGTACGTCAGTGTTGATCATCTTCAAGTAACCCTAAAGCCTTGCATGCTGATTTGAAAGTCGTATGTTCTATGATTCTGGACCTCGAACTTCATAAAAAAGTAAACGAAGGTGGTAACACTCTGTATTATTTGGATACACCGTATATTCCCTGCCTAAAGCGCTGTCTTTTTTAATGTGTGGCCAACCATCTACATTTACTCCTCTTTTCCTCCTTTCGAACCGATTACTGTTTCAAACATAGAATGCACAGATTTCACAATACAGGAAGGTCTTTGCAAAGTCACCTACTTGACATAGTTTTTGGTGGTCAGGAAACCTTTATTAGCTAAGTTTTCTTGATTAAAAAATACTCTTTGACCATTTTTCTAAATGCACAGCAAGATGAAACACCGTGGGAAAATTCTCATGAATAGAAAACCCGAAAATTTACCACACTGCCTCTGATCTACTGATATACTTTCCACTTTCATACGTTTTGACTTCATCTTTTAAATTGTTTAAAGAAAGAGTACCTTGGTCAGACCCTTTATTCACATATTTACAAACATATTTAATCGATTTTACCGAGTTACAGTGTTCCACGTTGATGTGAAAGAACTGGATTACCAACGATTATCAAGCTCTACTCCATTTATGGTCACAGTAAATCCGCCATTATCTGAAGGATGTCTCCTGCAGTTTGAATATCCGTCATCGCCGGTCAGTGTTTTTATAAGCATTGTTCGAGGATAGCGTTTAGTGCACAGCTGGTCTCTCATGCATGGCGAGTTGGCGTTGAAATTTCCACAGGGGACTTGTATCATATTAGATTTCACTATCTCATAGAGCTTTGGATCTAGATGGGATCAGGTATTTCGGCACAAATAAAATTGTCAGTAATATCAGAAGGAATGTATATTTTTAGCCATTTCAGAATATGAATGTGCCGAAATCTGGAAACGTACATGTATCACGGAACTTCACCAAATATTTTTCCTTTAGTTATCAAGTCCAACATTTTTTATTTTTTATTTTGATGCGAAATATTTGTGCGATGCGTGGCGATTTTAGCCTGGAAACAAATTTTCTTTAATTTCTTTCCACCGAGGGTTGCACGTGAAGGTGAAAAATAAGTCTGCGCGACCATAATGACGTACATAAGACATAAGTCATGGCGTATGGAGTGTGCTCGTGCATGTATCTCGGCCCACCGGTGAAGGAGGACGGTAATCCACTATTTGACCCAACTGATGAGCATTAACATCTTGTCTACCGGTGGTGTCCTTAAGTATTACTGAACTAATCAATCAAAGTTTTTAGACTTTTAAAACATTAAATTAGCATAATAATTTCTATCGAAGAAGACGCTAACTTATGACACAGCAACTTGTTTTGTAATTAATTTTATGTTTTCGTTTGTACCAATTTGGGTCAGTAGATGTCGTTGTACGTATATAAATAACATGATTGATACGTTATTATAGGATTAGGTTATCACATGGTTGCGTTGCAAAGAAAATCTATTAGCACATTTAAAGAAGAGATATTTCATAGAAACATGGAGGAATCCATTTCACCAACATACATGAATGTACTTGAACTTTTTTGTTGTTGTTGAACTATTTTTGAGAAATAAATAATCGCTATTTGCTCTATAAGGGCTTGTTTTTGTAATTTCTAATACCGAGTTGCGAGTAAATTAGGCCGCGCAGTAAGACTTCAAAAAATCTTGAACACGACCTAAACCGTAATTTGAGGGTAGTTTTGAAAAACGAATAATGGGAATCTTTATTATTTACTAGCACTTTGCCCGCGACTACGTCCGCGCACATCGCGTTCGAACTTCAACCTTTAAAACAATTCCAAAATTAAAAGAGGATTGGAAAAGAGATAGGAAAAGTTTATCACAATTTAATGAGATAAGGTTTTTATAAGATTTCTTTATAAACAACATTCCTCGTAGTTCTAGAGGGCGTTGCCAGAATCACCAGACTACAAGGTGAGCTCAAGCGCGAGCATGCCACGTAGAACTGCCCGTGCGAGAAACAGGGTTGGCGCAGGTCAACTCCAGCAAACTTAAGGGTTTGGCCCTGTGATTTATTTATTGTCATCGCAAAGCAAACTTTCAAAGGAAACTGTAGTCTTTTGAATTCGAAAGGAAGATCGTTCGGGATTAATGGAATACGCGGTATGAACACTGTTTCTCCCTGGGCAGACCCGGTTAAAATAATAACCTCAACAATATTGCGATGCAATGCTTTTACTTGCATCCTAGTACCGTTACATAACTTCGAAGGCTTCATGTTCCTAAGCAACATCACGGGTGTGCCCACACGCAGTGCAAGTTTATGGTATGGAAGGCCGGCTGGATTAATAGTGTTCAGAAACTCAACCGGATAGTGGACTGCTTCGTCTGCATTTACCACTGTGTCTATAGAACTATACACTATTTCTTCAGCTTCAAATGATTTCAGAAAAATATCGTTGATAACTGCTGTTTGGTCGTTTTTAGGCGTCAATATAGCTGTTTCTCTTAGCCATTCCATTGGTTTGTCCTTTATTTGAGCCACACCAGGATAAATTTTGTCAATCATCTCTTCGATTGTACTTACTACCGTGCATAATTTTTCTAGTATGACTATAATCCCATCTAATTCTTGGTACTTGCCGTTTCCTAATTGGAGTAAAAGGTCTGAAAATTCTCCTGCAGAGACGTCCCCACTGGGGCATCTAAAAAGAACTTTTTTCCCGTGTTACCATCTATACTCGAAATAATTTCGTGGGAAACTAATCTTTGTTCATCTGTAAGTAAATCTTCATTGTTATGAACAATTTTTTCTAAGGCACTCACATTATAGTTCATTTCGTTTACATATACTCCTAATTCACTTTCTAATACTTCTGACCTACATGGTTTTGATTAACCATATGTCTCTAGTGCACATCCTCCAAGTGCTAAACATGCTCTTTCTATTTCCAGTAGACACTTATTCAAAATATGATCCATAAAATTTTCTAGTCCGTTATTTACCTGCCTCTCCATGTGTCATTTAAAATCTTCTGAAAGATATTGTTTGATTTCATCCCACAGGTTGAATGGATCCGCTAATTGACAAAAAACTAACATTATTGTAAAAAGCTCTCTCATCATGAACGGCGATTGACACATGGCTGCCTCTTCTAGGGCTGTACGCCAGTGTTGATCATCTTCAAGTAACCCTAAAGCCTTGCATGCCGATTTGAAAACCGGATGCTCTATACCATTTACAGTTTTCAATGTTATAAGTGATTCTGGACCTCAAACTTCATGAAGAAGCAAACGAAGGTGGTAACACTCTGTATTATTTGGATGGACCGTATATACTCTGCCTAAAGCGCTGTCTTTTTTAATGCCTGGCAAACCATCTACATCTACTCCTCTTTTCTTCCTTTCGAACCGATTACTGTTCCAAACATATTCTATGTTTGGGGACTTCACAGTACAGCAAGGTCTTTGCGAAGTCATCTACTTGACATAGTTCAAAAAAAGACATGAGAGTCGTTTTTGGTGGAGAGGAAACCTTATCAGCTAGGTTTTCTTGATTAAAAAATACTCTTTGACCATTTTCTAAGTGCACAGCAAGATGAAAAACTGTAGGAGAATTCTCGTGGATAGGAAACCCGAAAATTCGCCACACTGCCTCTGAACTACTGATATACCTTCCACTTTCATACGTTTTGACTTCATCTTTTAAATTGTCTAAAGAAACAGTAGCTTGGTCAGACCCTTTATTCACATATTTACAAACATATTTAATCGATTTTACTGAGTTACAGTATTCCACATTGATGTGAGCGTTAAATGTTCTTAAAAGAACTGGATTAAATGGGACTACCCAACGATTGTCAAGCTCTACTCCATTTATGGTCACAATAAATCCGCCATTATCTGAAGGATGTCTCCTGCAGTTTGGATATCCGTCGTCACCGGTCTGTGTTTCCGTAAGCATCGTTCGAGGATAGCGTTTAGTGCACAGCTGGTCTCTCATACATGGTGAGTTGGTGTTGAAATTTCCACAGGGGCCATGTATCATATTAGATTTCACTATCTCATAGAGCTTTGGATCTAGATTGGGATCAGGTATTTCTGCACAAATAATGTCAGAAGAAATGTGGCTTTTGAGCCATAATAGAATATGAATATGCGGAAGTCCGCGTTTTTGGTATTCTACTGTGTACATGTAGCACCGAACTTCACCGAATATTTTTCCTTTAGTTATCAAGTCCAACATTTTTTTTACTTTGATGCGAAATATTCGTGCGATGATATCGTGGCGATCGTGAGGTTTTTGGCCTGGAAACCATTTTTCTTTAATTTCTTTCCACCGAGGGTTGCACGTGAAGGTGACAAATAAGTCTGGGCAACCATAATGAGTTCGCTCGTGCATATATCTCGGCCCACCGGTGAAAGAGGACGGTAATACCACTATTAGACCCAGCTGATGAGCGTCAACATCTTGTCTACCGATGGCGTAGTTAAGGTGCTATATAGCTATCGGAGCGTAACTTTGCCTGATTATTTCTAATGAAATCCAGTCTCTTAGTCTCTATTTTTGCGTATTGATCTACCAAATATTGGCTAAAAAGAGCATCAAAGTGAAGAAGGTAATTTTCCTCATTTTCCCTGACCATGATGTAGTATGAATAAAAGCTCGATGCTGACACTGTCTTTTTCAAAAGTAATTTTGTTTCCGGATCTCGCTGTGGAATTGAATAACCGTCTTCTCCGTGGCTGAACATTAAAGAATATTGCAAAGCATCGTATGAGCGATGTATTTCACTAATTCTTTGTAAATGATTACTGCGGCTTTCTTTAATATAATATCGCGACGATCGAACTGTTGATCTAATAACACCAAAGCAACTTCATTTGTAGTAGGTTTATTGTAGCGGCCCCTGTGAGTTCGTGGTGGTTGTTTTTCGGCATGTATAACTAACTTGAAAGTATTACAGGAGGAAGGAATTCTGTCAATGGTACTCTTCATATCCCTGATATAAGGATTGACTTCGTGCAACATTTTTTGCAGTTGTTTTATTAAATTTAGTTTTATTGTGGGAAATTACTGCATCTTAAATTAGCTTCTCTTTCATCTTCACCCACGAAATAAATTTGTAAAAACTGAGCTGTCTGACCGGGTTCTGACAATAAACTGACAATAAACTGCCAATTAAATGATAAACTTGTCCCTGTACTTTGAAGGCATGTATCCATCTCCACCAACTTGTTTCCCACCAAACGACGTCATTTGGAAACAATTGTTGTATTTACGAATGTTTGAAATAAAATGTTTGTGATCAGGATGGAGATCCATTATCAAACTGTAAAGGGGTTCGGGAGGTGTAGGTACTCAATGATTTGAGTTGAACTTTACCGCAGCTGCAACACATCCCTGGAGTTTCGATTACACCAACAACATTTATGATTCATATCACCAATAATTGAAACTGCATTATCAAATTCGTAATTTATTTCACGTTCATCATCATCATTATCATTTCAGCCGATAGACGTCCACTGCTGGACATAGGCCTCCCCCAAACGTCGCCACAACGAACGATCCTGTGCGTCTCGCATCCATCGGATTCCCGCAACCTTCACCAGGTCATCGGTCCACCTTGTAGGGGGCCTTCCGACACTGCGTCTTCTGGTACGCGGTCGCCACTCCAGAACCTTTCGGCCCCAACGGCCATCCGTTCTGCGAGCAATGTGCCCTGCCCATTGCCACTTTAGTTTGGCGATTCTTCGCGCTATGTCGGCAACCTTGGTTCTCCTGCGGATATCTTCATTTCTGATTCGATCACGCAAGGAAACTCCGAGCATAGCCCTTTCCATTGCCCTTTGAGTGACTTTGAGCCTTCTGATGAGGCCCATTGTGAGCGTCCACGTTTCGGAACCATATGTCATCACTGGCAACACGCACTGGTCATAGACTTTCGTCTTGAGACACTGTGGTATATTGGATGAGAAGATACCGCGCAGCTTCCCGAACGCTGCCCAGCCGAGTTGGATTCGACGGTTGACCTCTTTCTCGAAATTAGATCTACCCAACTGGACTGTCTGTCCAAGGTAGACGTAATCGTCTACAACTTCGAGTGCAAAGTCTCCGATCTTGATCGGAGTGGGTGCTGCTTTAAAATATTAATTTTGCATATTTTTAATGATTTTACACTTACCATGACACACCAACTAAATCTTACATCCAGTTAAGCATAAGCATAAGCATAATCAGCCTTTTAATGTTCCCACTGCTGGGACTCAGGCCTCCTCTCTCTAGGAGAGGGAACATCCAGTTACTTATCTTAATTTTATTATTATTCAAAATGTTATGTACGTAAGACTGTTTAAAAATATTGTTTTGTAATTAACTTTATGTCTTCGTTTGTACCAATTTGTGTCAGTAGATGTCGTTGTACGTATATAAATCACATAATTGATACGTTATTATAATATCTTATTCTTTTTCCATTGTGATAACCTAATTATCACAATGGAAAAAGAATAAGATATTTTATACAAACATGGATGATAACATTTCATCAATACAGGGATGAATGTTGTACTATTGTTTGAGAAAGTATTATATTAAATTAAATGTTTTACCCACATTTTTGAGTAAAATAAACCACTGAATATATAAATAATATATATTTGCTCTGCTATAGCTTGTTTTTCTAATTTCTAACACCGAGTTGCGAGTAAATTAGGTTGCGCAGTAAGACTTCAAAAAATCTTGAACATGATAAAGAACACTTGACTTGAACCTAAACCGTAATTTGAGGGTAGTTTTGAAAAACGAATAATGGGTATCTTTATTATTTATTTAGAAAAGTATTCATGCAAAGTTTCAAGTTTATTAACCCAAGGAATAAGATTCTCCCATACAAACTTTAACAGCCCCTAAATCTTGCACTGGGGAGTTGTACTGAAAAAAAAAATGGTAAACTTTATAACTAATATAGGTTAATATTTATACTAAGTTTTGAGTTGATTCGCCCACGAAAAAAAAAATTGTATACATACGAAATCCCCCCTTTTTACCCCCTTAGGGGCTCAATTTTGGAAAATCCTTTCTTAGTGCTCGCCTACGTTATAAAAGGAAGCCTTGTGCAAAATTTCACGCTCTTAGTCCCAGTAGTTTCGGCTGTGCGTTGATATGTCAGTCAGTCAGTTTCTCCTTTTATATATATAGATTTAAACATGTATTCGTGCCAAGTTTCAAGTTTATTAACCCAAGGAATAAGATTCTCCCATACAAACTTTAACACCCCCTAAATCTTGCACTGAGGGTAGTACTAAAAAAATAAATATGGAAAACTTTAAAACTAATTTAGGTTAATATTTGTACAAAGTTTGGAGTCAATTGGCCCACGGAAAAAAATTTTGCACACTTACGAAATCCCCCCTTTTTACCCCCTTAGAGGATGAATTTCCAAAAATCCCTTCTTAGTGCTCACTTACGACATATAATTAATCTTTATGCAAATTTGAAGCTTCTAGCCCCAGCGGTTTCGGCTGTGCGTTGATATGTCAGTCAGTCAGTTTCTCCTTTTATATATATAGATAGAAGATGTACTATGTCAAACTGCGGAGAAAATCCCCCCCCCCCCCCCCTCCAAAATTTGTATGAAAAAAGTATCGACTATTGTAACCTTAATTTCTGAATGTATTGCCAACCGGCAATATACATACCTATATGTATTATCGGCAAACGATATTAGCTATTTATGACTGAACGGGATTATTCATCGGTATCGCAAAAATAACGACATCTACACGTTTGCGTCTGTATTGACGGCGCGGCGGCGGCGGTGGCTCGAGACCGGTTAACTTTTAATCGTAATATACACTTATACCTACTAAAAGCTTTATTGAAGTTGGCGATATTTACTCTTATACATACCTACCTACACATCTAACACTAAATATCTATTTATGATTTAAGTATCACCTTGTATACAGTAATATATGCATAATTATATACTTATATATTTATTTATTTTAATTCCCTTATAAAAAACTGATTTTCATCCGTCACTACACTCTAAGGTTCAGTTGAAAACCAGCGTCAGGCAACTGCTACGTAGTTGTCTGGCATTATGCTGAACTGGACCTATTTGGCGTAGCCGTGAGACATTTTGTTATTGTTAATTTTATTTCTACTTATTTTTATTTTATTTTTTTTATGTTTATTTTAGTTTTTAAATCAATTATTTGTTGATGAATGAATCATGGTGTACCAAATAAACATATTTTCTTTCTTTCTTTCTTTCAATTTGGTATTAAAATCAAGATATTCCTTACTGACGTAGCAGACGGCCTGTCCCTAATGAGCGCCAGACTAATCTGATAAGGACATCGAACATCAAAGCGTAATTATTAAGCAGAGTCGCCTAATAAAATACTCTAAGTAGATATACTTAGGCCAGTGGTTCCTAACCTGTTCCATCCGGTCACCCCTATAATTTAGCTAGTGTTACTGATTTACCCCACAACCTCTCCTTCATGTTGCCATTGAATATAGTTCATATAAATACAAATCGACTTTATTAGACATGCAACTATAATTCGTATTTCCAGTATGTAAGTTCTTTTCGTGTGATATAATATTAGCGCGGCTCCTATATGTCCTTTGATTTGATTTGATTTATTTATAAACAATATGCACCACAATGTTGAATCCAGGTACAATATGCACGCAAATAACATACAATATAAATAATAAAGAAAAAACAAGATACAACACAGTTAGGTCATGAAATGTACTCTGTCTGTTTTTTTTTTTACCAGCGCATTACCCCCGTAGACAATCAGTTTTACTCTCGCAGACTACCAGTTTTACCCCCGCAGGGGTGAAATACTCTAAGGTTAGGGATAGGAGAGAGCAGTGGTGGCCGAGTGGTAACGGCCCCGACTTACGAGTTGTAGGTCGCGGGTTCAAACCCAGCCAGGCGCATTACTTTGTGTAATTTATTTCATCACCACTGCTCTCAAAACGGTGAAGGAAAACATCGTGAGGAAACCGGCATGTCCTAGAACCAAAAATTCGAAGACATGTGACATCCACCAACCCGCACTGGGCCCGCGTGGTGGATTATGGCCCATTCCCTCTCCTAGAGAGGAGGCCTGAGTCCCAACAGTGGGAACATTATAAGGCCGACTATGCTATGCTATGCTAGGGATAGGAACTTAGAGTAGGTATTTAAAATACTCCAAGTACCTATATCGACTTACGAGTTGTAAGTAGCGGGGTCAAACCCAGCCAGGCGCATTACTTTGTGTAATTTATTTCATCACCACTGCTCTCAAAACGGTGAAGGAAACCATCGTGAGGAAACCGGCATGTCCTAGAACCAATAATTCAAGGACATGTGACATCCACCTACCCGCACTGAGAGCCCTCTCCTAGAGAGGAGGCCTGAGTCCCAGCAGTGGGAACATTTAAAGGCTGATTATGTTTATGCTTATATCTACTTAGAGTATTTTAATATGCAACTACTATATAGTATGGCTATAAATTCTATCTACACTAATATTATAAAGAGGTAAAGTTTGTTTTTATGTTTGCCCCTTGCATTCTAGGATCACGGATAAACTTTAAAGAAGTCAACCCATGGCCCTAGCAAGCATCGGCCTTGCTGGGCTCCTACGCTTTTGCTGACGTCTCTTTGATGAGGCGCCCGTGAAACGCTACGCGCCGTTGACGACTCGGGCTCAGTAGGGACGGTTATCGAACGGCCGGAAAGCGAGCTACCCGTTGCTCGTCGTCCGCAAACCCACGTCTACGGTAGCTGGAAGTTGAGGTCGAGGTCCCGGTGACTGGGGCGTGAGGATATCCGTTCCCTCCCGCGGCCAACTCCTTAGTTAGCATTACTGCTTCCCATTCCCCCTCGGTCCACACTGAGGTGCAGGAACCTCCTGAACTTACCATGTCCGGCGAGGACCTGCGTCATAAGGAAGGTGAGGACATCGTGACACCTCTCCAGCCACTCCTCGAAGATGTAAAGTATGTGTTTCCTAATAGTTATAAAACAGGAAATACACATACATTTGCGTTACTTCAAACTTATTACATCAAAAATGTACCTACCATACTAAAAATATTAAAAAGCTCAGTACCAATTACGTAAAGTCATCTCTGGCTTTACCATTTTCATATTCCCGAGGCGCGTAGAGAGAAATCCAATTGAACTAATGCATATATGTCGACGGGTATTACCGAAAGTAGTGTAAAGATTAAATACATTTTACGTACGGAACTTGGTTTATAATCGCATTAAATGCGGGCAACCTTATTTGTTCCAGTTTTTAGACTAATGATGATGGAAAGTAATTTTTTTAAATATTTACTAGCTAAAATGATCCCGAGGCAACATGCTTCCGGGATAAAAAATATTCTATGTGCAATTCTAGGACATCATATACCAATGTATTAAGTTTCGTCGAAATCTGTTCAGCCGTTCGAGTGTGATGAAGTAACAAACTTACATACACACTTACAAACTTTCGCCTTTATGATATTAATTGGACTTGTATGAATGTAACCTCGCGCGTCGCAGGTTCGGACGCGCATCGCCTGGTGCGACTCCCCCTGCGCCAAGACTAGCGTATCGTCAGCGTGGTAGACTACGTTAAACTCGATGGGGAGGTCACCGCACAGCACGTAGTCTTACCCGATGTTCAACAAGAGTGACCCTAGTACCGATACCTACGGAACACCGCACGACATATATCTAATCATCATCATCATTTCAGCCGAAAGACGTCCACTGTTGGACATAGGCCTCTCTCAAGTGTCGCCACAATGACCGGTCCTGTGTGTCTCGCATCCAGCGGATTCCCGCGACCCTCACCAGGATATCGGTCCACCTTATGGGAGGTCTTCCAACGCTACGTCTTCCGGTACGTGGTGGTCGCCATTCCAGAACCTTTCGGCCCCAACGGCCATCTGTTCTGCGAGCAATGTGCCCTGCCCATTGCCACTTAAGTTTGGCGATTCTTCATGCTATGTCGGTAACCTTAGTTCTTCTGCGGATATCCTCATTCCTGATTCGATCTCCCAAGGAAACTCCGAGCCCTTTCCATTGCCCTTAGGGGTGACTTTAAGTCTTCTGATGAGGCCCATTGTAAGCGACCACGTTTCGGAGCCATAAGTCATTACTGGCAACACGCACTGGTCATAGACTATATCTTGGTCATAGACTATATCTAATAGATGTTATGTAATGTTATGTTTGTGTATGGTTTCTGCACTTAGTCCTATGCGGAGCATTGTGCGTGGGCCATCGCGGCTAAAACTTTTGGTAGGCTTATTCCAACCAGCCTACTTCTCTCCAAAAACTGATTAGGCCTCTCAGGTCTTTCAGGGCGTCTGTGAGGGAATACGGGGATCCAAAGGTTCGTGTCCGTCTATCAGTGACACCTGTGCAGTCAAGTGCTTGCTTGAACAGGGGGCTGTCTATGATGCCTATGGTGAGGAGGTGCTTGTTCAGTGTGCAATGTCCAATGATGGTCCCCGCCACCAGGCGCAGGCTGCAGAGGCAGGACAGAGGTCCATAAATAGATTTACACCCGTGCAAAGTCGGGACGGGTCACAAAAGTAGTACATAAAAATACAATTACTTCGGTACGCAATTAATTTCTTTGCTGACATTTCTACAATTGCCGTACGAACGAGGGTTTTTTCATTAATTCTAGACCACAGTTCAATTAGCCTGTGATACTATAAATTCACTTGAACAAGGCCTATTGTTGAACGAAACAAAGACTTAATCTACTTTTAAAATCTGGAAGCATCTAAAGTCCCGAATTAAACCACCCACTACAGAATTATTTCGTTTTAGTGGTTCTCACATACTGCGGGTAAAAATGGCAAGTAATGGAATTCAAGAACATCACTTTAGAAAAAAAACGAAAACGATATTAAACACGTGTTTTTAGGGTTCCATACCTCAAAAGGAAAAAACAGAACCCTTATCACTTTGTTGTCCGTCTGAGTGCCTGTTTGTCTGTCAAGACCCTTTATCTCGGGAACGGATGGAGGTATCGAGTTGAAATTAAAACCATATACACAAGTATAGGGACCCGTTTTTACCCTTTGGATTCCGAACCCTAAAAACTGATAAAAACAGTAGACAATGATTATCCATATTATAAACTAGTGACGTCACTAGATATCGTAGGTCGATAAGATACAAAAATTAATTTGAGGTAAATTACGTTCGCGTATCAATATAGTTTATCATTTTTGTTTATTAGTTTAAACAGCAGTTTTGTAAATGTGAATAAAATCTATTTGGGTACAGATCTTTTCACTGTACCAGTATCGGTGATTACCTTTTTTTCCAACGTGAATCTGTGTAGTGATTAGTGATGTACGTTCGACTAAAGTGGCTAGTGTTGTGGTCGCTCTGGGCCACGAGATTCGTCCGGCAGCCCACGCCAATACGACGACTTGACGATGGATCGTTAGTGTCCGGACAATTCTCGACAGATGGCTCTTATCAGCGGTACACCGGTATTCCTTATGCCAGCTCGGAATATAAGTACAGATTCCAGGTTATAGAACGTTACTAAAAGTTTGAAGGCTACTTCTATTTATTTATTATATACTTTATTGTACACACTAAATATTGTGTGATAAATATTTATGAAAACAAGTGTACAATGCGTGGTTTTATCGCACAGAGCAATCTCTTACAGACAACCTTTAGATTGACTAAACAAATAAGAATAAGAATAAGAATAATGTTTATTGTTCATTGTTACAGTAAATAAAGAACACCTTAAAACTAATATATGATTAATATTGTCTGTAACTGATTAGTAATTAGATATATTTGGATGGTGGTCCCCAAACTAGGTAGAACCTGTATCTTGGGGACCTGAGTTGAGATGACTTTAATCTGTAATAACATTGTATCGGGCGGACATGTAGAAATTCGGTTTTTTTTTTATATTTATCGAAGAGGTTGTTGTTAAACAATGAAACAACAAAATTAATAATAAAAAAGTAAAAATAGGATAAAAACAAGCTAACTTAAAATAAAGGTTTTTGTGTGTAGTGTATGTGTGTAGTGTACGTGTGTAGTGTAAGTGTGTAGTGTATGTGTGTGGTGTATGTGTGTACTTATATGTGCCAAACACTATTGCCGTATTGTTTTTGTTTATAGCTTGACTGGAGTAGTTCTGTGTTATTTTAAAATTTCCTCTGTCTGTTCGTACGTTAAAAGAGCAAGCCAGTTAAATAAGGTTTTTTTACACGTAAAATACTTTAGGTCTTTGATATTGAAGCTCTTGCTGAATGAAATGAAATGGAGATAGATTTGGAGCTGTCAGTATACATAAACCATAAATAATATTGATTAGGTATAATAACATAAAATACATATAAACAAAACCATTTAACGTAATAATAAATATCAAATATAAAATTCTTTTAATTCGTTGGCAATCTCTCAGGTGGTGAAAGTATTGAAGAATACGAAGAAGTTTAAATATGTTTTAGTTTTTTATTTTGTAATATGAAAAAAAGACAGCGGTATAATATCTACATTTTACAAAAAAAAGTTTCATAGTAACCAGAAATCATCATGTTTTTTAGAAAAAAAATGAACCCTTTATCTCAGGAACACCTGGAGGTATCAAATTGAAATTAAAACTATATACTCAAGTCTACAGACCTTTGCAGCTGTAAAAAAATTAGACTTCTAAGTTAACGAAAAAAAAGATACGACCGTTTATGTCGCAAAAAACGTATATTTCGACACTCTCAAGGGAATCAAAATTCATAGGGTACTTTCGGTTGACCTAGAATTCTGAAAAATCTGACGTCACAAAAAAAACTTGTTTTTCGATTCAGAAAAATCTTCGTAACTCAATTCGGGAATTGAACTGTTTTCATAGGTAAGTTTATGCGGAACCCTGAGTGCGCGAATCCGACTCGCACTTGCCCGGTTCTTTATGATGCCCAAACTATTTATGTCATCATCATCATTTAAGCCGAAAGACGTCCTCTGCTGGACATAGGCCTCCATAAGTCGGGCCACACCTTGTCCGGGCCTTCGTGGTCGCCACTCTAGAACCTTTCGGCCCCATCGACCATCTATTCTGCGAGAGATGTGCGCCTGATGTGATGTGCCCTGCAGCTCAAAGGCGATTCTTCAGGCTATGTCCGTAACCTTGGTTCTCCTGTGAATATCTTCATTTCTGATCCGACCACGCTCGGAAACTCCGACCATAGCTTTATCCGTCGCCTTTTGGGTGACTTTAAGTCTTATGATGAGGCCCATTGTCGACGACTACGTTTCAGAGCCGTATGTCATCACTGGCAACTCGCAATGGATGTCGGATGTGGTATGCCAATTATGTAGCTGTCAGGTAAATTATAACTTCTGTTACAGGCACCCGGTCCTGCTACAAAGTGGGACGGCGTTTTCGAAGCTGTCAGGGAGCACATACGATGTCCGCAACTGTATCCAATGTCACACGTTGCGGGATCGGAAGATTGCCTCACCTTGAACGTGTACAGCCCCAACCACGCATGGGATGGCGCTCCCCTGCCAGTTATGGTGTTTATTCATGGTGGAGGGTTCAGGGAAGGTTCCGGATCAGCCTTGCTCTATGGACCTGATTATCTAGTGACCCAAGGCGTCGTCCTCGTCACATTGAACTACAGATTGAACGTCCATGGTTTTCTCTGTCTAGGCATAAAGGAAGCTCCTGGTAACGCTGGAATGAAAGACCAGGTCGCTGCCCTCAGATGGGTTCAACGAAATATAAGAGCGTTTGGTGGAGACCCTGATAACGTTACATTATTTGGTGAGAGTGCTGGTGGGGCGTCAGTTTCATACCATCTCCTGTCTCCGATGTCCAAAGGACTGTTTCATAGAGCGATCGCTCAGAGTGGTTCATCTATCGCATCGTGGGCTCGACAGAGGAATCCAATGGCAAATGCTGTCGCTTTAGCAAAAGAATTGGGACATAATGTTGAAGACCCTCACGAACTTCATGGCGTTCTTATGAACACATCACTGACTGAATTAGTTGGTACACAGCTACCGAGAAAGAAAGGACAATTGATGTTCACGAATTTGCCATTTGTGCCGTGCATTGAGCAGTCAATAGATGGCGTTGAACCATTCCTAACCGAAACACCTTTTAATATCCTCACTCGTGGAGAATACAACAAAGTTCCAGTCATAATAGGATCTAATGATGAAGAAGGATATTATTTCGCTAGTCTAGACACTGATGAATCTTTGAGGAATATTGACTTCGAAGCAATATTAGAAGTATATGATTTAGAGTTCCCTTCAGATAAGGAACGGAAAGTAGCTGGTCAAACACTTAGAAAACTTTACATGGGTGATGAAGAAATCTCTTGGGCAACGATTTTGAAGCTTTCAAGATTACATGGGGAACCATATTTTAATTTGCCTGGGTATATTGAGACTGAGCTCATTTTGAAGACTACAGATAAGCCTGTGTATAACTATGAGTTTCAATACAGTGGTCGGAGAAACATACCGAAGTTCGTAGCTGGTTGGCCATTTTGGAATGCACCAGGTGCTTCCCATGCAGACGAATTATTCTACTTGTTCAGTTTGCTTCCAATACCGTCCATGTTCGAGACCAAAATGATTAAAGCATTGACGACTTTGTGGACCAATTTCGCAAAATACGGGTTAGTACATTATCATGTATGTGTTAATGTGATGTCATCTCCCTTTTCTCTCTGTATTGATTTTAAAGGAGACCTCTGAGTTCATTTCGATGTTTCTTCTCTGGGTAGTCAGTTAGTAAAAGCCAGTCTCATCTAGCTTAAAATGACGTGTAAAAGTGTTATTTAAAGCCAGATAAAAAGTAGCTTAAGTATAGATACCGGCACGGATCTTGAGCGCTGACTTCTACAGTTCTACTTGCGCAGAAGCACGCAGAAGTGAAATATCGGGCCTCTTGAGTGGTATGAAGAGAGATGCGGGGGCGGGGAGTGAAATCCTTGTACAGTGATTGACTCGCCGATATTGTACGATCCGCAAAACGATCCCCGCTCTTTCGCCGAGCGCTCAACATTCGTGCCGCTATCTATAAGGACATATGCTACTTTTTATCTGAAACCCCAAGAAAGGTCTTGGGGTTCTTCCTGAGCAAATTTTATCAAAATCGGTGTAGTAGTTCAATCGTGAAACAGTAACTGACCAACAAAGTTACTATCACATTTACCAATAGTTTTTAATTAGTTACTACAAATATTTAAAGGGCTTATTAGAAAAGGTCTTGTTATTATTTAAGTAAAGTTTTAATATATAATATTCATAAACAGCAAAGTTATTAGCGTTTGTTTATATCCCAAAATTTCACTCAATTTATGGAAATATTGTACAGGCTATTGATTATGAATGAAAAACAATGGAAAAACACTGCGCGTAGTATTTTCTAGTGGCAATTGTTATGAATAATTGATTCAATTATGAATTTACCAATAATGTTCGTGGTAAATTTTAGGATTATATATTTTTTTTACTTTTGACTACATAAATATGATTAGTAACGGGTACAGATAGAGCTCAATTTTTTTTGTACTAATATAAAATTGGGGTGTATAATATTAATATGGACTTACAAAATAAATGTCATTAATATCTAATTAGGAACGTAGAGCTTTCCAAAACTCATCGTGGTTTTTTTTTAATTGACTGGCCTGTTGGTCTAGTGGTTAGTGGCCCTGACTGCTATGCCGGAGGTCGTGGGTTCGATTCCCACCCAGGACAAATGTTTGTGTGATGAGCACGATCATTTGTTCTGTGTCTGGGTGTAATTTATCTATATATGTATGTATTTAGAAATATACAAGTATGTTTATCAGTTGTCTAGTACCCATAACACAAGCTCTGCTTAGCTTGGGACTAGACGGCGTTGTGTGATAGTTGTGGAATATTATAAAAAAAAAAAAAATTGATACAAATTAGTGCTTGACTGCGATCCTACCTGATAGTAAGCAGTGATGCAATCTTTAATCATGAGGCGCACTTGATTCTGTTGATTTACTATTATTTTTTTCTTTTTTTTTAAGTTCATCAGCAGAATCTATTACATCTCACGATGGTCACACTATCATCACACCACCGTCAAAGTTACTTCAATAGGTTAGCATGTTTTATGAGACTAGTTACTGACAGCGGATTCGCCCGCGTGAAAGTATGTTTCTCCATAAGTACAAACTTTAGACCCCCCGTTTCATCCCCTTAGGGGATGATATTTGGAAAATCCTTTCTTATTGCTTGACGACGTTATAAAAGGAAACCTTGTGCAAAATTTTACGCTCCTAGTCTTGGCTGTGTGTTGATTTATAAGCCAGTCAGTTTCTTCTTTTATACAGCATGTCTCAAAAGAAAGTTTATATTTGCTTAGCCAACAGCGTGAATGCATCGAATCTGAGGGACGAGGGGGGTATGCCAGTTGGTAGCGTGGCTCTTGGGAATTCAGTCACTATGGAACGTTTCTCAGAAGCGGACCACGCGCTTTGCGTGCGAGAATTTTACTAGAACGGTGATTTAATGACTGTAGTGTGTAGAAGATTCTGTAGTATTCGAGGCTTTCGTCACGTAAATAATGCACCAAGCATCTCTCTTTTGAAAATAACTCAAGGAATTTGAAGAGACCGGTTCAACCCTAGAAAAAAACTGGGCAAGTGCGAGTCGGACTCGCGCACTGAGGGTTGGAAGTTTGCATGGTAATGTACATCATATATTTTTTTTAGTTTTATCATTCTCTTATTTTAGTTACAGGGGGACACACACATTTTACCACTTTGGAAGTGTCTCTCGCGCAAACTATTCAGTTTAGTAAAAAATGATATTAGAAACCTCAATATCATTTTTAAAGACCTATCCATAAATACCCCACACGTATGGGTTTGATGAAAAAATTTTAAGTATGGGGAACCCCCAAAATTTATTGTTTTTTTTTCTATTTTTGTATGAAAATCTTAATGCGGTTCACAGAACACATCTACTTACCAAGTTTCAACAGTGTAGTTCTTACAGTTTCGGAAAAAAATTGCTGTGACATACGGACGGACAGACAGACCGACATGACGAATCTACGAAGCATGCCTTTCAAGTTTTGTCGTTTGAAGAAAAAAAACACAACTAGAACCTTATAGTACTTTTTATTGTTTTTCAAAGTATTCACCACGTAGCTTAATATACTTTTCCATTCGCTCAAACCAGTTATTATAACATTTATTCCACTCAAAATGGGGGTGTTCAAAATGGCTGACATGAAAGCGTCGACTGCTTCTTCACCGGACTGGAACCTTTGATCACAAAGACTTTACTTAATTTTAGGAAATGTAAAGAAATCGTTAGGGCTTAGGTCAGGACTGTATGGAGGATGGGCAAGAATTTCTACTTTTTCCTGCTTCAAATACTCAATCGTTTGACGAGCGCTGTGTGAGCTGGCGTTGTCGTGGTGCAGGATGATGCGTCGTTTTGAGTTAGATTTTCGAAGTTCGGCGATGACTTATGGTAAACAAACTGTGATATACCACTCTGCGTTAACCGTTCTACGATCTTCAAGTGCAATAGTCGCAACATGGCCGGTTTTTCCAACGAACGTGCCCATCATCTTCTTTGAAGTGCTTCGAGAACGAACAACTTTAGTCGGCTCTGGCTCGTCTTAAAAAACCCAGATTGTAGATTGTTGTTTGGAATCAGGATCGTAGGCATAGATCCAAGATTCGTCACCACTGATGATGTCGTAGACGTGATTTGACTCTCCTCGGTTGAACCTTTGCTGAGTTTTGTTACACCATCTGACGCGGGCCGCCTTATGATCGAGGATTTTGGGCGTCCTTCGCGAGATTTATCACTAACACAAGTATGTCCACGCTGGAATTCTAAATACCAGCGTTCGACAGTCCGCAGACATGGGGCTTTATCACTGAACACAGGTGTTAGCTCTTCAAAACACTGAAGCTGTGTCACGCCTCTCCTAAAGTTGTAGAAAATTACTGCACGAACATTTTCCTTACAAAGATTCATTTTCGTACGTAACCTGACAGATTCCAATCGACGATGTGACTAAACAATAGCATTAATCCTAATACTTTCAACTGTTTTGAGATTCAAAATTTAAACACATTCGAATATAGAACAGTTCCAAATTCAAAATAGCCGGCATGCCTAGTATAAGGGTTCCGTATTTTGCCATTTGGCTACGGATCCATTTTTTTTTATTTTTTTTTTTTCGGTGGGAAATCATCTTATGACATCCCCCGCCCTTGGGCGGGGCGGGAGATAGTGTCAGACTTTTACTGACTAAAAACCCACTCCTGTTCCTTCGTTGCCTTTCGTACCAGGGCCGAGTCTTCCTTTCAGAATCAGACCCTTGGCCCCGGTAGGCTTCGACCCTGCTAGGCCCCTACAGTTGCTGACATCTCCTTGAGGCGCGCGTGGAACAGCACGCGCCGTCGACGACTTGGGCTCGGTCCGGACGGTTACCGGACGGTCGGACGGCGAGCCACCCATTGCTCGTCGTCCGCAAGCCTGCGCCTACGATGGCCGGAAATCGGGATCGGAATCCCGGCGGCGATTGGGGCGTGAGGACCGTTGCCTCACGCGATCGGCCGCCTCCTTTGCTAGCATTACTGCTTCGCAGAAGGAGGCAACCGCCTGCCACTCCTCCTCGCTCCGGACCATGGCCTGTACCAAAGCCCGGCGCGAGAGATCGCCGCCGCCGATCGCCCCCACGAGGACACGGCGTTGCTCTACCCAAGCGGGGCACACTTCCAACGTGTGCTCCACCGTGTCCTCCGGGCGGTCCACACAATGGTGACACCCGGGCGTTTCTTCCGCACGAATCCGGTGCAGGAACCTCCCGAACTTACCATGTCCGGTGAGGACCTGCGTCATGCGGAAGGTAAGGACGCCGTGTTGCCTTTCCAGCCACTCCTCAAAGAGGGACGGATCCTTAAAAAAAGCAAAATCTAGTCAGTCAATCATAAAATCAAAATTATTAAGAACGGCAGAAAAAAAAAAATGTGGACGGTGTAAACCAGTCTGTTCGTGAGGATCCGAATGTTTCAATTTGGAAGTGTGCAAGTGCTTAATGTGCATAGATTATTATTTGGCGCAATCTCGCACACATCCAATATGTCTCTGTTAAGAATAAGCGAACTTTTCCCTGGAAAGTTATCTTGAGGAGTGGCGACATAAACTGGCCTCCACGCAGTCCTGGTTTAACCCCCATGGACTTTTTTCTGTGAAGTTGTGGGATTTCTAATGACAATTAATTCCCAAAGAGTGTACTATATAAATTATTAAACATATTTTTATAGTCATATTATTTTTTATTTTATTGACTCGCAAAATATAAACTTTCTTTTGAGACATCCTGTGTATAGATAGATGCAGCTACATTGACGTTTCATAATATACATTAATACAATGTGTTTATTGGTCGATCTTATCATAATTACATTTTTTTTGTATCTTGCAAGCCAGATCCAAACAAGAGTTCCAATTTTCATCAAAGCATTATTTTTACAGAGTTCCAACTCCTGAAGGAAGCGAGGTGCAGTGGCCACAAACATCTATGTCCTCACCCAAAAGGTTGGAGCTGAATGAGACCCTTAAAATCGCAGTGGCCATTAACCCTGCGCCTACGCTGCAATACTGGAGACATCTTTATGATAAATATAGAGCAAAATAACGTACGGGTTGTAGAAGGATATGAGCAAATCAGCGTGTTTTAATTTTTAAATTCAGAGTACTTCCGACCTTTATAAATAAATAATAATAATATTCCACAATTTTCACACAACGCCATCTAGTATCAAACTAAGCAGAGCTTGTGCTATGAGTACAGGGGCTGTAATCTCAGTACAAAAAACTGGGAACAGCAATGGGTACAATGATACAAAATTACGAAGTATATATAGCCCCTGCACAAAATATGTAACAGTGTGTTTTTTAATTTTACCGGATAATAATCGTACTTAGTACCTAAACAAATTATCAGGTGGCAGTTTTGACGCCATGTTCACAAAAACTAGAATAGATGGCGTTAAACAAAATCTATCATATGTGCATAAAAATTTGAAATTAATTTATCATCGATGGATTTTCATTACATTTATCATATTGTTTTTGAAAGTTTGAATAAATTTAGTTAGCAAATATCATTGGGCTGGTAGTAGAATTGGTAGAATTCACTTGGTGGTTTTATTACCAATAAACGGGTAACCCCATCACATATTTACAAATATCTGCAAATGGCTGACATTTGTGCCGGTTATTGCGATATTTTGTTTATTTTGCGATCTTTCTGTGTTGTTGTGCGTTGATTGTTGAGTTGAGCGAAAGTTCCTCGCAACCAAACCATATTTGTGACCAGAAAGTTATTTTGTGAAGTGTAAAAAGATTTTGAGACAGGACTCGGTGTAGTGATAAGTTTGAGATAGGACTCCTTTAGTGCATCATGCCATCGAATAGGTTTTGCTGTGTTCCTGGGTGCAAGAACAGCAGAGGTATGTAATATTGTCAGAGCCAGATCATCCAATATAGGTTTTCTTTAGTCAGTCTAGCTCAACGACCATACAGCCCTTAGACGCCTCATAACAGGCGACCGATGTCTCAACACATATGACTTATAGGTCTTATACAGGTCGCCACACTACAATTTCTATTAGATTCTACCACTTTTGTGAGCCATAAACACCTCCGCGTTAGTCAATATAAAAAAAGAAAATAAATATAATAATGGCCCCCTGTTCAATAGCCAGACTTTGACTAGATCGATCCGAAAAGATGGCATGGTATTGTATAAACAAGTTAAAATTTACATATATCATATTTCATTAATTTTCTGATATTTTTGTCAGAGTTCATAATAACTGGTCATAATTTTTATCCAAAAGCCTGTCAGTGGGTACATTTCTTAATTCTTAGTTTGTCTGTTTTCAGTTAAAGTTCTGTTTATCTTCAGAGTATTCTAACATTGTAAATTCATTACCTAATATGGGAAAGGTAATAGGAATATATTGCATAATAAATGCATGATAATTGTTTTAGACAAGCATGGAGTTCTTCATAAATTCCCAAATCCTGAAAAAGATAGAGTACGATTCAATACCTGGCTGTACTCTATTGGAGGTGATATTTTGGGACTTGAAAATGCACACATATTCAAGCACCGTCGAGTGTGTTCCCTACACTTTCAGGATAAATATATGTGTCGCAACAACAGACTGAGCAATATTGCAGTTCCAACATTAAATTTACCAGGTTAGTTGATTACATTTATGTTATAATGTATATTACAATAAAATTTACTGACATTGGTTGACTGGTAGAGAATGCTTTGTTGCATTAAGCCCACCTATGTACTACTACTGTACATGAAGTTTAAATAAATAAAATTAAATACTGATATTGAAATTTGACTGAAATTTTAAATTAATTGAAACAAACCACCCAAATTGTTCATATATTACTCATATAAATATTTACATCTCATAAAAACAGTAGTTATTTAAAATTATACTAGTTTTTAATCAATTCCTTGATTAAATTTTCATAATCTTTCATAATCATAACTCAAAATGAATGTGATTCATTCAATAGCAAAATTGCATAAATAAAGTTATATGAGCAAAATAAGTTTTCGATATAAGTACCTAATTCAATTTTTATAATTTTTTCAGGACTTAATTTAATAACAGTTAGAAAACCATTGCGAGGACTTGAAAATCTGCCAATGCCATCAACATCTACAGGTATTTAGATAAATAGAATAATCATTCTGATTTGAAAGTTAACTTCCCATGAGGCAATTAACTCACGCTTCTTCATACTTTATTTTAGCTCCTGAATCACTTCAGCAGTTAATGTATGTGACATCTACCAACCTAACAGAAGAAACAATTGTAGAAGAAAGTATTGGTAAGTAGTTTTTGGTTAATTATAGATCTTTATCATTTTGTGTTAACTAAACACAAAAGAACACATACACACAACACAGTCCGGGCTACTTAACTTCCCTTGGTGGCGTAGTGTGATAAATTGAGTTGCTGACTTCTTTGTGCTCATGAAAAAGCTCAAAACTTGATACTACAGTTATTAAACCCATATCTACACTAATATTATAAAGAGGTAAAGTTTGTTTTTTTGTTTGTAGGAGGTAATCTCTAAAGGTACTGGTCCGATTGCTAATATTTTTTCATCGATAGAAAACTGCTTTATTCCTGAGTGACATAGGCTATATTTTATGTATGCGGGCGAAGCCGCGGGCAAAAGCTAGTGTGTGTATAGGCAGGACTCGAATCTTCATTGAGTGATAATCATTTATTAATATTTTAACTCCAGAAACAGTTGCATGTGAGCAAGTACCACCTGCTTCTCAAAGTACTGCAGACACAATATGCCAGAATAAGTCACAAACTCCTCATGAACCCAAGAAGATTATTCAGAAAACTTTAGGTAAGCTTTTTATCTTTTTATGTTAGAAAATTTATTTCAAAAAAGATCTTAAGTACCTATATGATTAAATAACATTTAAATGTAAATGTACAGCTGATAGCAGAAGTGCGGCTACACGTAGTTTAAGCCGGCTACACCTAGTTTTAGTCTGCTACAACTAGGTGCAGCTGGCCTCATGTGGTTTAGCATTTTGGTTTTTTTTTAGATTCTTATCTTGCGATTCCCGATTAATACGTCGCCTATTGTCCACTTGTGTTAGTAATTTTTTTAGTTAAGTAAAGTTTGTCCTGTGTTAAGGTGTGCAATAAAGTATTTAATAATAATAGTGCTCAGGTGAAGTATGTATAATCCAGTAGTAGGGCTCTTGACCTTATTACCTGGATGGTCCTGATAGCCGTGGTATACTTTTCTACTCCTCAAACACCTCAGGATATGTTGCAACGGAAGATATGTTTGTTCCGAAAACGGAACCCTTATAGGATCAGTTTGTTGTCCGACTGTCTGTCTATCAAGACATGCCTTTATATCGGGAATGCGTGGAGCTATCGAGTTGAAATTAAAACCACAAGTTTTTTAAATGAAATGAATGGTTTTAAAACATCAAGTTAACGAAAAGAAATAGGATACGGCCTTTTATGTCCCAATAAACTTATATTTCGACACTCACAAGGGAATCAAAATTCATAGGGTACTTTCCGTTGACCCAGCATCCTGAAAGTTGGCATAAAGCAAGGTCTTATAGGACTGTTACATCACAAAAAAAAACATTTTTGCGATTTGTAAAAAGTACATAGATGTATTATGTATTAGTATTATGTCCATTCAAAAGCAAAAAAATTTAGTGAGACTCAACTGACTTATTTCATTTTCTATTTTTCAGGCAGAAAAGTATCTGTTAGGACACTAGGGCTCTCCAGTGCCGAGAGAAAATTACAACATAAATTAATGACTGCCAAAAGGAAAATAAATAAATTGGAAAACAAAGTCCGAAAGCAGATGGCAGAAATAAAGGCAGCAAAAAAGATTGTTGCTAATCCTGCAGAAACAAAATTGTAATTTTTGAAACCTCCACTCCAGCCAGTAATCAAACCGGTTACTCTGCAAAATTATACCATAAGTACTGTATTAATATAAATGTTTACTTATGAAAATACTTAGTGATAAACGCATAATAAGTTTGTAAAAAGTAGAATTTCTTTTAGTTTTTTTTTACATTCTGTAAACCAGTTTCCATATCCGGCTTAAGAGTGGCTTTTCAAAAACCTATTGATATAGTTATTCTCAAAATCGGGCTCATTGTTTTTTTCCTCTAATTTTGTACTACAAATGAATTATAAAATGTCTAACCACAATATCTCTTATGTACCCAATCATGTAATAAACATAATTTTATAAATAAACAGTAAAGATAACTAAATTGTATTTCATTAATTCTACCATGCCTACAAAATAAAGAATAATAATAATTTTTATATAGCTACAGCAGTACCTACACGCACGCACACATGCACACATACACGCACACACGTACTACAGGTATCCGTAGCAAAGATTTAGTTTTTAAACAGTCTTTCAGATGGCGCTAGTTTCTGTGATCCGTTCTTACCATACAAGATTGTTCTCTATTCCTGTATATTACCAAAGTACTCTGTGTATGAGTACTAGACAACTGATAAACATTATTTATACATGTATTGCTAAATACATACATACCATAGAAAAATTACATAAGATTTTAGATAAATTACAGGGCCACTAACCAATAGACAAACAGGCCAGCCAGCAAATAATAGAACTTCCGAAATTAAAGTTATTTTGTACTTTTTGAAGTGAAACTTCTTTATCGGGGTTGGAAAAAAATTTAGTGTAACATTTTTTCGTTACGCGTCACATTTTTCCGTTAGGCGCCATCTTTTTTTTATGTTTGTTACCTCAGAACTCCGTCGTTTATGGACCGATTTGCAATTTTTTTTCCCCTTTATAGGATATGCTTCCAGATTGGTCCCATTTTTTTCAAAATCCAGTTCTGATGATGGGATCCATGAGGAATCGAGGGAACTCCTCAAATATTATAGGCAACCATATAGTGATTTTGATATTATCATCGAGAACTAAAAAAAAGCATTTACAGTCAAAAAGTAACATTTGATGAAGTGGAACTGATGAAGAAGACCAGAAATGGTCAACGGAACTTCATACTCACTTTGATATCACAATGAAGATAGTTAAGCGACTATGACAATACGAATAAATGAATGGTTCTGAATAGTTACGTTACGTTGAAAATGGTATCATCGAAGTGATCTGATGATGATGATGGAGCCGGAAGGTAGGCACTGGAACTCAGTAATTAATCAATGTAACCTAGCCGTGTTTAGACTTATTAGAATTATCATAAGATGCACTTTGGCTATAAGGTACTATCAAACTGATCTGATGATGGAGCCGGAAGGCAGGCATAGGAACTCCGTAATTAATCAATGTATCCTAGCCGTGTTTGAGCTTATTAGAATTGTCATGAGATGCACTTTGGCTATAAGGTACTATCGAACTGATCTGATGATGGAGCCGGATGGTAGGCATAGGGACCCCGTAATTAATCAATGTATCCTAGCCGTGTTTGGGCTTATTAGAATTGTCATGAGATGCACTTTGGCTATAAGGTACTATCGAATTGATCTGGTGATGGAGCCGGAAGGTGGAAGGTAAACACAGGAACTTTCTAATAAAACAATGTAACCTTGCAGTTTTTTGGGTTAATTGGAATCGTCATGAGAAATAGGCACTCTGTTTATATTTTTTGAAAAATAACGTCATAAAGAAGTTTCACTTCTTACGAGTGTACGCTAGTACACGCACACATTTTTTTTAGTGTATTTTTTACACTGAAGTCGGTTGTATTTATTTGCAAAAAGTTTTTTTTTACACTTTTTAGTTGTGGTAGTACAACTAAAAAGTACCCCTCAGCTAATCATCATCAGATTAGCTCGATGGTCCCTTATAGCCAGAATGCATCTCATGACAATTGTAATAATCCAAAACACGGTTAGGTTACATTGATTTTTTACAAAGCTCCGGTGTCTACCTTCCAGCTTCATAACCAGATCAGTTCGATATATCCCCCTCACCCCGTTCTTTCACTCAGTCATCGACTACACGTATAAACAAAGCTATTTTATTTGTTATGACAGTTCTGCTATGATCTTATGAGGAGTTCCGTTCCACATCTTCGAAGATCCTCATCAGATCATAACAATATTTCTATGGGACCAATTCGGAAGCATAACAAAAAAAAAATTGTTTAAATCGGTTCACAATTGACCGAGAAATTCGTGAACATACATTAAAAAAATAGAATCAACCGAATACAGAACCTCCTTCTTTTTGAAGTCGGTTAAAAAAGCTTGTGTATGTATGTATTTAACAAATATACATTTAGACAAACTTTCGCAATAAGGCTACGGGGAATTTCAGAAAAGGGTACCGTGGTACTGGTAAGTACAGGGCAGCTGAAGGACACAGGTGTGGTTTTAGTCAGTAAGAGTCTGACACGCCCTCTCGCTCCACCACAGAGCTGGAGAGGTCATTGGATGATTTCCCACCTATATTGTTCTGCTTAGTAGCCAGAAAGGTGTCAAATGGATGCTGATAATCAATAGTGTGTCAACCCACAAAAAACAAAAGGAAATATTGATGAATTCTGATATTGTATAACGCACTGAACATTTTTCAATACACTATCAAGCTCCTTAACACTTAAGTGGTAGTGACATGATGTATGTTTATTATAACATCATCATGATACATACACATGATGTATATTTAATATACATCATGTCACTACCACTTGAGTCTACCAATACTTCAGTCACTACAGTCACAACAACACCTAAAAAAAAAACTCTACAACTTGCCGTATAACCAATCCAGTAGTGTGTCAGATATTTAAAACGAATTCTCTCATGCACCGTCAGGCACAAGCTCTCGGCAGCATTGGAGTCAGGCCAACCGCAAACTGACAAAACTACTACGGCAGATTGTGATACGACGGCCATGTTGAGATGTAACACTTGATCGTTTTTCGTGTTTTCTCGTTCTTATCAAATTTTTTTTTTATATAGGTATATATACCATCGGACCACTAGACGTACGGCGTTGCGCAACCGGCACATGGTGGACAAGCCACCCATACGTACAAAGCGTTTTGGGAATATATTCATTATGCGTACAGCCAAGGAGTGCAATTCCTTGCCAGAGTCTGTGTTCCCTGATAGCTACAACCTAGGGGTCTTTAAGTCAAGAGTGAATAGGTTACTTCTAGGCAAGCGTGCAGCCTAGCGACGATGTGGACGACATCGTCGCTTAACGTCAGTTGAGATGGTGGTCAAACGTTAGCTTCTCTTCGTTATTTAACACCGACTTCCGAAATTCTTAAAAAATTTAAGTCGGTTGTATTTTTTTTGTAAAAAGTTTTTTATTTTACACTTTTTAGTTATGGTACCACCACTAAAAAGTACCCCTCGGCCAAACTTAAGTACCTTATAGCCAGAGTGCATCTCATGACAATTCTAATAATCTCAAACACAGAAAAAGGGGTAAAATTAATTTATTACAGAGTTCCAGTGCCTAACTTCAGGCTTCATCATCAGATCAGTTCGATATATTCACTCTCTTCTTTCAGTCAGTTATCGACTACACGTATACACAAAGCAATTTTATTTGTTACGAGTTCTGCTGTGATCCTATGAGGAGTTATTTTCCATATCTTCGAAGTTCATGATCAGATCATAACAATATTGCAAATATGGGAGTTATGGGACCAACGTGGAAGAAATTGATCGAGAAATCGGTGAACATACATAAAAAAAAAACCGAAGGAGGTTCTAAACCTCCTTCTTTTTGAAGTCGGTTAAAAAAGAAAACCTTACAATAAAAAAATTAAATAATTGGTGGCCTTTTCGCATTCGGCGATTTCTTCCAGGCAACTTTACTTTTTTTTTCTCCTGTTTTATGTTTTTGTATGGCAAGCTCCGAATTTTTGGTGATATTTTTTTGTCTGTGTTCCACGACTCGTAAGTCTGGAGCGTTACCATCACTGTGCCACTTCAGCTTTATAGCATCTACCAGCTACTTCCAGCGGCTTCGCGTGGGTGATAGTAGAAATTATCCCAGGGGAACATACTTCCTAGATAAAAGTATCCTGTATGATATTCCAGGACAAGGTCTGCCTGTGTACCAAGTTTCATCGATATCCGTCCAGCCATTCGAACGTGAAGAAGCAACATACAAATACATACACTCACAGACTTTCGCTTTTTCGCGTTGCCTCTTTATCAAACACATTGCGTTAGATGAAACACCAAGCTTTTAAACCATGCTTACGTTGAGGGTAGATAGATCGGGAAGGGATTTCTTTTTTTTTTAGGTGGAAAGTCATCCAATGACATCTCTTCGTACAACCCATGGCCTTTGTAGACTTCGACCCTGCTGGGCCCCTACGGTTTTACTGACATCTACTTGAGGCACGCGTGGAACACTACGCGCCGTCGACGACTTGGGCTCGGTCCGGACGGTTACGGTAGCTTATAGATTTCCTGGCCGCAAATCCGCGCCTACGGTGGCTGGAAATCGGGATCGGGATCCCAGTGGCTGGGGCGTGAGGGCCATTGCCTCGCGCGTGCTGCCGCCTCCTTTGCTAGCATTACTGTTTCGCAGAAGGAGGCGACCGCCTGCCACTCCTCTTCACTCCGGACCATGGCCTGTACTAAGGCCTCGACCTGTAGTAAGGATCGCTGCCACCGATCGCCCCCACGAGGGTACGGTGGTGCTCTGCCCAGGCGGGGCACACCTCTACCGTATACTCCACCGGGTCCTCCGGGCAGTCCACACAATGGTGACAACCTAGCGTTTCTTCCACACGAATCCGGTGCAGGAACGTCCCAAACTGACCATGTCCGGTGAGGACCTGCGCCATGCGGAAGGTATAGACGTCGTGTTGTTTTTCCAGCCACTCCTCCAAGAGGGGACTTACCGCCATAATTGTGGGGTGCCCAGAGAAGGGCCCTCTTAAGATATTCTTATGCAAATACGAGAAAATAAAAGTGTTTCCTCACTGTGCTTTTCACTTAACTTTAATTATCTGGTAATTTAAGATTCTCTTTTTAATTACGCCATGAAACTCCGAGTAAATCACGTTAAAAAATAAGGCATTTTATTTTTATAACCATAGTATCCTGTTGTCAGCAATTAAGGTGAAAATAACTTCAATATGATGGGTTCAACCTCATTCCCCGAGGCGAGCTCACTCCTAAATGTTTTTGGAAGGAATTAATTTGATCCCATACAAGGTTGGGCCGCGTCGCCGCCTGTCCAAATTGATGGCTCGTCTAAATTGCTTGGGATTTACAAGTCATATTTATAGAAGTTTAATTGAATCTTTCTGTGTATTTGTGAAAAGCTGTCATTGGATTTTTCTTTTTATTCTTTCAGTGGCTTTGTTAAAAACGTAGTTTTTTTTTGTCTTTTTGCTTCGTACGGGTTGTGCATTTAGCCAGTGTTAAGATTAGGCAGTATTTAGTTTTTGATAAAGAATTCAGTCAATTTGTTTTCCATTACAATGCGGATGTAACATATTAATAATTATAATAATATTCCTCAACCATCACACAACGCCGTCTAGTCCTAAGCTAAGCAGAGCTTGTGTTATAAGTACTAGACAACTCATAAACATACATAAATATTTCTAAATTCCATTCCAAATTACACCCAGACACAGAACAAATGAGACAGATCAACAGCCCAGTCAAGACAGTCATTCTAATGTTTTAGCAGTATTTGACAGCAAATATATCGAGCCAGCTTCAAAATTCTCAGCTCCATTTCACCGAGAATGCAACGTTTCAATGATGCCACATGTCGTCCAGTTGTGGAGATTTTACATCACAATATCTAGTAGGAATAAATTTGCGAATAATCAAAACTGCCACTGAACTTCACTCGTAAAAATTCCGCTAAATAACTTCGAAACGCATGTTACTAAAATATAATGTGGATGGATAGATAGAAAAGATGGATGGATTATGGGAGGAGTGAAATGAAAGAAAACTGAGTTAGTGGTAGCATGACGAGTGATAGGATAGAATGGAAGAGAAAAACTTGTTGCGCCGTCCCCGAATAACACGGGCCTCTGTACCTGAAGTATGAAAGAAGAAATTGTAAGAAGAAGAAGAAGAAGACAAGGTCAGGAAGAAGATGATAATGTTAGGGGGTCAAAGTGTCACTCATGTGAATTCATTTGCTTAAGATATTTCATCTACTGAAAGATATAGAGCATATTTCCCTGAATGTTTATAATTTCCACCAAGACCGTTCCATCAACGGACCAAGACATACGGCGTTGCGCCTCTGGTACTTGGTGGATATCCCACCTATAAGTACAAAGCGTTTTGGGAACACATTCATTACGCGTACAGCTAAGGAGGGGAATTCCCTGCCGGGATCTGTGTTTCCTGATAGCTATAACCTAGAGGTCTTTAAGTCAAGAGTGAATTGGTTGCTTCTAGGCAAGCGTACTCCATCGTCGGCCACATCATCACTTTCCATCAGGTGAGAACTATCTCACCTGATGGAAAGTGATGATGTGGATCAAAGAAAGATTAAACGCGAGCCTATCAATAATAAAAAATAAATAAATTGTAAGCTAGTCTTAAGATTGTGTCATTTCAGGCAAATAAACTGTTTTTCTTTCTTTCTCTCTTTTTTTAAAGTCAGAAATGATCTGACTCATCGGTGATATTATCATACTATTTAGCAAAAAACTTATTATAACAAAAAGTGAGAACAGTAAAAATGCATTAAAAAAGATATTGTTTTTTTTTAAACATGTTTTTTATCAGCCTACTCAACAAATAAAATTTAAATAAAAAAAAATAGTTTGACGTATCAACAACGTGTAGTAAAACCAATAGTTAGATTATCTTAACAAGATCAAGATGAGTCCTCTTTATAGGGTTATATATCTCAATCAGCAAAAAACGCAACCCTTATCTTAGGATCACTTTATTTTCCGTTTGTTCGTCTGTTTTATTTAATTGATATAAACTAGTGCTTCTCAGGAGGACCTCTTTTCTCAGAAACACCTTGGAAGTTATAAGCTGAAATTAATACTGAATCCTGAGTATTCAACTACCCCCTAGAGCAGTGAAACAATCAAACTTTTAAGTCAGCGTAATTTAAAGATAAGGCCGTTTATGATCATATTGACATTAGCAAGGAAATCCAAACGTACCTATAGAGTACTTTTGGTTTTTCATAGACCTTTGATAGTCGTTACAGGTAGACGGTAGTCAGACGCGTCAGTCAGACGGAAGTCTATCCAAGGAGTAGGTAGTATGTTGCCCAGTAACTGGGTTGTAGAGGTCTGATTGGCAGTTTCTCCACGTAAAGCACATGTATTCAGTCGCATCCGGTTAGACTTGAAGTTGACTCCAAGCTTCATAGTTGAGAAAAGATTAGGGAAATGATGATGAGAGTACTTCTTGTTGACCTAGAATTCTGAAAGCCAAGAAGCAAGGTCTCGTGGTACTAGTAAAAGAAAAAGTTTTGCAGTTACGTCACAAAATAATTACTTTTTTTTACGTTATAAACTAGTGCTTGACTGCGTTCCCACCTAATGGTAAGTAGTGATGCAATCGTTGATAGTGAGGCTCACTAGTTTATTAAGAGCCTGTTCACTCTAGCCTTGAAGACACCAAAATTATAATCGGACAGGAAGAACGCAGCAGGCAAGTTGTTCCAGTCCCTCGATATGACAAAAGTTTCGAAACTCGATCCAGGAATCGTAATTGTATGGTATACTCGCGCGGTGCGCTTGTTTTTAAAGATGGCGCCGTATGTACAGTTACACGTTCAAAAAAAAAACCATAAGAGCAAGTCATCTCGTAAAGCTGCGAGAGTAAATAACTGAGCGAGTAAATTAGGTATAACGGACCTCAATTTACTCGTACGACTACAGCTCGGGTGTTTTTTTGGGAAATAAACCACCCCACAACCCTACTGCAATTTGTCTTGAGAACCTTAAATCTAAGTATGTCGGCAGTAAAGGTGATGAAGCTCACACTTACCAATTTTTTGTCGAGCGTTTTTGAAGAGAAGTATTATGAAGAGAAGTATTGTGAGGAGGACGAAGTGTCTTAATACATGCACTTCTTAATATATCCAATTCCTAATACGTGCAATTCTTGCTTAAAAGGGACACTTCAAATATTAGATGGCAAAGAAATGTGAAAAAAAAAAATTACTTGTGCTGGGTGTCTCTGAAAAAACTCACTTTTGTAGATTCATACAAAATTTTAAAAAATATATACTTATGGTCTTGGAACGCTAAAGGCAACTGAAAGAACATATTTGTCGTTTTAGCCAGTAAAAGTCTGAGACACCCTCTCACTCTACCCTAAAGCGAGAGAAGACAGAAGATGATTTCCCACCTTAAAAAAATATCTGATTTGAATTAAAACAAGAGCCCTAGAACGCAAACTGGTAACTGAATAAACACAGAAGGGTTTTAGTTTGTAAAAATCGTACAATCTCTCCCTGTCGCTTCACCCAGAGGTGAGCAATTGTTTAAAGATTTCCAAACTAAAAAAAACCGTGTCAAATAAAGAAGACTAAAGAATCAACTGAACTGTGGGATAGTTTTATTAGTTTGCTCTCATTTTTAAGGTTCCGTACCTCAAAAGGAAAAAACGGAACCCTTATAGGATCAATTTGTTGTCCGTCTGTCTTTCTGTCTGTCAAGACCCTTTATCTCGAGAACGCGTGGAGGTATCGAGTTGAAATTAAAACCATATACTCAGGTCTGCCGTCCCTTGAAGCTGTGAAAAAATCAAACTTCTAGGTTAACGAAAAAAAAGATACGGCAGTTTATGTCGCAATAAACGTACCTATATTTCGACACTCTCAAGGGAATCAAAAATCATAGGGTACTTCCCGTTGACCTGGAATCCTGAAATTTGGCATGAACCAAGGTCTCATAGCACAAGTATAGGAAAAAATCTGAAAACTGTAAATTTTTAGTTATGTCACAAAAAAAACCTTTTTTTGCGATTCGGAATAATCTTAGTAACTCAATTCGGGAATTGAACTGTTTTCATAAGTAAGTTTGTACGGAACCCTCAGCGCGCGAGTCCGACTCGCACTTGCGCAGTTTTTTAATTATATTACATTCAAAACTTCAGTATCAAACTGGAAACTTGACATACAGCTTCTTACAACATAATGCTACCTACTCGTATTGTTTTAACTAAAGATACACGCATGATATGAAAACTCGAGAGTCGAGTTCGAGACTCAAATCAAAACTTCTGCCATTAAAAACTAATTAGCAAAGTGTTCGCTTCGCGCATCTGTGGCTTTCATTAATCAATTGATCAGTTGTTACTGTGCACTGGCTTATTATTATATTGGATATAATTAAAGTTATTGTTTCAAGTGACTAAAGCTTAATCTTCGAATGAAAGTTTTAAAATGAGTTGTGTTGAAAAGTAAGGATACGCGTAGCACTAAGAGAAATGCGTAGCCAACTGTAGTAGGTATCGTTTAGAGCTGAGAAAAATGCGTAGTCCAATGTAGCTTCGCGTAGCGCTGGGAGAAATGCGTAGCCAAGTGCAGTCTTTGTCGCGCTACGGAAATCGTAAACATCTGTTGTAATGCGTAGCGCTACGAAAAAAAACGTAGCGAAGTGTAGCCTTTCGCAGCATTTTGAAAAAAGCGTAACCATGAGCTGTGTGACATTGCATTGGACACGTCATAATTATGGCGGTAAGTCCCCTGTTTGAGGAATGACTGGAAAGGCAACACGGCGTCCTTACCTTCCGCATGACGCAGGTCCTCACCGGACATGGTAAGTTTGGGAGGTTCCTGCACCGGATTCATGCGGAAGAAACGCCCGGGTGTCACCATTGTGTTGACCGCCCGGAGGACATGGTGGAGCATACGGTAGAGGTGTCCCCGGGGCCTGGGCAGAGCACCACCGTGTTCTCGTGGGGGCGATCGGTGGCAGCGATCTCTCACGCCTTGGTACAGTCTATGGTCTGGAACGAGGAGGAGTAGCAGGTGGTCGCCTCCTTCTGCGAAGCAGTAAAACTTGCAAAGCTGGAGACCGCAAGTGCACGCGCAATACAATAGCCCCCGCGCCCTAGCCGCCAGGATTCCGATCCCGATTTCCGGCCACCGTAGGCGCGGGCTTGCGGATGGCGAGCAATGGGTAGCTCGCCGTCCGACCGCCGGTAACCGTCTGGATCGAGCCCAAATTGTCGACGTCGCGTAGTGTACCAGGCGCGCTTTTGGAGATGTCAGCAACCGTGGAGGCCCTGTTCGAAGTCTACTGGGGCCAAGGGTCTGATTCTGAAAGGAAAACTCGGCCCTGGTATGAAAGGCAACGAAGGAATAGGAGTGAGTTTTTAGTTAGTAAAAGTCTTGGTTGTCATTAAATGATTTCCTACATTAAAAAAGTCAGTACATCTTACTGTCATCTATACAGATTTTGGCATTTATAAGCACTATAAGCAGCTATCCTAATCGATAAACTTTATAACAAGGTTAAGTAGGTACATTATAGGCATACGTAATACAAAACTGAACTAGTCTATACCACAGCTATACTGTGTCTATACTCCATCTGTTTAGGTAATTACCGATGTTTGGTAATTAACTAAATTTAAATAATCTTTGTATGTCTTTTATACGATTTTCTATATAAGAAAATCGTGTTAGTTACACTATTTATAACTCAAGAACGGCTGAACCGATTTGGCTGAAAGTTGGTGGGGAGGTAGCTTAGAACCAGGAGACGGACATAGGATACTTTTTTTTTAGTAGGGTAGAGTAGGGTAGAGTAGGGTAGAGTAGGGTAGAGTAGGGTAGAGTAGGGTAGAGTAGGGTAGAGTAGGGTAGAGTAGGGTAGAGTAGGGTAGAGTAGGGTAGAGTAGGGTAAAGTAGGGTAGAGTAGGGTAGAGTAGGGTAGAGTAGGGTAGAGTAGGGTAGAGTAGGGTAGAGTAGGGTAGAGTAGGGTAGAGTAGGGTAGAGTAGGGTAGAGTAGGGTAGAGTAGGGTAGAGTAGGGTAGAGTAGGGTAGAGTAGGGTAGAGTAGGGTAGAGTAGGGTAGAGTAGGGTAGAGTAGGGTAGAGTAGGGTAGAGTAGGGTAGAGTAGGGTAGAGTAGGGTAGAGTAGGGTAGAGTAGGGTAGAGTAGGGTAGAGTAGGGTAGAGTAGGGTAGAGTAGGGTAGAGTAGGGTAGAGTAGGGTAGAGTAGGGTAGAGTAGGGTAGAGTAGGGTAGAGTAGGGTAGAGTAGGGTAGAGTAGGGTAGGTAGGGTAGAGTAAGGTAGAGTAGGGTAGAGTTGGGTAGAGTAGGATATAGTAGTCAGTTGACGGGAGCGTAGCCGCGGGCAAAAGCTAGTTTATAATAAAAAGACATATTATCAAGATTGTTTACGTTTAGTTAACTACCTAAACAAGTGTAGTATAGATACATCTACACATGTTACCTAGGTAGGTACCTACTATAACCACGGCATGCAATCATGTTTCACGCTAATGCACTAAGCTGGTACGAGGTACTTATCGGCTGTTATGGCGCTTGTACATCGTGGTAATGGGCTCAAGATGCTAGCTGACGTACTGCAATCGACCTTAAAGGTGCGTTTCCACTGACACGCTGGGCGGAGCGGACAGGAGCGATCCCAATGCTCGAAATCTCTAATCTTTTGCTAAGACGGACTTATTTTGTTGTACTCGGGGTGAATTCACGAGGAATGCTTTATTTATAATTAGTTATGGATGTTAGTATTAATAAGTTAGGATAAGCAAATTTATTGCATTGGGAATAAAAAAATACTTCTAGAGATATAAGTAAGATGAAAAATAAATAAATTAAGACACTAATGAACATGCGGTCCCGAGCCGGATAGAACAAAGTAGAGCGCAGAGCATGATGCAGAGAGTAGCTCAACTCCACTTCACCTTGCTCCGCTTAAGGCTCTGACTCCCGAGCAGTGCTATAAAACAGTGACTTTCTGAAGCCTATTTCTCGGTAACGGCTTAGTCAATAGGTTTGAAAAAAATAAATGCTTATTATAGATTCATGTACAACATTATCAACATATGATTTGTTCGTAAGACTAATATTTTCGCCAAAAAAACATTTAACAACATGATATTTTTTCGCTTGTTTTCCCTATTCCTTTCAAACGGCTTTGATCTTTAGAAATATGTTTACACAAAAAAATTGCTTGTTAAGTGTTTTCATTTTAAATTCATGTATGATGAATGAACATAGCATAATTATGTAAATCAATCAATATTTTGCAAAGATAGTGGATTTAAAGATCAGCGGGGCTTTATCTGGCCAGAAATTTAAATGGAAACAATTGCGACTTTTCACTGCTCTTCTCCGCTCCACTCCGCCTAGCTCCATTTCATTGAAAACGCATACACAGTCTATTGTCTCTGGTAAGTTATTGGTTTGATAATTTATGATACATGTGTTTATTGGAGAATAGTGGTTGCTCTCGTGTGTATTTTGAAGCTGAAGGACGTGATTTACAAGAGGTTTTCGTTCTAAGTTAGTTTTTTTTTTAATACAATGCCTTGATTGGTTTGCATACGAGTACCTTTGGTGAAACGAAGAAATGTCAGATAGATGGATTATGTGAAAATTGCTATCTATAGTATCTATACTATCTTTACATGTTATAAAACAAAGTCCTACAGCGCGTCTGTCTATCTGTATATAAAATAAACGATAAAACTAAAAAACTACTGCCCCCCTAGCCAAGTTACGATCGTTTCGTTTGCGTCGAACGCCTCGAGTAGGCTAGCCTCCGATTCCTTTGTTCTGACGTCATCTCAACGCTCAGTCACGTGGTCAGAACAAAGGAATCGGAGGCGTGGCCTACTCGAGGCGTTCGACGTAAACGAAACGATCGTAACTTGGCTAGGGGGGCTGAACGGATTTACATGCAGTTTTTACCAACACAGAGTGATTGAGGCACAGAGTTAGTGTTGAGGGCCCTACAGAACCGTCTATTGTCAACGTGAAAAACGTGACAAACGTGGTTTAAAAGCTTTTTGTTTTATCCAACGCAATGTTTGATAAAGAGGTAATGGGAAAAAAGAAAGATAATGCCTGAACGCACTCTTTGCATTCGGTAATTCCGTCACTCACTCGAATATTTCACATAGCTTGTTCCAGGAAACACGTGCTTTTTTTAAAAAACCTTAAAAGTTTTTCGAAAAAAATAAAATCATTCAAAATCTTAATTGAATACATACGTTTGGCTATTGATGTAGGATTTCTATGATAATAAAAGGTCTAAAGAAAGTAGGCCAAACGAGGATTGATATATCGTCAAACTTTGAAGTTTAAAACGATCTGGCCAGTTTTACTTGGCCTTATCATCAAGGGATCAATTTCTAAGATCTGGCCAAGACATATGCATAAGTACCCGTGCGGAGCTAGGGCGGATCACTGTAGAACTGTCGGTTACGATGTTCTTCCTGATAATGCTCGATATATTAGGTATAGTGGTTCCTGTCTGTCTGTCTACGTAAATTAGGTAACAATACTGGCGTGATATTCAAAGATCCTTAGATATCAAGCTCCACTAACAAAAATAGTTTATTTGAAAAAGTCTGCTACGCACCATCTACATATCCCAGCAGGGCCGAAGCCTAGTAACTGTGGTCATGGGTTCGCTTTCGAAAGGGAAACCCGGAGTCCTGGAACGCAACGCAAAGAAAAAACATAGGAGTGGGTTTTAGTTACTAAAAGTCTGTCTCACCCTCTCGCTCCGCCCTAGAGCAAAAAAAGTCATTGGTTGATTTCCCACATAAAAAAAAATCACTGAGTGAAAATAGTTTAAACTATATAATATTATATTATTATAGTCGATATAACTATTTTCAACTTTCACGCAAGCGAAGTCGCTGGCAGAAGCTAGTATATATATAACTACAAAAAAAAAAACGAATAAATCTAATCTTAAATATGGTGCCGTAAAACCTAGTAACGAATTAAACTAATCTTAAATATGGCGTCGAAAAACCTAGTAACCAATTAAACTAATCTTAAATATGGCGTCGAAAAACCTAGTAACGAATTAAACTAATCTTAAATAAGGCGTCGAAAAACCTAGTAACGAATTAAACTAATCTTAAATATGGCGCCGAAAAACCTAGTAACGAATTAAACTAATCTTAAATATGGCGTCGAAAAACCTAGTAACGAATTAAACTAATCTTATATATGGCGTCGAAAAACCTAGTAACGAATTAAACTAATTTTAAATAGGGCGTCGAAAAACCTAGTAACGAATTAAACTAATCGTAAATATGGCGTCGAAAAACTCCTTCGCATTGCTGTCATATTGCATTGCCACACTGTATGGCAATACAATATCCTCTATCGAAGGTAAAAGTCAGTCAACAAACTCCAATAAAAAGCTTAGTAAGTAGTTTTGCAAAGTCCGCCCAGAAACTAGAGAATATAGCAAGCCTTTTGGTATTTTACAGGATGCATTTTGGAGAGTGTGCGCGGGAATTATATGATTTGATTCTGCTATCACCTTTCTACCATAGGACAACCCGACATACAGCGAGTGTCCACCCTTACATTGTTGAAACCTGTACGGTCCGGACTAAGCGTTTCACCTCGTTTTTTAAACCGCGTACATCGAAGGACTGGAACAATTTGCCTGCTGCGGTCTTTCCGTCCGATTATAATTTAGGTGTCTAAAATAGGCTCTTAATAAACTAGTGCGCTTCACCATCAACGAATGCATCACTTCGCTTACCATCAAGTGGGATCGCAGTCAAATACTATTTAAAAAAAACCGTGCAAGTGCGAGTCGGACTCGCGCACTGAGGGTTCCGTACAAACTTACCTATGAAAACAGCAATTCCCGAATTGAGTTACGAAGATTTTACCGAATCGCAAATTTTTTTTTATTGTTACGTAACAACAAATTTACAGGTTTCAGATTTTTTCCTATACTTGTGCTATAAGACCTTACTTTATGCCAAATTTCAGGATTCTAGGTGAATGGGAAGTAACCCTATGAATTTTGATTGCTTGAGAGTGTCGAAATACACGTTTTTTGCGACATGAACGGCCGTTTAATTTTTTTCTTTAACTTAGAAGTTTGATTTTTTCACAGCTTGAAGGGACCGCAGATTTAAGCATTATGGTTTTAATTTCAACTCGATACCTTCACGCGTTCCAGAGATAAAGGGTCTTGACAGACAGACAGACAGAGTACGGACGGACAACAAAGTGATCCTATAAGGGTTCCATTTTTTCCTTTTGAGGTACGAAAACCTAAAAAAAACACGTGGTATACCTCCCATCCATTAAACGTACGTACGTTGAAATACGACGTGGTTTTGAAAACTTTTTAGAAAAAAAAAAATAACCGACTTCACTAAAAAAAAACACTAAAAGGATCAAAATAACTTTAATTTCGGATGTCGGTGTTTCTCGGTATTGTTTGTTTCTTATTTAACACCGACTTCCGAAATTAAAGTTATTTTGATCCTTTTAGTGTTTTTTTTTAGTGAAGTCGGTTATTTTTTTTTTTCTAAAAAGTTTTTATTTCACACTTTTTAGTTGCGATACACTTATAAACAGAGTGCCTATTTCTAATGACAATTCCAATTAACCCAAATACTGCTAGGTTACATTGTTTTATTATAAAGTTGCTGTGCCTACCTTCCTCCTTCCGGCTCCATCATCAGATCAGTTTGATAGTACCTTATAGCCAAAGAGCATCTCACGACAATTCTAATAAACCCAAACACGGCTAGGATACATTGATTAATTACGGAGTTCCTGTGCCTACCTTCCGGCTCCATCATCAGATCAGTTCGATAGTACCTTATAGCCAAAGTGCATCTCATGACAATTCTAATGAGTCCAAACACGGCTAGGTTACATTGATTAATTACGGAGTTCCAGTGCCTACCTTCCGGCTCCATCATCATCATCAGATCACTTCGATGATACCATTTTCAACGTAACTATTCAGAATCATTCATTTATTTGTATTGTCATAGTCGCTTAACTATATCTTCATTGTGATATCTATTTGAGTATGAAGTTCCGTTGACCATTTCTGGTCTTCTTCATCAGTTCCACTTCATCAAATGTTACTTTTTGACTGTAAATGCTTAAGTTCTTGATGAAAATACTAAAATTACCATAGGGTTGCCTATAATTTTTGAGGAGTTCCCTCGATTCCTCATGGATTCCATCATCAGAACTGGATTTTGAAAAAAATGGGACCAATCTGGAAGCATATCCTATAAAGGGAAAAAAAAATTTTGCAAATCGGTCCATAAACGACGGAGTTCTGAGGTAACAAACATAAAAAAAAAAAAATGATGATAAAAAAAAAAAAAAAATACAACCGAATTGATAACCTCCTCCTTTTTTTTGAAGTCGGTTAAAAATTATCTCAAAACAACACGAAAACTTGAAAGCAAGAAAGGTCTAAGTTAAATGGTCTTATCGTTAACAGATCATTATAAGTTTAAGGGGCTGTTATTTGAAAAGTTATTCCATAGGCGGGTAGATTTCGTAATTAAGGCCCAATAGGCGGTAGAAATGTACTGAAAATTGTTTATATTTCATGTTTTACGTGGGATGTTGTAACTTTTGTGTTTTAGAGAGTTTATAACTACTCAATAGACCGATATCTTAATAGTAAATTTCGATTTTTACCCATTACAAATCATCGATATATCAATTTTTTTCTAAATGATTTTTTATCATCGATGTCTTTGGAAAAACTGATTGGTAAATAATAATTATTATTATGTTCAACTGTGTTACATAGACTAATAACGTCGACGGAGCGTAGTGTTCGACGCGCGCCTCAAGGAGATGTCAGCAACCGTAGGGGCCCAGTAGGGTCGAAGCCTACTGGGGTTTTGGGTGATGCGAAAGAGATCACCGGGGCCCTGGAACAATGGCAAAGAAGGAACAGGAGTGGTTTTTAGTTAGTAAAACTCTGACACGCCCTCTCACTCCGCCCAAGAGCGAGGGATGCCATTAGATGATTTTCCCACCCATTTGTGGTATATCACTACCGTATTTTGTAGACTTGGAACGGAAAACTTTCCTAATATGTCGATGATAGCAAAAAAACAAATCAACGATCGCAATCGCACATCAGTTTCTTCACATCGATAGTATCTAGGTACTTCATCCATCAACCTTTACATCAAAAGACAGCTACGTGGGAGTTGATAGCGAAGTAATAAGCACTCGTCACGAAGTATGACATGTTATGAAAAAACTTTATTGTTCCCTTGTGTAGTTACGTGACACGTGGGTGGAAGTAGTGGTGGGTCTGTTGTAGTGTGTTGGAATTAAGGTGAGAATTATTAGTTGTTTTTGTTGTTTGACAGTAATTAAACTAGGCGTTGATTTGTAATTACTCTTGTGTTTCCTTTTGTGTCGGTACGAGTCATATTACGTGACGGTTTAAATGGATTTGGAAGTGGCGGCAGCGTGTTTGAGGCACTTGTGCCAGTATAGAGTACAATGGAAGAAGTGAAACTGTCTTAAAATTGAATCTTTAGCAATACGTTTTGCTGTCGCAGGGTGATCTCCGGCCACCGTAAGTGCGGACTCGCTGACGACGAGCAATAAGTAGCTCGCTCTCCTAGAGAGGAGGCCTGAGTCCCAGCAGTGAGAACATTAAAAAGGCTGATAATGCTAATGCTAAAGTACTAAGAAGTGAACGAACTTTGTTGTTCAGAATCAATAAAATGTTAAAGTTTTAATGTTTGTGTCATTTGTATTTTATTCACACGACGGCTCTGGGTGTCGTGGATTCGATTCCCGCGCGGAACAAATATATGGCTTACAGATAGTTTTTCCGGATTGAGATATCTTGTTTTCACTCATATCAGTTAACAGGCTTGTAAACGTACCCACGATACAGGAATCATTATTCGTAGTAAAAAGTAAGAAAAAGAAAGAAAGAAAAACATTTTATTTGCCGGAAATAGCGCAAACTTATAACTAACATATTGCAAACATTTTGCAAGACAAAAACATAATTAATCAGAAATAACATATATGCGCCACGTCCGAGCAAAACGGCCGTACGCTCAGCATAATGCCGTGTCCACAACGCAAAAATGCGACGAGTCCACAGCGCTGGTTTTCAGCGTGGGCCGGTGACGTTATCGACTAACAGACGTCGGCAACGGTAGTGTGCAGCTAGGTTAAAAAACTGGGCAAGTGTATATGGGTATGTTGTAAGAAGCTGTATGTCGAGTTTCCAGTTTGATACTGAAGTTTTGAATGTAATAGAATTAAAAAACTGCGCAAGTGCGAGTCGGACTCGCGCGCTGAGGGTTCCGTACAAACTTACCTATGAAAACAATTCAATTCCCGAATTGAGTTACGAAATTTTTTCCGAATCGTAAAAAGTTTTTTTTTTTTGGTGACGTAACTACAAATTTACAGTTTTCAGATTTTTTCCTATACTTGTGCTACGGGGCCTTGCTTCATGCCAAATTTCAGAATTCCAGGTCAACGGGAAGTACCTGGAATCCTGAAATTTGGCATGAAGCAACGTCCTTATGCATTTTGATTTACTTTAGAGTGTCGAAACACACGTTTTTGCGACATAAACAGCCGTATCTTTTTTTCTCCTTTAAACTCGATACCTCCACGCGTTCTCGAGATAAAAGGTCTTGATATACGGACAGACAGACGGACGGACCACAAAGTGATCCTATAAGGGTTCGGTTTTTTTCCTTTTGAGGTATGAAACCCTAAAAAAAACACATTTTATCATCACTGGTTTTCAGAACAGCAATTTTATGATATACACCGAATATTCAAACCGTCCAATTCTATTACTTTGGCCACAGCTATAATTATCTCGACTCGCCATACCTCCAGGCGTTTCCCGGGTTTACATGAAAATCATTGTTCGCTGTGCTACATTGTACTGTGGCTGTTATGTTGTCAAATTAACAAAATTCACCATTGTTCTGCCATAGCATTGTTGACTGCGCCACAATATTTGGCGGTTTTTGCTATATACCGGCTGGGGTTAATGGATAATTGTGTGGTTAGAAGTATGGAAGTATATTGAACATGGAGTAAAGTTCCGCACCCGTAATTGAACCTCCCATTTTACAAGCTTTTATTCTGTTTTCTCCTTTTACCTGTCCCGATGTTTGTATGTCTGTAATCAAATTTTGCAAATTAAATTTGATCCACTTCCAGGTTATCGATTGAGCTAAAATTTTGCATGCATGTGTAAATCAGATGACAATGCAAAATTATTATGACATGGAGCTGATCTGATGATGGAACCGGAAGGTGGCTATAGGAACTCAGATAACCTTATCGTGTTTGAGCTTTTTGGAATGGTCTTGACGAGTGTTAATTATATAGGTACCTATATACCGCGCTATAAAAGCTTGCTATGATAAAAATATTTTCATTGAAAACTTGTTTTAACTATGATTTTAGTATTTTTGTATCGATTTTTTTTATATTCAGCCAGTATATACTTAAATATATGTAATAAGTTGTTTATTGAAACAAAAACCAAGTTGTTGCTCTGTAAAGAGAAAGTTTTATTTTATGACATGAATGAATCACAAAAGTGTTTGTAAAACACACTTACTTCTACACATAAGTACAAATTATTTTTACTTAGGTACTAACCTGTAAAGAGAAAGAAAATTAAAAGCTATTGCTTCAAATCTCTTCAAATAATATTAATGTTTTCACAATTTTCAATCTGAAATATTTTTTGACGTTTTACAATTCCAGAGAGAAATTGTTATCTATAGAACGAGCATAGTGTCAGCCTGCCGCTGCTGCCACCAATAAGTCAAAGTTAAAGCGCGGATAATTCAAATTTAATGAAGGGCGACAGTGCTTCATTTACATATATATATTTTTTAAACTTTGCCCCACACTAGGAGTTACTCGTGTATCGTGGGTGCACAAACGTTAAAAGTAACATACACCAGACACCTAGACTCGGAACTATTTTCTGTTGCCATACAAATATTAGTTCTGTACAGCAAACGAATTCACGACACGCAGGACATCAGCTAATCGATCAACCATTGCGCTAACCGTGCTGATAAATGTATGTTCATTATTTGGGCAGGAAAATTTAAAATCGATGGCAAAAAGCTTGTCACTACATAGTTTAAACAAAGTCGCTTCCCGCTGTCTGTCCCTATGTATGCTTAGATCTTTAAAATTTGCAACGGATTTTGATGCGTTTTTTTTAATAGATAGATAGAAGGTTTATATGTATAATAAAAAAAAAAAAAACCTTCTATCTATCTATTAAAAAAAAAAACTTTTATATGTATAATAAACTCGGGGCTGGCTGTGGCGACCTGACATGGCGGTACACGTACCAACATGGCGGGCCGTCACGGACCGCCAGGCACTTCTTCTCATGCAACCGAGCGGGTGGGCAGGTTGCGGATAGCCCAGCTCCGGCTTGGGGACCGCTTCCTGACTGCTTGAGGTTGATCCCCTTCCGGAGTGCCTCGGGGGAGGCTCCGGACAAGAGAAGTTCCCCGAAGCCAAATCCCAGGCTAGGGGTAACCCGATACCCCCTATTTTCCCGTCTTCCTATACCCCAAACTCACTCCCTCCTTTCATCCCGCCATCCTATCGATCCAGAGGACGGGCAACCTCGGTTCCAAAAAAGCCCACTAACTCTTCAAAAAAAAAAATAATGAAAAAGCAGGTAGACAAAAAAACTACCCAGGTGGGTCCCGGCCAAGCCGGGGAATCCCATGCCGACTCGTCGGTCAGCCCCCATCGTATTCTGGGAGGGGGCACCTCTCTGCTTTTTGAGGTCGCGCCTTCAGCGCGACCGGCTGCTGCCTCAGCGCCACTATCCTGCACAGACCAGGCTGCTGTCTCGACAGCGCCCTTAACCCGCACAGACCAGGCTGCTGTTTCGACAGCGCCCCTACCCCGCACAGACCAGGCTGCTATCTCTACAGCGCCAGAGCCGACTACACCGGACGCTATTTTTGCGCCTACTGACCCTGACATGACTGGTGCGCAAGCACCGATCAGACCGACACTGAGCTTACCGTCCACGAGTGCCTGGCAACAGAGCATCGTTAGGAACAGCGTAACGCATAACCCTGACAACGACACGGACAAAGCCCAACTGACCAGCCTCGGTGACGAACTGCGTGCATTAGCACGACAGCGCGCGAAGACCGAGGCTAGACTGAGAGACGCTGACCCAGAACTAGGTTCGGGAAAAGTTGATGGCTCAGGTGGGTTCACCCCAATCCCAGCGGACGAAGTACGCTTGCTTTCCTCTAAGCGCGAAAAAATCCGTATTAGGGAGAGGGAGTTGAGCAACCGCATGCGCAAGATCCGCGCAGGCCTCGGCCAGCGCGATGTGCAGGTGGCTAGCTCAGCAGGAATACGCGACCAGCCCGAATTACGCGAAGGGTTCGCCCAGCGCGGAAAAAGGCCGGACGCGGAAACTGCCGGAGTACGCGACCAGCCCGCAGTACGTGAAGGGGAAACCCAACACGGAAAAAGGCCGGACGCGGAAACACGCGAGCGGGGGCAAGTACGCGACGGGGTCACCCGACGCGAAAAGCCTTCGCTGGCAGCGGAATCCGCCGAAACCACTGACCAGACCCAGGACCGAACTGACAGACAGCACATGAAGAAGAGGGGGAAACGGGCTGGGACTAATCGCCAGTTTCGGATCCCAACTGGGCGCACTACGCCGGGTACCTCTAAGCCACAACCTGGGCCAAGCGGCTCAGGGGCGGCGAAGAGAGATCGCCCGGACGACTCGGCCTCACCGAGCGCACTGCAGGGGGATCCGAAGCGGGTGAGGACCCAGACCGCTCAAGGGGAGCAGAGAACATACGCGCGGGCCACGAAGGATATTCCGGCGCGGTTGGCCGTAGCGATCTGCTTCCCTCCCCCCTCGAGAGACCTGACGAGTGACGAGGCGACTTACGTCAAATCGGAACTAGAAAAACTCCTGATCATGTCAGACCCCACGAAACCACTCCCGGCCTTCCGAGGTTACCCTCGGGTGACGGACGGCACCGTGCAGATGTGGTGTGAGGACGACAATGCCCTGACTTGGTTGACACTGAACACACCGTTGCTGAAACTCCCTAACACCGACCAGACACTGACAGTCATGAGACAGTCCGACGTGCCGACCCGTGTCCGAGCGGCGCTCTTTGTTCCCAGGTTCAATGGGGACATTGCGCTGCTCCAGAGCCTTCTGATCCGTCAGAATGCTTGGTACGACATTGGGAGGTGGTCGCTATACAGGGCAACCAAAGTCGGTGGGGATAACTTTGGGACATATCTGACCCTGGGTATACCCACCGATGAAGTTGACAAGGTCTTGGGTCGGGAGCGACGTATATCGTACCTTCTGGGTTCGATATACGTTCGCTTCTACCCCCAGACCCATCCCAAAACTGAAGACAGCACTGAATTGACCAAGACGGAGACAAATGACACCGACAAGGACATGGACACGCTCGAGGAAGAAATGGCCCGAGCAGCCATGGCTGACGCCGATGCCGATAAGGCACCTGCATCCCCCGGATGGACGGCGCAGCTGTTGGCGTCCTCACCCACTGACGACTGGCGAAGGATGGAGGAGGGAGAAACACTTTCCGATGGCTCCACCTCTTCCTAACTCCATTCCGACGCCGTCGTCGACCACACCAAACCCAATCCCGATCATCCAGACCAACCTTCAGCACAGTCAAACTGCCACAGCTACTTTACGCAGGGTGCTGGAGACCAATCCCCGAACCATAGCAATGATCCAAGAGCCGTGGGTCAGAAATGACAAGATATGCGGACTTGGAAACATTGGAGGTAAACTGATATCAAATACATATAATATAGATAAACCTCGAACTTGCATTTACATACCCCAAGATATACCGATCACACCACTAACCCAATTCTGTTCCAGAGACCTGACAGCAATCAGGCTCCAGATTGGTAATGATACCCCGAATCTAGTACTAGCCTCGTCCTACATGCCTGGCGACGACGAAAGCTGCCCACCAAAAGAACTGACTGATCTGGTTCAACACTGCGAAAACGCCAACCTGGACCTGATCATCTGCACCGACTCAAACGCGCATCACCCACTATGGGGTAGTGAAGTATCAAACACCAGGGGTGAGTCACTATCCACATACTTATTCTCCACTAACCTTAACATCGTGAACCGAGGCACGGAACCCACTTGGGTCACGGTCCGCGGACAAACGATCATAGACCTGACTTTAGCTACAGAAAACGCGACAAACTTAATCTCTAACTGGCGCGTATCAAATGAACCCTCTTGCTCTGACCACAGAAGAATATGTTTCTCTCTGGCAGCCATTACAAAAAACCCAGAACCACGGCGCAATCCTCGCCGTACAAATGTACCTGAATATAAACACCACTTAACTTCCCTACTAGCCAGGGAACAAAGACCCGTAAATCAAATAACTGACTCCGTAGAATTGGATAACGCCGTGACAAAACTCACAGACAACATAATTAAAGCATACCACACAAACTGTCAACTAAGCTCCCCACACATCAAGGGAAAAGGAAACCCCTGGTGGAACGCAGAGCTTGGCAAACTCAGAAATGCATTACGCAAACAATTTAACAGAGCCAAAAACTCAAGACTTCCAGAGGACTGGGAACAATACAAAGAAACTCAATACATATATAAGAAAGCAGTTAGGACCGCCAGGAACTCAGCCTGGCGCAATTTCTGCGAAAGCATTGAATCCAACACTGAAGCAGCACGGGTCAGGAAAATCCTGTCAATTGACCAGGAACGTACCCTTGGTGCGCTGAAAAAACCAGACAACAGCTACACACTAACAGACCATGAGACCAGTAAGGTCCTACTGGAAACGCATTTCCCGGACTGCAACCTACTTGAGGACAGGACGTGGTCGAGCGCACCGGAACAGACCCCAACGGATCTTGACTGGTCCAGAGCACATAACATAGTGACAGAAGACCGAATTAAATGGGCCATCAGGACCTTCCAACCGTACAAGTCACCAGGACTAGACGGTGTCTTTCCGGCGCTACTGCAGTGGGGAGAACACTCCTTAGTGCAGTGGCTGCTGGTGATATACCGTGCCTGCATAGCACACAGATATGTACCACACACATGGCGTGAGGTGAAAGTTATTTTCATCCCGAAACCCGGCAAAACTGACTATACACAACCCAAGGCGTACAGGCCCATAAGCTTGACATCCTTCCTACTGAAAACCCTGGAAAGGCTTTGCGACAGATATATCCGGGACGGACCTCTCTTGGAGAGACCGCTCCACAAGCAGCAACATGCCTACTCAACAGGTAAATCAACAGAATCTGCACTACATAGCGTGATCTCAAAGATTGAATGCGCTATAAATCACAAAGGCTCTTCGTTAGCAGTCTTCATAGACATCGAAGGAGCTTTCGATAAGACTATGTTCCGAAGCATCAGCACAGCACTCGAAAGTCACGGTGTTGACCCGACCTTGAGTGGCTGGATCACAAATATGCTCAGACTTAGAGCAGTACAAGCAAATATAAATAACACTACAAGGGCCATGGTGTCGAAGGGTTGTCCCCAAGGGGGTGTCCTCTCGCCTTTACTATGGAACTTAGTTGCAGATGATTTAGTTAAAAGACTTAACACCAAAGGTTACTTCGCCGTAGGATATGCCGACGATATAACCATTATAATAAATGGCACTCACGAAAATACACTATGCAACCTTATGCGACAGGCCTTGAAAATAGTAGAGGACTGGTGTAAGGAACACCAACTGACTGTGAACCCCACTAAAACTGAATTAGTACTTTTCACCAAAAAAAGGAAATTGGCAGCACTACAGCTACCACGTTTCTTTGGAACTACCCTTAGCCTGTCAACTGAAGTCAAGTACCTGGGCGTCTACCTGGACAAACAGCTGAATTGGGCAAAACATACTGAGTACATCACCAAAAAAGCCAGTATATCTATGTGGCAGTGTAAGCGCATGTTAGGCCGCAGCTGGGGCATAGCCCCAAGGATCACTCACTGGCTATACACCTCTGTTATTAGACCAATAATCACATATGGCTCCCTAGTTTGGTGGCCCAGGACCGAACTGAGCACAGCACAAAAAGATCTTGAAAAACTGCAACGACTCGCTTGCGTAGCGATCACTAGCAGCATGAGAACCACACCCACGGCTGCCCTGCAAGCGATGCTGGGACTGCCCCCACTGCATCTAATAGTGCAGGAGGAGGCGGCCTCGGCGGCCTTCAGGCTCAGCGCATCGGGCACCCTGAGTAAAGATTCCAGAATCAAACACATACGCATAATGGAAGACGCCATCAAACGACAGCCTATGATGGCAGCACCTACCGACAAAGCTCCAAAGGCGTATCATTTCCAAAAGAATTTCAATATTCAACTAACAGAAGAAGAGCACGACTTCTCAGGCCCAGCTGAACTGAGAGTCTACACGGATGGATCAAAGACAGATGCTGGCACGGGAGTTGGAGTCTTCTCCAACGACCTCAATATCAGAATATCCAGAACGCTAGGAGAATTCAACACCGTCTACCAGGCGGAATGTGTTGGTATAATCCTAGCGGCCCACGCCATAGAAACTAGGAATGTAACGGACACACACATTCGGATACTCTCCGATAGTGCTTCAGTCATACAATCCCTAGGCAAAAACTATACCACATCGAAAATTATACAAGAATGCCACTCAGCACTGGAAAGTGTCACAGTGCCGAAACGCAACACGGTGACACTACAGTGGATTAAAGGACATAGCGGCTCACTGGGCAACGACGCGGCGGACGAACTGGCCAGGAGAGGATCTGGAGCGATGGCCTTCGGGCCCGAACCAATTGTGCCGGTCCCCTTTGGTCAGCTGCGTAGTTGGCTACGTGAACACACGCATATACAAGCAGAACGCTGGTGGTCCTCGACACCGGGATGCAGGCAGGCCAAGGAGGCCCTACCACATCTCAATAAAGCCCTCACCAAAAAACTCATAAGACTGGACAGAGGCGGCCTGCGCCTGGTGACGGGGACCATCACCGGACACTGCACACTGAATAAACACCTTCACACGATAGGCATCACAGACAGTCCCTTGTGCAGAGCATGTTTGGAGGGGGAGGAGACAATTGCACATGTGCTCCTGGACTGCACAGGTGTCACTGAAATACGCACACGAACCTTAGGATCCCCGAACTCCCTTATTGATGCCCTGAAAAACCTAAGAGGCCTTATCTGTTTTTGGAGAGAGGTGGGCTGGTTGGAATAAGCCCACCTAAGGTTGTGGCCGCTATGGCCCACGTACAATGGTCCACACAGGACTAAGTGCGGAAACCGTACAAAATAGATAGATGTATAATAAATGCATAATACAGTCGTAAACACTGATAATTTTAGAGGTTTCTAATGTGATGTTGTAAATAAAACCCTTTTTTTTTTCGTTTACATTGCAGACGCTGGCTGAACCCTACGAGATAGATCAAAATAATGCACTACAGTATTGTACACCTTAAAACGGTCTACCAAAATGTCCGCGATGGTATATGTCTATCTCTCAGGGATAACCCACAATAACCATTTTTTATCCTTTGCTTTTTACGAAAAATAATGGCTTATTTAGGAAGCGATTTTAAGCAATACAGCATTAATCCTTATCCAAGTAAATACCTTAAATACATTGTGCATTTAATATAAATCAATATTGCCCTTTACAATAATAATATAATTTAAATGAATATTTTGGAAGATATTACAGATTTAAAATGCAGGGACATAGCGGTTGCGGTGGTATCAGCATTGCACCCGTGCGAAGACTAGGCACTGCCTTTACTTCATGGCATTTAAATCGAAAACTTCAGGTATTACTGGCAAAAGTTCCTTTTATATCTTACATCGTTAGTTTCTATACTTACTTTTCTCTATAAAAAGGCTTTAGTGTAACTAGAAAACTTGTAAGCCTTAAGAAATGTTTTACGAAGTTGCCTCGTCCTTTGTTAATCCGGACTTTGGTTTACTTCGATATTTATTGGCAGGATTACTCTTAAGGGAGCACAAGTCGGCTCGAACTCGTTGATGTGTGAGTTTAAAATGTAAAATGTAACTTTCTCAAATCATTTTGGGATGAGACAGCTCTCATTAAAAAATAATTTGCGAAAGTTAAAAACGCTATGATGAGCAATAAGGAGCTAGCAACATGCGAGCTAGATTTGATGTGTAGGAATTTGAGCGTATGGATATTATGAGAAAACTGTTGTACTAAATATTTTTTTTTATGCTTTAAGATGCATAATCCAGTGTCAAAGTATGGAAGTTTCCTCATCATTTTATATATTTTTAATAGTTTTGTTTCCTTAAAGGGGTAAATAATGAAGGAAAAAATAGACATCATTTATTGTTTTGAAATTTTACCATCAAACAGTGAAGTGATCGCCATATTGCGTTTGTAAGGAAGAATGACCGACTAGATCACCCTTAAAACATTCTTTTGCAGTGCAGGGAAAAAAGGTTTTATTTATAGAGGTCTTTTAAGCTGATTGTTTTGTTTTTAAAAGTTACGATGGGTATTGCATTGAGCGAGATTTCATTTGAATTTTATAAGGTTACCTACTAGTACTTATCAAGTCATTAGATATTATTGATAGTGTTTGATTGAAAAGGAGGAGGGTTGATAAAAGGCTTTTTTCGCCCATTACACACTAAAAAAAAGTTTATGTATTCCACTATTTTTAAATGCATTAGTTAACGATACCTATATATTTTTTTATTCAGTGACATTAACGTGATCAATAACATGGTAAGTCAAGGCAATTATTGCCCAAACAGAAAGTGTTTCGCCTTCTTTCTTCATTTAAGTTTTTGTTTCTGAAACAAGCGCTCCATGAGCCATGTTCATTTTGAGTCTTAATTATACTCATCATCATCATCATCATCATTTCAGTCGATAGACGACCACTGCTCGACATAGGCCTCCCCCAAATGTCGCCACAATGAATGGTCCTATGCGTCTCGCAATGTGCCCTGCCCATTGCCACTTAAGTTTGGCGATTCTTCGTGCTATGTCGGCAACCTTGGTTCTTCTGCGGATATCTTCATTTCTGATTCGATCACGCATGGAAACTCCGAGCATAGCCCTTTCCATTGCCCTTTGGGTGACTTTGAGCCTTCTGATGAGGCCCATTGGCCAATTATACTACTCTAAATAAACTTTTATGTGAGTACTAGTTTATTTTGGTTTACTGTGCGCGTCTATGCTATACGAAAAATATACTCTGTACGTATCGTCGCATGCACCGCGTTCGTGGAAAGTGTATATTTTTCCTTGTGATGGGAAAAATGCCTCTTATCAATCTTCCTCCTTTGTTGTGATGACGCGATGTATTCCACGGGGGCCTCAAACAGATGCCAGCACGATTAAAGGGGCTCTTCAAAGCGGATGCCTGCCAGGGCTGCATGATTATTTAAGAGAGCCACTGTTGCCCTGGGGTACAAATGACAACTGTAGAAGGACGGTAGGGTTTAAGTCAGAATAAGTTTGATACTCCCTCTCGCCCATCCAGAGTGAAAGAAGTTAATTGATAATATATATATATGTATCCATATCCATAATATATATCTCCATCTTAAAATAATAGGATCGTAGTAGGTGGTGTACAGTGGTGACCCCGACTTATGAGTTGTATGTTCAAACCCAGGCAGGCGCATTACTTTGTGTAATTTATTTCATCATCACTGCTCTCAAGACAGTGAAGGAAAACGTGAGGAAACCGGCATGATCTAGAACAAAAGTTCGAAGACATGTGACATCCATTAATCCGCATTGGGCCCGCGTAGTAGATTACGGCCCATTTCCTCTCCTAGAAAATAGGCCTCAGTCCGAGCAGTAGGAACATTGTAAGGATGATTAGTGGTTATGTTATGCTGTGCTATGCTAGGTACTGTTGTTTCTACCAACCCTCATGGAGAAGAGGCGTGAGTTTGTGTATGGAACTATAGACCTTATTCACATAAGTACTCAAAAAGGGTCTTTAGATTTAGAGAGAGCATTGTAACTTCAATAAATTTGGGAGAAATGTATAGCTTTGATTATATTTTGCGAAATTACTAGTAGGATCAAAAGCCAGTATTACAACCATTTAGGTATTTCGTCAAAAGAATTTGTAGAAAAATAAAAACTGGCATAAAGGATTTCCTCACAATACACGATTCTATGCGAGAATTTCAGATGGTATTTAAACAAAAGAATAACGCAGAGGTTCGAAATTCAATTGACATACACAGAGACCTTTGACATGATGGAAATACCACTCCGTGAAATTTTCATATCCATAACTTGTTTTTTAGAGGGTGGGAATCATAACTTTTCCCGCAGTGGGTGGTGTGAGAGGGAGGGTCAGACTTTTACTGAATAAAACCCACCGGGGTCCTTCAGTTGCCCTTTGAGTTTCAGGACCATGATATTTATTTTAATAAATTCCATCGCCCTAGCGGGCACCGGCCCTTCTGAGTCCCTACGGTGTTGAAGACATCTTTATGAGGCACGCATGAAAAACTGCGCGCCGTCGACGCTTGGGCTTGGTCTTTACCGGACGGCCGGACAGCGATCTACCTATTGCTCATCGTCCGCAAACTCACGTCTACGGTGGCCGAGGATCACTATGCGACTCCCGATGCGGCGACTAGGGCGTAAGGATGTCACTTCGCCATCTCCTTCGCTCGCATTACTGCTTCGTAGAAGGCGATTGCTTCTCATTCCCTCTCGCCTTAGATCACCGCCTAAACTAGGGTTCGGTGCGAAATTTAATCCAAACCATTTGAGCGTTAAGTAGTAAAAAACATACACATACATACAAAATATCGCCTTTATTAGTGCGATTTTAAAAAGAGGAGCCCATGTACCAACTGTAGATTAGGCTCGCCTGGCTGAAGCCTACTAGGGCCATGGGTCGATTTCTAAAAGGGATACCCGTAGTAGCATCTACCATAGGTGTAGTTTTAGTCAGTAAAAGTTTGAAACGCCTTCCCGATCCACCCTAGGACGGGAAAAGTCATAAGATGATTTCTATCCCAAAACAAAAATACCATGATGTAAAATAAGGATAAAAATAAGACCATTAATATTTCTCTATCCCTTTATAACTTACAATCAGAATAAGATTGTACCTAAGACATTCACTAAATTGCAAAAACCTAAAGGGATTTACTTGATAAAAGATGAAAGTGAAATTATCTCCGAAAGATGATTATATTTTCGCGGTTCCATCAAATTTTCTGAAAGGATTGGAATAGACGAACTGCACAGTAGGGTAACCAAAAATACAATGAAGATCTCTTAATAAAAAATAACAAATTATTTTTCAATACACTTACTCGAAAACCCGCTCTTATCCCACCGATTTTAGGCACGCAATAGCCTGTTTTCCGCACTAGTGCAGAAAAGAGCGCGTGCTCTCCCCCGCTAAAATTTTATTATATTTATCGTATCAGGCTGGGCGCGCGTCGACACCCACGAGTCGCCGGTCAACCCCCGTTTATTCATTTCGTAAGTGTATTGAAAAAAGTCGTTTAATACATGTGCAGATTTGTAACGATTTTTTGTATTTTTTTTGGTCTTTTTTGTTTTTTTTTTTGTAACTATTTTTTTTGTGACGTTTTTTTTTTGTTTTTTTTGTTTGATTTGTTCGTGCGATTTGTTTGTTTGTTTGTGGTTTTTTCTTAATGCCTTAGGCATTTTCTATCAGTCAGCTTTCGGGTGATGCAGAGAAAAATAGTGCTAGGTGCCTCATATGAGAGAGAAAAAGTCGAATACAAGAATAGATATACTTAACTGCTATATTGTAAGACATATGATTTAGTACTTTAATACTTATATTACTGCCCCCCTAGCCAAGTTATTCGTTTCGATTCTCTTTTCGTCGATCGCCTCGAGTAGTATTCCTTTATTCTGACGTCATCTCAACGCTCAGTCACGTGGTCAGAACAAAGGAATAGGAGCCTTGACCGACTCGAGGCGATCAACGAAAAGAGAATCGAAACAAAACGGTTGTAACTTGGCTAGGGGGCTGTAGTCATAAAGACAGAAATCAGAAACGTTTATTTCAAATAGACCAATTACAGGCACTTTTGAATTGTCAAAATGTCGGTCAGTCAAAAAAAAAAACAAGTGAAGCTAAATTGCACGTTCCAAAGCGTAGATGTCTATGGAGAAGAACGTGCAAGAAACTCCATAACATGACATGACAGAAAACTAAGAATGAAACAAAATTGCGCTAAACCCAAATAATGTGGTTCAAGGACAGGAAAATGATGAAGTGGTGATTTAACTTTTAAAAAACTTTGGTAGTTGGTTGTGGATCCAGGGCATGCAGATAATGCCGTTCTTCAAATGGGCAGTTTTGCTATTCGGACAATAATAAACGAGCTGCTTGCTGCCACTACCAGAAAATTATCCCATTTATGCGAACAGTACCATAGATGTATACTCCGCTTTAGATTTTTATTATTATTGATAATCATACGTTTGACCACTATCTCACCTGATGGTACCTACGCTATAGTTTTTTATTTAGTTGGTACCCAACACCCAATGATACTTCTCGCTCTAGGGTGGAGCGCGAGGGCGTGTCAGACTTTTACTGACTAAAACCACACCTATGGTCCTTCTTTGCCTTGCGTTCCAGGACCCCGGGTTTCCCTTTCGGAAGCCAATCCATGGCCCCAGTAGGCCTAGGCCCTGCTGGGCCCCTATGGTTTGCTGACATCTCTTTGGGGTGCGTGTGGAACCCTGCATGCCATCGACGACTCGGCCTTGGTCCTGAACCAGGGCCCGGTGCCAGAGGTCGCCGATGCCGATCGTCTCTACTAGAACACTGTGGTGCTCCGCCCAATTCACTAAATTGTTATTGCGAAATATCCTAACGCTATTCTTATCTATACTTATAATAAATCTGTAGAAGTGAAAATTCTGTACATTGAAAATATAAAAAAAATAAATGGTGGGGGTGTTACTAGACCGACACCGAACCCAAAAATGTGATTAAAAAAATTTTTGTCTGTCTGTCGGTCTGTTTGTTTAGGCATGACGCAAAAACTACCGGTTCGATTACTATGAAACTTGGTATAAGTATTCTTGAATATCCTGGGCGGAATTGTACTCTTTTCCATAATTTTATCTATGGCATCGTTGAGATCTGTTTTTTTGTGTTTTTTTTTTGTTCTGAAATCGGTTGTATTTTTTTTTTTGTTAAAAGTTATTTTTATATATTTTGGTAAGTAATTTATGTAAATAACAAATCTGCACCAACCCGCACTGGGCCTGCATGCTGTAATATGGCCCATTCCTTCTCCTAGAGAGAATGAGAGAATGTCTGAGTCCCAGCAGTGCAGAAAATTATAGGGCTGATTATGCTTATGCTAACAAATCTCTAAGAGTGCTATTTTAAAAAATTCTAATAATAACATCATTATATTTTCAAGACAACGTAATCAAATTTACGGAGGGTTCGGGGCCGTTGCAGTAGGGTGGCAAAAAAGTTGGTGCAAATTGTTCGGACAAATGAGAGGGCAAGGGTAACCATCGTTCTTGTTTAGCCCTTGACAGGTGAATTTGTTTGGAAAATAGAAATGTCCCTTACCGCGACTATATTTACTCGTATGTGGACAATTTGTAAAAAGAATGTGTTACAGAATTTTTGCGGTTGTGTCAACTAAATATGTTGATAACATTTTTCACGTCTTCATATTATTCTGTTTCTTTTCGTTTACCCGTAGTTTAATTCCAGCGGTCTATTACACAGAAATCGAATATTTATGAAAAATAAAAAAAGAACTGTGGTATTAAAAGTGCAGCTTTCATTAGGGTGTGCTCTGCGTGAAATTGCACCACTCTTGCCATCAGCTGTGGATTGTCATCATAACAAGGGACGACGTGAGATACACTGTAATCTGTCTCCTTTTCACAGTGAGCTTATCTACATAGCGTGTTGGAGGTACCGTCATGATGTGCGCCAAATGGTACTAGTCCTGCCACCAGCTGTGGGCTGTCCTCCTACTGAGGAACGAGGTGAGATACACTGTCATCTTTCTCCTTCTAACAATAAGCTAAACTGGATATTAGTGTGTTGGAGGTACCGTCAACATGGTGTGTGCCATTGGTATAATTCGCATAATCATCTAGAGTAGGGATGGCGAAACCATGGCATGTAGGAAAACTATTTAGAGTAAGATGTTTAACAACTAAAATTAGATTTTTTAAATGTTATTGATAGGCTCACGTTTGATCACTATCTCACTGATGATGTGGTCGACGATGGAGCACGCTTGCCTAGAAGTAACCTATTCACTCTTGAGCAAAAAACTCCTTGGTTGTAGCTTTCAGGAAAGACAGGTATATAAAAGGAAAAACTCACTGATTGAGATATCAACGCACAGCCGAAACTATTGGGACTAGGAGCGTAAAATTATGCACAAAGCTTTTCTTTTATAACCAAGGCGAGCACTTAGAAAGGATTTTACAAAATGCAACCCCTAAGGGGATGAAACTGAAGTCAAAAGTTTATATAGAGAAACCTATTTTAACGCGGACGAATCCTCTGGCACAGGCTAGTGTAAAAATAAGGAGAGATAAAACTCGATTTGATAGGACCGTATTCATGGATCTGCGCTCGAATAACCTCCCCTCATGCGAACTCCCTAGAACAAATACTACAGAGGCCGCACAAAGATCAACAGCACAGCCTTACAGGCCGGTGGAGCTGTGTCAATGAAACCACTCACGTTTTGTGATTTTAAGCGAAACTCGTTGTTACTGTTACTGTTCTGAATAAAACAAAAAAATTTGTTCTGCTGATCAGTGGCGGATCAAGCTAGCATGTTGTCTGTAGCAAATTCTACCCAAGAGGCCCCCTAAATCTATATAATTGAAAACGAATTAAAACTTCTTTAATTCTAATAATAATATTCCACAACTATCACACAACGCCATCTAGTCTCAAACTAAGCAGAGCTTGTACTATGAGTACTAGACAACTGACAAACATACTTATATATTTCTAAATACATACATATTATTGATAAATTATACCCAGACACAGAACAAATGATTGTGCTCTTCACACAAACATTTGTCCTGGGTGGGAATCGAACCCACGACCTCTGGCATAGCAGTCAGGGTCACTGACCATTAGACTAACAGGCCAGACAATTTATTTTTCAAAGAGTCCACGGGGCTTAGGTAGCGAAGAGTCCATAAGCAGTTACCTACATTGTCTTTATGGAAAAACCGAAAGTGATTAAAATTCGTATGATTTATGTAGGTATCTTGGCTTATTTTTGTACATCCATGCGGGGCCCATCTCAAACGTGGGGCCCGTAACATTTGCTACTCTTGCTAAGTGGTTAATCCGGCAGAAGCTGCTGATCAACAATTAAAAACGAATATGTTTCCTTGGGATACCTTTCTAATTTCACATTGACGAAACCGTTGACCGAAACTGAAATTAAATATGGTTGGAAGTATGGTTTTCGCTAGTGAAAACAGGTTTTTTATTCTCGCCTGTATGATGCCAATATGATGCCACATAAATATATGTGTGTGTGTGTTTTAAGCGTTTAGTTAATAAATAATAATCCTCTGGAACAAATTTCGATCACGGTAACCAATTTCAACAGAGATTAGCTGAGTATACCTACGCAAGAGAATAATGCACGAGTGTGTGCGCAAAAAACAGTTGTACTCTCTGTTCCTTTACTCATATAGACCAATGGAACGGCAATCAATGACGAAAGGTTCTGGAATGGCGACCACGTACCGGAAGACGTAGCGTTGGAAGGCCTCCCACAAGGTGGACCGATGACCTGGTGAGGATCGCGGGAATCTGATGGATGCGAGACGCACAGGACCGGTCATTATGGCCACATTTGGGGGAGGCCTATGTCCAACAGTGGACGTCTTTCGGCTGAAATGATGCATGATGAACGGCAATCCGATAGTCCGATTACACGGCAATCTGACACGACCGGTAGAGATCAGGCGCAGGTTTTATACCACCAACTTTTGTCAGTTTTTGTGTGTGTATTTCAGAATTCTTGATAGAAAAACCCAATACTACTTTTTCTTCGACCTGGGAATCGAACCCACGACCCCGCAATCTATAGCCGCGCTTGCAACTACGAGACTAAAGGGGTAGCTAGCTATAGTTAATAAACGCTAAGCGTTTGGAGTGCAAATCCAACATTGCTCGGGCATCGATCGATGCAATCTGCAATATGGCTAATGTGCTGGTGAATAGGGTAGCTGTGGTTTTGGGATGTTAGAGAATTAGCTTTGTATTGAAACTTAGTAATTTGTTTGCTGAAATTGGGTTGTGAACTTCGACATTAGGGAATGCTCTAAAGAGTTACTGTGGCACTGAAATGCAAAGGGTAACTAAAAGAACACAGGTGGGTTTTTGTCAATAAAAGAACACACCTGTGTTCTTTTATTGACAAAAACTTTGGGTTTTGTCAATAGAAGAGCACAAGTGGGTTTTTGTCAGTAAAAGAACACAGGTGGGTTTTTGTCAATAAAATAACACAGGTGGGTTTTTGTCAGTAAAAGAACACAGGTGGGTTTTTGTCAATAAAAGAACAGATGGCTTTTTGTCAGTAAAAGAACACAGGTGGGTTTTTGTCAATAAAAGAACACAGGTGGGTTTTGTCAATAGAAGAGCACAGGTGGATTTTGGTCAATAAAAGTCAGACACTCACTCTTGCTCCACCCAGAGCGTGAGAAGTTATTTTGTATTTCACAACTCAATAAAAAAGGTATCTAATTTTATTATTAAAATTTATTTTATCATCATCATCTCCCTTTTTTGTTTTGAGGGTGCGATACCATCTAGGTAGGAACTTCTCTGGATGAAGCGAGAGGGATTGTCAGACTTTAATTGACTAAAACCAACGACTTTACAGCCACTAGACGTCTAATAACAGGCTACGCATGTCGGTAAACACATATGATTATAGGTCTGATGTCTCGACCAATCAGAATGCAGTACCCCGCTCCCCCGTACCAATAAGAACTAATCAGAACGTAGTACCCCGCTCCCCGTACCTCGGCTAGTTGACAGAATTGTTTTGGTGCGCTAGTTCAAGCATGAGGCGTCTAGTGGCTGTAAGGTCGTTGACTTAAACCCACCTTTGGTCCCTTCAGTTATCTTTTTCGTTTCAGGGCTACGGTGACTCTTTTTAATAATCCCGAAGTTACGTTAGTTAAAGGCCCTGGACATTTCTTTAAAGCGCGCGTGGGATACGATTCCCTATTGACCTGGGTCTGGTCCTTATCGGACGGCGAGCTACCCATTACTCGCCTTCCCCATGCTCTCGCATTATATTTAACCTTTTTTTTGTCGGTCATATTTTAGCTCTTGCTGCCCGTCTTGCACAACCAGCACCTTGTCAGGACTCCTGCCTCACATAAATCGTAGGTGTCTACAACTTCTAGAATTTATGTGATACCAATGACAGAGCTGTACACAGCGCCCCTAGCCAAGTTACGACCATTTGTTTCGTTTCTATTCGCCACGCCTCCGATTCGATCTCCGATCCGTCAGAACAAAGGAATCGGAGGCGTGGCCGACTCGAGGCCATCAACGAAAAGAGAATCGAAACGAAACGGTTGTAACTTGGCTAGGAGGGCAGAGGCGTGGCCTACTCGAGGCGTTCGACGCAAGAGAATCGAGGTTTCCAAATACTGGTCAGATAAATAATCAGTGTTTATTAATACGAAAAGCAGAAGAAAGTCTTGCTATAGCTGTAAAACCATAATTCGTTTCGTTCGAGAATGTCCTCACATAATGACGTCACCGCAACGATTCAGTGTGTGACTAGTACAGTTGAGAGCAAACATACGCAGTCATGTTGGACAATGCCCGATGGTACCATGCTGTGTAGTCTGAAAGTCAGTAGGTAACTAGTCGTAAACAAATCGGGAGGTACTGTAGAATCATTGCGAGAACGTTTGGAAGAGTGACTGTGGCTCTATAAAAGCTGTAGGAGGAAGGTTTTAGTCAATAAAATTCTGACAATCCCTCTCGTTCCACCCTAGAGATTCTATAGAGCCTCTTTCATCAGTGCAAGTTGTTTTTTTATTTTATTCTTGATAGGTTCGTGCTTGACCGCTATTTCAATTGATGGAAAGCGACGATGCGGTCGACGATGGAGCGCGCTTACCTAGAAGTAACCTATTCACTCTTGACTTAAAGATTCCCGGGTTGTAGCCATCAGGAATCATAGATTCCGGCAAGGAATTCCACTCCTTAGCTGTATGTTTAGAGGGCTTAGAACTGAAACGTTATAAGTAAAAGACATAAAAAACTAATCCAAATTTAGAAGAAATAATATTTCCAGATGAGTGCGCCTTTAAGAGATGTCCATAGGAAACCTTAAAGGCCCAGAAGGGTCGATGCCTGCTAGGGCTATGATTGGTTATGAAAAGGATATACTCATGGTCCTGGAACACAAAAGGCAACTGAAGGAACATGTGTGGTTTTAGTCAGTAAAAGCCTGATACGCCCTGTCGGTCCACCGTCGAGCGGGAGAAGTCATAAGATGATTTCTCACCTCAAAAAAAAGATGAGATAAGGACGGCTGTTAAGTCGGTAGACGCGAGTAATTTCATAATAATGTTTATAATTACTATACTCCATTTGTTTAGGTAGTTAACTAAACGTAAACAATCTTGATATGTTTTTTTATTAAAAAGAAAATCGTATAAAAGACGTACAAAGATTATTTAAATTTAGTTAATTACCAAACATCGGTATATGTAAATAACAAATTGCAAACATTTTTAGATAAAATTATTAGACGACTTTTAGATAAAAGACATGTAAAGATTGTTTACATTTAGTTAATTACCTAAACAGATGGAGTATAACTGCCTAGATGAAAAACGATTTCGTCAATAAAGTTGTACAAAAAATACATATTTAAAATGCCAACCAATTCCTAATGAAAAATAACTGTAATCTCATTATATTTATTTCACTCATAAAAAACAGACAGATCTATTATTTAACAACATACTTCCACTTTATGGAGCAGCTACAAGCTGTTCCTCGGCTCCATCATTATTTCCAGTGATTATTGTTAAAATTCCCCCCTAACCCCCCTACGAAATGATGTCGTAAACCGCTTTTACGCTCGATATAAAGACCGTTTTGTACGACAAAGTATGAAACATTGTGCGTTTGGACAGGGCTGGATTTGACGGTGAAAAAACTTGCCCTTTTAGAGGTATAGTCCCAAAAGGGTGTAAAGTCCCACGTCCCTCCGATGAGTAAGGAGGATCCTCCGACTAGACGGGCGTTGTCTAACTGCTCGATAGTTGATTGGTACTCAGTTGCATCTTGAAAATTCTCATGGTTATTTTCTGCCCTAGAGTGGGTGAAGGGATCTATCAGACTCCTGCTGACTAAAACCACCCCGGTGTTCCCTCGGACACTTGCGTCAAGGTATGCTGGTGCATGTGTGATTTCTGCTGGACTAGTGCTGGTCTCGGCTGTTCGCGGGTCTCGTCCTATGAGGGAGAGGCGCGCCTGGAATACTACGTGGTGCTAGACTGGAAATCTACTCCAGTATAGTTGGTCGCTTACAATGTTCAATGCACATCAGGAGGCCTACAGTCACCCAAAGAGAAATGGAAAGGGCTATGCTCGGAGTTTCTTTGCATGATCGCATCAGGAATGAAGATATCCGCAAGAGAACCAAGGTCGCCGATATAGCCCGAAGAATTGCAGCTCGTAGACGGATGGTCGATGGGGCCGAAAGATTCTAGAGTGGCGACCGCGCACAAGGTGGACCGACGACCTGGTAAGAGTCGCGGGAATGCGATGGATGCGAGACGTACAGGATCGGTCGTTGTGGTGACGCTTGGGGGAGGCCTATGTCCAACAGTGGACGTCTTTCGGCTGAAATGATGATGATGATGATGATAGTTGGGAAAAGAGATTTTGAAGAGAAACTTCCAAACGGATGATAATGAGTTACCTCGATCTCAAAAGTCATATATTTTTGCAACATCAACAACACTGTTGTACCTTTAGCTTTTGCCCGCGGCTTCGCCCGCGTATAAAAAAAAAATAGCCTATGTCACTCAGAAATAAAGCAGCTTTCTATCGGTGAAAAAATTTTAGCAATCGGACCAGTACTTTCCGAGATTACCTCCTACAAACAACAAAACAAACTTTACCTCTTTATAATATTAATAATAATAATTTAACACACACACTGAAAGTAGTATGTTGAGAACCGGCTATTGAATCGATTTCATTTATTTTTAAAGTAAGTAATTTTTTTTATTATAAAATAAACAAGAATTATTTAAAAAAATACTGGTTACTCTTGATTGCGTCACTAGTGTGTTTGTGTGTACGTGCGTAGATACTAATACCGATGCGCTAACAGTGTAGTGCGTTGGTTCTCATATTGTTTACCTACAATTAGGATAACAAATTTCTTAAAAGCTCCAGCTTTAATGGGATGCAACTCGACATACATTTTCACTGTTTTTCATACAACCGTTCTTACGCGATTATGACGTTATTACACATTTTTCATTAGATATTTTTTAAACACAGTATCTTGTGGATATTATCTAGGCTTCTATTGAAATCAATTTATAAATTTGTGTAACACTAATCCAGTTAAGACCTCTGAAAATCTGCTATTTTGCATGAACGTTGACACTTCATAATTTACTCAAAAATTTAAAAAGTCGAAAAAGTATAACAAAAGAAGCCTTGCAAATTTAATCAAGATTTTGAGTGACGCCTTTTTTTTAACTTTTAAGGGTTTAAAAAACACGTATTTCCTGGAACAAGTTTTGTAAAATATTCAAGTAAATCACAGAATTACCGAATGCTAAAAGAGTTTTCAGGCATTATCTCTCTTTTTTCGCATTGCCTTTTCGTCAAACATCGCGTTGCTTTTAAACCATGCTTGATGTTGACGATAGGCGAGTGAAAAAGGACCCTCTTAAGTACATTTAAGTAAAATTTCAGTGGTTGGAATATGATTGTCATTTAATTTTCTAAATAAGGTGTATAAAGATATGCATTATTTCAGTTACATATTGTAAATGTAAAAAAGTAATTTGATTGGCGCAAATCCTACAGTTTAACGTGTCCTTTTTAGGGTTCCGTACCCAAAGTGTGAAAACGGGACTTTATTACTAAGACTCCATTGTCCGTTCGTATTTTTGTCGCCAAGCTGTATGTCATGAACATGATGTATTTCTGTTACCGCTGTAAAATAAACAAATACTAAAAACAGAATAAAATAAATTGTATAAAAAAATTGTACAGATACTTGTGCGATACTCTTCGTACGCGAGTCCAACTCGCATTTGGCCGGTATTTTTATTATTGGTCCTGACAGTACCAAGTCTGTCCCTGTATTTTTTCACGTACACAGGTTTAATGTCCATCTACTCAGCAACAGAATTGTTATAAAATGTGTAATATCTTCGATGTGATAAACCATTTACATTTGTAGGTACTTATTGAACAGATTTTTTGGAAATTAATTTTTGTAATGTAATTTTGTATTTTAATTATAATATAATTTTAAATTTGTAAATGTAATGTTCTTCAGTTTTTAAGATTTTAGAGTCTTTTTAAATATGATTTCTTTGATTCGAATGAAATATTTTATTTGAGCTTATGTGTGTATTTTTATAAGGATGTTTTAAACTTTAAAACATCCTTATAAAAATGCACATATAAGAAAGAAGGTTGAAAACTGCGGCATAGAGATACTTTAAACGATACCCGGCGCCTCCACCATTTGTAAGTTAGTAATTAGTAGTGAAACCTACTCGGTTGCCACATGAGCTACGCCCCTACGAATAGAATTGCTTTGCGATCCTCAGCATTTCTATTCGTAGGGGCGTAGCTCATGTGGCAACCGAGTAGGTTTCACTACTAATTACTAACTTACAAATGTTTAAAGTATCTCTATGCCGCAGTTTTCAACCTCCTTTCTCCCCCATACATCCGGTTGTATATCCGTCAAAACTCGAGTACGCAGTCTATAGATCTATTTTTCCATTAGTACAAAAAATGCTAGATTTATAATGAAACTATAAACTTAGATACAGCATTTTTTTTTAATAATCCTATTTATATTCACAACTCATCGTTATCTTCCTGCCCTGGTCCCATGTTACTTGGTGTCGGTACAACGCGTTTTTTCTTCCATTCTGACTCCCTTTTCTTTCATATCACTCCTCACACAATCAATTCATCTTTTCCCTCCCCCTCTCCATCGATCCATATGTATTTTTGTAACTCTTTTAGTAACATGCGTATCATCCCTCCTCTTCTCATGATTGCTATGGTGTATCTACAGCGACGGTGTACGTAATCTATATATATAAAAGGAGAAACTGACTGACTGACATATCAACGCACAGCCGAAACCGCTGGGGCTAGAAGCTTGAAGTTTTGCATAAAGATTAATTATATGTCGTAAGTGAGCACTAAGAAGGGATTTTTGGAAATTCATCCTCTAAGGGGGTAAAAAGGGGGGATTTCGTAAGTGTGCAATTTTTTTTTCCGTGGGCCAATTGACTCCAAACTTTGTACAAATATTAACCTAAATTAGTTTTAAAGTTTCCCATATTCATTTTTTCAGTACTACCCTCAGTGCAAGATTTAGGGGGTGTTAAAGTTTGTATGGGAGAATCTTATTCCTTGGGTTAATAAACTTGAAACTTGGCACGAATACATGTTTAAATAAATAATAAAGATTCCCATTATTCGTTTTTCAAAACTACCCTCAAATTAGGGTTTAGGTCGTGTTCAAGATTTTTTGAAGTCTTACTGCGCGGCCTAATTTAGGTACTCGCAACTCGGTATTAGAAATTAGAAAAACAAGCCCTAATAGAGCAAATGGCGATTATTTATTTCTCAAAAATAGTTCAACAACAACAAAAAAGTTCATCTATATATATAAAAGGAGAAACTGACTGACTGACATATCAACGCACAGCCGAAACCGCTGGGGCTAGAAGCTTGAAGTTTTGCATAAAGATTAATTATATGTCGTAAGTGAGCACTAAGAAGGGATTTTTGGAAATTCATCCTCTAAGGGGGTAAAAAGGGGGGATTTCGTAAGTGTGCAATTTTTTTTTTCCGTGGGCCAATTGACTCCAAACTTTGTACAAATATTAACCTAAATTAGTTTTAAAGTTTCCCATATTCATTTTTTCAGTACTACCCTCAGTGCAAGATTTAGGGGGTGTTAAAGTTTGTATGGGAGAATCTTATTCCTTGGGTTAATAAACTTGAAACTTGGCACGAATACATGTTTAAATAAATAATAAAGATTCCCATTATTCGTTTTTCAAAACTACCCTCAAATTAGGGTTTAGGTCGTGTTCAAGATTTTTTGAAGTCTTACTGCGCGGCCTAATTTAGGTACTCGCAACTCGGTATTAGAAATTAGAAAAACAAGCCCTAATAGAGCAAATGGCGATTATTTATTTCTCAAAAATAGTTCAACAACAACAAAAAAGTTCATCTATATATATAAAAGGAGAAACTGACTGACTGACATATCAACGCACAGCCGAAACCGCTGGGGCTAGAAGCTTGAAGTTTTGCATAAAGATTAATTATATGTCGTAAGTGAGCACTAAGAAGGGATTTTTGGAAATTCATCCTCTAAGGGGGTAAAAAGGGGGGATTTCGTAAGTGTGCAATTTTTTTTTCCGTGGGCCAATTGACTCCAAACTTTGTACAAATATTAACCTAAATTAGTTTTAAAGTTTCCCATATTCATTTTTTCAGTACTACCCTCAGTGCAAGATTTAGGGGGTGTTAAAGTTTGTATGGGAGAATCTTATTCCTTGGGTTAATAAACTTGAAACTTGGCACGAATACATGTTTAAATAAATAATAAAGATTCCCATTATTCGTTTTTCAAAACTACCCTCAAATTAGGGTTTAGGTCGTGTTCAAGATTTTTTGAAGTCTTACTGCGCGGCCTAATTTAGGTACTCGCAACTCGGTATTAGAAATTAGAAAAACAAGCCCTAATAGAGCAAATGGCGATTATTTATTTCTCAAAAATAGTTCAACAACAACAAAAAAGTTCATCTATATATATAAAAGGAGAAACTGACTGACTGACATATCAACGCACAGCCGAAACCGCTGGGGCTAGAAGCTTGAAGTTTTGCATAAAGATTAATTATATGTCGTAAGTGAGCACTAAGAAGGGATTTTTGGAAATTCATCCTCTAAGGGGGTAAAAAGGGGGGATTTCGTAAGTGTGCAATTTTTTTTTCCGTGGGCCAATTGACTCCAAACTTTGTACAAATATTAACCTAAATTAGTTTTAAAGTTTCCCATATTCATTTTTTCAGTACTACCCTCAGTGCAAGATTTAGGGGGTGTTAAAGTTTGTATGGGAGAATCTTATTCCTTGGGTTAATAAACTTGAAACTTGGCACGAATACATGTTTAAATAAATAATAAAGATTCCCATTATTCGTTTTTCAAAACTACCCTCAAATTAGGGTTTAGGTCGTGTTCAAGATTTTTTGAAGTCTTACTGCGCGGCCTAATTTAGGTACTCGCAACTCGGTATTAGAAATTAGAAAAACAAGCCCTAATAGAGCAAATGGCGATTATTTATTTCTCAAAAATAGTTCAACAACAACAAAAAAGTTCACGTACATTCATGTATGTTAGTGAAATGGATTCCTCCATGTTTGTATGAAATATCTCTTTTTTAAATGTGCTAATAGATTTTCTTTGCAACGCAACCATGTGATAACCTAATCCTATAATAACGTATCAATCATGTTATTTATATACGTACAACGACATCTACTGACCCAAATTGGTACAAACGAAAACATAAAATTAATTACAAAACAAGTTGGTGTGTCATAGTTAGCGTCTTCTTCGATAGAAATTATTATACTAATTTAATGTTTTAAAAGTCTAAAAGCTTTGATTGATTAGTTCAGTAATACTTAAGGACACCATCGGTAGGCAAGATGTTGATGCTCACCAGTTGGGTCAAATATTGGATTACCGTCCTCCTTCACCGGTGGGCCGAGATACATGCACGAGCACACTCAATACGCCATGAATTATGTACGTCATTATGGTCGCGCAGACTTATTTTTCACCTTCACGTGCAACCCTCGGTGGAAAGAAATTAAAGAAAATTTGTTTCCAGGCTAAAAACCTCACGATATCATCGCACAAATATTTCGCATCAAAGTAAAAAAAAAATTTTGGACTTGATAACTAAAAGAAAAATATTTTGTGAAGTTCCGAGAAACGTACGTAAAATGTTGGTATTCTACTGTGTACACAGTAGAATACCAACATTTTCCAGACTTCGGCACATTCATATTTTGATACGGCTAAAAAGACACATTCCTTCTGACATTACTGACAATTTTATTTGTGCCGAAATACCTGATCCCATCTAGATCCAAAGCTCTATGAGATAGTGAAATCTAATATGATAAATTTCAACGCCAACTCGCCATGCATGAGAGACCAGCTGTGCACTAAACGCTATCCTCGAACAATGCTTATAAAAACACTGACCGGCGATGACGGATATTCAAACTGCAGGAGACATCCTTCAGATAATGGCGGATTTACTGTGACCATAAATGGAGTAGAGCTTGATAATCGTTGGTAATCCAGTTCTTTCACATCAATGTGGAATACTGTAACTCGGTAAAATCGATTAAATATGTTTGTAAATATGTGAATAAAGGGTCTGACCCAGGTTCTCTTTCTTTAAACAATTTAAAAGATGAAGTCAAAACGTATGAAAGTGGAAAGTATATCAGTAGTTCATAAGCAGTGTGGTAAATTTTCGGGTTTTCTATTCATGAAAATTTTCCCACGGTGTTTCATCTTGCTGTGCACTTAGAAAAATGGTCAAAGAGTAGTATTTTTTAATCAAGAAAACTTAGCTAATAAAGGTTTCCTGTCCACCAAAAACGACTCACGTCTTTTTTTTTAACTATGTCAAGTAGATGACTTTGCAAAGACCTTCCTGTATTGTGAAATCTGTGCATTCTATGTTTGGAACAGTAATCGGTTCGAAAGGAGGAAAAGAGGAGTAAATGTAGATGGTTGGCTACACATTAAAAAAGGCAACGCTTTAGGCAGGGAATATACGATATATCCAAATAATACAGAGTGTTACCACCTTCGTTTGCTTTTTTATGAAGTTCGAGGTCCAGAATCATAGAACATACGACTTTCAGATCAGCATGAAAGGCTTTAGGGTTACTTGAAGATGATCAATACTGATGTACAGTCCTAGGAGAGGCAGCCACGTATCAATAGCCGTTCATGGTGAGAGAGCTTTTCATTATAATGTTAGTTTTTTGTCAACTAGCGATTCCATTCAGCCTGTGGGATGAATTCAAACCATATCTTTCAGAAGATTTTAAACGACACATGGAGAGGCAGGTAAATAACGAACTATAACATTTTATAGATCAGATTTTGCGGCAATGATTAGACGCCAATGTGCAACATTTTCAAGCATAGTAATCTGGCCCAATTGTTACGTAAAGCAAAAATAATAGTCTGGGATGAAAGTACAATGGCAAACAAAAGAGCTATTGAAGCATTAAACAGAGCTCTACAGGATAACAGGACATAAGAAGCAATGACAACTTAATGAGTGGCTTGACAATATTGCTGGCAGGAGATTTTCAGCAAAGGTTACCAGTTGTACGAAAAGGGACACGAGTGAATGAAATAAAGCATATATTAAAAGATACTGTACTTAAATCCTTCATCATTATCATCATCATCATCATTTCAGCCGAAGGACGTCCACTGTTGAACATTGGCCTCCCCCAAATGTCGCCATAACGAACGATCCTGTGCATCTCGCATCCACCACATTCCCGCGACTCTCACCAGGATATCAGTCCACCTTGTGGGAGGCCGTCAACGCTGCGTTTAACTAAAATCCTTAAATTAACCAAAAACATGAGAGTACATCTCAGAGGGGACGTCTCTGCAGGTGAATTTTCAGACCTTTTACTTCAATTAGGTAACGGCAACTACCAACAATTAGATGGGGTTATAATAATAATAATAATAAATATTTCCTAACCGCCGACGTGGGTATGCATCGCGATGTAGTGGCAGTGGACAAGGGACTCACTCCGCTCTCCTTGGCTAACGAGAGCTGGCGCAAACCTGTAGTGCTTGACACTAACGATCGCAGGAAAGTATGGCAGAGTAAGGAACTCCACGGACGCTTTTTCCGGGCCCTTCATGGGCCCGATGTAGATCAACTAGCGTCCGTAGCCTGGCTGCGCGCCGGTGACCTCTTTGGGGAAACCGAAGGTTTTGTCTGTGCAATTATGGACGAAGTTATCATGACGAATAACTACCGGAGATTTATTGTGAAGGACGGCACGGTTGACATCTGTCGGGCATGTCACCGACCGGGTGAATCAATCCGCCACATTATCTCTGGTTGTTCTCGTCTAGCTAACGGGGAATACTTGCATAGACACAACGTTGTAGCCAGGATTATCCATCAGCAACTTGCTCTGAATTACTCTCTTGTGGAATCGGAGGTGCCATACTACAGGTATGTGCCCGACCCAGTTCTCGATAATGGCGATATCACGCTGTACTGGGACCGGTCCATCATCACTGACAGGACTATTGTAGCCAATAAGCCTGATATAGTGGTGGTGGACCGAAGAGAGAGGCGTACAATGATTGTTGACATATCCGTTCCGCATGACGAGAACCTCGTGAAAGCCGAGAAAGACAAACAAATCAAGTATATTGATTTGGCTCGCGAGGTTGTCGACATGTGGGATGTAGACTCGGCGATCATTGTACCGATAGTCGTGTCAGCCAATGGCTTAATAGCCAAGAGCCTCGACCAACACCTTAGGAGGCTCGCGTTAGGCGGCTGGATCATGGGCTTGATCCAGAAAGCGGTACTCCTGGACACGGCTCGTATTGTCAGGAGGTTCCTTTCTCTGGAGCCCTGACCGCCGGTAGCTTGGACCCTGTTCCCGATACCGGTGGGACACTGTTTTTTATATTTTTAAATGTTTTTTTTTATTTTTTTATTGAAATATTTAAAAATATAATTTATATGTTAGAATAATGAATAAAAAATAATAATAATAATATACTTTATTTCGAGCAACAAGACTCATTTTGTGTTATAGTCATACCAGAAAAATTATGTACGGTAGTAAGTAGGTACAGTCAAAGAGAAGATAGGAAGAAATTATTCAGGTGTGGCTCAAATAAAGGACAAACCATTAGAATGGCTAAGAGAAAGAGCTATATTGACGTCTAAGAACGACCGAGCAGCAGTTATCAGCGATATTTTGCTGACATCAATTGAAGCTGAAGAAATAGTGTTTAATTCTATAGACACTGTGGTAAATGCAGACGAAGCACTCCACTATCCGGTTGAGTTTCTGAATACTATTAATCCAGTCGGCCTTCCATACCATAAACGTGAACTGCATGTGGGCACATCCGTGATGTTGCATAAGAACTTGAAGGCTCCGAAGTTATGTAACGGTAACAGGATCCATATAAAAGCATTGCACCGCAGTATGGTTGAGGTTGTTATTTTAACCGAGTCTGCCCAGGGAGAAACAGAGTTCATACCGCGTATTCCATTAATCCCGAACGATCTTCCTTTCGAATTCAAAAGACTACAATTTCCTTTGAAAGTTTGCTTTGCAATGACAATAAACAAATCACAGGGCCAAACGCTTAAAACGGCGATGCGCGCGGACGTAGTCGCGGGCAAAGCGCTAGTCTATATATATAAAAGGAGAAACTGACTGACTGACATATCAACGCACAGCCGAAACCGCTGGGGCTAGAAGCTTGAAGTTTTGCATAAAGATTAATTATATGTCGTAAGTGAGCACTAAGAAGGGTTTTTTGGAAATTCATCCTCTAAGGGGGTAAAAAGGGGGGATTTCGTAAGTGTGCAATTTTTTTTTCCGTGGGCCAATTGACTCCAAACTTTGTACAAATATTAACCTAAATTAGTTTTAAAGTTTCCCATATTCATTTTTTTCAGTACTACCCTCAGTGCAAGATTTAGGGGGTGTTAAAGTTTGTATGGGAGAATCTTATTCCTTGGGTTAATAAACTTGAAACTTGGCACGAATACATGTTTAAATAAATAATAAAGATTCCCATTATTCGTTTTTCAAAACTACCCTCAAATTAGGGTTTAGGTCGTGTTCAAGATTTTTTGAAGTCTTACTGCGCGGCCTAATTTAGGTACTCGCAACTCGGTATTAGAAATTAGAAAAACAAGCCCTAATAGAGCAAATGGCGATTATTTATTTCTCAAAAATAGTTCAACAACAACAAAAAAGTTCAAGTACATTCATGTATGTTAGTGAAATGGATTCCTCCATGTTTGTATGAAATATCTCTTTTTTAAATGTGCTAATAGATTTTCTTTGCAACGCAACCATGTGATAACCTAATCCTATAAAACGTATCAATCATGTTATTTATATACGTACAACGACATCTACTGACCCAAATTGGTACAAACGAAAACATAAAATTAATTACAAAACAAGTTGGTGTGTCATAGTTAGCGTCTTCTTCGATAGAAATTATTATACTAATTTAATGTTTTAAAAGTCTAAAAGCTTTGATTGATTAGTTCAGTAATACTTAAGGACACCATCGGTAGGCAAGATGTTGATGCTCATCAGTTGGGTCAAATATTGGATTACCGTCCTCCTTCACCGGTGGGCCGAGATACATGCACGAGCACACTCAATACGCCATGAATTATGTACGTCATTATGGTCGCGCAGACTTATTTTTCACCTTCACGTGCAACCCTCGGTGGAAAGAAATTAAAGAAAATTTGTTTCCAGGCTAAAAACCTCACGATCGCCACGATATCATCGCACAAATATTTCACATCAAAGTAAAAAAAAAATTTTGGACTTGATAACTAAAAGAAAAATATTTTGTGAAGTTCCGAGAAACGTACGTAAAATGTTGGTTTTCTACTGTGTACACAGTAGAATACCAACATTTTCCAGACTTCGGCACATTCATATTTTGATACGGCTAAAAAGACACATTCCTTCTGACATTACTGACAATATTATTTGTGCCGAAATACCTGATCCCATCTAGATCCAAAGCTCTATGAGATAGTGAAATCTAATATGATAATGTCCCCTGTGGAAATTTCAACGCCAACTCGCCATGCATGAGAGACCAGCTGTGCACTAAACGCTATCCTCGAACAATGCTTATAAAAACACTGACCGGCGATGACGGATATTCAAACTGCAGGAGACATCCTTCAGATAATGGCGGATTTACTGTGACCATAAATGGAGTAGAGCTTGATAATCGTTGGTAATCCAGTTCTTTCACATCAATGTGGAATACTGTAACTCGGTAAAATCGATTAAATATGTTTGTAAATATGTGAATAAAGGGTCTGACCCAGGTTCTCTTTCTTTAAACAATTTAAAAGATGAAGTCAAAACGTATGAAAGTGGAAAGTATATCAGTAGTTCATAAGCAGTGTGGTAAATTTTCGGGTTTTCTATTCATGAAAATTTTCCCACGGTGTTTCATCTTGCTGTGCACTTAGAAAAATGGTCAAAGAGTAGTATTTTTTAATCAAGAAAACTTAGCTAATAAAGGTTTCCTGTCCACCAAAAACGACTCACGTCTTTTTTTTAACTATGTCAAGTAGATGACTTTGCAAAGACCTTCCTGTATTGTGAAATCTGTGCATTCTATGTTTGGAACAGTAATCGGTTCGAAAGGAGGAAAAGAGGAGTAAATGTAGATGGTTGGCTACACATTAAAAACGGCAACGCTTTAGGCAGGGAATATACGATATATCCAAATAATACAGAGTGTTACCACCTTCGTTTGCTTTTTTATGAAGTTCGAGGTCCAGAATCATAGAACATACGACTTTCAAATCAGCATGAAAGGCTTTAGGGTTATTTGAAGATGATCAATACTGACGTACAGTCCTAGGAGAGGCAGCCACGTATCAATAGCCGTTCATGGTGAGAGAGCTTTTCATTATAATGTTAGTTTTTTGTCAACTAGCGATTCCATTCAGCCTGTGGGATGAATTCAAACCATATCTTTCAGAAGATTTTAAACGACACATGGAGAGGCAGGTAAATAACGAACTATAACATTTTATAGATCAGATTTTGCGGCAATGATTAGACGCCAATGTGTAACATTTTCAAGCATAGTAATCTGGCCCAATTGTTACGTAAAGCAAAAATAATAGTCTGGGATGAAAGTACAATGGCAAACAAAAGAGCTATTGAAGCATTAAACAGAGCTCTACAGGATAACAGGACATAAGAAGCAATGACAACTTAATGAGTGGCTTGACAATATTGCTGGCAGGAGATTTTCAGCAAAGGTTACCAGTTGTACGAAAAGGGACACGAGTGAATGAAATAAAGCATATATTAAAAGATACTGTACTTAAATCCTTCATCATTATCATCATCATCATCATTTCAGCCGAAGGACGTCCACTGTTGAACATTGGCCTCCCCCAAATGTCGCCATAACGAACGATCGTGTGCATCTCGCATCCACCACATTCCCGCGACTCTCACCAGGATATCAGTCCACCTTGTGGGAGGCCGTCAACGCTGCGTTTAACTAAAATCCTTAAATTAACCAAAAACATGAGAGTACATCTCAGAGGGGACGTCTCTGCAGGTGAATTTTCAGACCTTTTACTTCAATTAGGTAACGGCAACTACCAACAATTAGATGGGGTTATAATAATAATAATAATAAATATTTCCTAACCGCCGACGTGGGTATGCATCGCGATGTAGTGGCAGTGGACAAGGGACTCACTCCGCTCTCCTTGGCTAACGAGAGCTGGCGCAAACCTGTAGTGCTTGACACTAACGATCGCAGGAAAGTATGGCAGAGTAAGGAACTCCACGGACGCTTTTTCCGGGCCCTTCATGGGCCCGATGTAGATCAACTAGCGTCCGTAGCCTGGCTGCGCGCCGGTGACCTCTTTGGGGAAACCGAAGGTTTTGTCTGTGCAATTATGGACGAAGTTATCATGACGAATAACTACCGGAGATTTATTGTGAAGGACGGCACGGTTGACATCTGTCGGGCATGTCACCGACCGGGTGAATCAATCCGCCACATTATCTCTGGTTGTTCTCGTCTAGCTAACGGGGAATACTTGCATAGACACAACCTTGTAGCCAGGATTATCCTTCAGCAACTTGCTCTGAATTACTCTCTTGTGGAATCGGAGGTGCCATACTACAGGTATGTGCCCGACCCAGTTCTCGATAATGGCGATATCACGCTGTACTGGGACCGGTCCATCATCACTGACAGGACTATTGTAGCCAATAAGCCTGATATAGTGGTGGTGGACCGAAGAGAGAGGCGTACAATGATTGTTGACATATCCGTTCCGCATGACGAGAACCTCGTGAAAGCCGAGAAAGACAAACAAATCAAGTATATTGATTTGGCTCGCGAGGTTGTCGACATGTGGGATGTAGACTCGGCGATCATTGTACCGATAGTCGTGTCAGCCAATGGCTTAATAGCCAAGAGCCTCGACCAACACCTTAGGAGGCTCGCGTTAGGCGGCTGGATCATGGGCTTGATCCAGAAAGCGGTACTCCTGGACACGGCTCGTATTGTCAGGAGGTTCCTTTCTCTGGAGCCCTGACCGCCGGTAGCTTGGACCCTGTTCCCGATACCGGTGGGACACTGTTTTTTATATTTTTAAATGTTTTTTTTATTTTTTTTTATTGAAATATTTAAAAATATAATTTATATGTTACAATAATGAATAAAAAATAATAATAATAATATACTTTATTTCGAGCAACAAGACTCATTTTGTGTTATAGTCATACCAGAAAAATTATGTACGGTAGTAAGTAGGTACAGTCAAAGAGAAGATAGGAAGAAATTATTCAGGTGTGGCTCAAATAAAGGACAAACCATTAGAATGGCTAAGAGAAAGAGCTATATTGACGTCTAAGAACGACCGAGCAGCAGTTATCAGCGATATTTTGCTGACATCAATTGAAGCTGAAGAAATAGTGTTTAATTCTATAGACACTGTGGTAAATGCAGACGAAGCACTCCATTATCCGGTTGAGTTTCTGAATACTATTAATCCAGTCGGCCTTCCATACCATAAACGTGAACTGCATGTGGGCACATCCGTGATGTTGCATAAGAACTTGAAGGCTCCGAAGTTATGTAACGGTAACAGGATCCATATAAAAGCATTGCACCGCAGTATGGTTGAGGTTGTTATTTTAACCGGGTCTGCCCAGGGAGAAACAGAGTTCATACCGCGTATTCCATTAATCCCGAACGATCTTCCTTTCGAATTCAAAAGACTACAATTTCCTTTGAAAGTTTGCTTTGCAATGACAATAAACAAATCACAGGGCCAAACGCTTAAAACGGCGATGCGCGCGGACGTAGTCGCGGGCAAAGCGCTAGTATAACTATATAAGATTTAAGTAATAAATGATTTTCTGACAATGTTTTTCTCCACCGTTTTTAGAGCAGTGAGGGGTTCTTATCATACCTATACAGATTACATTAAACTCAACAAGTTATGAAAATTACGTTAAATTATTAAAGAATGTCAAACAATAAAAAAAAAAAACTGGGACTTGCCGAGTCGGACATTTTGTAAGTGAGTATAAATATTTGTAGACTCACCCACGACACCGAAGTAATTTCTAGTTTAAAAAACAGGGCAAGTACTTGTCGGACTGGCGCACTGAGGGTTCCGTATAAACTTACCTATGAAAACAGTTCAATTCCCGAATTTACGAACATTTTTCCGAATCGCAAAAAAAGTTTTTTTTTTGTGGCTTACCTACAACTTTACAGTTTTCAGATTTTTTCCTATACTTGTGCTATGAGACCTTGCTTCATGTCCAATTTCAGAATTCTAGGTCAAGGAGAAGTACCCTATGAATTTTGATTCCCTTGACTACATGTTTGTCAAGACCCTTTATCTCGGGAACGCGTGGACGTATCGTGGTTCCTTGAAGCTGTGAAAAAAATAAACTTCTAAGATATCGGAAGAAAAAGATATGGCCGTTTATAAAAACATATATTTCAACATTCAAGGGAACCAAAATACATTGACCCAGAATCCTGAAATTTTGCATAAAGCAAGGTTATAGAAATAAATCAGGATACAGAAAATTTTTTGTTACTTACGTCACAAAAAAAAATTTGAGAGACTCCAACCAGGAATTGAACTCTTTACATAGGTAAGTTTGTACGGAACTCTCAGGGTGCGAGTCCGACTCGCACTTGCCCAGTTTTTCCTAGTTTTGTTGCCAAAAATCTCTAGTAGGTACTCTGCACATACAGGTACACGACCATTCGATACGTACACGACAGTCTAGTTATGTCAAAGTTTAAATCATCTTAAATTCATCAATGGAATAAAAAGCTTGCTCGATATTCCATTCAGCATAATATTGCGTCTGCCAGGGATTGAACCTACGACCACGGCCGTAATCACTTACTGTGGCCCTGGAACGCAAAGGGCAGTTGAAGGAACACGGGTGGATTTTATTCAATAAAAGTCTGACACGCCCTTGCGCTCCAACCAGAGCGAGAAAAGTTATTTGCTGATTTCCTACCTTAAAAAAGGGGCCGTTGCCATGGCCACTTCTGTTCCACAAATCGACAAATTGAAATCTTCAATATTGACTTAATACTAAACTAGGTAAATTAATGAAAGACGTAATTAATTTATCTCGTCTGTCAAATGCTGCTAATTATAATCTTTTTAATGACTTTTAAGGCTCTTAATTTGGTAATTATATCATTAACTTCAGTTTTTGATATTCATTCACAGGTACCAAAATGTTCTGTCATTATGTTGGTGATTATTGTCAGTCACTAGCTGCTGTTAGTGGCTTCGCCTGCGATAAAGTAGAAAACTATCATAAAAAGTATCCTGTGTAGCGACATCTATGGCGTCACATAAGAACTAATCCTGCATCGCGCAATTAAAGTTCTCCGCGCGATTGGAACATATAGAACAGCCCGAAATCATCTAACGGACAGTTGCCCACCAGACATAACACCTGTCTGGTCGGAGGATCCTCCCTTTTCAACGGAGGTTTGCTGGACTTTACTCTCTGTTTTGCATACCTCCAAATCCTGTGTTGTTCCGGGATACCGTAAAACGGGGTGAATAGAAACAAAACTTTGGATTGGTTTTTCACTTTGATACCATATTATCGGCTTCTAATAAAGCATCGACTTTTTAGAATAACAATTCATTAATAAATTGATATAATTAAATGCTGCAAAAAATATTCAAATATCGTGAAAATACCCTTTGAAGTTTTGATTCTATTCGCCCCTGAGTTTCTATTCACCCCATTTGACTGTATTATACCTTGTGCCAAATTTCATCCACATCCGTTCTGCCGTTCGTGTGTAAAGAAGTAACAAACATTTACACTAAATTTTGCCTTTATAATATTAGTGTGATTGATCTATTAGTAGGAGGGATCAAACGTATGAACATGAGTAAAAGGGTTATGAATATAAAAGGGAATGAATGAAGAGAGCGAAGATTGAGAAAGTATGGATTATATTTTATTTTTTTATGTAGGAATTTGAACGTGGCTATATGAAAGAGAAGGTGGGTGTGTAAAAAAGAGGAAGAAAGAGATAGAGATAGCCTGCTTTGGTACCGTGAACATGTGCTCTAAAGAAGATATTATAAGACGTTGGTAAGATAAGCGCGCTCCATCGTCGACCGCATCGTCGTTTTCCATCGGGTGAGATAGCGGTCAAGCGCGTACCTATCAAGAATAAAAAAAATATATAGCACGGTTTTATTTCCTATTCCTAAATCGCACATTTATATAACAATATGTAACATATTGAAATGTATACCAACATAATAATTTGCATAATGAAAACTTTAAAGAAGAAACAATTGGCGGTCTCATCGCATTCTGCGATTCTGAGGTATTTTTTTATTAGGGTTCCGTACCTCAAAAGGAAAAAATGGAACCCTTATAGGATCACTTTGTTGTCCGTTTGTCTGCCTGTCTATCTGTCGGTCTGAAATAATCTTAGCTCTGAGTTAAAAAAAAAAAAAAGATACGGCCGTTTATGTCGCAAAAAAACGTATATTTCTACACTCTCACAAGGGAATCAAAATTCATAGGGTACTTCTCGTTGACCTAGAATCCTGAAATTTAGTATTAAGCAAGGGGTCATAACAAAAGTATAGGAAAAAAATTCTGAAAACTGTCCATTTGTAGTTACGTCACAAAAAAAACTTTTTTTGCGACTCGGAAAAAACTTATTGAACTGTTTTCATAGGTAAGTTTGTACGGAACCCTCAGTGCGCGAGTCCGAAAAGTACTTGCCGTAATATTTAAACTAGAAATTACTCCGATGTCATGGGTGCCTCTACAAATATTTAAACTCACAAAAGACACCCAGACCCGGAACAACGACGGTAAGAACAGTGGTGGCCCACTGGTAACAACCTCGCTTTACGAGTCATATGTCGCGGTTTCAAACCCAGGCATGCGCTATAAGGTGTTTTTAATATCGTGCTAATTTCATCACGCATGCGGGATTGCTCCGCACGCGTAGCCCTCGCAAATGTCCTTTTCATACAAGTTTTTATTGTAATGCATGGAATACGCACGCGGGATGCGGGGCGTGATATCGGGCAGCAGCCCCGCATGCAGCGTGATGAAATCCGCACGATATTAAAAACACCTTTATTTTGTCTAATTTATTTCAACACTGCTCTCAAAACGTTGAAGGAAAACATCATCAGAAAACGTCCTAGAACCGAAGATTTGAAGACATGAGACATTCACCAACGCGCACTGAGCCTGTGCGGTGGATTACCGCTTAATCCTTTCATAGAGAGGAGGCCTGCCTTCTGGGAAGTAGTGGGAACAATATGAAGTTGATTATGCTTTATATAAAGGGTGAGTTCTTGATAAAAGGTTACACTAACAACAGTTGAAATTAAAGTAAAGGGTAGATTTCGTTGTTTTCTAAAAGTAAATCACGTAAGTACACGTAGGTAAGGACTTTTTTTTTTTGGTGGGAAAATCATTCAATAACGTCCCCCGATCTTGGAGCAGAGCTCGCAAGTGGGAGGGTGTGTCAGACTTTTACTGACTAAAAACCCACTCCTGTTCCTTCGTTGCCTTTCATACCAGGGCTGAGTGTTCCTTTCAGAAGCAGACCCTTGGCCCAGTAGGCTTCGACCCTGCTGGGCCCCTACGGTTTGCTGACATATCCTTGAGGCGCGCGTGGAACAGTACGCGCCGTCGACCACTTGGTCTCGGTCCGGACCTTTGGAGTTTTGACTTGGACAAGTGCAACATTGCATTTTAAGTTATCAATGTAATTTGTATGTTTGGTGTACAGTAAAGAATATATCTATCTATCTATCTATTTATCATTTCCGATGATCTTCTTAGCTCGCTTCTCAATTTTCGAAAGAGTTACCGTGGCACTGGATCGCAAAGAGCAACTGAAATAACAGTAACAGGTGGGTTTAGTCTGTAAAAGTCTGAGACCACCTCGCTATACATTCAAAGCGGAAGAACTCATTTGATGATTCCTCGCATAAAGAAAATGTCACCCAATCAGGCGCCGCGGAGTGTGGGTGCCCGGGGGCTCGAGCACCCATGAGAAATAAACAGTTGGGTGCAGAGCACCCTTGAGAATAGCCATCAAGAAACAGATCAATAATCGCCTTTTAGGTTACGTATAAATTATAATATTTCTTGATACTAAAAACTAGTTTCATTTTTATACATAGGTACAATGATTTCATTTTATATTTTTATCAAACAAAATTTAGTAATTAAGTACACAGTATTAAGTAGGACATTTATTTATTTGTCGGTCGATCAGTGAGCATTTCTCTTCTCACATTTGGAACTTTTTCGAGTCCATCAAATGAGCATGAGCACCCATGAAGTTTTCAAAAAGCCGGCGCCCCTGCACCCAATTCTTTCAAAACACAATGAACATTTATTATAACATCATCTCCCTCAAATAAACTCCACAATTAACAAGACACAATAACCTGTACCTAATCAAATATTAAATAATTCCTACCCCAATTCAAAACACAGAGATTACAAAATCAGGAGACATTAAATATAACACGGCGCACGGTTCGGAGCTGGCCACAAAAACTCGTAATCCTAATACAATATGTATGACCACAGACCATAACCTTTTACTCTGGAATGGCTATGAATAAATAAACCTGTTTAATTTTTCAAGGCGACGTGTGTTAGGGTGAATTTAGAAAACAGACTAGTGTGTGTCACAAGTAATATGGTCATCTTTTTCTGCTAACAGAGGTCCATTGCCGTACCATACACGCTTGGACTTGGTATGAAGGATTTGGTCCGTCCGTACCAAAGTCGAGTGTGACTTATCATTATTATTATCATTTCAGCTGAAAGACGTCCATTGTTGGACATAGGCCTCCCCCAAGCGTTGCTATAACGACCGGTCCTAAAAGTCTCGCATTCATCGGATTCCCGCGACCCTCACCAGGTCGTCGGTCCACCTTGAGGGAGGCCTTCCAACGCTGCATTTTCCGGTACGTGGTCGCCACTCCAGAACCTTTCGGCCCCATCGACAATCTGTTCTGCGAGCAATGTGCCCTGCCCACTGTCACTTAAGTTTGGCGATTTTTTGGGTTATATTGTAATCTTGGTTTTCCTGCGGATATCTTCAGTTCTGATGCGATCACGCAAGGAAATTCCAAGCGTAGCCCTTTCCATTGCCCTTTCAGTGACTTTGGGGAGCATGACTCAGCTTTAGAGCATGTGTTAACATTATAAATCCCAAAGTACACCATGTACTATGTCACCGTTTTTGGATAGGGTAGGGTAAGGTTTCATTTTGCGTAGAGCTAAGGAGTGGAATTCTCTGCCGAAGTCCGTGTTTCCTGCTACCTTCAACCTGGAGGTCTGTAAGTCAAGACCACTTCTAGGTAAGTGTGCTTCGTTGTCGACCACACCATCGCTTATCATCAGGTGAGATAAAAATCTATATGGGTATATAAAAGCAAAATACCACTCATTGATTAATCACGAAATCTCAGAAACTATAACACCTATAAACTTAAAATTTGGCAGGTAGGTTCCTTATAAGGTGTAGACATCCGCTAAGAACGAATTTTACGAAACTCCACCCCTAAGGGGGTAAAACAGTTTGTATGGAGAAACCTATTTTGACGCGGGCGAAGTCGCTGGTAGAAGTTAGTAATTGATAAAATAAATATTGAAGTCTGACACGTTCTCCTGCTCCGCTCTAAAGCAGGAGAAGTCAATAGATGAATTCCCTCATTAAAAACAAATACAGTTTAGACTTTTTGACAATCGTTACCTAGGAAAGAATGTGAATTTGTCAGGAGTCCAGAGGCTGGGCTCAGCTCCAGCGGATTTACATTACAACCATTAATAAAACGCATTTCCACCTTCTGTGGGGTCTACTCATGAAGCTCCTTCCAGTACGTTGTACTCTGAAGAACACGTTGATCCCATAGCCCATTATCAAGCATTATGAGAATTTAATATCTTTCGTACCTGCATATTAAACAGCCATATAAGAATATTGCCAGTACAGAGACTTATTTATAAATTCGTTGTGAACATATTTGCAAAAATTTGCCAACTTTTTATCCCCAGTTTGTAAACAACCTAACGTATCTTATGGATATAAACAGGCGTTTTATGTTTTATCTAAACGCAGGGTAACACCTAATATGATTTATTATCGGATATAATTTTATATTCAGAGCTATAATATACGCAATTTATATCCCGCATTATTTGCTGTTTCTCTTTATTGCCATATGAAGATTATGGAGATAGATTTAAATCTGTACAGTAGTCAAAATGTAAAAATCATTTTTGTGAGGGTCTTTATTTTTATTAAAGTAGGCTCAGCAAACGATTATTTCGTTAAAATTGCGTATGTGTATTAGTATGTAATTAAATGTGGAAGAAATAAGTGAAGAATTATATCAAAATCTTTCAGCGTTTAGTCCATTGTAGAGGACAAACAGTACAAATATATATACATACAAATAATAATACAGTACAGACAACAAATAGAGGAGACACAAAAAAACCCACGTAACATCGATATGTTCATCGATATGTTGTGTGTTGTAAATCGGGATCAAAATCCCGGCGGCGGATCGATATCCGCCGCCGGGATTTTGATCCCGATTTCCGGCCACCGTAGGCCCGGGCTTGCGGACGGCGAGCAATGGGTAGCCCGCCGTTCGACTGTCTGGTAACCGTCTGGACCGAGCCCAAGTCGTCGACGGCGCCATGGCCGTGAACTTAGCAGATCATTTTCCAGTAGAGCATAAAAAAATTAGAGTTCTACTCGCATGCAGCATAGTTCTGCAGTTCCTGATACTTTTTAGAAAAAGTTCTGGTGTTTTTCCTGGAAAAATTTCAAATGAAAATATGATCTGCTAACTTCCGGTAGAAGATCATGTTTTCCAAAACCAAAATTTTAAAAACCAGTAGGGTCGAAGCCTACTGGGGCCATGGGTAGTGTGAAAACGAAACCCGGGGCCCTGGGACGAAGGCAACGAAGGAACAGGAGTGGGTTTTTAGTCAGTAAAAGTCTGACACTATCTCCCGCTCCGCCCAAGAGCGCGATTTGTCATTAGATGATTTTCCCCTTAAAAAAAAAAACGTAACATTTCGATATTGCATGGCAATCGCATCAGTTTGGAGTTTTCGAGAGCCCAGGGTCTGGGCTGAGCACATCCAGCGGATTTACATTACAATCAATAATAAGTCGTATTTCTACGTTACTCATGAGGCTCTTTCGATATAAATAAATAAATAAGTTCTCAATAAATAAATCCATATGGTGGACCGATCACCTGGTGAGGATGCTCGGTCGGTCAACATGAACATGAACATGGTCAGGATGCAACGGTCCTGTGCGTCTTGACGCACAGGATCGTTCGTTGTGGCGACACTTGGGGAAGGCCTATGCACGACATTGGGCGTCTTGATGATGAATAAATAAAATACCAATTAATTGTCATGTGATTATTATTAGGGATCACTTTGTTGTCCATCTGTCTCTCTGTCCGCCCGGAGGATACGGTGGAGCATACGGTAGAGGTGTGCCCCGCCTGGCCAGAGCACCGCCGTGTCCTCGTGGGGGCGATCGGCGGCAGTGATCTCTCGCGTCGGGCCTTGGTACAGGCCATGGTCCGAAGCGAGGAGGAGTAGCAGGCGGTCGCCTCCTTCTGCGAAGCAGTAATACTAGCAAAGGAGGCGGCCGCACGCGCAAGAGAACGGCCCTCACGCCCCAGCCGCCGGGATCCCGTTCCCGATTTCCAGCCACCGTAGGTGCTGGCTTACGGACGGCGTGCAATGGGTAGCTCGCCATCCGACCGTCCGGTAACCGTCCGGACCGAGCCCAAATTGTCGACGGCGCGTAGTGTTCCACGCGCGCCTCAAGGAGATGTCAGCAAAACCGTAGGGGCCCAGCAGAGTCGAAGCCTACTGGGGCCATGGGTGACGCGAAAGAGAACCTCGTGGCCCTGGAACGAAGGCAACGAAGGAAAAGGAGTGGGTAAGTAGGTAAGTCAGTAAAAATCTGACACTATCTCACGCTCCGCCCAAGAGCGGGGGATGTCATTGGATGATTTTCACACCGAAAAAAAAAAAATCTATTTCTCTGTCTGTCAAGACCCTTTATCTCGGGATCGCGTGGAGGTAACGAGTTGAAATTAAAACCATATATTCAGGTCCTAAGGTGGTAACTAGTTCTCTTGTAAATAGCTGTTAGTCTCCTTTGAATAGACCACAAAATGACAAATTACAGGTACTTATTGCTAGCATAACCAGACTTTCAGCCGCTTATTTTGAACGTAACAAATGGAGCCATCCATTCCGGGGTCGGAACAACTATAATATTTCAAAACATATTTTCTATTGTGACTTGGCTGAAGTTGAAATATAAAAGCTAGAATTCCTTGTTTCTGTTTTTGTTCCTTGAACAAAAGTGTTTCAGTGTGTTTTTAACCGACTTCAAAAAAAGGAGGAACTCAGAACTCCGTCGTTTATGGACCGATTTGCAAATATTCGTTTCCTCTTAAAGGAGAAGCTTCCAGATTGATTTCATTTTTTTCAAATTCCAGTTCTGATGATGGGATCCATGGGGAATTGAGGGCACTCCGCAAATATTATAGGCAACCATATAGTAATTTTAGTATTTTCATCGAGAACTTAAGTATTAACAGTCAAAAAGTAACATTTGATGAAGTAGAACATCAGTTCTACTTCATCAAATGTTACTTTTTCCAATTAAATGTTTTTTTTTCTTAAAACATATGAACTTCATACTCACATAGATATCACAATGAAGATTTTTATTTTATTTTTAATAGTGATAGGCTCGCGTTTGACCACCATCTCACCTGATGGTAAGCGATGATGTGGTCGACGATGGAGCACGCTTGCATAGAAGCAGCCTATTCACTCTTGACTTAAAGACCCCTAAGTTGTAGCAATCAGGAAATACAGACTCCAGTAAGGAATTCCACTCCTTGGTTGTGCCACGGGTAGTGTGAAAGTGAAACCCGGGGCCCTGGGACGAAGGCAAATAAGGAACAGGAGTGGGTTTTTAGTCAGTAAAAGTCTGACACTATTTTCTGCTCCGCCCAAGAGCGGGATTTGTCATAAGATGATTTTCCCACCTAAAAAAAAAAAAAACTCCTTGGTTGTACGTACAATAAATTTGTTCTCAAAACGCTTTGTGCATATGGGTGGGATGTCTACCATGTACCGGTGGCGCAACGCCGTACGTCTAGTGGTCCGATGATGGAACGGGCTTGGCGGAATCAGATTGTGCAGTTCCAGTGCACACTCCCCGAAATGTAAACGATAGAAGACCGATAGGCTAGCAACTCGGCGGCGATGCCCAAGGCTTTGGGGAGCATCGACTCGACAAGTGATGACTCTCTTGGCTCGCCTCTCAATCGACTCTAGCGCATCAAGCTGGTTTTTGGCAGAGCCGTCCCAAAGATGAGAACAGTACTCCATACACGATCGTACTTGCGTTTGATAAAGTTTGAGCAGCTGTTCCGGCGTGAAGTACCGTCTCACCTTTGCTTCCCCGATTTTCCCGATATAATTTTTGATGAAGATCCCCAATTTTTTGGCAGCCAGTTGAGCCTTCGCCTCGATGTATGAGCCGAAATTGAGAGTAGACGACAACGTAACCCCAAGAAGCTCAAGGTGATCGGTTATTGGCACGGTCACACCTCGGAAAGCCGAGGTGTGACCGTGCCAATAACCGATTAGCCGAGCCGAGCAGCCGAGCGGTTTCCGAGCTGGGCGGAATTGACTCCGTTTAGCGGAAAAAAAACACCCTTTGGTTTTAGTTGTATTGAACTTGACCAGATTGGCATCGCCCCAATCGGAGACTGCCTTCAAGGACGAGTAGATAGTTAAGCGACTATGACAATACAAATAAATAAATGGTTCTGAATAGTTATGTTGAAAATGGTATCATCGAAGTGAACTGATGATGACGATGGAGCCGGAAAATAGGCACTGAAACTCTGTAATTAATCGATGTATCCTAGCCGTGTTAGGGCTTATTAGAATTGTCACGAGATGCACTTTGGCTATAAGGTACTATCGAACTGATCTGATGATGGAGCAGGATGGTAGTAGGTAGATAAACCAATGTAACCTAGCAGTGTTTTTGTTAATTGGAATTATCATGAGAAATAGGCACTCTTTTTAAAGTGTATCGTAATTAAAAAGTGTGAAATAAAAAACCTTTAAAAAAAAAATTACCGATTTCACTAAAAAAAAACACTAGAAGGAACAAAATAACTTTAAATTCGGAAGTCTGTGTTTCTCGGTATGGTTTGTTTCTTATTTAACACCGACTTCCGAAATAGTGTTTTTATTGCAACGATAGTAAGGCAGGTTTTTTGTTCAAAATAATAGAAATACATTTACCCTCTGATGAGGGTCGCAGGAATCCAATGGATAAAAGTATTGGACCTATCCTTCTCCTGATGGAGAAGACCCTGATGAGGGTCGCAAACCAGTTATCATCGATGTTAATATTTTTCAGCTAAACCTTTTCAGACCATCTCTTGCGGACCATCAATGGTCCGTGGGCCACAGACCGGGAATCAGTAGAAATAAATAGAGTAACTGGGGCCTTTCCTTTTCTTTTTTGGAGATAAGATAAGATAAGATAGGATAGGACAGGATAGGATAGGATAGGACAGGATAGGATAGGATAGGATAGGATAGGATAGGATAGGATAGGATAGGATAGGATAGGATAGGATAGGATAGGATAGGATAGGATAGGATAGGATAGGATAGGATAGGATAGGATAGGATAGGATAGGATAGGATAGGATAGGATAGGATAGGATAGGATAGGATAGGATAGGATAGGATAGGACAGGATAGGATAGGACAGGATAGGACAGGATAGGACAGGATAGGACAGGATAGGACAGGATAGGACAGGATAGGATAGGATAGGATAGGATAGGATAGGATAGGATAGGATAGGATAGGATAGGATAGGATAGGATTGGATTGGATTGGATTGGATTGGATTGGATTGGATTGGATAGGATTGGATAGGATATGATAGGATAGGATAGGATATGACAGGATAGGATAGGATAGGATTGGATATGATTGGATAGGATTGGATAGGATTGGATATGATACGTTAGGATAGGATAGGATAGGATTGGATATGATTGGATAGGATTGGATAGGATCGGATAGGATTGGATATGATACGATAGGATAGGAGAGGATTGGATAGGATAGGATAGGATAGGATAGGATAGGATAGGATAGGATTGGATATGATATGATAGGATAGGATTGGATATGATAGGATTGGATATGATAGGATTGGATATGATAGGATTGGATATGATAGGATATGATAAGATTGGATTGGATAGGATTGGATAGGATATGATAGGATAGGATTGGATATGATATGATAGGATAGGATTGGATATGATGGGATAGGATTGGATATGATAGGATAGAATAGGATAAGTAATATTAAATATATACCCTCACGTTTTAGTCGGGTCAGTGATTACAACTGATATCAAATGTAAACAAACAGTCATTGTTGGTCAATGATTCACAAATAACGGGTGAAATTTTGTGGTTGAGGTAAATCATTGATGTTATTGTGACATGCACTTGAAACTTATCATGTACCTGGCCTGAGTGGCCATATCAAAATCAAAAGGGTATTTACAGAAACTATTGAGGGATCTGTTTAGGACCATTGAGGGATCTGTTCAGGGCCATTGAGAGGCCTGTTCAGGACCATTGAGAGGCCTGTTCAGGATCATTGAGAGGCCTGTTCAGGACCATTGAGGGGCCTGTTCAGGATAAACCAATTGGCTTTATCAGGCAATTGTTTATTTACTAATGTTTGTTTTTCATTACAGGCAGGACATTTGAGGGACCTGTCTGTTTATATTAGAGGCAGGACATTTGAGAGGCCTGTTTTTCTTTAGAGGCAGGACATTTAAGGGGCCTGTTTGTTTTTCATTAGAGGCAGGACATTTAATAATAATAATAATAATAGTGAACACTGACGAGGAACTGAGCTCCCACCTCTCCCTTGCCTTTATTGGCTGGCTTGAGTGGAGATTCGCAAGAGCAAACGTGCTCGGGAGAAGGATGTATAATCCAGTAAGGTGCTGGTAGGGATCTTGACCGTACTTCCGGGATTGTCCTGATAGCCGTGGTATACCTCTCCACTCCTTAAGCACCTCAGGATATGTTGCCCTCTTGTTGCTACGTCACTTCGTGCTAGCGACCGTTTATGGGGGCCCATTTATTGAGTGTGCAAGTCACCCCCTGCCTTTTGTCGATGGATATTAAAAACATTGTTTAGGCAGGGGCCATAGTCTTAACATATTTCCTGGTAACCAGTCCACTTAAGACTCCAAAAACCATAGCCTTATATCTTAGTTTTCCATATGTCGCAATAGTTTCCCACCAACCGGGGGTTGTCCTTGGATGCACTAGCATAGTGCGTACAGGGATAATCACCGGTTCGTACCACTTTCCATTAAAAGCGTCTAAAAGGGCCTCTGCGAGTTGGTTTCGGCTCCTCGTACGCCTTCCAAAGGTCCAGGACCTTAGGGTGCTGAGATAAATAAATGTTTAAAAATAATAATAATAATAATATACTTTATTTCAGATATAGAAAATCCATAATGTGTTAGTAACAGAGATACTTAAACAACTATGTTAGTAAAAAAAAAAAGTATTAAAACAAAACAAAATCGAAATAGAAATCATCCCCTCCTAATTCATATATTTTCCCTCAGCACCAGGCCCGCAGGCATGCCTGCGGGACCAGTGCCTCAGGAAAGGACAGTCTGGTTTCTCAGCAATTACCTTCAGGATGCTATTGGAGCCTCCACGTATCCTATGCATCAAGGATGCCGTTCTTTTGCGCATGATAGCCTCAAAACTACCCGTGCCTGCCTCAGCAAACATGCCTGACGCGCTACAGAACCGTGGAAGCCCCAACAACACCCGGAAAGCATTATTGTACTGAACTCGAAGAGCGTTGTAGGCCCTCTGCGTATACGTGACCCACAGACTGCAGGTGTAAAAAGTCTGGCAGTAGGCCTTAAACAGTGTAATTTTCACTTCTTTAGTACACCTAGCAAACCTGCGGGCCAACATATTACATCGGACCGACAACGCTCTTCTCTCTCTCTCCAAATCATCGTCATCATTCAGATCCTCATTCAAAACGTGCCCAAGGTATTTAAATTGAGACACCCTCTCAAGCGCTACCCCATATAGGTAAACTGGAGGAACCGACCTAGGTTTTCTGGAACCAGCACGAAACACCATGACCTCACTCTTCCTGACATTGTACAGGAGTCCATGAGCCGTGGCGTATCGCTCACACACTCCAAGCAGCCGTCTGAGTGCATCAATCGAGGGACTCAGCAGCACCATGTCATCAGCATAACTGATACTATTAATAATCTTACCATCAATAGAGCATCCGACACCAGTGCTGCCGAGTTCCTCGACCAGCTGATCGACGTACAGACTGAAGAGCCCTGGAGAGGTCAAGCCACCTTGCCTCACGCCACACTCCAGCCTATACTCACCAGACAAAGAACCCGACCATCTGACCTGGTTAATTTGATGGTTATACCAGTACTCGAGGAGGTTTATCAGCTCATGGGGTATGGCATTCTCCCTCAGCTTTGACCACAAGATATTATAAGTAACCAGGTCAAAAGCCTTGGAGAGATCCAGAAAGTCCCACTGTATCCCACTCTATCCCATTCTATCCCATTCTATCCCACTCTATCCCATTCTATCCCACTCTATCCCTCTCTATCCCACTCTATCACATTCTATCCCACTCTATCCCATTCTATCCCACTCTATCCCATTCTATCCCATTCTATCCCACTCTATCCCATTCTATCCCACTCTATCCCTCTCTATCCCACTCTATCCCTCTCTATCCCACTCTATCACATTCTATCTCACTCTATCCCATGTCATCACATTCTATCCCACTCTATCCCCCTCTATCCCTCTCTATCCCATTCTATCACACTCTATCCCATTCTGTCCCATTCTATCCCATTCTATCCCACTCTATCCCATTCTATCCCACTCTATCCCCTCTATCCCCTCTATCCCATTCTATCCCATTCTATCCCATTCTATCCCAATCTATCCCTCTCTATCCCACTCTATCCCTCTCTATCCCACTCTATCCCACTCTATCACATTCAATCCCATTCTATCCCATTCTATCCCATTCTATCCCATTCTATCCCACCCTATCCCTCTTTATCCCACTCTATCCCATTCTATCCCACACTATCCCACTCTATCCCATTCTATCCCATTCTATCCCCTCTATCCCCCTCTATCCCTCTCTATCCCACTCTATCCCCCTCTACCCCACTCTATCCCACTCTATCCCCCTCTATCCCACTCTATCCCATTCTATCCCACTCTATCCCATTCTATCCCACACTATCCCACTCTATACCACTCTATCCCATTCTATCCCATTCTAACCCTCTCTATCCCACTCTATCCCTCTATCCCCCTCTATCCCACTCTATCCCATTATATCCCACTCTATCCCATTATATCCCACTCTATCCCATTATATCCCACTCTATCCCATTCTATCCCACACTATCCCATTCTATCCCTCTTTATCCCATTCTATCCCCCTCTATCCCACTCTATCCCATTCTATCCCACTCTATCCCATTCTATCCCACACTATCCCACTCTATCCCATTCTATCCCATTATATCCCCTCTATCCCCCTCTATCCCTCTCTATCCCACTCTATCCCACTCTATCCCATTCTATCCCATTCTATCCCATTCTATCCCTCTCTATCCCTCTCTATCCCACTCTATCCCTCTATCCCACTCTATCCCATTCTATCCCACACTATCCCACTCTATCCCATTCTATCCCATTCTGTCCCACACTATCCCACTCTATCCCATTCTATCCCATTCTATCCCCTCTATCCCCTCTATCCCTCTCTATACCACTCTATCCCCCTCTGTCCCACTCTATCCCACTATCCCCCTCTATCCCACTCTATCCCATTCTATCCCATTATATCCCACTCTATCCCATTCTATCCCACACTATCCCATTATATCCCACTCTATCCCATTCTATCCCACACTATCCCATTCTATCCCACTCTATCCCATTCTATCCCACTCTATCCCCCTCTATCCCCTCTATCCCATTCTATCCCATTCTATCCCATTCTATCCCAATCTATCCCTCTCTATCCCACTCTATCCCTCTCTATCCCACTCTATCCCACTCTATCACATTCAATCCCATTCTATCCCATTCTATCCCATTCTATCCCATTCTATCCCACCCTATCCCTCTTTATCCCACTCTATCCCATTCTATCCCACACTATCCCACTCTATCCCATTCTATCCCATTCTATCCCCTCTATCCCCCTCTATCCCTCTCTATCCCACTCTATCCCCCTCTACCCCACTCTATCCCACTCTATCCCCCTCTATCCCACTCTATCCCATTCTATCCCACTCTATCCCATTCTATCCCACACTATCCCACTCTATCCCATTCTATCCCATTCTATCCCCTCTATCCCCCTCTATCCCTCTCTATCCCACTCTATCCCCCTCTACCCCACTCTATCCCACTCTATCCCCCTCTATCCCACTCTATCCCATTCTATCCCTCTTTATCCCATTCTATCCCCCTCTATCCCACTCTATCCCATTCTATCCCACTCTATCCCATTCTATCCCACACTATCCCACTCTATCCCATTCTATCCCATTATATCCCCTCTATCCCCCTCTATCCCTCTCTATCCCACTCTATCCCACTCTATCCCATTCTATCCCATTCTATCCCATTCTATCCCTCTCTATCCCTCTCTATCCCACTCTATCCCTCTATCCCACTCTATCCCATTCTATCCCACACTATCCCACTCTATCCCATTCTATCCCATTCTGTCCCACACTATCCCACTCTATCCCATTCTATCCCATTCTATCCCCTCTATCCCCTCTATCCCTCTCTATCCCCCTCTATCCCACTCTATCCCATTCTATCCCATTATATCCCACTCTATCCCATTCTATCCCACACTATCCCATTATATCCCACTCTATCCCATTCTATCCCACACTATCCCATTCTATCCCTCTTTATCCCATTCTATCCCATTCTATCCCATTCTATCCCATTATATCCCACTATCCCCCTCTATCCCACTCTATCCCATTATATCCCACTCTATCCCATTCTATCCCACACTATCCCACTCTAACCCATTCTATCCCATTCTATCCCCTCTATCCCCCTCTATCCCACTCTATCCCACTCTATCCCACTCTATCCCTCTCTATCCCATTCTATCCCATTCTATCCCATTCTATCCCATTCTATCCCACTCTATCCCATTCTATCCCATTATATCCCACTATCCCCCTCTATCCCACTCTATCCCATACTATCCTATCCTATCACATTCTATCCCACCCTATCCCTCTTTATCCCACTCTATCCCACTCTATCCCTCTCTATCCCACTCTATCCCTCTCTATCCCACTCTATCCCACTCTATCCCTCTCTATCCCTCTCTATCCCACTCTATCTCTCTCTATCCCATTCTATCCCATTCTATCCCACTCTATCCCATTATATCCCACTATCCCCCTCTATCCCACTCTATCCCATACTATCCTATCCTATCACATTCTATCCCACCCTATCCCTCTTTATCCCACTCTATCCCCCTCTATCCCACTCTATCCCATTATATCCCACTCTATCCCATTCTATCCCACACTATCCCACTCTATCCCATTCTATCCCCTCTATCCCCCTCTATCCCTCTCTATCCCACACTATCCCCCTCTATCCCACTCTATCCCACTCTATCCCCCTCTATCCCACTCTATCCCATTCTATCCCATTCTATCCCATTCTATCCCATTCTATCCCATTCTATCCCATTCTATCCCCCTCTATCCCTCTCTATACCATTCTGTCCCACCCTATCACTCTTTATCCCACTCTATCCCTCTCTATCCCACTCTATCCCCCTCTATCCCACTCTATCCCATCATATCCCACTCTATCCCATTCTATCCCACACTATCCCACTCTATCCCATTCTATCCCATTCTATCCCCTCTATCCCCCTCTATCCCTCTCTATCCCACTCTATCCCCCTCTATCCCACTCTATCCCACTCTATCCCCCTCTATCCCACTCTATCCCATTCTATCCCATTCTATCCCATTCTATCCCCCTCTATCCCTCTCTATCCCACTCTATCCCTCTCTATCCCACTCTATCCCATTCAATCCCACTCTATCCCATTCTATCCCATTATATCCCACTATCCCCCTCTATCCCACTCTATCCCATACTATCCTATCCTATCCCATTCTATCCCACTCTATCCCACTCTATCCCACTCTATCCCATGCTATCCCACTCTATCCCATTCTATCCTATCCCATTCTATCCCACTCTATCCCACTCTATCCCACTCTATCCACCTCTATCCCACTCTATCCCATTCTATCCCACTCTATCCCTCTCTATCCCACTCTATCGCATTCTATCCCATTCTATCCCTTTCTATCCCATACTATCCCACTACTTAGTAGTCGTAGTAGTCTACTTTCAGTTTGACGTTTGACGTCGGTATCGGTGTGTCTTAGCCCAAATTTTATTTGAGGGAAATTAAAAAACCGTGTTAAAGTGCAAAATAACTAGTTTATTGACAGATATATTGATAAGTGTCGTTACATACCTTTGAAGTATATTATAAATAGTGCACCCTTGGACTGCTAATTGCAAAAAAAAACATTTGGAATCAGTTCTATCAATTAGTGAAAGTGACCTACCTAATTAATAGTTTACCCGCCATTATCACTTTATTTGGGTTTCATTATTGGATAGCAGTGCCATCTGTCTTGCCCACAGTAAACTACTGATCGATCCGTGGAGGGAATCGTTTAAAGAGCTATCTTGCGGTTTATCTCTACATCACCTGTGAACGTATAAGCTGTGTTTTTTATAGACATTATGCCGGGTGCCAAGTGTGGAGGTTGTGGACGCTTTATTTCCACACTAGAGGGCGCTAAATGCGGAAAATGCCTGATGATGTACCATCGGGTGTGTGTGGGCGTCCCCACAAAGGCAACCATAACACCTAACTGGCGTTGCCCTGAATGCAAAAAAAATATTGCCAGGGATAACAGGTCCGAAACCCCTGTCAGAGGCTGCACACAGAGTCCCACAAGAGAGGTTACAGGGGACCCAGCACTGGAGGGTGCTAGCACGCCCAATAATTTAGTCGACACCAATGCCGGGGATCTGTCGCCTGTCATCAGCTCTGACTTGCGGCAGATCATGGAGGAGCTGAGGGCGGTACGTTCGGAGATCCAGGGCTTCAGAAGGGAGATGGAGGTGGAGATGGCTGAGCTGAAGTCCACGCTCATTGCATGCAATTCCCGCATCGACGGTCTGGAGGCCAGGGTGGACGCTCTGGAGAGGCAAGCCACATCAGTGTCAGCTGACGCCACCAGTGTGGACAGGGTCGTTGAGGAGCTGAGGCGCGAGCTTAACGACAGAGATCAGGAACTGCTCTTAAATGACATAGACCTGTCAAACGTGCCGGAGGTAAGGGGTGAGAACCCAGCTCACTTAATTAAGGCTATAGGCCGCAAGCTGGGCGTCAGCCTTGAGGACAGTGACATAGTCAGTGCGGAACGGGTGGGCGGAAGGCAGCTCAACGTGACGAGTTCAACCGGAGCAACAGAGTCTCGTCCGCGGGAAATCGTCGTGCGCCTCGCGCGACGTGATCTTCGTGACCAACTGCTGGCGAGCGCGCGGGTGCGACGGGGAGCGACCACCGCTGATCTGGACTTGCCCGGCCCTGCGCAACGGTTCTACATAAATGAACGGCTGACAAAGACTAACCGTCAGTTGTTTCGGAAGGCAAGGGACACAGCCAATCTCCTTAATTGGAGATTTGTGTGGACCAAACAGGGCCGCATCCTCGCCAGGAAGACGCCGGAAGACAAGACACGGAGAATTCGTACTGAAGAGGACATATCCCGTGTCTTCGGTTCTGCAAATGACACAGCTTAGTTATTGTTTTAATAAATTATTGATTTTTGTTTGGGGAAGTATGTGTCACGACCAACTGTATAGGGTGTTAGGGTGCGGGTGTTGTGTGCCAAGAGATTTGGAATATTTATATTTTTTTTTACCTACATCGTTTTGTTTTACACAGTTACTATATATTATTACTTTTTATGTTCTTCTTTATGTAAGTGTGATATGTGGAAGTATTGCTCAGCAATACTTCCACATATCACACTTACATACAACTATATTTACTTACATTACATATATTTACACTCAATGGCTCCTAGTAAATGTATAAAATTTGGTCTATTAAATGCGGGCTCTCTGGGCACAAATCAAGACGAGTTTCTGATAGCCATGAGCAATCATTCTGTGGATATAATGGCTATAAATGAAACTTGGCTACGTAAAGGGGAACAGGACCGAGCTCCTAGTGTACCTGGGTACAAACTGAGGCACATACCGCGTCCTGTGTCTGTACGTGGAGGACGTGGCGGGGGTGTTGGTTTTTACATCAAGGATGGAGTAAACGCACGGGTAAAATCTCATCCTGAACACCCTAATGTGGAGCAGTTATGGTTGGGTTTAACAATAAACAAAAAAAGGCTCCTCATTGGCACCGCATATCGTCCACCTTGGCAGGACCTGGAGATTTTTCTCGACGCTATAACTGCCAGTGTTAGTGCTTTGGGCCCTTATGACAATCTGATATTATTGGGTGACCTGAACGTTAATCTATTGGACGCTAACAGCTCAAAAGCTAAGCAGCTAGCAGCTTTTTTTGATTACTTGAATCTTGTTCAGCTTGTTCAGACAGCCACACACTTTGTAGGTGATAGTAGTTCACTCATTGACATTATATGTACCGATGCCACTACGCGTAATGTTGTAGTAAATCACATCAGTCAGCTCAATCACCACTCGTTCTGTCTTCAGGAAGCCTAAGGCTAATCCTAGGTTAGTTGAGTATCGTCCTTTCTCTGACATCCTGCCGGAACAGTTCAATACAGATCTGAATATGATCCCTTGGTCTACTATAGGGGATATAAGTGATGTTGACACTATGGTGCACACCTTTAACTCCTACATGATCCAGCTGTTTGACCTTCACGCTCCTCTTAAGCGTAGGACCTTTAGGAAACCGCCTACACCTTGGATAACTGACAATATACGTCTGATGTTCAAACTGCGGGATGAGGCTAGGGATAGATACCACAAGACAAGGGAGCCGCATCACAGGAAGTACTATCTGGACCTGAAGCACGAGGCTGCCGCCGCATTAGCGAGGGAAAAGACAGCATACTTTGCCAAAAACATTAATGAGCAAAGAAAAGACCCCAAACTACTGTGGCGTAATCTGAAATCGGATGTGCTTCCAGATCATAAGCAAAGACTGCTTCCAAGCCATTTTGATAATCCTGGAAACATCAACGCAGCGTTCCTGGATGTCCCTGGAAATAGCGGCGATAATGTCTCAAAAATTTCCTACTTCAATTCTCATAGACACAGTCCAGCTGAGTTCTCCCTAACTACAACTGATCGGGAAACCATTCTGAGTATAGCCAGGAATCTGGGGTCCAATGCTCGGGGTGTTGATGGTATTAGTCTGGAGATGTTATTACTCACATTGCCAACTACCTTGCAAGCCATTACTGATATCATCAACAGATCTATTGAGACGCGTACGTTTCCTGGACTTTGGCGACAAGCTGTGGTGCGCCCCATCCCTAAAACCAATGACCCAGCCAACATGAAGGATCTAAGGCCAATTAGTATTCTGCCTTGCCTGTCGAAGATTCTGGAACGTGTCATATACTCACAAGTCATTGAGTACCTGGAGGCGAATGACATTCTTCCTGACCTCCAGTCAGGTTTTCGTAAGGGCAGAGGCACTGCTACGGCTTTGGCTGATGTTGTGGGTATTATCCTGGAGGCGCGTGATCGGGGGGAGGGATCAATCCTGGTGGATTTTTCACGGGCTTTCGATGCAATTAATACTAATCTGCTGCTGTCCAAATTAGTGTACTATGGATTCGACAGGGACGCTGTGGATTGGTTCAGCAGCTACCTAACTGATAGGTCTCAGTACGTGCAAATCTGTAGGGAAGATGGATCAACTGTATCATCCCCTCCCCTTCATGTGACAAGAGGAGTCCCACAGGGTTCAATTTTGGGACCTCTTCTGTGTATCCTCTACAGTGTTGATGTTAGTGGTTGCTTTTTAAACTGTGAATTTCACATGTACGCTGATGATATCCAGTTGTATGTGTCTTTCAAGGGGGAAGATACGTCATTGGCTGTTCAGAAGCTGAATGAGGACCTGGCTCGGGTGGTGGCCTGGTCTGAGGAGAACTCTCTGGTTCTTAATCCACTTAAGTCAAAATTCTTGGTACTAGGCACAAAGAAACAGGTTGCTGCTATACTGCTAGCTAGGCCTGAGGTCTTGATTGGGGGGGAGGAAATTGAGCGAGTTGAGCAGGCATGTAGCCTTGGGTTGATTCTGGATCCAGAACTGCGCTTTGAGGCCCATATAAAAAGTGCACTTAGACAATGTTTTTACAGGCTAAAAGTTTTATATGGAATACGTAAATACCTAAGCGTCACACTCCGTAAACAGCTGGTTGATAGCCTAATCCTGTCGAAGCTGAACTACTGTGACACTGTTTATGGGCCCTGCTTGTTTGCTAGGACAGACAGGCTGATTCAGCGCATCCAGAATGCATGTGTACGCTTCTGTGTATATATCCCGCGTAGGAGTCATGTAACTCCATACATAAACCAACTAGGGATTTTGAAAATGGCAGCTAGGCGTAAGCTACATTTGGCAAGTTTACTGTTTGGCGTTATAACAACCCAAAAGCCGCGATACTTGTTTGAAAAACTTACATGGCGACAAACACACTACAAATATGGTCTCCGCTCTGTGGTTGGCCCATTGTCAGCGCCTCGACACAGAACCACAGCTTTCAGGGGATCGTTTAGGTTTGCATCTACGAGCTGCTGGAATAGTCTGCCGCCTCCAATGAGAGTCCTAAAATCATTACAATCCTTTAAATATCACCTGAAGAAGTTGCTGTTGAATGCACAAATCTTACAGCAGTAAACAATTTTTGTCACCTCATGGTCGTGACCCTTAGTCCTTGGCTGGGATTGTTCAGCAGCGTTGTGGCTTGTCTTTCAGCATTCAGCATTCTATCCCTGTTTATTGGTTCTGTGTTATCGGCGTGTGTTTATACACTAAATTTCCACGGCATACAGGATACCTAAGAACATAAATATTAATTTTAATTTTTTACTATATAATAATAACAATATTTAATGCCTACATTTATAATTTACTATTTATAACAATACAATTCTTTACTCATCTAACTAACAACAATAACTGTATTTCATTACCTTTGCAATTAGTTTCTGTTACAGAAATTTTATATTTTCCACTATAATTATCGATAATTCGCATATTATCTGCCCAGAGGTCGACTTCTCTTGAGTTCTTCTGATTCACAATTCACCACGAACACATATGACACTGCACAAAGCACAGAAACAATAGTGATTGCGTTAATGAGTACAGTAAATATCGCATTGCGGCCCTATGAAATTTTGAATTTCCATTTCCACTCACACTGTTTCGTCATAATGGCGTGGCATCATAGGCTTTGCTAAGCGTCACATCCTTTTAGCTATACGTCATTCATTTGTTGCGTCCTTGTTACCCAGCGTTGCGAACTGCGATAAAAGTGTTTGTGTCGTGAATCCGACCAAATTTAGTAGTCCCAATATATATGGGGGATTAAGTTATAATTGTGACGATGCACGTTGGTCGGTTTCGCATGACTTTTGGCTGTTGCCGCAGCTCGGAACGCAGGTATAAATTTTGTTTCTTTTTTTGTAGTAATTTTGTCCTGGATACTGTATTCTTTAAGCCACCGCCCTTTAAAAGACGTGGCGTAATGTTGCCACTTTATACGTGTGTAGATAATTGTATTTCCTCACTATTTATTTATTTACTGTTACTGTTTGTTACTGTTTGTTTGTTGTTTTGTGTGTTTATTTGTGAAAAAATCTAAAAATTTATTTATATTTAATTTTATTCAAATGTATTGGTATGTGCACAATACCGTTGCCGACGTCTGTTAGTTGATAACGTCACCGGCCCACGCTGAAAACCAGCGCTGTGGACTCGTCGCATTTTTGCGTTGTGTACACGGCATTATGCTGAGCGTACGGCCGCTTTGCTCGGACGTGGCGCATATTTGTTATTTGTGATTAATTATGTTTTTGTCTTGCAAAATGTTTGCAATATGTTTAGTTATAAGTTTGCGCCTTTTCCGGCAAATAAAATGTTTTTCTTTCTTTCTTTCTTTTCTATGCCACTCTATCCCACTCTATCCCACTCTATCCTATCCTATCCTATTCTATCCTATTCCATCCTATCATATCCTATCCTATCCTATCCTATCCTATCCTATCCTATCCTATCCCATTCTATCCCACTCTATCCCTCTCTATCCCACTCTATCCCACTCTATCCTATCCTATCCTATCCTATCCTATCCTATTCTATCCTATTCTATCCTATCCTATCCTATCCTATCCTATCCTATCCTATCCTATCCTATCCTATCCTATCCTATCCTATCCTATCCTATCCTATCCTATCCCATTCTATCCCACTCTATCCCTCTCTATCCCACTCTATCCCATTCTATCCCACTCTATCCCCTCTATCCCACTCTATCCCATTCTATCCCATTCTATCCCATTCTATCCCATTCTATCCCATTCTATCCCATGCTATCCCATTCTATCCCACTCTATCCCTCTCTATCCCCCTCTATCCCACTCTATCCCATTCTATCCCACTCTATCCCTCTCTTAGGATTGGATAGGATTGGATAGGATTGGATAGGATTGGATAGGATTGGATAGGATTGGATAGGATTGGATAGGATTGGATAGGATTGGATAGGATTGATAGGATTGGATAGGATTGGATAGGATTGGATAGGATTGGATAGGATTGGATAGGATTGGATAGGATTGGATAGGATTGGATAGGATTGGATAGGATTGGATAGGATTGGATAGGATTGGATATGATAGGATAGGATTGGATAGGATTGGATAGGATTGGATAGGATTGGATAGGATTGGATAGGATTGGATAGGATTGGATATGATAGGATAGGATAGGATTGGATAGGATTGGTTATGATACGATAGGATAGGATAGGATTGGATATGATTAGATAGGATTGGAAATGATAGGATAGGATATGATAGGATAGGATAGGATAGGATAGGATAAGGTAGGATAGGATAGGATAGGATAGGATTGGATAGGATTGGATAGGATTGGATATGATAGGATAGGATATGATAGGATTGGATAGGATAGGATAGGATAAGGTAGGATAGGATAGGATTGGATTGGATTGGATAGGATTGGATAGGATTGGATAGGATTGGATAGGATTGGATAGGATTGGATAGGATTGGATAGGATTGGATAGGATTGGATAGGATTGGATAGGATTGGATAGGATTGGATAGGATTGGATAGGATTGGATAGGATTGGATAGGATTGGATAGGATTGGATTGGATAGGATTGGATAGGATTGGATAGGATTGGTTATGATAGGATAGGATAGGATTGGATATGATTGGATAGGATTGGATAGGATTGGAAATGATGGGATAGGATATGATAGGATAGGATAGGATAGGATAGGATAAGGTAGGATAGGATAGGATAGGATAGGATTGGATAGGATTGGATAGGATTCGATAGGATTGGATAGGATTGGATATGATAGGATAGGATATGATAGGATTGGATAGGATAGGATAGGATAACACTCTCATCGCCATACGGTCCGCCAGCGGGACGTATGTTTTCGAGTAAGGCACGCCACCTTTAAGTTACACTAACCGAGATCAGCAGGCCGTACGGGCCGCCGGCGTACCGTATCTTTCGCGCCAATATGTAACCAAATTTCCGTTATTATTTACGAAAAATATCGAGTCTGTCACGCCACTCATAATAATCAATCATTAGGCCGCCGGGCGCCCGCATGGCTTGCAACGGTTGCATTTTCGCGCGCTTTCAAAAGAGTTACTGAAAGAGAAACTGAAAAGGGCTTCCAAAAGAGTTACTGAAAGAGAGACTGAAGAAAGGCGAGACCTGTCCAATGGAAAATGAAGACGGGGTGTTAGTTCTACGCTGGAGAGACAAGCATGATGTGTTGGCTCTGTCAACTCGACATACACCTGGTTTTGTCAGCGTGCGCAGCAAGAGAAACCGCAATAAAGTGACTCTGAAACCTACGCTGATAGCGGACTATAACCATCATAAATGTGCTATTGATTACTCAGATCAGAGGGTAGTTATTCTAATCCTGCGAGAAGAAACTTGCGATGGTTCCAAAAATTGGCTATAGCGCTTATATTTAGCACATCTTTGATCAATGCCTTTATTTTGTTAAAAAATACTAAAAACCTGACATCTAAAAAATATACAATAACTACATTCAAGGAAAATATTTGCCGTACATTGATGGGTTTGGACAAACCAGGTAGACGTGATCGAAATAACTAGGATTGCTCAGGTAGGCACCAATTTGGAAAGTCTCCGTTAGTCGACCACCGCAACAGAATAGTCAGAAGAAGATGCATTCACTGCTATGAAAAGAAAAGAGAAGAAGGTTTGACAAGTGTAGAAGCATGTAAAGTAACAAAAAAAGTCAATACGGTGTGTTTACTTTGCCCTTCAAATCCTAGTGTATGCTCTGAATGCTTTGCCAACTTCCATAGCGCCATTAAAAGGCAATAATGATGTTAATTCACTAATAAATCTAAGTTTATTTCATTTAAAACTGCTTTTTAATTCCTGTAATTAACCCTCTAGTTACCCTATAAATTTAAAGATAGAGCAACCATTTTTTTTTTTTAAATTGTGGGTATTTAAGTAAATTTTACACCTGATAGCTTCAATTTTCTGAAACAGCAGGCCATGCGCTATAAAATTAATATGAAATTGCGAGGTCGTAGCGGACCGCACGGCCTGCTAGTAAAAATACACAATGAGCCCGCCGGCAGACCGTATGGCCTGCTAAACCCGCTATAGATTTTTCGCCGCGGCCTGCACTGGTAGGCAAATCTGCGACCCGCCGGCAGACCGCACGGCTTGCTGCACTGAAAAATTTTATACATGGGTGGCGGTGAGAGTGATAAGGTAGGATAGGATAGGATTGGATTGGATTGGATAGGATTGGATAGGATTGGATAGGATTGGATAGGATTGGATAGGATTGGATAGGATTGGATAGGATTGGATAGGATTGGATAGGATTGGATAGGATTGGATAGGATTGGATAGGATTGGATAGGATTGGATAGGATTGGATAGGATTGGATAGGATTGGATAGGATTGGATAGGATTGGATAGGATTGGATAGGATTGGATAGGATTGGATAGGATTGGATAGGATTGGATAGGATTGGATAGGATTGGATAGGATTGGATAGGATTGGATAGGATTGGATAGGATTGGATAGGATTGGATAGGATTGGATAGGATGGGATAGGATTGGATAGGATTGGATAGGATTGGATAGGATTGGATAGGATTGGATAGGATTGGATAGGATTGGATAGGATTGGATAGGATTGGATAGGATTGGATAGGATTGGATAGGATTGGATAGGATTGGATAGGATTGGATAGGATTGGATAGGATTGGATAGGATTGGATAGGATTGGATAGGATTGGATAGGATTGGATAGGATTGGATAGGATTGGATAGGATTGGATAGGATTGGATAGGATTGGATAGGATTGGATAGGATTGGATAGGATTGGATAGGATTGGATAGGATTGGATAGGATTGGATAGGATTGGATAGGATTGGATAGGATTGGATAGGATTGGATAGGATTGGATAGGATTGGATAGGATTGGATAGGATTGGATAGGATTGGATAGGATTGGATAGGATTGGATAGGATTGGATAGGATTGGATAGGATTGGATAGGATTGGATAGGATTGGATAGGATTGGATAGGATTGGATAGGATTGGATAGGATTGGATAGGATTGGATAGGATTGGATAGGATTGGATAGGATTGGATATGATAGGATAGGATAGGATAAGATTGGATTGGATAGGATTGGATAGAATAGGATTGGATTGGATAGGATTGGATAGGATTGGTTATGATACGATAGGATAGGATAGGATTGGATATGATTGGATAGGATTGGATAGGATTGGTTATGATACGAAAGGATAGGATTGGATATGATACGTTAGGATAGGATAGGATAGGATAGGGTAGGATAGGATTGGATTTGATTGGATAGGATAGGATAGATTAGTATAGGATAGGATAGGATAGGATTGGACTGGATAGGATTGGATAGGATTGATTATGATACGATAGGATAGGATAGGATAGGATTGGATATGATTGGATAGGATTGGATATGATACGATAGGATAGGAGAGGATTGGATAGGATAGGATAGGATTGGATATGATATGATAGGATAGGATTGGATATGATAGGATAGGATTGGATATGATAGGATAGGATTGGATATGATAGGATAGGATTGGATATGATAGGATAGGATTGGATATGATAGGATAGGATAGGATAAGATTGGATTGGATAGGATTGGATAGGATTGGATAGGATTGGATAGGATTGGATAGGATTGGATAGGATTGGATAGGATTGGATAGGATTGGATAGGATTGGATAGGATTGGTTAGGATTGGATAGGATTGGATAGGATTGGATAGGATTGGATAGGATTGGATAGGATTGGATAGGATTGGATAGGATTGGATAGGATTGGATAGGATTGGATAGGATTGAATAGGATTGGATAGGATTGGATAGGATAGGATTGGATAGGATAGGATAGGATTGGATATGATAGGTTAGGATAGGATTGGATATGATAGGATAGGATAGGATAGGATAGGATAGGATAGGATAGGATAGGATATAGGATAGGGTAGGATAGGATAGGATCCTATCCTTCCTAGATGCGGAAGGCGAGCAATGGGTAGCTCGGCGTCCGACCGTCCGGTAACCGTCCGGACCGAGCCCACGTCGTCGACGGCGCATACTGTTCCATGCGCGCCTCAAGGAGATGTCAGCAAACCTTAGGGGCCTAGCAAGGTCGAAGCCTACTAGGGCCAAGGGAAGACTCGGCAGTCAGTTACGAAAGGCACCGAAAAAACAGGAGTGGGTCTGAAAGTCTGTAGCAACATCTATGGCGTCACATAAGAACTAATCGTGCATCGCGCAATCAAAGTTCTCCGCGCAATTAGTACATATAGAAACCCGAAATCATCTATCGGGCAGCTGCCCAACAGACATAAAACCCGTCTGGTCGGAGGATCCTCTCTTTTCAAAGGAGATTTGCGGGACTTTACTCTCTGTTCCGCATACCAAAAAAACCATAAAAGTCAGTAAAAATCTGACACTATCTCCCGCTCCACCCAAAAGCGTCATTGGATGATTTTCCCACCGTAAAAAAAATCCCTTACAAATACAGATCAGTTTAGGATCACATTCAGAGTCATTGGTAGGGCCTCTGGAAGCCTCTGGTCCTCGGTCCATCTTGTCAGAGGCCTTCCAACTATCATATAGTCCATTAAAACATGGCCTAAAAAAATATTATTGCCAGCAATGTATGGGAAAAGTTTTATTCCCCTTTAAATTAGTATTCTATGTTATTATAAAATCGGAAAGGACGCGTTTTACGCTTTTTGACAAATATCTCGGTTTTCGGGTACCATTATGATGAACTAGGAACCATAACTATGAGGATGTAATGGTATCAAATAAAAGACAATATATTCATCTCCAGGATGGCGTAAAAAAAAATATTAAGGTCTCATATAAAATTTTCATATAAATACGATTTTACCAACGCACTAACCGTAGAAAATTAGAAACAAACGGGGTCTGAATAGGCACACGTAAGCTAAATCCAGTGCACATTTTTAGCTTAAAAATCATAAAATAATGCAACTTATATAGACAAACACACACAGTATATAGACATATATATAGATAAACTGCGTTCTGACCGGGTACGCGGGTGTGCCATGACGTCTATCGTTTTCTTTTTTTTACTTATATAGTCTTCTATCCATGTAGCTAATTATTTTAAACCTACATAAATAACTTTAGGATTTATGACCAAAATAAAACCACTAACAATTTTTCTTCATACATTTTTCACCGAACGCACGATTTCTCGCGTCATTCCGCGCTCAGAAGCGCTTATGAACGGACGCCTGTACTGCTTTCTTAGAAAAAATAAATACGTCGAAGCCTATAGTAAAATGAGTGCCGACTTGTACACTGCGACTGCAAAGACGTGCTACTTTCTCGGACTTAAATAAAAATAAGTACAAATACCATACTTATTTTTAGAATTGGATCAGAGGATGATTCAAGATGAGGTGGATGTCATTTTTTTTTAACCGACTTCTAAGAAAATGAGGAGGTTATCAATTTGGTTGTATTTTTTTTATGTTTGTTACCCCAGAACTCCGTCGTTTATGGACTGAATTGCAATTTTTTTTTCCTCTTAAAGGATATGCTTCCAGCTTGGTCCGATTCTTCAAAATCTAGTTCTGATGATGGGATCCTTGAAGAATCGAGGGAACTCCTCAAATATAACTACTACTATATGGTGATTTTGGTATTTTTATCGAGAACTAAACTAAATTAACTTTTCAAAAAGTTAAAAAGTTACATTTGATGAAGTGGAACTGATGAAGAAAACCAGAAATGGCCAACGGAACTTCATACTCGCATAGATATCACAATGTAGATAGTTAAGCGATTATGACAAATACAAATAAGGTCATATTCAGAAGAATGTGACCTGATGATGATGATGGAGCCGGAAGATAGGTACCGGAACTCCGTAATTAATCAATGTATCCTAGCCGTGTTTGGGCTTATATGAATTGTCATGAGATGCACTTTGGCTATAAGGTACTATCGAACTGATCTGATGATGGAGCCGGAAGGTGGAATGGAGATACGGGAATTTCATAATAAAACAATGTATCCTAGAAATGTTTGGGTTAATTGGAATTGTCATGAGAAATAGGCACTCTGGTTATAAGTGTGTCGCAACTAAAAAGTGTGAAATAATAAAAACTTATAACAAAAAAAAATATAACCGACTTCACTAAAAAACACACTAAAAGGATCAAAATAACTTTAATTTTGGAAGTCAACGTTAAATAAGAAACAATTTATTATTATTATGTTTAATCATTAATATATACATATAAATTATATTTTTACATATTTCAATAAAAAATAATAAAAAAACATTTAAAAATATAAAAAATAGTGTCCCACCGGTATCGGGAACAGGGTCCAAGCTAGGCTGCTAGTCCAAGCAGTCCGGTCAGGGCTCCAGAGAGAGGAACCTCCTAACAATACGAGCCGTGTCCAGGAGTACCGCTTTCTGAATCAAGCCCTTGATCCAGCCGCCTAACGCGAGCCTCCTAAGGTGTTATTTATTTAGCCGTTGGCTGACACGACTATCGGCACAATGATCGCTGAGTCTACATCCCACATGTCGACAACCTCGCGAGCCAAGTCCAATATACTTGATTTGTTTGTCTTTCTTGACTTTCACGAGGTTCTCGTCATGCGGAACGGACTTCTAAGAAAATGAGGAGGTTATCAATTTGGTTGTATTTTTTTTATGTTTGTTACCTCAGAACTCCGTCGTTTATGGACTGAATTGCAATTTTTTTTTCTCTTAAAGGATATGCTTCCAGCTTGGTCCGATTCTTCAAAATCTAGTTCTGATGATGGGATCCTTGAGGAATCGAGGGAACTCCTCAAATATAACTACTACTATATGGTGATTTTGGTATTTTTATCGAGAACTAAACTAAATTAACTTTTCAAAAAGTTAAATTTGATGAAGTGGAACTGATGAAGAAAACCAGAAATGGCCAACGGAACTTCATACTCGCATAGATATCACAATGTAGATAGTTAAGCGATTATGACAAATACAAATAAGGTCATATTCAGAAGAATGTGACCTGATGATGATGATGGAGCCGGAAGATAGGTACCGGAACTCCGTAATTAATCAATGTATCCTAGCCGTGTTTGGGCTTATATGAATTGTCATGAGATGCACTTTGGCTATAAGGTACTATCGAACTGATCTGATGATGGAGCCGGAAGGTGGAATGGAGATACGGGAATTTCATAATAAAACAATGTATCCTAGAAATGTTTGGGTTAATTGGAATTGTCATGAGAAATAGGCACTCTGGTTATAAGTGTGTCGCAACTAAAAAGTGTGAAATAATAAAAACTTATAACAAAAAAAAATATAACCGACTTCACTAAAAAACACACTAAAAGGATCAAAATAACTTTAATTTTGGAAGTCAACGTTAAATAAGAAACAATTTATTATTATTATTATGTTTAATCATTAATATATACATATAAATTATATTTTTACATATTTCAATAAAAAATAATAAAAAATCATTTAAAAATATAAAAAATAGTGTCCCACCGGTATCGGAAACAGGGTCCAAGCTAGGCTGCTAGTCCAAGCAGTCCGGTCAGGGCTCCAGAGAGAGGAACCTCCTAACAATACGAGCCGTGTCCAGGAGTACCGCTTTCTGAATCAAGCCCTTGATCCAGCCGCCTAACGCGAGCCTCCTAAGGTGTTATTTATTAAAGCCGTTGGCTGACACGACTATCGGCACAATGATCGCTGAGTCTACATCCCACATGTCGACAACCAGGAGTACCGCTTTCTGAATCAAGCCCTTGATCCAGCCGCCTAACGCGAGCCTCCTAAGGTGTTATTTATTAAAGCCGTTGGCTGACACGACTATCGGCACAATGATCGCTGAGTCTACATCCCACATGTCGACAACCTCGCGAGCCAAGTCCAATATACTTGATTTGTTTGTCTTTCTTGACTTTCACGAGGTTCTCGTCATGCGGAACGGATATGTCAACAATCATTGCACGCCTCTCGCTTCGTTCCACCACCACTATATCAGGCTTATTGGCTACAATAGTCCTGTCAGTGATGATGGACCGATCCCAGTACAAAGTGATATGACCATTATCAAGAACTGGATCGGGCTCATACCTGTAGTACGGCACTTCCGATTCCACAAGAGAGTATTTCAGAGCAAGTTGCTGATGGATAATACTGGCTACAAGGTTGTGTCTATGCACGTACTCTCCGTTAGCTAGACGAGAACAACCAGAGAATGGTTATTATTATTATTAGGATGATAACTTAAAAAAAATCAGGGTATCTCTAGTAAGAATTATTATTTGGATGATAACTTCAAAAAAAATCAGGGTATCTCTATTAAGAATGAATTTTTCTTCTAGGCTATCGGGTATAACGGTGTGGAATGTCGTTAAATAGGGTTTTTCAAAAATATTGTGGGTTTATGAAAACTATTTAGTGAGTTTATGAGAACCTTGAAACTCGATAAAAATAATTGTTTGAGCCTAGAATATAGTGGTTATAATGACACATATGACAGCGTAGTGCAATTCGAGTATAGTACAAAATAAAATAATATCTTCGAGTACCAAGATAAATTAGGACACTTTTGCATTTAAAAATCAATATTCTTCTGTTACAATTTTGGAAAAACAAGGAATTAAAGTTGCCACAATGTAATAGTATCAAATTAATGATGATTTATTCATCTACCCGTTACATGCATTAAAATTATTCAGTCCCTTACAATCTTTTCACACAAATACAATACAGAAATTGTCTACAAATGGGGTCTGAATAGTAAACATAACAGCTAAATCCACTGTATATTTTACCTTATAATTATAAAAAAATATGACTTATGTATTCATATTTTTAACGATTAGATCGAATTTTATTTGGAAATACCTACTTGCTTCACACATCATACGAGTATTTATTGAGTTTGTAGATTTAATTCATGTCGAAGAGGGGTTGTACGTAATGTACCTAATTGTTGGATAAAATTAATCTCAGATACCCATTTGATTTTGTAATATCCTTATGTATGTATATGATTATGCAATATTTGTAACATAAAAAAATATAATATTTTCAAAGTAATACAGGTAGTAAACCTGGGAAATAATCGTAGGTTTACAAAGAAATTGGTCGTTATTTCTCGTAACGATATATGGCAACTACTTATTTTTCATTTACGACTGGCATTCGAAACTGGATAAGTAGGCACCAACATATTGCACTATAATCAGTAATCACTGATACTAAAGATACAAACTTGACTCAATCAATACTAGGAAAAATAAAATAATACCTTAAGTATCAAGATATGTTCAGTCAAAGTATAAAATTGAGTGAACAATGGGCTCTATGTGTGCGTGCGCGTAATGTCGATGTGTTGCAGCTAAGATACCTAAATTTGAGCGCGTGGAAAAAGTAAAAGCGTCCTTAAATGCCTACTATTGACCGTAAAACATTTTTTAGATAAACTATCTACCTTTTAAAAAAAGAGCAAAACCAACAATAATAATAACTTGCTAGACAAACTAAACCTTGAAAAGACCTAAACTAAACATTTAACAGCAACAACTACGAAAAATAAAAACTATAAGACATGAAAAGTTTCACAAATTAATTTGAAAAAATACAGCCATGAAATAGCGACTGGCCCACCTTTCGATAAAACTGTGTTCTCGTAAAGAATCGATTAATAACGTCGTCGGGTCGCGGTGAGGGATGAAACGTCAACTCGATTACAATAGAGCATTATTTAACAAGCCTTCGATGATGGGGACATACGGTAGGGTATTGTGAGCGTGACTGTTAGGGTGAGTATGGCCTTAGATGGCTGTAAGTAGGTCGGTGAAATAAACTTACAAAGTAACGTATAATTTACAAACGCAATGGAGTATGCTAAAAGGGTTGTCCCCAAAGGTCCATGGTTCTGTTGTTCTTTTTTTCTCAACGAGTTTCATCAAGAAATTTTAATAGTGTTTCAAATGTTCATATAGGGTGACTGGTAATTAGTGACCGATACTTAAACACGTGATTTTACTCATGATTACAAATAACTTTCCCAAATAAACTTTTATACTAATTAATTTAATCACAATAACAAAACAGTAGCAGCAACAGTCTTTGGATATTAATTTACCGAAACATGTAGGTACAATGCTTACGTCATCGATAACGCGGGCGCGGGCGCCGCGCCGCTAACAGCTGATCGGGTGAAGGCACGCGCGCGAAATCCAAAGTTTCAAACAGCTGTTTTGTTATTGTGATTAAACTAATTAGTTTTAAAATAAAGTTTCTTTGGGAAAGTTGTTTGTAATCATGAGTACAATCACGTGTTTAAGTATCGGTCACTTATTACCAGTCACCCTATATATGATTTCCCAACGGGTCCACGAGCTGCCGCGACAAGTCGCGGCATGGCGGACAGAGCTCCGACGGGGTCTCATGGCGGAATGGCGACAGCGACTATCGCAACCCAGTGCTGGGCACGCCATAATTATGGCGATAAGTCCCCTCTTTGAGGAGTGGCTGGAAAGGCAACACGGCGTCCTTACCTTCCGCATGACGCAGGTCCTCACCGGACATGGTAAGTTCGGGAGGTTCCTGCACCGGATTCGTGCGGAAGAAACGCCCGGGTGTCACCATTGTGTGGACCGCCCGGAGGACACGGTGGAGCACACGTTGGAGGTGTGCCCCGCTTGGGTAGAGCAACGCCGTGTCCTCGTGGGGGCGATCGGCGGCGGCGATCTCTCGCGCCGGGCTTTGGTACAGGCCATGGTCCGGAGCGAGGAGGAGTGGCAGGCGGTTGCCTCCTTCTGCGAAGCAGTAATGCTAGCAAAGGAGGCGGCCGATCGAGTGAGGCAACGGTCCTCACGCCCCAATCGCCGCCGGGATTCCGATCCCGATTTCCGGCCATCGTAGGCGCAGGCTTGCGGACGACGAGCAATGGGTGGCTCGCCGTCCGACCGTCCGGTAACCGTCCGGACCGAGCCCAAGTCGTCGACGGCGCGTGCTGTTCCACGCGCGCCTCAAGGAGATGTCAGCAACTGTAGGGGCCAGCAGGGTCGAAGCCTACCGGGGCCAAGGGTCTGATTCTGAAAGGAAGACTCGGCCCTGGTACGAAAGGCAACGAAGGAACAGGAGTGGGTTTTTAGTCAGTAAAAGTCTGACACTGTCTCCCGCCCCGCCCAAGGGCGGGGGATGTCATAAGATGATTTTCCCACCGAAAAAAAAAAAAAAAAATACGGGTCCACGAGATTTCTCCAAAGTACAGTCAGTACAAACAGGTAAACAATAGCTGTTTACCTGGAAGAGATTTCTGTAGAAGAAAACAAAACTGAAAAACAGGGCAAGTGCGAGTCGGACTCGCGCACTGAGGGTTCCGTACAAACTTATGAGTCTTGAAGATTTTTTCAAATCGTAAAAAAGCATTTTTTTTGTGACGTAACAAAAAATTTACTGTTTTTAGATTTATTCCTATACCTGTGTTGTAAGACCTTGCTTTATGCCAAATTTCAGGATTCTAGGTCAACGGGAATACCCTATGAATTTTGATTCCCTTGAGAGTGTCAAAATATACGTATTTTGCAACATAAACGGCCGTATCTTTTTTTTCGTTAACTCAGAAGTCAGATTTTTTCATAATTTTAAGCGAAAGTAGACATGAGTATATGCACGATATCTCCACGCGTTCCCGAGATAAATGGTCTTTACAGACATACAGATAGACGGACGGACAACATAGTGATCCTATAAGGGATCCATTTTTTCCTTTTGAGGTACGGATATATATATTATTTTAAATATACCCTGGTATTAAATAACTTATTCTATAAAGTGGATCATCATATACATACAATATGTGTGTGGGAACCACATAGCAATTCGATAACGTTTGCGAATCGAATTAATATTAGATGTACCTATTTTTGATATAATTATAGCTGAAAAAATATTACTTATTAGAGTTTCTGGATATACCTACATTTATAAAGTTGCAGTTCTGGTCAAAGTTTGCTACCAAATGTTTTCAAATCTCAAGTTCCCCGGTGTGGTATTCTTGAGATTTTACGATGCCATTCAGCACTTTCTCAACTCAATTATTCTTTGTCTGATATTCTTTGATGCAACTGATTTTATTAAGTCTTTAAATTGTCTTTCTTTCAGACATTAGAACCTTTGAGTTTTCGTAACAATGTGATACCTAATTGAAGCTTCCTTCATAATAATTGGGTTGGTAGATTTTTCAACGTCTATTTATTTTACAGCTACGATGAGGCACGCTAAAAGTCTAACTTTTTTTTGTCGTGGGATATCATCAAATACCTTCTATCGCTCTAGGATGGAGCGTGAGAACGTTTCATACTTTTACTGACTAAAACCACATTTATGTTCTTTCAGTTGCCTTGCATTCTAGGACCACGGGTTTTCCTTTCAAAAGTCGACTCAAGAACATTTTTTTTTATTATTGATAGGCTCGCGTTTGACCGCTATCTCACCTGCTGAACTTATTCTGTTAGGTTTGAGTAATTTTTTTATTATAATCTTTTATTTACTATGCAATATTTGTAAGTATCTAAGTTTGTTTAGGTCACATCATGTACAATCAGGGGTCAAAAGTGCAGTTCCACCTTACCAATGCTAAAATGTCTAAAATTTATTTGTAGAAGAGGGTCAATGATTCATGTTTATTCTTGCTCAATATCCTCACATAGAACTCAAATAGTCTCAGTGTCATATTATCTAGTGCTAGTTCACCAAATAAACATCGTAAAACAACAATAAACAAAACAGTTTTCGAAATCTAATTGTGTTTCGCGTGTGATAAAGTGTTTTGATTCGAACGCGTAAGCGATGCCTATTACACGGCGCTTAAGACCTTATTTCCGCGCAAGTTTCGTGCGGCCGCTGCATCGCCACTAAGCGTAACCATCGCTGCTCGCTTAATTGCATGATTGAACGCCAATCGCTTTGCGCACTGCTTAAAGCGCATTATTTGCACTGTGCCAACATTCGAATTTTGATGTGTAACGTGTATTTTATGATTGCGAGATGTCAACAAATGACTGTGCTGGATGTTTGAACGCTTTGGAAGGAGAAGATAGCGTACAATGCTTTATTTGCTTTAAATACTATGATCTTATTTGTGCTAATATTTCTAAAAAAAGCCTGACGTACGCCCATGTCAGAAATTATTGGAAATGCCCGGAATGCTTGTTTAAACAGCCGAAATATGATAATACTAATACGCCAGTCCCGGCCTGATAGCCCTCCAATTACTAATCGAAGTTTTTCTTCACCCATTGTTGTCAGTTTAGACCATCCTGATAAGCACCGAGTAACTAATTTAAATTGTGCCGCCTGTCGAGGCATTATCGTCGACGGAGAGGAATACCTGAGCTGTACACTGGATAAATGTAAACTCAAATATCATCTTCAATGCTCAGGTGAAGTGATGGTGACTGAAGGGCACCTAATATCCTGGGTTTGCGTGGAATGTGCATGTTCGATCAAAAGTGATAATAACTCTACCACTTTAACGCAAGATAGCGACCCGAATGTCACCTTAAGGAAAAAAGCCCCCATGATTCTAGACGCCCAAAACCAGGTCGAATTTCAGGAGCTTACGTTTGAAATGAGTAAATTGCGATGTGAGATGGAGTTATTAAAAGAACAATTTGGCAAAGCTGTATCTGTTATTTCCAACTATGAATGTAAGTTAACTTGTTTTGCCTCTCAAATGGACCTTCTTAACACCCAGTTAAAGCAGTGCTCCGTCATGCTATCAGCTCGTCTAAATGTTGCCGATCAACAGCTACCCCCCTGTGTTACAACAGAGCAACAACCAGACACTGTAATCACCCAACAGCAATTTCAGCACGTGCCGCTGACCATTGCTCCTACATCAGTGCAAACGTCGCACCGTGCCAAAAAACATAAAAAGATTAAAGCAAAGAGCGCTGCTAATAAAACACCTGGCCATACTAGCCCCAATCAGCTGGACATCATACGGGCTAATCCAACTGACCACAAAGGACCCACGTCTGAAACATTAGAACTGCTTTGTGTATATAACCAAACCTCTCCTGCCAACGACTTCACTTCTGTCGTCGACCACGTATCTCCTAACAACGACGTCATTTCTCCGGACAGTTGCACTTTTCCTGTTGATGACCACGCTGACGATCAAAGCTGGACGAAAGTAAAGGGAAAGAAATTCAGGAAACCTATATCGCTATGTGGTGTCGCTGGGCCCAACATTACTAACTTAAAAGCAGTCGAACCACGTAAATATCTGCACTTGTGGAATATGGAGTCCAGTGCCGACGATATTCGTGATTATCTGCGTCAATTATGTCCCACGTATGTACGGTGGAAGAGCTACGAGCTAGGGGAAGTTATAAGTCGTATAAGATCGGTGTTCCAATAATTTATTATGTGAAATGTTACTCTGTTGATGTATGGCCAATGAACGCAAGAGTCAATACTTGGATTGCTCGTAATGGGAGTCATAAGGCATCTGATAGTGCCCACATGAGTCAACAGCCATTTCGTGCCCAAACCACCTCATACCAGAATTAAGAACTTTGATGTGCTGTACCAAAATGTCCGTGGTCTCAAGACTAAACTCTCAACTTGGAGAACGAACTTGTTACAGTTGGAACATAATCTCATCGCTGTAACAGAGAGCTTTCTCGATGCTTCTATTGAAGATGGAGAACTTGCGGCTGGCGATTGGAACGTGATGCGACGCGACCGGAGTACACCGTGCGGCGGAGTGATGCTCGCTGCTCGCGAACCTATCGTGCTGCGCCGCCGCCGCGATCTCGAAACGGTCGGTGGTGAAGACTTGTGGGCTGATTTTTCATGGTGCGGGCGAACTGTTCATGTATGTGTGGTATACATCAAGCCTAGTGCAAGTGATGAAGAGTACATGGGATGGTTTTGTAAAGTGGAAGAGTATATAAATAATTTAAAAGGACTTGTTATCATTTTAGGTGACTTAAATTTAAATAGTGCTTCGTTAAATATTAAGAATTATTATTGTTATTTTGTGTCTTTTTGCTGTATGAATGAGATGAATGTTGTAAATAATTTGTATGGTGGTATGTTAGATGTTGTTTTGGTCCAAGAGAACATAAGTGCTCCAAGAACTGTAGTCACCGCCACCGAGGGAATAGTGCCACTGGACGCATATCACCCGGCGTTGCATATTGAGGTAAGCATTGATGTACGTCATTCCTCAGACTTGACAAAACCAAGGATTGGAACTTCCGAAAATGCGATTTTTATCAACTTTATTTACTTCTCTCTGGCGAGAATATTTGGGAGGAGGTTTTGGAATCCAAAGATGTAGAAATAGCCACTCGTAAGTTCTACAACATTATCTATGACTTCTTTGACGCTTCCATGCCTAAAAAGAATAGAGAAAGGTCGGCGAATAAACGATATCCAGTGTGGTATACAAGCGATATCATTCAGGATCTAAAACTCAAGTTGAGGCTCCACAAGAACTGGAGGAGAACTAAGTGCGATAGCGCGTATTTGTTATTCTCGAATCTCAGGGCAAGCTTAAAAGCCCGTATTGCGGATGCGTATACCTTATATATGAGAAATATAGAGAGTAGAATCAAGACCAGCCCTCGTAATTTCTGGTCACACATTTCCAGCCTCCGCTCCAAAGGTGGGTTTGAGCATAACATCGTGTACAAGGGTATAACTTTTTCGGGATCTAAGGCGGCAGGGGCTTTTGCCGAGTTTTTCTCTGATGTTTTCCTACCTGATGCTCCGCGGCTTGATGCAGATCATATCTCTGCGGCTGTCCATACCAGTAACAGCAATTACATAAGCATACCTCCCTTGTGCCCAGTAGACCTTATAAAAGCCATAAATAAACTCAAACCTAGCAGCTCCATCGGCCCTGACAATATTCCCCCCTTTATTATTAAAGATTTAAGAAATATTTTCAGTGATCCTCTTTGCCACATTTTTAATTTAGCTTTGCAGGCTGGTACATATCCCTCTCAGTGGAAGGTTTCCAGAGTCACGCCAATTCCTAAAACCCAAAACAAAAGTTCCGTTGAAGATTACCGCCCTATCGCAATTTTATCTTCCCCGGCGAAGGTCTTTGAGAACATCCTTCACAATGCCATCTACCAACAAATAAACACATACTTATGTAATGAGCAGCACGGTTTCAGGGGCAAGAGATCTGTTGACACCAATCTCCTGACTTTGGTTGATTACATATCCTCTAGCTTAGACCGCGGACGTCAGGTAGACGTACTTTACTTTGACTTCCGGAAAGCGTTTGATAGGATTAATAATGACACGCTGCTGATGAAACTAAACAAAATTGGTTTCTCACCCTCTCTCCTCCGTTTTTTCGCAGACTATCTACGTGATCGTCAGCAGTTTGTTAGGCTCGGAATGTACGAATCCGGTGCCTATCACACGCGTTCCGGAGTGAGTCAAGGCTCAATTCTGGGGCCTTTATTATTCCTAATTATGATAAATGATCTTCCCCAAGTTCTGCGTCACGCAAAATGTCTATTGTATGCCGACGACTTGAAACTTTACCTCGAAGTAAACTCCGAATCTGACTGCTTGGCACTACAGCAAGACATTGACGCAATCTACAAGTGGAGTCTAGATAATAAGATGGATTTTAATACCTCTAAATGCTTTGCTATGACCTTTGGTCGAATGCGGCACCCAGTTGAATTCGAATACCATCTCGATAATAATGCCATCATAAAAACAACTGCTATGAAAGACCTGGGAGTCACATTCGACCGAAAGCTCACATTCCACGACCACATGGTTACAGTAGCAAAGCAATCATACCAAAGGTTGGGTTTCGTTTTACGCAATTGCCGTGATTTTCGCACCGCGCACGTCATTAAGATTTTATTCAATGCGCTCGTGCGCAGTAAGTTAGAATCCAGCTCTAGCGTGTGGAACCCGCACCAAAGTTCTTACGCACTTTTACTGGAAAAAGTGCAAAAAGCGTTCCTTAGGTTCCTGTACAAGCGGAAACACGGCTATTATCCATACCTCTATCCGACAAAATTTCTATTGGGTTGCCTCGGATATAACTCACTAGAGGTAAGACGAGCGCGAGATCAGCTCACCATAGCCTGCAAGACGCTCCGTGGCACTATTGACGCGCCTGATCTGCTTACTGTGCTTGCGCGTTTCTTTGTCCCAGACAATTACTGCCGCGGCAAAAAGCACAGAATGTTTGCTGTGCCTCAGTGTCGCACTGTTGCCCGTGCGCAGTCTCCAATACCTCGCACTTTGACTGCACTAAATGATCTCTTGGATTCTTATCCAACAAACGATCTGTTTGCGGATGAATGGAAGATGATTTTATTGGTATGTCAGAAAAACTGTGAGAGGAATTGATAAAAGTACATGTTGTTTTTAACTTAAAGTTTTTGTTTAGTTACTGTAATTAATTAGCCGTTAGTTATTTAACCGTTGTAATTAATTAAATAAATAATAATAAATAATGTTTGATTTAATTGGTAGCATAGAATCTAAAGTATTGAATAAACTAGTTGTGGACTATTAAACTTCTACAACAAAGAAATTTTAGACACTTTAGCATTGGCAGAGTGCAACTCCACTTTTGATCCCTGACTGTAGGTATATGAATTACCCCTAACCGATTGAACTAGAATTTTACAGACATGGTCACTTTGGATTTGCCCTCTGGCGCAGACATACAAGGAGACCAGACCCCAGCTAAAAGGGGTAAAGCGTTGGACAAAGAAGGGGGAAGAAGAAAAAGAAAGTCAGTTTGGATGACAATGATGGTATAGCTAGTAAAGTGATATCATTCTAAATCCTGGTACAAGACGATGGCAAGAGACCGGACGGCGTGTCGTTATTTTCATGAAACATGGATAGGCCTTTAGTGTGGAACGCTACTTGTGTCAATACTCTTGCAATATCGCAAGGAAGATTCTTTGCTCTTCGTGTTGTGTTGGTGATGCTGTTGCGGCTGCGAAGAACCTCAAGCGGTGGGAATATAATGACCTCGTTGGAAGTTATATTTTCGAACCCTTTGGGGTCGAAACTCTTGAATTGTGGGGTTCGAGTACTTACAATTTGTATAAAGATATGTCTAAACGTCTTGTTGACACTTCGCCTGACTCAAGGGCTAGTTTATCTTGGACGGAGGATAAGCATCAAATTACCATACAGGTACAGGGACATTATCAGGCGATAGCGATGTGGAGGAGTTTTTAGAAGCCATATTTTAGCTTTTATTTAGTTAGTTTTAATTAGTTTAAGGTTTTAATGATTATATATATATTTTTAATTGATATAAACCAGTGCTTGACTGCGATCCCACCTGATGGTAAGCAGTGATGCAATCATTGATGGTGATGCGCACTAGTTTTACTGTAATTATAGTTAGTTAAGAAGATATATTTGATTGACATAAATTGGAAATTAAATCTATTACGATAAAAAGGCTTTAATAAATTTCAATAAGAACGATAAAAAATAGAAAATAAAAGTAGTTCTAAATTCAATTTCACCAGGCCCGCACCAAAAAAGAATACTATTCGCAAATCTTGCTTATCATTGATCTCGCTCGACATAGATCTGTCACGCTTAACGAGTATCCATCCAATAATGCGCGGATTACGTCAAACTTAGATATCTGTTATTACGAATTTTATCCATAACATGTGATATGAGAGTTCAATTCGAGCTTTTGAAGATATCGAGTGCCTAGGGAATTATTTTGAGATGGGATTTGTTGTAATATACTTTTCATGTTTGTTGAGCGTGATGTTATTACTTTTGAGAACGTATATTTTGTTGTTTTTTCTTCTCGTAATAATAACTTATTGATCGACTTTTTCAATGAGACTGTTAGTAACAGACTGATTGCTAGACTAGCTTTGTGTGTCGTTTTTTTAAGATGGAAAATCACCTAGTAACTGTGTTTTTCCACTGTTTTTCATTCATAATCAATAGCCTGTACTATATTTCCATAAATTGAGTGATATTTTGGTATATAAATAAACGCTCATAACTTTGCTGTTTATGACTATTATTTATTGAGACTTTACTTAAATAATAACAAGACCTTTTCCCTTTAAGTATTTGTACTAATTAAAAATTAGTGGTGTATTAATCGCGGCCAAAGCGGGGACTTCACGTGCGCGTAACGGCCCGTTCACGACCTTGCCGATGTGAGCGGTAGCTAAGCGCGGGGTGGCGAGCGGGAAGATCAAAAGTATGAAAATGTTGGATGCCGCCCCGCTCGCCGCGCCGGTCGCCGCTGAGACCGAAGTTGTGACCAGGCCGTAAGGTCTTGGCGCACTGCCTTGCGTTTTTCTAACGCATATTCTGTGAAGTATGGAATCTATATGTGATAAGTACCCCCTTACCCCAGTCTAGTGTCAGTTTGCCAGTAGAAATTACTGATTGTTTTTCACAACAGTTCATAAATAAGGAAATAGTTATTTTTTGTGATGAAATTGGAAAAGATTTAGGCCACTTTTTGACAAATGAATATCCGGGACACTCGATAATAAATTACTGTATGCCTGGCTGTTCTTTATTTGATATAATGTAAAAAATAATTAAATGTAATTTTAACCAGGATGCCATACTTTTAATTTTTGTTGGAAATAGGGGAAATGTGAACAAAGGAGAATTACTCCAATATTATAGGACTTTGAATAACTTGTGTGTAAGAAAAATTGTGATGTTCACATTCCCATACAGCCAGAGTTTGCCACAGGAAGAAAATCGTATTAGATATAAGATTAATATGACATTGTACAATGTGATATTAAATAATGATCTGTTTCATTTAATTGACATCAACAATTATGTTGGCACTAATTTTTATTTGACAAAAGATAGGTATCTTGTAGATAGATACTATCTTTCAAACTTTTATAGGAGACAGATAGCTGTGTCGCTATCATATAATTTTTTTTATTTCAGCCAAGAACTTGGCTAAACAAATTGCTCCTGTTGAGCAATGCAATGACATGTTATATGATTTTGCCAATAAATTGGCACCAAATGTTGACATAGATATTCGTTTAAATTAGAAATTAAGACAACAGAGACAATCTCTAGCATGAATGTACTAACGAACAAAAATATTTCCAATCAAGTTTTAAAATCATTAAATAGTATCAACCTGGTACATCAAAATATTCAAGGACTTATGAACAAGGATTTAGAAGTAGACTTATTCCTTAATTGCAATAATATTGATATTCTATGCTTAACGGAACATTGGCTTAAGAGCCATCAGTTCATTTTCAATTTTAGTAATCACCAGGTTGGTAGTTCGTTTAGTAGAATTAATGCCATATGTGGTGGCTCATTAATTTTAGTAAGCAACAACCTTAAGTTCAAAGAACGAAAGGATATTGTGAGCCTATCTGTTGAGCGGTCAGTTGAAATAGCCTGTATTGAATTGGAGCAGTTTATTATATTAAGTGTGTACAAACCCCCTTCTGGATTGTATGACTGCTTTGAAAAGGTAATGGATGAAGTTTTCCACAAGATTTCCAATTCAAACAAGTACATAATCACTTGTGGTGATTTTAATGTTAATTTATTAGAAAACTCAGGTTTACGTAGTAAAATTTTAAGTCTATTTCAGTCCTACAATCTTGTAAACTTATTTTTGGAGCCCACGAGATTAACTCCTACTAGTGCCACATGCATAGATAATATTTATACGGATGTTGTACCAACTCACAAAGAAATTATAAATTTATTAGATTCTGATCATTGTGGACAGTTAATTACTTTTCAAAACCAAAAAAACATAGTGGCTAAAAAGAATATCACTGTTAACCCTAAAACTGCAAGTCGTTTAGAAACTTTTAAAACTAAACTCATTAATAATTTACCAGACTTCATCTACATATGATGATCTCAATAACCAATATGAAGGTTTCTTTAACATGTACTGTAATCAATTTAATTCTACTTTTATACCTAAGACTATTTCGGTCAATAGTAACGTTTCGTTCTGTGAATGGGCTACCACTGGTATTCATAAAAGTAGAACTCGGCTTTACGAATTGTATGATGAAAGGGTTCTTGTTAATACTGCTGAATTTAGTTCATATGTGCGAAATTATTCAAAATTATTTAAAAAAATTTGTTCTATAGCGAAATCGCGTTATTTGAGTTCCAAAATTAAAAACAGTAATACTATAATTAAAACTACTTGGAATGTTATAAATAGTGAAACAGGAAAGTCTACGAGACCATCTAGTGACTATAAACTTGTAATTAATGACAATGTGATCACATCGGACTCACAGGTTGCCGCGGCTTTTGAGAACTTCTTTTCAGAGATCCCCATATCAACAACAAAATCTCTGAACTCGTCACCCACTGCTGCAGAGTCTCTGCTTAAAGAAAATGTTAAAGTTTGCGATTCTGATTTTAATTTCGAACATGTGACTTATGTAGATATTATTAAGACGTTTAACTCCTTGAATGTAAAAAAGACTGCAGATTTATGGGGTAATTCTGTGGACGTTGTTAAGTCTATAATCCACATTATAGCTCCTTCTTTAGCTTTTATTTTTAATAATTGTATTGATCGCGGTGAGTTTCCTGATCTAATGAAGAATAGTAAAATAATTCCATTGTTCAAAACGGGTAGTACATCTGACCCCACGAATTACAGACCCATTTCAGTGCTACCCACTTTTAGTAAAATATTTGAGAAACTTATTTTAGAGCAACTACAAAGATTTTTTAACAGACATAAATTATTGCATACCAAACAATTTGGTTTTACAAGGGGTCGTTCAACAACCGATGCCGGTGTTGAACTTTTAGGACATATTTATAATGCATGGGAAGACAAATGCGATGCCCGGGGCATTTTTTGCGATTTGTCAAAGGCCTTCGATTGCGTTCTCCATGAAACATTAGTCAGGAAACTACACCATTACGGAATCCGGAACTCCTCCCTGGATCTTCTTACATCTTATCTAAGTGAAAGGATTCAGAGAGTTGATGTAAACGGAAAAAGATCTCCTGGATCTGTAGTTAAAATGGGTGTCCCTCAGGGTTCAATTCTTGGCCCATTTTTGTTTCTTATATATATAAACGATTTACCTTACCTCATAAAGGATAACCATAACATAGTGTTGTTTGCAGACGACACTTCACTTTTGTTTAAACTTAAACGTCAGCAGCCGGTTACTGACCATATAAATATAGCACTTTCAAAAATAGTACACTGGTTTGATGTAAATAACCTTCTTCTTAATGAAAAAAAAACTAAATGTATAAAGTTTACCATGCCTCATGTTAGGCAAGTAGAAACTAGTGTGCTAATAAAATGTAAAGAGTTGAGTCCTGAAGATAATACAGTGTTCTTGGGCATAACTCTAGATGCTAAGCTGCAGTGGGGCCCAAATATAGACAAATTATCAAAAAAACTTAGCTCTGCAGCATACGCTGTTAGACAGATTCGAAATTTAACTGATGTAGAGACTGCCCGTTTAGTTTACTTTAGCTATTTCCATAGTGTCATGTCGTACGGTATTCTACTGTGGGGAAATGCCGCCGAAATACAGTCAATTTTTGTATTGCAAAAAAGGGCTATTCGTTCAATTTATAAATTAAGTCCCAGATACTCCCTCAGAGATAAATTTATCTCTGTAACATATACACTTCTATAATAAACTTCCTAGTCATATTCAACAACTAAGCCTTAATAAATTCAAATAATTTGTAAAGCGAAAACTTTGCCAAAAGGCTTTTTACACTATAAAGGACTATGTTGAGGACCAAAAGGCTTGGGATTGACCTGCTCCAGTACGCACTGCAACTGTTGTCTTATTATTATTATTATTTTCTTTTGTTATTATTTTTAATTGTGTTTTTTATTATTTATTACAATTCGATATTGTAGATTATTTTTATTTTGCAATTGGACTTTTTTTTTTCTGTTAATTTTTGACAAAAATGTTTACTTTGCTAAAGTATTACATTTTGTAAACTATATTTTTCTTTTATTATTGTGAACGTGAGGACTATGTTGATTGTTTTTTTTTTTTTTCCTTTTCAGTAATTTTAATGTATGTCTGGCAATTTGAGTATTTTCTGCGGCCTACCCAAATGTCCTTTCCTTGGTATTGTTCGTCAAGTTGTTGAGCTCCTTAGTAGTCCTGAGTTGAGCTTTACGAATACTGACAAATGCTTGCACTGACTGGACAGGTCCACTCAAATCTGTATGGTTCTTTCTTCAAAAGACCATTTCAGACAAATCTGCATGGTTCTCATGTGATTTGACCATTACATATTTACTATATGGACTTTAAAAGAGACTTTGACCCCTGAGTTTATTTCGGTGTTTCTTCTCAGGGTAGTCAGCTAGGAAACACCGGCCTCATCTAGTTTAAAACAGACGAAAAAAAAATTGACGTGTAAGTGTTTTTTAAACCTATTTACAAAATAAATATCATTTCGTCATGATCGTAGAACAATGACGGATCTAACAAATGTTGAATTTTACAGGGCAGCCATTTGAAATATTTTTTATAGTTTTTTAGAAATAACTTTTTTAATACTTAATGTGTAATGTTGAAATTTTGTACATATTGTATTAAAAGGGTTTATTTTAGGATGGAACAAAAATATTAACAAATATTTACACGGTTTTCTAGAAAAATCACATGCGTCTATTTACTTCGGATTCAACACAGTCGTAAGGTATCATCCGACGTTGTTCTTGGGAAAGTTGCTGTTAATAAAATGACGGATATTATTTTGCGATTATATTCTATGGATGGTCTTAGAAATATTTGGACGGATGTGTTATCTATATTGAATCATGGGCTAGTAAAAGAGTAAATATGTAATGGTGGATAAGATAGGAAGTGTAAATAAGCTTATTAGGTATATAAGGTAGGTACTAGGTAGTGTTTTAAAGCTTATCTTAAATAAAATTCCGACCATTATGCCGTACTCTCTTTAATTATTTTTTAAATTGAAATCACATTAATTGCTATAGCTATAAGTGGGTTACTAACCAATAAAAATTCTCAAAAAAAAAAAAATGACAAAATCAAAATAGTAGGTAACAATTAATAAAGAATAAAAAGTAGAAAATAGGGTAGATAGTGTTTTATACCTATACTTTTTAATGAAACGAAAGGCCTCCTCGGTTTAATCAATAAAAATAATAGGAACCACAATCAATATTATATCTAAATAAGAACATTGATTTTAATTAATAAATTCTCAACAATCACTAAATCAGAGATCAAAATAGTAAACCTACTATTTTCATAGAATAAAAAGTAGAAAACAATGCAATTGCATAACAAAACATATTCAGTCGGATTCATAATTAACATTGTGCCCATGAATTAGACTTCTAAAAAAGCTATCGTATTTAAGTGGTACTAGGGAAGAATCACAAAGACTTCTAAGATCCATATTTATCATTACTGCGTTACATAAAGTTGGATAATTATAATTACTCATCTCCTTCCAAAGTACAGGCGTCATGACGCGATCTTCAGAGAAATTATTATCTATATCAAATTATATTACTCTCATTTCAAAATCATTTTTTTTTTATTGCTGTCCAAGCAACTTTATTGTTATTCGTACTTTTAACCCAGTTCTTGTTTTTTAACAGATCTTTAAAATAAAATAAAACACATAAGAATCACCTGTTACTTTAGCCCTCCGGGCAAGCAACTTCCATTCTTCTGGAGTGTAGATAGTTTTATGCTCAGCAGCCCTTTCTTCATCACACTGTTAACAGTGTCACGAGTGTCACGCTCAAAACGAATAGGATTCGGTTAACCGAATCCTATTCGTTTTGAGCGTGACCTTTTTCAAGAAATCTGAATTCTTTAGAAGGATGAGCGTAAATATAGAACACTGGTTTCGGTTCTGGCCTGCACAATTGTCAGACAAGAAACGAAATTCTTTTGCACCCCTTGATATAGACTTCTATATGAAGTCATAGACGCAACTGGCTACTTCGTTAGCTCCACGTTTGGCAACCCCCTTCATCTCACATGTAACAATAACATTGTTTAGTAACCATATCGTATATATATAAATTATAACATGACAGCTTGCTCTTATAATATAATACACTCATTAGCCCATGAGAGCAAGACAAAACCTTTTGAAAATCGAAGGTACCACAAATAATACGTCCATTAGAATTAATAGCGTCATTTTCATCATTTTGTTTGAAGGTCCTGGACAGTGTTTTGTTATTTTGGTGTTTTGCATATTGTTCAACAAAAATCCGTCTAATGATCTACATTAGACAGATTTTCTATTTGTTTGAAACTTTGACACTGGTCAAACAGGAGACTGGAAAAAAGAATACTTATATCCTTTTTGGGCATATGAAAACTTAAATTAAACTAAGGTATTTACAACGTCTATATAATGTCTGAAATAAGAAGCTTGGCTGCTAGCTGGGGATGGCATAGATGTGTCTCTGATGTTGTCAACAGTGTAAGTACCCGGTTGAGGGAAAGGCGACAAATCTGAGGTCAAGGCGTATCTAACGGAGTTGGAGCTGAGCTGATATTTAGGAGAGATACGGAACAATGCTGATCATACGTTGGGACTAAATATGAGGATGGATTTTGATCCACGGCCATAAAAGGATCTTCTCTTAAAACACAAGCAAGTGGTGACATTATTCGGGTTCATGTTTTCCGTATCTGTTGACTGTATGATCTCCATTGAATGTTTACTGTGTGAAAAACATCCTCATAAATTTCGTGCATGTCTTCAATTACATTATGTGCTCATATAGGTTGTGGCGAATGGCATTCTGAAAAAAATATTAACTTATAAAAAATCTTGAGAGAACTTAAAACTTATTATTAAATTCGAAAGGTCAATAGTAAGTTTTAAGAACGCATACAAGCAGAAGATGAACATTATGTAAGTACAACAATAAATATAAATATACAGCTTTTTATCATCTGGAATAATTATGACTTAAGTTAGATTATAACTCAATTTAAAAAACATAAAATAAATAGGAACTATTACTATTTTTTCAAAAGAAAAAAGGCGGATGTGAATTTTAATTCCAAGAATAAAGTAGGATTATCACATGCGACTCTTTGATAAACAAGCGGGTGCATAGAATAACGTCGGTTCTGATCAATCGTCGTTATCATGTCCATAGAAAAATGTAGTATAATCACGTACACCTTGAAAATTCAAACATCGTTAAATATACTACAAACACAATAATAATTTAACTGTCAGGTAGCAAACATTATTTTTTCATAAAAAATAAATTTTAAGTACATTGATAATATTCCGTAGAAAACAGACGGATAATTTGAACCGACGCTTTAATTTGTGTATTTTGTGAAATTTTGTTTAAATACAAGATTTAAGTGGAATAAATGGTTAAATGTAATTCAATAACTTACCTGGATTTCTTGGTATGAAGTCGTCCACATCATTGTAATCTTCATTTGTAAAATTAGTTTTTTGTGTATCCTTGTTTGTTTGCTCCACAAGTTTCAACATAAATTTTGATCTTCCTGACTTCATTGTGGTCCAATTTATAATATATCATGACAAAAACTAGGCGCGAAAGAATTTAAAGTTCAACTAGTGCAATAAATTACGAAAATAAACAAATTCGATGCAACGCGTGCGCGATTTCAACGAACAATGACGCGTGTGTGGATCCGTCGGCGGCGGGAGGGGGCAGCGGCCGGCCACAGCGCCTCGTATAAAGACGAGTGCGTAAATCCGTCATTTTACTATGAGTGCTTTTCAAATCCGCCATTTTACCGACTGGTTATTTTGAAATCCATAATATGTATATTTTTTTTGTTGATGTAGTAATCAAGTATTCATGATGTAGTATCCAAATATGGTAAAAAGTGATTTTCGTATTTTTGTCAAATCCGACATTGTTCTACGATCATGACGATTTATCATTTATCATTTATCATTTATCATTTATCATTTATCATTTATCATTTATCATTTATCATTTATCATTTATCATTTATCATTTATCATTTATCATTTATCATTTATCATTTATCATTTATCATTTATCATTTATCATTTATCATTTATCATTTATCATTTATCATTTATCATTTATCATTTATCATTTATCATTTATCATTTATCATTTATCATTTATCATTTATCATTTATCATTTATCATTTATCATTTATCATTTATCATTTATCATTTATCATTTATCATTTATCATTTATCATTTATCATTTATCATTTATCATTTATCATTTATCATTTATCATTTATCATTTATCATTTATCATTTATCATTTATCATTTATCATTTATCATTTATCATTTATCATTTATCATTTATCATTTATCATTTATCATTTATCATTTATCATTTATCATTTATCATTTATCATTTATCATTTATCATTTATCATTTATCATTTATCATTTATCTCATAGAAGTGCGCGCACTGCGGTGAAATAAACGCATGCAGTAGAATCACCGTTGGCCTCTCGCTGCCAATTTTGCGGTGAATCTACCGCAAATGTTTTTGTATCGCATAGAGATCTAGGAAGCGCCGCGCACTGCGGTGAAAAATACGCACGTTTTAACCGACTTCAAAAAAAAGGAGGAGGTTATCAATTCGGTTGTATTTTTTATCATAATTTTTTTATGTTTGTTACCTCAGAACTCCGTCGTTTCTGTTATTTGCAATTTTTTTTTCCCATATAAGATATGTTTAAAGATTGGTCCCAATTTTTTAAAAATCCAGTTCTGATGATGGAATTCATGAGGAATCGAGGGAACTCCTCAAATATTATGCATTTACAGTCAAAAAGTAACATTTGATGAAGTGGAACTGATGAAGAAGATCAGAAATGGTCAACGGAACTTCATACTCACATACACTAATAAAAATAAAAACACTAATAAAAATTTCGGAGAAACAAACAATACCGAAAAACCCCGACTTCCGAAATTAAAGTTATTTTGATCCTTTTAGTGTTTTTTTTTAGTGAAGACGGTTATTTTATTTTTATAAAAAGTTTTTATTAACACTTTTTAGCTGCGGTACACTTATAAACAGAGTGCCTATTTCTCATGACAATTCCAATTAACCCAAACGCTGCTAGGTTACATTGTTTTATTATGAAGTTCCTGTGTCTACCTTCCACCTTCCGGCTCCATCATCATCATCAGATTACTTCGATGATACCATTTTCGACGTAACTATTCAGAACCACTCATTTATTTGTATTGTCATAGTCGCTTAACTATCTTCATTGTGATATCTATGTGAGTATGAAGTTCCGTTGACCATTTCTGGTCTTCTTCATCAATTCTACTTCATCAAATGTTACTTTTTGACTGTAAATGCTTAAGTTCTCGATGAACATACCAAAATCACTATAAAGATGGCCTAAGTATGATTTTTGAGGAGTACCCTCGATTCCTCATGGATCCCATCATCAGAACTGGATTATTCCTATAAGGGGAAAAAAATATTGCAAATCGGTCCATAAACGACGGAGTTCTGAGGTAACAAACATAAAAAAAATGATGATAAAAAATACAACCGAATCATAACCTCCTCCTTTTTTTTGAAATCGGTTAAAACGTGCGTTAGTTTCGCCGCAGTGCGCGGCCCTGTGAATGCGTTTATTCTACCGCACGGTAGAATAAACGCACCGCATTTCACCGCAAGGCAGTGCGCGCAAGGTCTAAGGCACAGCCACCGCGTCGTGTGGATTTTACGTTAACCGCATCGGATCTCTTCGCAACCACCACGTAGCGGAGTGAGGGAAAAGTTTAATCATTTACGTAGGTAAGAACTTCGTGAATTCCAGTCGTCATTTCAGGGGATTAGGCGCACAATGCCACATTCGCAAAATTACACATTAGATTTTCGCAAAATGTCATATTCTCAAAATGTCACATTCTCAAAACGCCATATCGCAAATCGTCACATTAGTAAAATGCCATATTCGCAAAATGCCACTTTCGCAAAATGACTTTTCGCAAAATGCCACTTTCGCACAATGCCAAAATGTCACTTCGAACTCGGTATTTTTTAAAATTTGGACGTTAGTATGTTTTTGTCCAAGGGGATGGTGAGGTAGACCAGGACGTAACACATTGGATCAACACAGGATGGATGAAATGGCGAAAGGTCACGGGAACAAATTGTGACCCACGGATGCCCCTCAAGTTGAAGGGTAAAATCTACAAGTCCGTGAAAAGGCCTGTCATACTGATCAGAATGTTGGGCTGCGAAAAAGAAGGATGAAGAAAGATTGCACGTAGTGGAGATGAGAATGTTAAGATGGATGTGTGGTGTGACGAGAATCGATAAAGTGTATACAATCCAATCCAATCCAACCAATCAATCAATCAATCAATCAATCAATCAATCAATCAATCAATCAATCAATCAATCAATCAATCAATCAATCAGCCAATCAATCAATCAATCAATCAATCTATCAGTCAATCAATCAGTAAATCAATCTATCAATCAATCAGTAAATCAATCTATCAATCAATCAATCTATCAATCTATCAATCTATCAATCTATCAGTCTATCAATCTATCAATCTATCAATCTATCAATCCATCAATCCATCAATCCATCAATCAATCAATCTACCAATCTATCAATCTATCAATCCATCAATCTATCAATCCATCAATCCATCAATCTATCAATCAATCAATCTATCAATCTATCAATCTATCAATCTATCAATCTATCAATCTATCAATCTATCAATCCATCAATCCATCAATCCATCAATCCATCAATCCATCAATCAATCAATCAATCTATCAATCTATCAATCCATCAATCTATCAATCTATCAATCTATCAATCTATCAATCCATCAATCCATCAATCCATCAATCTATCAATCTATCAATCTATCAATCTATCAATCTATCAATCTATCAATCTATCAATCTATCAATCTATCAATCTATCAATCTATCAATCTATCAATCTGTCAACCTATCAATCTATCAATCTATCAGTATTGACTGATAGATTGACTGATTGATAGATTGCTATCCGAGTCGCCAGTGACTGAAAAGTTGAAAGGGACAATGGGAATTGTTGGAGGAGGATGGAACGCATGTTACTAAAAGAGTTATGATGGATGGAGAGAGAGACCAAAGAAAAGATGGATGGATTGTGTGAAGAATGATATGAAAGAAAAAGAAGTTAGTGATAGCATGACGAGTGACAGGGCAGAATGGAAGAAACAAACGTGTTGCGCCGACCCCAAATAACACGGGACAAGGGCAGAAAGATGATGGACGTTAGTATGTTTTTATGGAAAGCCATCTAGCTAAAACTTAATAACTGCTATCTAGCAGCTTAATCTTACAAGTACAGCATTTTTATTTTATATTAAAATAAATGAAAATGTGTAAACACATTATAATATGTGTGTGTAATCACACTTTATATTATATTTTTCTTCTTCTTCTTTTTCTATTTTCTTTTTTTTTTTTTTTTTTTTTGTCATTTGTGTGTGTTTGTGTTATGTGTACTGGAAATACACTTCTGGACACATCTATTGGCCCACCTTAGAGTTTAGGTTTCGATGGCCCCTACCGAAATATGATTGCTAGATTGAACAAAAACTGTTGATGCAGTTTTAAACCTGATACATTTTACCATCTTTTTCGATCGTATTGTTTTAAATTTGAATTCAGAATACCATACGACATGGAGCTACGCCTAACAAGTCGGATATGCGCCTTGTTAAAGGCAATTGATTTTTGAATAAAAAACATGTTTTCTATATATATAAAAGGAGAAACTGACTGACTGACATATCAACGCACAGCCGAAACCGCTGGGGCTAGAAGCTTGAAGTTTTGCATAAAGATTAATTATATGTCGTAAGTGAGCACTAAGAAGGGATTTTTGGAAATTCATCCTCTAAGGGGGTAAAAAGGGGGGATTTCGTAAGTGTGCAATTTTTTTTTCCGTGGGCCAATTGACTCCAAACTTTGTACAAATATTAACCTAAATTAGTTTTAAAGTTTCCCATATTCATTTTTTCAGTACTACCCTCAGTGCAAGATTTAGGGGGTGTTAAAGTTTGTATGGGAGAATCTTATTCCTTGGGTTAATAAACTTGAAACTTGGCACGAATACATGTTTAAATAAATAATAAAGATTCCCATTATTCGTTTTTCAAAACTACCCTCAAATTAGGGTTTAGGTCGTGTTCAAGATTTTTTGAAGTCTTACTGCGCGGCCTAATTTAGGTACTCGCAACTCGGTATTAGAAATTAGAAAAACAAGCCCTAATAGAGCAAATGGCGATTATTTATTTCTCAAAAATAGTTCAACAACAACAAAAAAGTTCATCTATATATATAAAAGGAGAAACTGACTGACTGACATATCAACGCACAGCCGAAACCGCTGGGGCTAGAAGCTTGAAGTTTTGCATAAAGATTAATTATATGTCGTAAGTGAGCACTAAGAAGGGATTTTTGGAAATTCATCCTCTAAGGGGGTAAAAAGGGGGGATTTCGTAAGTGTGCAATTTTTTTTTCCGTGGGCCAATTGACTCCAAACTTTGTACAAATATTAACCTAAATTAGTTTTAAAGTTTCCCATATTCATTTTTTCAGTACTACCCTCAGTGCAAGATTTAGGGGGTGTTAAAGTTTGTATGGGAGAATCTTATTCCTTGGGTTAATAAACTTGAAACTTGGCACGAATACATGTTTAAATAAATAATAAAGATTCCCATTATTCGTTTTTCAAAACTACCCTCAAATTAGGGTTTAGGTCGTGTTCAAGATTTTTTGAAGTCTTACTGCGCGGCCTAATTTAGGTACTCGCAACTCGGTATTAGAAATTAGAAAAACAAGCCCTAATAGAGCAAATGGCGATTATTTATTTCTCAAAAATAGTTCAACAACAACAAAAAAGTTCATCTATATATATAAAAGGAGAAACTGACTGACTGACATATCAACGCACAGCCGAAACCGCTGGGGCTAGAAGCTTCAAATTTTGCATAAAGATTAATTATATGTCGTAAGTGAGCACTAAGAAGGGATTTTTGGAAATTCATCCTCTAAGGGGGTAAAAAGGGGGGATATCGTAAGTGTGCAAAATTTTTTTCCGTGGGCCAATTGACTCCAAACTTTGTACAAATATTAACCTAAATTAGTTTTAAAGTTTTCCATATTTATTTTTTTAGTACTACCCTCAGTGCAAGATTTAGGGGGTGTTAAAGTTTGTATGGGAGAATCTTATTCTTCGGGTTAATAAACTTGAAACTTGGCACGAATACATGTTTAAATAAATAATAAAGATTCCAATTATTCGTTTTTCAAAACTACCCTCAAATTACGGTTTAGGTCGTGTTCAAGATTTTTTGAAGTCTTACTGCGCGGCCTAATTTACTCGCAACTCGGTATTAGAAATTACAAAAACAAGCCCTTATAGAGCAAATAGCGATTATTTATTTCTCAAAAATAGTTCAACAACAACAAAAAAGTTCAAGTACATTCATGTATGTTGGTGAAATGGATTCCTCCATGTTTCTATGAAATATCTCTTCTTTAAATGTGCTAATAGATTTTCTTTGCAACGCAACCATGTGATAACCTAATCCTATAATAACGTATCAATCATGTTATTTATATACGTACAACGACATCTACTGACCCAAATTGGTACAAACGAAAACATAAAATTAATTACAAAACAAGTTGCTGTGTCATAAGTTAGCGTCTTCTTCGATAGAAATTATTATGCTAATTTAATGTTTTAAAAGTCTAAAAACTTTGATTGATTAGTTCAGTAATACTTAAGGACACCACCGGTAGACAAGATGTTAATGCTCATCAGTTGGGTCAAATAGTGGATTACCGTCCTCCTTCACCGGTGGGCCGAGATACATGCACGAGCACACTCCATACGCCATGACTTATGTCTTATGTACGTCATTATGGTCGCGCAGACTTATTTTTCACCTTCACGTGCAACCCTCGGTGGAAAGAAATTAAAGAAAATTTGTTTCCAGGCTAAAATCGCCACGCATCGCACAAATATTTCGCATCAAAATAAAAAATAAAAAATGTTGGACTTGATAACTAAAGGAAAAATATTTGGTGAAGTTCCGTGATACATGTACGTTTCCAGATTTCGGCACATTCATATTCTGAAATGGCTAAAAATATACATTCCTTCTGATATTACTGACAATTTTATTTGTGCCGAAATACCTGATCCCATCTAGATCCAAAGCTCTATGAGATAGTGAAATCTAATATGATACAAGCCCCCTGTGGAAATTTCAACGCCAACTCGCCATGCATGAGAGACCAGCTGCCCCCCTAGCCAAGTTGCAAACGATAAACGTGAACGCTTAGTAATCTCCAATAGATTTTCAACTTTATACCTAAGATCATAAAGTTGAAAATCTATTAAAGACTACTGAGCGTTAGCGACCGGAACGAACGAAAACACTATGTAATCTTCAATAGATTTTCAACTTTATATCTAATATCATAAAGTTGAAAATCTATTAAAGACTACTGAGAGTTTACGTTTGTCGTTTGTGACTTGGCTAGGGGGGCTGTGCACTAAACGCTATCCTCGAACAATGCTTATAAAAACACTGACCGGCGATGACGGATATTCAAACTGCAGGAGACATCCTTCAGATAATGGCGGATTTACTGTGACCATAAATGGAGTAGAGCTTGATAATCGTTGGTAATCCAGTTCTTTCACATCAACGTGGAACACTGTAACTCGGTAAAATCGATTAAATATGTTTGTAAATATGTGAATAAAGGGTCTGACCAAGGTACTCTTTCTTTAAACAATTTAAAAGATGAAGTCAAAACGTATGAAAGTGGAAAGTATATCAGTAGATCAGAGGCAGTGTGGTAAATTTTCGGGTTTTCTATTCATGAGAATTTTCCCACGGTGTTTCATCTTGCTGTGCATTTAGAAAAATGGTCAAAGAGTATTTTTTAATCAAGAAAACTTAGCTAATAAAGGTTTCCTGACCACCAAAAACTATGTCAAGTAGGTGACTTTGCAAAGACCTTCCTGTATTGTGAAATCTGTGCATTCTATGTTTGAAACAGTAATCGGTTCGAAAGGAGGAAAAGAGGAGTAAATGTAGATGGTTGGCCACACATTAAAAAAGACAGCGCTTTAGGCAGGGAATATACGGTGTATCCAAATAATACAGAGTGTTACCACCTTCGTTTGCTTTTTTATGAAGTTCGAGGTCCAGAATCATAGAACATACGACTTTCAAATCAGCATGCAAGGCTTTAGGGTTACTTGAAGATGATCAACACTGACGTACAGTCCTAGGAGAGGGAGCTATGTATCAATAGCCGTTCATGGTGAGAGAGCTTTTCATTATAATGTTAGTTTTTTGTCAACTAGCGATTCCATTCAGCCTGTGGGATGAATTCAAACCATATCTTTCAGAAGATTTTAAACGACACATGGAGAGGCAGGTAAATAACGAACTATAACATTTTATAGATCAGATTTTGCGCCAATGATTAGACGCCAATGTGCAACATTTTCAAGCATAGTAATCTGGCCCAATTGTTACGTAAAGCAAAAATAATAGTCTGGGATGAAAGTACAATGGCAAACAAAAGAGCTATTGAAGCATTACAGAACTCTACAGGATAACAGGACATAAGAAGCAATGACAACTTAATGAGTGGTTCGACAATATTGCTGGCAGGAGATTTTCGAGTTGTACCAAGTTCAAGTTGTTTTTTTAGAGTTGTACCAAAAGGGACACGAGTGAACGAAATAAAGCATATATTAAAAGATACTGTACTAAAATCCTTCATCATTATCATCATCATCATCATTTCAGCCGAAGGACGTCGACTGTTGAACATTGACCTCCCCCAAATGTCGCCATAACGAACGGTCCTGTGCATCTCGCATCCACCACATTCCCGCGACTCTCACCAGGATATCGGTCCACCTTGTGGGGAGGCCGTCAAGCTGCGTTTAAGTAAAATCCTTAAATTAACCAAAAACATGAGAGTACATCTCCGAAGGGACGTCTCTGCAGGTGAATTTTCAGACCTTTTACTTCAATTAAGTAACGGCAAGTACCAACAATTAGATGGGGTTATAGTCATACCAGAAAAATTATGTACGGTAGTCAAACACACAGAACACAGAACACACAAAGAGAACACACACAAACACACAGTCAAAGAGAAGATAGGAAGAAATTATTCAGGTGTGGCTCAAATAAAGGACAAACCATTAGAATGGCTAAGAGAAAGAGCTATATTGACGTCTAAGAACGACCGAGCAGCAGTTATCAGCGATATTTTGCTGACATCAATTGAAGCTGAAGAAATAGTGTGTAATTCTATAGACACTGTGGTAAATGCAGACGAAGCACTCCACTATCCGGTTGAGTTTCTGAATACTATTAATTCAGTCGGCCTTCCATACCATAAACGTGAACTGCATGTGGGCACACCCGTGATGTTGCTTAGGAACTTGAAGCCTCCGAAGTTATGTAACGGTATCAGGATGCAAGTAAAAGCATTGCACCGCAGTATGGTTGAGGTTGTTATTTTAACCGGGTCTGCCCAGGGAGAAACAGAGTTCATACCGCGAATTCCATTAATCTTGAACGATCTTCCTTTCGAATTCAAAAGACTACAATTTCCTTTGAAAGTTTGCTTTGCAATGACAATAAACAAATCACAGGGCCAAACGCTTAAAACGGCGATGCGCGCGGACGTAGTCGCGGGCAAAGCGCTAGTCTATATATATAAAAGGAGAAACTGACTGACTGACATATCAACGCACAGCCGAAACCGCTGGGGCTAGAAGCTTGAAGTTTTGCATAAAGATTAATTATATGTCGTAAGTGAGCACTAAGAAGGGATTTTTGGAAATTCATCCTCTAAGGGGGTAAAAAGGGGGGATTTCGTAAGTGTGCAATTTTTTTTTTCCGTGGGCCAATTGACTCCAAACTTTGTACAAATATTAACCTAAATTAGTTTTAAAGTTTCCCATATTCATTTTTTCAGTACTACCCTCAGTGCAAGATTTAGGGGGTGTTAAAGTTTGTATGGGAGAATCTTATTCCTTGGGTTAATAAACTTGAAACTTGGCACGAATACATGTTTAAATAAATAATAAAGATTCCCATTATTCGTTTTTCAAAACTACCCTCAAATTAGGGTTTAGGTCGTGTTCAAGATTTTTTGAAGTCTTACTGCGCGGCCTAATTTAGGTACTCGCAACTCGGTATTAGAAATTAGAAAAACAAGCCCTAATAGAGCAAATGGCGATTATTTATTTCTCAAAAATAGTTCAACAACAACAAAAAAGTTCATCTATATATATAAAAGGAGAAACTGACTGACTGACATATCAACGCACAGCCGAAACCGCTGGGGCTAGAAGCTTGAAGTTTTGCATAAAGATTAATTATATGTCGTAAGTGAGCACTAAGAAGGGATTTTTGGAAATTCATCCTCTAAGGGGGTAAAAAGGGGGGATTTCGTAAGTGTGCAATTTTTTTTTCCGTGGGCCAATTGACTCCAAACTTTGTACAAATATTAACCTAAATTAGTTTTAAAGTTTCCCATATTCATTTTTTCAGTACTACCCTCAGTGCAAGATTTAGGGGGTGTTAAAGTTTGTATGGGAGAATCTTATTCCTTGGGTTAATAAACTTGAAACTTGGCACGAATACATGTTTAAATAAATAATAAAGATTCCCATTATTCGTTTTTCAAAACTACCCTCAAATTAGGGTTTAGGTCGTGTTCAAGATTTTTTGAAGTCTTACTGCGCGGCCTAATTTAGGTACTCGCAACTCGGTATTAGAAATTAGAAAAACAAGCCCTAATAGAGCAAATGGCGATTATTTATTTCTCAAAAATAGTTCAACAACAACAAAAAAGTTCACGTACATTCATGTATGTTAGTGAAATGGATTCCTCCATGTTTGTATGAAATATCTCTTTTTTAAATGTGCTAATAGATTTTCTTTGCAACGCAACCATGTGATAACCTAATCCTATAATAACGTATCAATCATGTTATTTATATACGTACAACGACATCTACTGACCCAAATTGGTACAAACGAAAACATAAAATTAATTACAAAACAAGTTGGTGTGTCATAGTTAGCGTCTTCTTCGATAGAAATTATTATACTAATTTAATGTTTTAAAAGTCTAAAAGCTTTGATTGATTAGTTCAGTAATACTTAAGGACACCATCGGTAGGCAAGATGTTGATGCTCACCAGTTGGGTCAAATATTGGATTACCGTCCTCCTTCACCGGTGGGCCGAGATACATGCACGAGCACACTCAATACGCCATGAATTATGTACGTCATTATGGTCGCGCAGACTTATTTTTCACCTTCACGTGCAACCCTCGGTGGAAAGAAATTAAAGAAAATTTGTTTCCAGGCTAAAAACCTCACGATATCATCGCACAAATATTTCGCATCAAAGTAAAAAAAAAATTTTGGACTTGATAACTAAAAGAAAAATATTTTGTGAAGTTCCGAGAAACGTACGTAAAATGTTGGTATTCTACTGTGTACACAGTAGAATACCAACATTTTCCAGACTTCGGCACATTCATATTTTGATACGGCTAAAAAGACACATTCCTTCTGACATTACTGACAATTTTATTTGTGCCGAAATACCTGATCCCATCTAGATCCAAAGCTCTATGAGATAGTGAAATCTAATATGATAAATTTCAACGCCAACTCGCCATGCATGAGAGACCAGCTGTGCACTAAACGCTATCCTCGAACAATGCTTATAAAAACACTGACCGGCGATGACGGATATTCAAACTGCAGGAGACATCCTTCAGATAATGGCGGATTTACTGTGACCATAAATGGAGTAGAGCTTGATAATCGTTGGTAATCCAGTTCTTTCACATCAATGTGGAATACTGTAACTCGGTAAAATCGATTAAATATGTTTGTAAATATGTGAATAAAGGGTCTGACCCAGGTTCTCTTTCTTTAAACAATTTAAAAGATGAAGTCAAAACGTATGAAAGTGGAAAGTATATCAGTAGTTCATAAGCAGTGTGGTAAATTTTCGGGTTTTCTATTCATGAAAATTTTCCCACGGTGTTTCATCTTGCTGTGCACTTAGAAAAATGGTCAAAGAGTAGTATTTTTTAATCAAGAAAACTTAGCTAATAAAGGTTTCCTGTCCACCAAAAACGACTCACGTCTTTTTTTTTAACTATGTCAAGTAGATGACTTTGCAAAGACCTTCCTGTATTGTGAAATCTGTGCATTCTATGTTTGGAACAGTAATCGGTTCGAAAGGAGGAAAAGAGGAGTAAATGTAGATGGTTGGCTACACATTAAAAAAGGCAACGCTTTAGGCAGGGAATATACGATATATCCAAATAATACAGAGTGTTACCACCTTCGTTTGCTTTTTTATGAAGTTCGAGGTCCAGAATCATAGAACATACGACTTTCAGATCAGCATGAAAGGCTTTAGGGTTACTTGAAGATGATCAATACTGATGTACAGTCCTAGGAGAGGCAGCCACGTATCAATAGCCGTTCATGGTGAGAGAGCTTTTCATTATAATGTTAGTTTTTTGTCAACTAGCGATTCCATTCAGCCTGTGGGATGAATTCAAACCATATCTTTCAGAAGATTTTAAACGACACATGGAGAGGCAGGTAAATAACGAACTATAACATTTTATAGATCAGATTTTGCGGCAATGATTAGACGCCAATGTGCAACATTTTCAAGCATAGTAATCTGGCCCAATTGTTACGTAAAGCAAAAATAATAGTCTGGGATGAAAGTACAATGGCAAACAAAAGAGCTATTGAAGCATTAAACAGAGCTCTACAGGATAACAGGACATAAGAAGCAATGACAACTTAATGAGTGGCTTGACAATATTGCTGGCAGGAGATTTTCAGCAAAGGTTACCAGTTGTACGAAAAGGGACACGAGTGAATGAAATAAAGCATATATTAAAAGATACTGTACTTAAATCCTTCATCATTATCATCATCATCATCATTTCAGCCGAAGGACGTCCACTGTTGAACATTGGCCTCCCCCAAATGTCGCCATAACGAACGATCCTGTGCATCTCGCATCCACCACATTCCCGCGACTCTCACCAGGATATCAGTCCACCTTGTGGGAGGCCGTCAACGCTGCGTTTAACTAAAATCCTTAAATTAACCAAAAACATGAGAGTACATCTCAGAGGGGACGTCTCTGCAGGTGAATTTTCAGACCTTTTACTTCAATTAGGTAACGGCAACTACCAACAATTAGATGGGGTTATAATAATAATAATAATAAATATTTCCTAACCGCCGACGTGGGTATGCATCGCGATGTAGTGGCAGTGGACAAGGGACTCACTCCGCTCTCCTTGGCTAACGAGAGCTGGCGCAAACCTGTAGTGCTTGACACTAACGATCGCAGGAAAGTATGGCAGAGTAAGGAACTCCACGGACGCTTTTTCCGGGCCCTTCATGGGCCCGATGTAGATCAACTAGCGTCCGTAGCCTGGCTGCGCGCCGGTGACCTCTTTGGGGAAACCGAAGGTTTTGTCTGTGCAATTATGGACGAAGTTATCATGACGAATAACTACCGGAGATTTATTGTGAAGGACGGCACGGTTGACATCTGTCGGGCATGTCACCGACCGGGTGAATCAATCCGCCACATTATCTCTGGTTGTTCTCGTCTAGCTAACGGGGAATACTTGCATAGACACAACCTTGTAGCCAGGATTATCCATCAGCAACTTGCTCTGAATTACTCTCTTGTGGAATCGGAGGTGCCATACTACAGGTATGTGCCCGACCCAGTTCTCGATAATGGCGATATCACGCTGTACTGGGACCGGTCCATCATCACTGACAGGACTATTGTAGCCAATAAGCCTGATATAGTGGTGGTGGACCGAAGAGAGAGGCGTACAATGATTGTTGACATATCCGTTCCGCATGACGAGAACCTCGTGAAAGCCGAGAAAGACAAACAAATCAAGTATATTGATTTGGCTCGCGAGGTTGTCGACATGTGGGATGTAGACTCGGCGATCATTGTACCGATAGTCGTGTCAGCCAATGGCTTAATAGCCAAGAGCCTCGACCAACACCTTAGGAGGCTCGCGTTAGGCGGCTGGATCATGGGCTTGATCCAGAAAGCGGTACTCCTGGACACGGCTCGTATTGTCAGGAGGTTCCTTTCTCTGGAGCCCTGACCGCCGGTAGCTTGGACCCTGTTCCCGATACCGGTGGGACACTGTTTTTTATATTTTTAAATGTTTTTTTTTATTTTTTTATTGAAATATTTAAAAATATAATTTATATGTTAGAATAATGAATAAAAAATAATAATAATAATATACTTTATTTCGAGCAACAAGACTCATTTTGTGTTATAGTCATACCAGAAAAATTATGTACGGTAGTAAGTAGGTACAGTCAAAGAGAAGATAGGAAGAAATTATTCAGGTGTGGCTCAAATAAAGGACAAACCATTAGAATGGCTAAGAGAAAGAGCTATATTGACGTCTAAGAACGACCGAGCAGCAGTTATCAGCGATATTTTGCTGACATCAATTGAAGCTGAAGAAATAGTGTTTAATTCTATAGACACTGTGGTAAATGCAGACGAAGCACTCCACTATCCGGTTGAGTTTCTGAATACTATTAATCCAGTCGGCCTTCCATACCATAAACGTGAACTGCATGTGGGCACATCCGTGATGTTGCATAAGAACTTGAAGGCTCCGAAGTTATGTAACGGTAACAGGATCCATATAAAAGCATTGCACCGCAGTATGGTTGAGGTTGTTATTTTAACCGGGTCTGCCCAGGGAGAAACAGAGTTCATACCGCGTATTCCATTAATCCCGAACGATCTTCCTTTCGAATTCAAAAGACTACAATTTCCTTTGAAAGTTTGCTTTGCAATGACAATAAACAAATCACAGGGCCAAACGCTTAAAACGGCGATGCGCGCGGACGTAGTCGCGGGCAAAGCGCTAGTATCAAATAAAGGTTTAATTTAATAACGCGGATTGCCTCCATGGGCATCTACCACAGCTCTCATACGATTAGGCATAGAATTTATCAACCGCTCCATGAAATTTTGAGGGATCATCTCCCATTCCTCTTCTATGGCAGTTTTCAACTCCTGCATCGTCTGGGCAACTGGCTGACGAGCCCTAACACGTCTTTTTAGCTCGTCCCACATGTGCTCAATGGGGTTCATGTCTGGGCTTCTGGCTGGCCAGTCCATAACTGTGATGTTCACATCCCGAAGATATTCCCTGACGATGCCGGCCGCATGGGCTCTTGCATTATCATGCATAAAAAGGAAATTTGGGTCCACATAGTCCGCGTATGGTATCACGTGAGGTTCTAAGCACTCACGAATGTACCTTTCAGCATTTAATGTTGGCAGCCGTGGTCCTGTAACAACCTCAAGTTGAGTTTTGCCGCTCGCGGATATACCGCCCCAGACAGTCCATGAGCCACCGCCATAAGCAACCCTCTCTTCAAAGCAGCATTGTGCGAAACGCTCTCCCTTACGTCGGTAGACCTTCTTCCTTCCATCATTGCCATGTAACACAATTTTAGACTCATCAGAAAAGAGTACACGGCTCCAATCTTGCTGTGTCCAATTTAAATGACTGCGTGCGAAATGAAAGCGCGCTGTTCGGTGGGCTCGCGTTAGTTTAGGCCCATTAGCTGGCTTGTGTGGTACCATATCGCGTTCTTTTAACCTTCTCCGAACAGTTCGAGCGCTCACAGATACTCCGTGGAAGTCGCGAAGTTGGTTTTGTATCTCAATGGAGGTAAGGTGACGATTTCTCAAGCTGGTCGTCACGATGAATCGATCTTGCCTTTCAGTTGTGACCCGAGATCGTGGCCTTCCTTGGCGACGAACAAAGCCGCCAGTCTCTAGGTACCTCCGATAAACATTTCGGACCGCAGATCGACTTAAATTAAGTTGAGCACTCACGTTTCTTTGGCTGTGTCCGGCCTGAATAAGTGCCACAGCTTGGGCGGCGACTTCAGGTGAAGTATCCATAGATTATTGATAGAACCTCACCTTAATGTTAAGAATAAGTAATGTTTGTTGCAAAACCAAAGATATCAATCACTTTTTCAAGAATTAAATCCAAGTAAACCAATAAAACCAAGTTTTCTTAGTATTCGATTGTTTGATATCAACAAACAGGCTCCAAATTGTCTTTTGTTTCTTTAAATTCTGTGTTCGAAATTCAAAAAAAGACTATTGAATGAAATTGTGAATGTGCCAGGTTCAAAACTGCATAAAAACTTTTTGCTCGACCTAATATAAAATTTTAGCTAGGACCAAACGAAACTGAAAATACAAGGTGGGCCAATAGATGTGTCCAGAAGTGTATTAAATTGGTATTATTTTTTATTCATAATTTTAATAAAAAACCCACTGCAAGAAGTAAATAAGTCATTTTAACAATTTTTATTGTCATTTACGTAAATCGTACATTATGTGATAATTATGATTTTTTTAGAATGTGTCATTTTGAGAATTTGTCATTTTGAGAATGTGTCATTTTGATAATGTGGCATTTTGCTAATGTGGTATTTTGAGAAAAGACATTTTGCGAATGTGTCATTTTGCTAATGTGCCATTTTGCTAGTGTGGCATTTTGCGAAATGTCATTTTGCGAATGTGGCATTTTGCGTCAATATGTCATTTTGCGAATGTGGCATTGTGCGCCTAATCCATTTCAGGGTCCTTACCACGACGTGTTAAAATGTCAGGCGTGCGAGCGAGAAAGAGGGAAGCAGCTATATGTATAACTAACTATTCAGTTGAAAACCAGCGTCGGGCAGCTACCACTGACAACCATGTAGTTGTCTGGCATTTTTGCTGAACTGGACCTATTTGGCGCAGGCGTGAGACACACATTGTGTCAGTGTTTTTTTTCTATGTTTACTTAAATTTTGTTTTTATAGTGTGTGTATCCATGCGTGCCAAATAAAATATTTTTCTTTCTTTCTTTCTTTCTTTCTTTCTTTCTTTCTTTCTTTCTTTCTTTCTTTCTTTCTTTCTTTCTATGTAGCTCCATTCCTTTAACAGTTCAGTTTAGATTAACAAATGAATCGCGTTAAGGCTGGTAGTGCCAACCGTTTCGGAAACAATACAACTTATAGACTAAGTTATATTATGTAATAACCAGCTTTTCCTAGTTATAAGACACTTTAACTCCAACACAAGTTCTCAACACATTCTTCTCATAAAAGTTTGACGTGCTGGACGAATTTGTTTATTTCTATCGAACCAATCATATCATATCGCATCGTCGCTTTCCATCAGGTGAGATAGCGGTCAAGCGCGAACCTGTCAAGAATTAAAAAAAATATCAATAATTTGATAATTCTAACGGGAAAACAAAGCTTAGTATTTGAAACAAGAATTTTATTATTAATTTATTTTATTATTTATGTACCTACACATGGAAACAGTACCTACATTTATAATAATAGTTTATTTCAGAAATATACACATATTCATATATTTTGCCTGTTAATAGGTAGTAAAAATATAAAAACAGTTTCGTTGTTACTTGTACTAATGAAAAACGTCATCCACCACCATCTTTCATAATAATGAATAAGTTAAATAAAAACAGTACAAAAGTTATTTAGACAATGACATGATAAACTGTAAAAAGTGTGGATACCTTAGCAATTGTAACAAGTGACAGTAAAAAAGATTTATAATTTATTTATTTATAAAGGTTTATTTTTGTAGCAGACCTGCGACTTATATTACTACATCAGCTTCACTTGCAAAAACTTTGGACCCCCGTTTCATCCCCTTAGGGGGTGAATTTCGGAAAATCCGTTCTTAGCGGATGTCTACACCCTATAAGGATCCTACCTGCTAAAAGAAAATTTTAAGTTTGTACGTGTTATAGTTTCTGAAATTTCGTGATTAATCAGTGAGTGGTATTTCGCTTTTATATATATAGCATAGCAGCATAGTCGGCCTTATAATGTTCCCACTGTTGGGACTCAGGCCTCCTCTCTACGAGAGGGAATGGGCTGTAATCCACCACGCGGGCCCAGTGCGGGTTGGTGGATGTCACATGTCTTCGAATTTTTGGTTCTAGGACAGGCCGGTTTCCTCACGATGTTTTCCTTCAAATAAATTACACAAAGTAACGCGCCTGGCTGAGTTTGAACCCGCGACCTACTACATTTATATTATAGATTTATCTAATTCTATAAAAAAGTTTATAATTCACTTCGTATTATATTGTTTAGAATTACAATAACAACAAGGTAGTCGCACCATTAGTTGGTACTACATCGACCTCAAAAGGGTTGAACCACAAATGGCACATAAAAATGTCGTTTACCTGTCAACAGTAACTTTGGCTTTAATTAAAACCACACGCCCGTATTCTGGCACAAATCTCGATTCTTTCACAGATTTCGTGGTAAAATATAATCTGATTTAGATTGAAATCTAGATGAATAATTAATTTGATATAAATCTCGTGTCACATTGTTTGTGTTCATTATCGAACTTCTCAGACACGGCTTGACCGATTTGAATGAAATTTTTTGTGTATATTTTGTAGTTCTGTGAATAGTCCAGTCTTTTCTTTGATAAATAATTTAAATAGTAAAACAACGTTTGTCGGGTCAGCTAGATTAAATATAATTATACATTGGCGAAGTCAATAGTACAGAAGCTAGCTTGACAACGAGACGAAGCGCTGTGTAACGTATGATGTTTTGACAGAGTCTGACATGGCGTTCGAAATATGTCCGGCAATAAAAGAAGTGATCGAGACCTCAAAAGCTCTACACAGACCAAAGTCCTTTAGTCCTCACCGCCGAGGCCCACCACGACGCTTTCGTCAATGCCCACCCCATCCCTTGTTAGAGTCAGCCCGCGCCGCTGTGCCTGTAGTCTTAAATTCCCAAAATAATAATAATATTGGTTCGATTCAGCCCGTCCTTTGCTGTCCTCCCCCAGCGACGCCATAAGCCAAGGTCCGTATCCCACAGGGGATGTCCTTAGCGTGTAGGCGCTTAGTTTTTAAGTTTTTGTAAGCCCTGGCTGGCTTTAACTTTATGAAGGCTGCTACAGGCTATTCCGGTTAAGCTCTCTTGATCTTTGGACTTCGTGCGGACAACAGTGCCCAGAGATTGTCTTTCGCCTCGTTGTGAATTGAATACCTAAAGTCTACATCATAAGTCTTTTTTTTTTCGTGTGTGAATATCATCTAATGACATCCCCCGCCCATAAAAACCCACTCCTGTTCCTTCTTTGCCATTTTTCCAGGGCCCCGGGGATCTCTTTCGCATCACCCATGGCCCCAGTAGGCTTCGACCCTGGTGGGCCCCTACGGTTGCTGACATCTCTTTGAGGCGTGCGTAGAACACTACGCCGTCGACGACTTGGGCTCGGTCCGGATGGTTACCGGACGATCGGACGGCGAGCTACCCATTGTTCGCCGTCCGCAAACCCGCGCTTACGGTGGTCGGAAATCGGGATCGGAATCCCGGCGGCTGGCTGGGGCGCGAGGGCCATTGCCTCGAACGTGCACGTGCGGCCTCCTTTGCTAGCATTACTGCTTCGCAGAAGGAGGCGACCGCCTGCCACTCCTCTTCGCTCCGGACCATGGCCTGTACCAAAGACCGGCGCGAGAGATCACTGCCGCCGATCTTCCCCACGAGGACATGGTGGTGCTCTGCCCAGGCGGGGCACACCTCTACCGTATGCTCCACCGTATCCTCCGGGCGGTCCACACAATGGTGGCACCCGGGCGTTTCTTCCGCACGAATCCGGTGCAGGAACCTCCCAAACTTACCATGTCCGGTGAGGACATGCGTCATGCGGAAGGTAAGGACGTTGTGAGGTCTTTCCAGCCACTCCTCAAAGAGGGGACTTACCGCCATAATTATAGCGTGCCTAATAATGAATCAGTCTTGTGGTCTTGAATAGTTTCTTTTTTGTTCGTTACCCGTTTTTATCACCCGAAAAATATGTTCTCTGAAGAAGATTTCCACTCCTGAACCAGTATATATGTATAATAATTTATTCCTTCTGAAAAAACATGAGCTCAAGAGTAGATGCTTCATATAGGGTTGTAGGAATGTTCCACAAAGTTACCAAGGCCCTGGAATGCAAAAGGTAACCGAAGGAACACAGGTGGGATTTAGTCACTAAAATCTAACACTCCCTCACACTCCTTCCAGATCGGGATAAGTTAATGTTTTCCAACCTAAAAAAAACTTCCCGCTTTATCTTTACATATAACAAATCAGTAAAAGTTTTTAGTTGTGCGCGCAACGAAATCGATGTAGATATACTTTTATACATTAAAATTGTGTGTAACTTGATATATTACTTAGGCTTTGTTTCATCGTAGTCAGTAAAAATCTGACAAGCCATTTCGTACCACCCAAAGCGAAAAAATTATTTGATGATTCCCTACCTCAGGAAAAAGGTTCTCAATCCAAATAAAAATTTCTAAGGTTTTCTTAATTTTCCGAAACGAAAAGTACCCCACGCAATAATCAAGAGTTTATTCAAACTTTATATTGTCTTAACAAAAAATAATTACTTACTAAGAAAAATAAATACTGTCTTTGTCTATCCTGGCGTGACAATGGGATTGTATTCTATACACAATCGTAAATTTCCATCGTTTAAATTCTCATGGTGTCATAAATTTTCACTGCAGGAAGATCGGCCCATAAAAAGGTAATATCGAGCGATCGTAATAGAATGTTCCCATAAATGGGACAATAAAGGTAAAAGGGAGATGCAATTTGCAGTATGGTGTTAGTGTTATTAGCACACGAAATTGGTACTGCTGATCGAGTTTGGTCATGGTTGCCAATTCGATTTTTTTTATTGGCTTACAGGTAAGTTCAGGGTTTAGATTGAATCGAGTCCATAAATTCACTGTAAAAATGTAAAGATATGTACTTATTTCTTTATCCACTACTTTTTTTTTCGGTGGGAAATCATCTAATGACATTCCACGCTCTTGGGTGGAGCGAGAGATAGTGTCAGATTTTTACAGACTAAAAACGAAGTTTTTATTACAGATTTGTAGTTGTTATTAAATTTTGTCATTAGATTATTTTCCCAAATAAAAAAAAATAAAAAATAGCTAAAAAAAAAAAATGTGTTTATTATCTTAAAAATCTATACAATTAAGTTGCCGGGGCTTCCCAGAAAGTGATCCGAAGATACTTGTGATGGGATAAACCTCGCTCTTCCTCTATTAGTTAACAATTGTTTTGTTGTGCTAATTAGGTATAAGTTACACATTTTTTATAAGACCATTAAAAAGAAAAATGAAAAATGAATATCGTGTTTATGGCAGCGTGTGAAAACTAAAGTGTGTTTTGTATAAATGTGTGTTATACATGTGTTTATGAGTGTGTGAATGCATATTTTGTGTGCGTGTGTGTGTGTGTGTATAAATGGGTGTGTGTGTTTATGAATAGGGTGGGTTTGGTGTATATGTGTGTGTGTGTGTGTGCGTGAGTGTGTGTGTGTTGGAGTGTGAGTGTATGTGTGTGTATGTCTGTATGCATGTCGTTTAACCCGGAGTCGCCAAAATGTCTTCCACGGCATCATAATTAAGTATGAAAAGCCATTCCGTCAATGTCTTTTTACACTCATACAGCTGCATAGGGTAAATGTTAAGTATGGTTCTCTATTGTGTCACCTAACTTTTTTATCCATAATTTAAAGTGCCATAACTTTTTTTGTCCTAATCATCATTTGTCCGAATGATAACTTGCCCGAACTTAATATCACATAATATCACATGCTATAAAATTGAAATCCCTAAATATAATATGTCCTAAATACGTTTGTCATAAATATTACAATCAATAATATACAAAAGACATAAAACCGTTTTCAATAAAAATTATAAGTCCTAAATTTCAATTACTTAAACGTATACAATAATTATTAAATAACTATTGTATACGTTTCAGTATCATTTTGTTATAATTAAAAAATATCTGATTTTGCATTATAATTTTTTATTATACATAAATAAATATATTATACATGTACTTAATAAAGCAGTTGATTGTGAACATGTGATTTTTGTAAGCAAGCAAGCATGCAGCATGCAAGCAAGCACGCAGCATGCAACATGCAAGCAAGCACTCAGCATGCAACATGCAAGCAAGCACTCAGCATGCAGCATGCAAGCAAGCATGCAGCATGCAAGCAAGCACGCAGCATGCAACATGCAAGCAAGCATGCAACATGCAGCAGGCATGGTTTCTGTCACGGCTCCGGCGCTGCGGGGCTCCGGCGGTTCCTCGCGAGTTTATCGTCGCAGATGGGTTTAACGCTCACCAGTGTTACAACCACCTGCTCCTCAACTCGCGGGCCGCCTCGCCCCTCCGCGCCTACGCGATTTTAAATTACACTCTGGGGTAGGGCAGACAAGACTGCGTGGAGTCGGATTTACAGCGATTCGTTTCTGTCACTAAAACCTAATTTTTAGCAAATGTTTTAGGACTAAAAAATTTATTATAAATGAACATTCGGAATAATACACATTATTTAACACAAAACTTAGGATATATGATTTTAGGTCATGTAAAATTAGAACATTCAATTATTATAGTACTCGATATTATGACAGAATACTTTTAGAACTAAAGATAATTATGTTAAACAAAATTTCGGGATTTTTAACCGACTTCAAAAAAAAGGAGGAGGTTATCAATTCAGTTGTATTTTTTTTTTTTTTTTTTTATCGTTTTTTTTTTTATGTTTGTTACCTCAGAACTCCGTCGTTTATGGACCGATTTGCAAAATTTTTTTTTCCCTATACAGGATATGCTTCCAGATTGGTCCCATTTTTTTCAAAATCCAGTTCTGATGATGGAATCCATGAGGAATCGAGGGAACTCTTCAAAAATTATAGGCAACCCTATGGTAATTTTAGTATTTTCATCAAGAACTTAAGCATTTACAGTCAAAAAGTAACATTTGATGAAGTGGAACTGATGAAGAAGACCAGAAATGGTCAACGGAACTTCATACACAAATAGATATTACAATGAAGATATACATAGTTAAGCGACTATGACAATACAAATAAATGAATGATTCTGAATATTTACGTTGAAAATGGTATCATCGAAGTGATCTGATGATGATGATGGAGTCGGAAGGTAGGCACTGGAACTCCGTAATTAATCAATGTAACCTAGCCATGTTTGGACTTATTAGAATTGTCATGAGATGCACTTTGGCAATAAGGTACTATCGAACTGATCTGATGATGGAGCCGGAAGGTAGGCACAGGAACTCCGTAATTAATCAATGTATCCTAGCCGTGTTTGGGCTTATTAGAATTGTCGTGAGATGCTCTTTGGCTATAAGGTACTATCGAACTGATCTGATGATGGAGCCGGAAGGAGGAAGGTAGACACAGGAACTTTATAATAAAACAATGTAACCTAGCAGTATTTGGGTTAATTGGAATTGTCATGAGAAATAGGCACTCTGTTTATAAGTGTATCGCAACTAAAAAGTGTGAAATAAAAACTTTTTAGAAAAAAAAAATAACCGACTTCACTAAAAAAAAACACTAAAAGGATCAAAATAACTTTAATTTCGGAAGTCGGTGTTAAATAAGAAACAAACAATACCGAGAAACACCGACTTCCAAAATTAAAGTTATTTTGATCCTTTTAGTGTTTTTTTTTAGTGAAGTCGGTTATTTTTTTTTTCTAAAAAGTTTTTTGAACATTATGGTTACTGAAGTTTATAACAAACGTGTTATGGATAATGATTTTCGGACAAACAATTTTAGGAGAAGAAAGGGAGTACCGTTAAGTATGCGATTTATTTTATTATAAACGCCTGGGGCTTGAGTTACATTTTGGCGACTAGCAAAAATTGAACGTGCTGAGTATGTAGGGGCTACTATATCACACCGTCTTTTTTTAAGTTTGGCATGGCTAAAGGGTAGAATTTTGTGATATCTTAGTACCATGTGTAGTATGTGGAGTTTTCTAACAGAGAGCAGCTTAGAGGTTGCGTATAGAGTTTCAGTAGGGAACCTGTAGGGCTTACAGTACATGACCTTAATCAAGGATCTCTGTGCCCTCTCTAGATCTATAAAATATGACTTAGCTGCTCCACCCCATACCGAGATACAATATATGATTACAGACTGGGTCAGTGCGATATAGATTTTATTCTGTAGTTCTGTATTCATAACATGTCTCAAAGATTTGAAAACCCATATGAGTTTTCTTACCCTCCCTATAGTTAGTTCGAGGTGTGGGTACCAGCTTAACCTTTGATCTACAATAATACCTGACGTAATTGACGGAATTTACCTTTTGAATTACAGGGCAACTGCAGGTAGATTGGGTTGGGGTATGACAAGAGTGTATTCTAATGTTAAAGTCAGGCGCAGGCTGAGAGTTTGCGTATTTAGTGAAGCAGACATAGTTGGTTTTTTGGGTATTTAGCGTAAGAAGATTCTCACATAGCCAATCACTAACTCTAGCCAGACCCTTCTCAGCCTCCAGCCTAACTTTGTCCCAGGTCTTAGCAGAGAAGATAATAACGGTGTCATCCGCGTAGGACAGTATCCTCGCACCGTTGATAATAAGGTTACAGAGTTCATTAATATAAATCAAAAAGAGCGTAGGGCCGAGGACACTGCCCTGCGGGACGCCATACGTCACGTTCTCTTCGTCACTAATATGGTTTTCAATTTTTACCCCCTGCTTTCTGTTTTGAAGGTAACTGCTTAGAAGAGAGAGAGCAGAACCTCGAAATCCTAAGTTCTCCAGCCTGTGTATAAGTTTAGAGATAGAGACGGTATCAAAGGCATTTTTGAGGTCAAGAAAGGCCACTAGGCATTTATTCCCTTATCTACTTCCTTGGTTATCACCTTAGAAAGTTCCTCCGTAGCATCCTGGGCCGACATTCCCCTTCTAAAACCAAATTGAGAGGAAGATAAGACGTTATACTTAGTCATGTAGTTAACTATTCTAGAATTCAAGAGCTTCTCAATGATTTTAGAAATGGAGGTCAACACAGAAATTGGCCGATAATTGTTAACGTCGTCTTTATCTCCACTCTTATACACAGGGGTAACAACGGAACGCTTAAGAAGGTAGGGGAAGATACCTGTGTTAAAGCATAGGTTGGCCAGGTCCCTGATCAGCGGGACTAAAATCTCCTTCGCCTGTATTAGGAAAAGGGTAGGAACTCCGTCCCACCCTGGTGCACTCCCAGAGTCTATGGACATCAGTACATTTTCAACTCCCTCCTGGGAGGTGTCTAAGAGAACGAAGGAGGACAGATTAGGGCTGTCTGTTTTACTAGATGTGGGGGGTACGTAACTATTTAAAATTTTCTGAGCTAGAGCTTGCCCAATGTTAATAAAATAATTATTAACATAGTTAACTGAGTCTTGGGGACATGCTTTTATCTTAAGTAGGTCGCTATTTGAGCTTCTGGGTGGTTTATAATTTGTGATGTCATTAATGGTTGACCAGAATGCCCGAGGGTTTTTAGCAGATGCTTTGATTTTATCTTTATTAAATTTGTTTTTTAGTTTTTTTATAAGGTTCCCTCAGAAAGTCCGATATCGTCTATATGTAATCACTAAAATTTGATTATGTGGGTTTGATTTGAGTTTAAGGAAGATTGAATTTCTTAATCTAATACATCGTAGGGCACCTGTTGTTATCCAAGGTTTAATCGTTCTTTTGCTATTCGTGATAATTACATTTTTAGAGTTCGATAGTAAAGCTGTCTTGATCAATTCTATAAGTGCAAATGTATAAGTATCAGGGTCTTTGAAGATGTTAAAAAAGGAGGTATCAGTATTTTTTAGACTATTGTAAGCATTTTCGTAGTTGACTATTGTTTTGTGCTTTTTAGGTATATTATAGCAATATTTATTCTCGAGAGATAACAAAATCAGGCAGTGGTCTGTTACGGTTGTATTTAAAACCGCTGTAGAAGCTATATTTTTTTGTTTATCAAGACTCAGGAAGACGTGATCTAGGCACCCATCCCCCCTAGTGGGTAGGTTGTGAGATGGTAAAAGTCCATGCGTAGATAGCATATTTAAGTAGGTTAGTCTATTGTTTCTTTCATAATTTGTTTCAGTAGGGGAAATAATTAAGTCAATATTAATGTCCCCTAAGATTAGCACGTTTTTCCTAGGAGTAAGATTATCAAGATGATTGTTAAGGGATGTAATGAAGTTACCTGCATGTAGAAATGATGGGGAGCGGTAGATACCCAGTATAGTGTAATTTGATATATTTAACTCGAGACCAGTGGCATTTACAAGGTTTAGTTCTTTAAATTTGACTGACAATTTATTTGTGATGTATACATCACAAATAAATTGTCAGTCAAATTACGTTAATTAAGTTGTATACAACTACCCCATCACATTGGTTAATTTGGTGTTTTGTTTGAAAAGATGTGTAATTCACTAATTGCGGTATGTTTTTTTTAGAGTTTAACCAACATTCTGTAAGAATCAAAATATCTACTTCATATTTTAGTTGTGATAGGGTGAGTTGCAAGTCATCAAAATTTTTGTATATACTTCTAATGTTTTGTGTTAAAATAATTAAATTGTTGTAGTTATGTAGTTAATGTTACAATTGTAAAAGATTTGATACGATATTTAAAATTTGTTACCTGTAATGTTATCACTTAAATAAATAAAATAATTCTACAGCGATTTATCATTTTAGGCACATAGTATCAAGATAATCTTTAGGTACAATTAATTTCTTTCGCGTATTATTAAAGTAACGAGCGATTTATAAAATAGCCTACCTTTAAAAGCTTCCGTATAATAAAATTTTCTTTCACGGTCACCCAACACGGGGATTATTAATCAAATTTCTATGCGATGACGAAGATTAAAGAAATTTTTTAAGGTTACAAAGGAAATTTCACCTTTTTATAATGTCTGATACTTGTTTGATTAACGTTTTTAACGGTAGGCAGAAGTAATTAAAATCTTTTACATTTTTTTGGGTGGCATTAACGTAGATTTTTATTGTCGTTGATGATGGATATTAATATTTTCGTGTGCTTTTTAGTCCAGAATTTTTTATCCTGGACCAAAAAGACACAACCTTATTCTGCACAAGATATTTTTTTTGTTTGATATCAATAACATATCTAATAACAGGGAATCGTTTGTCTTGGTATGGTCATGTGAAGAGGAAGGATGAAACGCATGTTACTAAAAGAGTTATGAGTATACATGGTGGATGGAGAGGGAGGCCAAATAAAAGATGAATGGATTGTGTGAGAAGTGATATTAAAGAGTGTTGCACCGACCCCAAATAAAACGAGACAAGGGCTTCCTGCTCTTGTTCCGTTGATGATGATGTCAATAACATTAACGCAGCAGGTGATGCAGGCGGCATCACCATTTCAGCTGAAAGATGTCCACTGTTGGACATACATAGGTCTCCCCAAATCGTCACCTGTTCACCGCATCTTATATTGCAGGCACTTACAATAATTAAAAGCTAAAATTTAGTGCAACCACGTGCATGAAAATCAAACTCAAACTCAATATTATTTTATTTCACCTAGGCCTACATGGGCACTTATAAAACGTCAGAAGCTAGTGCATAGTTCCAATTGGTCGTTTCTATGGAGAAGAACCGGCAAGAAAATCCATGGTTACTCTTTTAGAAAAATGATCGATTCTACAATATTTCCATTTTAACACTAGAAAGACGGAAGCAGTCATTTGACTGCAATTTGAATTTAAATTTGGAATAACTCAAAATCTATTTGACTTAATGTACTGAGACTTTGTGACTTTTATTAATATTACTAGTTAAATGAAAATAGGTATGAAAATAACTCTCGTCTCTTTTGTTTATTGTTTAAAATCTTGATATACCGACAAAGACGGCGGCAGTCATTTGACGGTTGATATCGGATAAGTATTTATTTGTAATATGAGAAGGTAGAATACGAAATAATGTGCGCTTTGTCCATTGTTTGGAGTATGCAAGTCAAATGAGTCAGTATAGTTACGACTGCCTATCAATTTTGTCAGAATTATTGTAAGTGATTCGTGAAAAATGTCTCGAAGCCTTCAAAATGAAGAAATACTTTCAATGTTGCAAAATATTTGTGAAGATGAATCGGATTGTGGCTCTGAAAGTGAAGAGCACGGTAGTGAGGATGAAAATGTACCATTTATCAGTTCGAGTTCCTCTACGGATGAAAGTGACCTGGAAGATCAGATACCTCTAGCAACTTTACGAACCGTTGACAGCTTGAGTTCTCGTGGCCGCGGTCGTAGCCGTGCTCGTGGTCGAGGCCGTGGTAGGAGTCATTGTTTGGAAGATTCTGAGCTTCAAGGTCTTGACAATGTTGAAATAGATTCTAATCATCCTAAGAAAAAGCCAGAAACTGTGACTTTTTACAATGCTACCAAGTACGGCGTGGATGTAGCTGACCAGATGGCAAAAAAATATAGTGTCAAAGCGGCATCTCGAAGGTGGCCTGTACAGGTATTTTTCAATATTTTGGACCTAGCAGGGATAAATTCCTTCATTTTGTATAAGAAAATGTCAGGCACCAACATAAAACGAAGGAATTTCATACTAAGTTTAGCAAGTGAACTTAGCGGCAAAGTAGAAATTGAACCGAGACCCTCTGAAACCGAACTGTCGCCCGAAGAACCCACGCCTTCTACTTCTCGATCTTCTCTTCAAAATCCGGAAATTCGGAAAAGGTGAGAATGCTATATACAGAAGTGCAAAAATAAAACTAATAAAGTATGCGACTCTTGCAAAAAGCCACTTTGCGGCTCTTGTAACGTAAATAAAATGTTAAAATGTAAAAATTGTATGTAAATTAAATAAATAATTATATATTATACCCTGTTTTATTACTATAGTTACCAATTTTAGCACATAAATAAAAAAAAATATTAAATAAATTGGGGCAGTCATTTGACCGGTCGCCGTCTTTGTAGGTAGATAGATTTTCCCGTCTTTCTAGTGTTAAAATGTTAATAGGTATGAGAAGAAAATGTAGACCGGTCAACTTTGTACCCAAAAGTACAATGAAAATCGTAATCTATGAATCCGAATCATTAGAACAAAAGCCATTTGAAGAAATCCCAATTAAAAAAAAATCCTCATACCCAAAGAATCTCGAACACAAGAACTTACAAAGACAAAGGCCCACATGACAATACAAGCCCATCGAAGTATGAAGCAAGGTGTCTTTGTTCTACACCTTTGTACGACTAACAACACCTTTCCTGTCTGCTAATGACAGACGTCTTGATAACTCTGCTTGGAACTAGATGCGATGCTTTGTGACATTGATGAGACTGGCAACATCGAAAAATGTATGCGTGATGAGAAAATGTTTGTAATGAGAACGTTCTCAATGCGTGATCTATTTTTAACCTACTTCAAAAAAAGGAGGAGGTTATCAATTCAATTGTATTTTTTATTTTTTATGTGTATTACCTCAGAACTCCGTCGTTTATGGATCGATTTGCAAAAAACGAGAGCCGCGTTAACGCCGAGAAAGATAAGCAAATCAAGTATTTTGACTTGTTGACATGTAGGATGTGGACTCAGCAATCATTGTACCGATAGTCATGTCAGCCAATGGTTTAATAGTCATGAGCTCAAACTACATCTTAGGAGGCTCTCGTAAGGCGGCTGGATCAAGGGCTTGATTCAGAAAGCGGTACTTCTGGACACTACACATAATATTCATATGGCTCGTATAGTTCGGAGATTCCTTGCTCTAGAGCCCTGACTGCCGGAAGCTTTGACCCTGTTCCCGATACCAGTAGGATACTGTTTTTAATATATTTAAACCATTTTGACTGGCCTGTTGGTCTAGTGGTTAGTGGCCCTGACTGTTATGCCGGAGATCGTGGATGCGATTCCCACCCAGGACAAATGTTTGTGTGATGAGCAAGATCATTTGTTCTGTGTCTGAGTGTAATTTATCTGTATATTTAGGTATTTAGAAATATATAAGTATGTTTATTAGTTGTCTAGTACCCATAACACAAGCTCTGCTTAGCTTGGGACTAGACGGCGTTGTGTGATAGTTGTGGAATATTATTATTATTATATTATTATTATTGTTTATGAAATATTCAAAAATGTTTTTGATAAATAATAATAACTAATAAATGAGATAATAATATATTTATTTGCTAATAACACTGTATACAACCTCCACCACTGCTCTCAAAACGGTGAAGGAAAACATCGTGAGGAAACTGGCAGGTCCAAGAACCAAAAATTCGAAGACTTGTGACATCCACCAACCCGCACTGCGCTCGCGTGGTGGATTACGGCCCATTCCCTCTCCTAGAGAGGAGGCCTGAGTCCCAAAAGTGGGAACATTATAAGGCCGACTATGCTATGCTATGCTACTGTATACAAGGAGGTAAAAGGAAACAAACAGGAACAAACATAACTACGCTACCGTTATATTTCAAAAAGCCCGCCTTATTACTAACGCAGACTAATGAGCTAAACATAGCAAAACATAATTTAGATCTGACAGTCACAAACAACAAATTGGCTCGCTGTTTCCTTGACACAAACTTAGAGTATGAACTAGAATATAGAGCGCAACAAAATTTTTTTTTAAATGAAATGGTAATAATTCAAACGTTGAAGAAATCGTTTGTTTGTCTTGGAATGGTTACGTGAAGAGGAGGGATGAAGCGTATGTTACTAAAAGAGTTATGAGTATGTGGATTAATGGAGAGGATGTCAAAGAAAAGATGGAAGATTGTATGACGAGTGATATGAATGAAAAGGAGGCTATCACTGGCCTCCTGACGGATGACAGGACAGAATGGGAGAAAAAAATGTGTTGCACCGACCCCAAATAACACGGGACAAAGGCAGGAAGGTGATAATGAAATGGTAATAATTGATTTTTCGCCTTAAATACCGCATAATAGGCGATGGATTTCTACCAACAGATCTTCCTATAAAATCTAATTTTATATCACCAATTAAGTAAAAAACGACGCAGGACCCCGTTTCCAAATACTTCAGCTAGATGACTGAAAAAATACGTTAACACGAGGTATCTAGAAGCTGTATTTCATGATGCCATGTATGGCCATCACATTAATATTACAAAGGCTTTGTATGTGTGTGTGTGTATGTATGTTACTCCATCATGCTCAAACTGCTGAACAAATTTCTGTAAAATTTTGCACAGGGGTAGACCGTGTCCTAGAGTAAAATATACGATAATTTTATCCCAGGGTTATGTTGCTTTGGTATAATTTTCCACTTTCACGCGAACGAAACCCCTGACAGAAAGAAGCTTGTAAAACATATATAATGGCCAAAATAAGTTTTGCGCCACTTATATATGAATATGGAAACAGCTAGCTGGTATCAGAAACTTTTCATTTATGTCATCTTCCTGCCCTTGTCCCGTGTTATTTGGGGTCGGCGCAACACGTTTTTTTCTTCCATTCTGCCCTGTCACTCGTCATACTATCACTAACTTCCTTTTCTTTCATATCACTCTTCACACAATCCATCCATCTTTTCTTTGGTCTCCCTCTCCCTCTCCATCCATCCACATGTAAACTCATAACTCTTTTAGTAACATGCGTTTCATCTCTCCTCTTCACATGACCATACCAAGACAAACGATTCCCTTTCAACTTTTCAGTCACTGGCGCCACTTTCAAACTTCCCCTAATATACTCATTTCTCACTTTATCCATTCTCGTCACACCACACATCCATCTTAACATTCTCATCTCCGCTACGTGCAATCTTTTTTCATCCGTCTTTTTCACAGCCCAACATTCTGATCCATACAGTATGACAGGCCTTATCACGGACTTGTAGATTTTACCCTTCAACTTGAGGGGCATCCGTGGGTCACAAGTTGTTCCCGTGACCTGTCGCCATTTCATCCATCCTGCGTTGATCCGATGTGTTACGTCCCGGTCTACCTCACCATCCCCTTGGACGAGTGACCCGAGGTACCGAAAGTCGGAGCAGATCGGTATGGGTGTTCCAGCGAGAGATAAAGGCACTGGATTGGAGAGACCGCCGAAATCGCAGAACAAGTATTCCGTTTTGGTTCTACTCAATTTCAGGCCAACACTCTCCAGTCTGTGCCACCACACCTCCAATCTGTTCTGGACCTCTAGGCCACTCTCGGCAACCAACACAATGTCATCGGCAAATAGCATATACCAGGGAGCCTCTTCCTGAATGTCCGACGTCAGAGCATCCATTATCATCAGGAAGAGGTAAGGGCTGAGAGCCGACCCTTGATGTAAGCCGACAGCCACATTGAAGCTGCCAGTGGTACCCACTGTAGACCGGACTTGGGTACTGCATCGACTGTACATCGCTCGGATCAACTGCACATACTTCCCAGGCACACCTTTCTCCTTAAGGGCCCACCACAGAACCTCACGAGGTACCCGGTCGTATGCCTTTTCGAGGTCAATGAATACCATGTGCAAGTTTTTATGCGCACCTCTGTATTTCTCGCACAGCTGGCGTATAGCAAAAATGGCATCCGCTGTACCCCGACCCGGCATAAAACCGAATTGGTTCTGTGAAATTTCACTCTCTTCTCTCAGTCGCCTTTCAATAACTTTCTCCCAGGCTTTCATAGTATGTGACATTAGCTTTATTCCTCTATAATTGTTGCACTCAAGCACATCACCTTTGTTTTTAAAAATCGGCACCAAAGAGCTATTGCACCACTCATCAGGTATGGCTTCTTCCAGCAACAACTTGTTGAAGAACAAAGCTAACCACGTCCATCCATCCACTCGCAATAACTTCCACACTTCAACTGGTATTCCATCTGGACCAATGGCTTTACCATTCTTCATTCCATTTACTGCTATTCTGACTTCATCCATACTAACCATTCTCACTAATCCCACATTCACTGGTTTATTCTCTAACACCCCACTCCAATTATTTTCTTCATTCATCAATCTTTCAAAATATTCCTTCCACCTCTTTCTGATTTTTTCATCATCCGATAGAACCATTCCAGTTTCATCTCTTATACATCTTACATGACAAACATCCCTCGCCTTCCTCTCTCTTATTCTAGTAAGCCGGTATAGCTCTTTTTGGCCTGCAGGACTGTCCAGTGCGTCATATAGTTTGTCCTGGGCTTTTGATTTTGCTATTGCCACGGCTTTCTTGGCTTTCTTCTTTAAAACGTCATACTCACTCTTTTTTTCAGCTTTTAAACCAGCGTTTCCAGGCTCTACACGCTGCCATTCCTTGAATTTTCTCTTTTTTTCTTTCAATACACTCTGAACTTCTGTCGACCACCACCATGTATCCCTATCTATTATGCCCTTTCCTCTCGTCTCTCCCAAAATATCTTTCGCTGCATGCCTGATACACTCAGCCATCTCATTCCAGCTTTCATTTATACTTCGATCATTCATATCTCCCATCTCTATCATTCTGTCCACCACTCGCTCCCTGAACTTCTTCGCACAATCATTCCGATGGTCCCTATGATACAGTTTACACTAGTTTATGGACCAGGGGATTCATTTCTATGTAAAACTTTATGTCAATAAACTTTTATTATTATTATTATTCCTCTCTAACATATGCCATTTTATTTTATTTTAGGGGGAGGCCGCTCTAACTTTTCATTTATGTAATTTCAATAATTATAATTATGAGTTATTTATACTTTTTAATTGCCCAAGGTGTGTTGTGAATCATTACGTAAACTTCATTTCTGCGTAGGTAATGAAATTAAATAGGTACTGGGTTCTTTTCTAAACGTGGGTTGTGTTAATTAATAATTTTTCTGGGTAGTCAGCGATGGTGATGTTTTTGGTTTTATTATATTGTGAAAGTGCTAAGTGAGAAAAGTTTTGTTCCTTATGACAAGGGAGATAAATATTTCTGACGACAAGTGGGTGTAGGTTTGTACACCCACATGTCGGTGTGTGGTGCGTTATCTCCGTTTAACCTTTTGCCAAATATAGGCCTAAGTTTATGCTATATGTAAATGTTTTACCTATTACAAAATGCTTATCCTGGCGTTACTATGTTATATAATCATGTCGTTTATTGGTAGGTTTATTCTTACATAGCTTAGAAGGATAAGCTTAACGAATAAAAACAAAGTTCTCAATTGCGTCAGTCTGTCCTTACAGATAGACGCAATGGAGGAATTTGTTTCATAATATAAACAAAGTCCCTCATCGCGTCTGTCTGTCTGTATGACCACCATAAACTCAAAAACTACTGAACGGATTTTCATGTGGTTTTCACTAACAGACAGAGTAATTATTGAGGAAGGTTTAGTTGTAAGATAAATGCATGTTATAGTAGAAAAAAAAACCGAGAATTCGAAAGATTTGTAAGACCAGTTTGAAGCTGGGACTGATGGTCGCTAGATGTCTATAAAGTGGATATGAAAATACCGTTGCGTCTGCTGACTTCTACGTAGATTATTTTTTATTTCGAGTATTTTTAAAACTTTTGTATTTTAAACATTTTGATAGCTTTGCGCTCTACTCATCATTTATACTCTAATGACACAAATGACAGAGTTTCAGTTCTAATCTTGTCACCGTATTTGCATCTCAAGGGCCATAGGATCGATTCCCGGTTGAATACAAAGTGGTTTCCGCATTCGGATGCATTGCCTTTGCTACTGCAAAAGCCTTTTCTGCATCTGCCGGTGGCTTTATTTGTGGGTCCTACAGGGAATCTTTTGTTCTATGCAAGCTTTAAGTCTGGAGTCTGTATTGATTGGTTTCTTAGACTCGAGTAGCGTCTGATTTGTCGAAAAGATTCTACAAAGGACTGTTTGTTATGGCGTGAATTTCTGTGTCTACTATTGACGACATTGCGTTCCTTTTTTTTTCTTTTTTCTCTTTATGATAATGATTAAGTGATTTGGCTTGCAGATTTCTATCTAGTTGCTACTTAACGACAGTGTTGTGGTAACCCGTCATACTAATTAAGAGGCCGTCATACTAATTAAGAGGTATACTGCTTGTCTAAAACTGGAATAGCCATTTTGGGGATATTTTTTATTTTAATAATAAATTATAATTGAAACAAAATAATTCATATTTAAAAAAAACTAAACACAAAGCAATAACGTCTTTATTGCGTACCAGTGCACTACCAATGTAATAATGCACTACCAATGTAGTGGATCATCAATTTCCACATTACTAGGCGAGTAAGTTAAGGATAACCAAGTAAAATTTTAGAGCTCATTATGATTATAACTTAATTTTCTAATTGGCATGTACATTATTCCAATAATATGTTGTATAAGTAGGTAAATATTTGATTTCTTATAGGTATGTGTCAACTGGATCGTGAAATGAAAGTGCTTCTTGGTGTTAGGTCGGTAATAATCACATAAAAAATAATCTTTTGCTATTTGACCACTTATATTTATTAAGTAAAAAATTACACGACTACAAATAAAGCTAAATGCAAGATAACATTATGAGTAAATAAATAAATAACTACAAGTTATGGCTACTCGTATCTTGTTTGCTGACAATATTTATTTGTTCAAATAAATTTTGTTTACAGCGAGAATGACAAGAAAATACGGAAGGCTAGTCGATACTTCATTTTAGAAATATACGGGTTCATTTTGTGTACATTCCCGTATTTCATTTTTGCTAGCCTGTTCTGTTCCAATCCTTGGCAGGGGCCTCTTTCCACTCCCAACTTTCGCGGTTCCACACTTCCTCTTTCCAGTTTCGGCGAAATCTGTCCAGTTCGTCCCTCCATCTCCTTCGTGGTCTATCGTGACACTATCTGACTGTCACAGGGCACCAATTTAGTGCTAATTTAGCCCACAGTTTGTCGGGCATGCGGTAGGTATGTCCTGTCCAGTCCCATTTAAGTGGGGCAGCCTTTTAAACCACATTAGCTGTCTTGCTTTTGGAGTACAGTATTTCGAACTCTTGTTATTATATGTACTTACTTACTGAAAAACTTAAGACATTTTTTATGAGGTAGGATTTTTTTCGCGCTCTAGGGTGAAATGACTTTCAGACTTTTATTACAAGGTTTCTTACAACAAGTTGACAGGTGTCAACTTGTTATAATCGAACTCCTTAATACACAATCCTTACAAAGACTTTACTCGACTCAGGGCCACGTATGCTTGTCCTTCCTCAAACAATTTTGACCACACAGTCCTCGACGCGATACGAAATCTTGACTTGGGTTGAACATCCATACCTGAATCCCGATTCTAAGTTAACGTAGTTCTCTGTTTTCTATTGGAGGCCATATTGGATTTGCATTTTTTTCATAGTGTACTGCATTCTACTAGTCAAGCCCTTTCATTTGATACCTATATTGAGGGGGTTGCGAAAAAAGATGTAATCCGCCATTTTGTTGGCGGCCATAATGGATTTGCAATTTTTTCATAGTGTACTGCATTCTACTAGTCAAGCCATCCATTTGATACCCACACTGAGGGGGTTGTGAAAAACATGTTATCCACCATTTTGTTGGCGGCCATATTGGATTTGCATTCTTTTTCATAGTATACTGCATTCTATTAGTCATGCCCTTTCATTTGATATCCATATTCAGGGGGTTGTGTAAAAACATGTAGTCTACCATCTTATAGCGGCGTCCATCTTAGATATACAATGATATTGAATTTATTATATTGTATTGTCATCAAAACTAAAGGTGTGTACCAAAATATAGATCGATCTGTCAACAGGAAGGGGGTAAAATTTGGGTCACTAGATTCGACCCAAATAAACAGGTGAAGTTAAATAAAGACCGTTTAATAATAATAATAAAAACCGTTTAAAAATAGGTAGTAGTATCAAAAGAATGTTAAGTATATCGCAGGCTGCTCTTCAAATCGCATTCCCTATGTTTTCTAAACACCAGTATATCCAACGATTTTGTATTTATTCGGCAGATTTGAGAGGTGGGCTAGGGAGAATTTATCGTAAAACTTATTAGGTCACACGTGGTATTTTATCGTGTGCGTATGTTGGGGAACAGGTCAAGTGTGATTTATGGGCTGTTGTTGAGCTACTTGGTATACTGGCACAAAGGTTTGCGCTGTGGTAACTTTATTGGCGCACTTTGTTGCTTTTTGGCTGCGACACTTTGGAATATTTGTGGTATATTATGTTGAGACTTAAGCTTCTTTGAGGTTAAGCAAAGTTTATTTATTTCTTTGCGCACACAAAAGTACAGAGGTGTAATTTTCTACCAGTCAATCTTTCACCAACCCGCACCGGGCCCGCGTGGTGGATTATGGCCCATTCCCTCTCCTAGAGAGGAGGCCTGAGTCCCAGCAGTGGGAACACGGCGTTCGAACGTCATTGTCTTTCTATTGTGTCTCTAATTACGTTACTCAATAGGAGTACCAATACCCTATTGAGTATCGTAATTAGTGACACAATAGAAAGACAATGACGTTCGAACGCCGGCGTTCGCTCGGGGTTTAAGCTGTTGATCCCCGCATTAACGCCGGCGTTCACGCGCCATTGTCTTGCTATTGTGTCTCTAATTACGCACTCAAAAGGTTAATGAATAAAAGGCTGATTATGCTTATTATTTTATGCAATCTTTGGGTGATGCAGAGATAAATTGTGGTTGGTGCAATATTAAGCATTAAAAACACTTACACACTTTATTTTATACAAATATATAGGTACCTATAAACTATAAACACAATATATATAATAAATAAGTACTCAATACTCAATTATTTATAGCATTCCACAATGTAGTTTCATTTAGGTGGTTGGTGAAATATTTATAAAACACAAACGTGGACCCTATTGGGCACAGCAAAGACAATAGAAAGGGTGAAGAGGACTTACAATTTAACTTATTCTAAGTACAATTTTATTTTATTGAACATTCATTACATTGAAGTCGGTCCAAGGATGGGTGTCCATTTGTGACATTGCAGAACCCCTCCATACTCCGAAAAGGAACTGGTAATCATTTGTAATGGGCTTTTATCTTTGACTAGCTCACCTGGCAAACTTCGTACCGCTTAACAGTCAATAAATGTAGTATATCTTTCGATATCGTCAACCGATTGCGATGAAACAAAGCCTAAGTGATATATCAAGTTGCACACAATTTTAATGTATAAAAGTTATCTACATCAATTTCGTACATTTTACGTGATGCGCGCACAACTAAAAACTTCTACAGATTTATTATATCTATAGATAATGCGGGATTTTTTTTTTAGGCGGAAAAACATTAACTTATCCCGCACTGGAAGGAGTGAGAAGGAGGGTTAGATTATACTGACTAAATTCCAACTGTGTTTTTTCGGTTACCATTTGCATTCCAGGGCCGTAGTAACTTTTTCGAACATTCCAACAGCCCTGGATGAAGCACGTACTCTTGAGCTCATGTCTTTTTCAGAAGGAATAAATTATTATACATGTCGGAGAAGTCAATAGTACGGAAGCTTGAGAACGAATGAACGAGCTAAGTGAAAAGTGACACATGTCATTTTGACAGAATCCGCGCTGACGTTTGCAGGAACTGAGCAGATAAAAGTGCCGACCGCAGAGGTACAGTGCTCTTTCCTCTGTCGGCAGTCATGCGAACTACGTCGAGTCTCGGGGACTGTCTCACGGCTCGTTGTATGAAGTGAATACGAGTACCTATAGCTTGCATCATAATAAATCAGTTGTGTGATCTGGAATAGTTTTTTTATTGCTTGATACCCAGCCATCGCCCACAAAACAGAGTCCCTGGACAGAGCTTTTGCAAGCATTGAGATGATCGGCATCTGGCGCCGACATACATATGTCTAAGTCGGTTCAGGAGTGGGTATTTCCTTCAGTTGCCCTTTGCGTTCAAGGGCCAGAGTCATTCTGTCGAACAGATATTGTCGATTGCTGCTAGGGCTGTAAGAATTGCCCTTCAGTTTTGCTATGAGGTGCGTTGAACACAACGCTTCGTTTTATCTTTTTACATAATTGTTCCAGCCTTGGCACAACTAGTTTCATCACACCAGGACACCTGTACTGGTGGTGTTACCCAGCAAGTTGGTGATGAAGTCAGATAGGTATTCGATCTCTGTAAAATTCCACTTCATCAATTAGTAAAATTGGTTTTTTGGTAAATATTGATTTTATTCCGTAGCTGGACAGTTTATCTGCCACCTAAATTATCCTAGTTAATTAGTTCTAAAATTAATTAGTTTTTGCTTAATAGTTTGGTTGTTTGATTATACTATTTAATTAATTTCAAGTAACAGCTAGTAATTAAAGGCTGTCTGGACAAAATGAGAAAAAATGATACTTTGTATTGTACTTACTTTAGCTACAAAAATATTGGGCACGCCATAATTATGGCGGTAACTCCCCTCTTTGAGGAGTGGCTGGAAAGACCTCACGGTGTCCTTACCTTCCGCATGACGCAGGTCCTCACCGGACATGGTAAGTTCGGGAGGTTCATGCACCGGATTCGTGCGGAAGAAACGCCCGGGTACGACCATTGTGTGAACCGCCCGGAGGATGCGGTGGAGCATACGGTAGAGGTGTGCCCCGCCTGGGCAGAGCACCGCCGTGTCCTCGTGGGTGCGATCGGCGGCAGCGATCTCTCGCGCCGGGCCTTGGTACAGGCCATGGTCCGGAGCGAGGAAGAGTGGCAGGTGGTCGCCTCCTTCTGCGAAGCAGTAATGCTAGCAAAGGAAGAGGAAACACGTGACCGCGCGAGGCCGGCCATCGTAGGCGCGGGCTTGCGGACGGCGAACAATGGGTAGCTCGCCGTCCGATCGTCCGGTAACCGTCCGGACCGAGCCCAAGTCGTCGACGGCGTGTAGTGTTTCATTCGCGCCTCAAGGAAATGTTAGATTGGAGGCCCAGCAGGGTCGAAGCCTACTGGAGCCATGGGTGATGCGAAAGAGATCCCCGAGGCCCTGGAAAAATGGCAAAGAAAGAACAGAAGTGGGTTTTTAGTCAGTAAAAGTCTGACACTGTCTCTCACTCCGCTCAAGAGCGGGGGATGTCATTAGATGATTTTCCCACCCGAAAAAAAAAGCTTCAAAAATATATTGGTAATTTTTAACTATTTTTATTCTCGCAAGCAGTCACCACATTATTATTAGAAACGGTATTTGTGATTAGACAACGTACGTAACTTGAAAACAAAGATAATTATATATTCCGTAAAATCTTTTTAAGATTCACCACTTCCTGAGAAATCATTGCGGAGAACCTCAAGCGGCGAAAAAATAACAACCTCGTTGGCAGTTATATTTTTGAGCCGTTTGGGGTTGAGACTCTTAGGCCGTGAGGTCCGAGTGCTCATGCGCTTTTTAAAGAATTATCCAAACGGCTAGTTAACACTTCGCGTGACCGAAGGGGCTGGCTTTTACCTCGGTCAGAGATTAAGCATTGCCATACAACGTGGTAATGCCGCCAGTCTTTTGGGCACACTTCCAGTCGACAGCGATGCGGAGGAATTTTTTGACGCCATATGGTAGGAGTTATTGTGTAATTTTAATTAGTTAAGTGTTTTTATTATTTTTCTTATAGAAACACCGACTTCTGAAATTAAAGTTATCCTGAGAATAGATTGAGACAATTTTTTAGCATTATGCAAATAAATTCTACACAATCCTTGAATGTCTATATCAGAAGGTATAGTAGATTATTCTATACTTTTATAAATGATTCTGTACTCTTAAGAAAAACATTTAAGTTCCTTTAGACTGCTGAGTAGCTTAAATTCAATAGCTAGTTATATTACAAAAAGCGATTTGCTTTCTGACCCCTCATCATCATTATTGTCTTAATACTGCAGTCCCGTTGTACTTGGGGTTAGCACAACGTGTTTATTACAAATTCCCTTTTCTTTCATATCACTCCTCACACAATTCATCTATATTTTCTTTGGCCTCTCTCCTCTCCATACATCTAAACATATAGTCATAACTCTGGGATAAAAATCCCAGACAGAGGTTCCAGAGGTTCTCTGGGGTTGTTTAGAATTAATGAGAAATGTTTAAAAATCTTTATTTTCTTTTAAAATACCTATGACAGTTTTTTTTTTCAATTTATTTAAGGAATTTTTGTACATGGTAGTATATGCCAATTCCATCATAACCTAAAACATGAAGAACAATTAAAAAAAAAAACAACTAGACTTAAGTTAACAGTGGACTTATATTAATTAATTTTGACTGGCCTGTCGGTCTAGTGGTTAGTGGCCCTGACTGCTATGCCGGAGGTCAAGGGTTCGATTCCCACCCAGGACAAATGTTTGTGTGATGAGCACAATCATTTGTGCTGTGTCTGGGTGTAATTTATCTATATATGTTATATGTATTTAGAAATATATAAGTACCTATGTTTATCAGTTGTCTAGTACCCATAACACAAGCTCTGCTTAGCTTGGGACTAGACGGCGTTGTGTGATAGTTGTGGAATAAAAAATAAAAATAAAATATTATGGGGACTAAAAAACATAAAAATGATTTTGGCCTATGACGGTTACAACTCCAAATTTTTGAAGTATTTGCCTTTGTCAATTTTTGGGAGCCCAAACACTCATAACACAAGTTCAATCTTAGCTTGGGTCTCAGAGGCCTAACTCTGTGTTAACATACCACTTATCACATTAAATTTATGTTTAAGGCGTAAAGTCCCTTGAACATCTGACCGGAGTTAAATGCATACAAATTCGTACTGCTGCGTGCGCCCGCATAGAGCCCCGCTGACCTTTAAAACCATTTTCTTTGCGAAACATTGATTTATTTGTAAATCAATCAATATTTCGCAAAGAAAATGGTGGTATGGTACTACGTACATTATGAAGAACACTTAACCAGCAATTTTTTTGTGTAAACACATTTCTAAAGATCAAAGCCGTTTGAAAGAAGTAGGGAAAACAAGCGAAAAAATATCATGTTGTTAAACATTTTTTTAGACAAAAGTATTAATCGCTCGAAAAAATCATATGTTGATTAGAGGTTATACATGAATCTATAATAAACATATATTCTTTTCAAACCTATTACCCAGCCGTTACCAAGCAGTAGACTTCAGAAAGTCTGTTTTATACCACTGCTCGCAAAACGGTGAAGGAAAACATCGTAAGGAAACCGGCATGTTCTAGAACCAAAAAATTCAAAGACATGTGACATTCACCAACCCGCACTGGGCCCGCGTGGTGGATTACGGCCCATTCCCTCTCCTAGAGAGGAGGCCTGAGTCCCAGCAGTGGGAACATTAAAAGGCTGATTATGCTATATATGCTAAAATTGGAAAGCAGAAAATAAACATTGTTATTATTATTATTAAATATAATTTAATATACACAAAAACCACTAATAACTTTGATCAATAACTAAATAGTGTCATAATGTCATCAACGAAAAGTTAACTATCAACATGGCTAGGGGGGCAGTTCGTGCAAACGTCAGCGCGGATTCTGTCAAAGTGACATGTGTCACTTTTCACTTAGCTCGTTCATTCGTTCTCAAGCTTCCGTACTATTGACTTCTCCGACATGTATAATAATGTATTCCTTCTGAAAAAGACACGAGCTCAAGAGTAGGTGTTTCATCCAGGGCTGTTGGAAAGTTGCCCCCCTACATATCTTAGCATCATTGGAAACAGTCACATAATTTCGTAGCTTAACTTTTAGCCGTTGGCCCCGGTTGTCATGCGTAGAATCTTTGAGAGTCGTTATTAGAAAGTCCATTCAACCATCAGTCTATTTAATGAGTATCATGTTGCTCAGTAACTGGGTTGTGAAGGTCTGATAAGTGGTCGTTCCATGTAAAAACTTGGTATTCAGTCGCATCTGGTTAGACTGGAAGTCGACCCCAAGCTAGTTGGGAAAAGGCTAAGGAGTTAAAGATGTTTCAGTCAAAGTACGAAACGACTTTACTTACTGTAAAATTGGATCAGGAAATAAACATTACTATTATCTATATGTCGGCGCAGGATGCCGATCATCATTAAAGCTCTGTCCAGGTACTCTGTTTTGTGGGTGATGGCTGGGTATCGAGCAATTAACAAACTAATCCAGATCACACAACTGATTTATTATGATGCAAGCTTTAGGTATTCACTTCACACAACAAGAAATGAGACAGTCCCCGAGACTAGACGTTGTATGCACAGCTGCCGTCAGAGGAAAAGCCCCGGACCTCTGCGGTCGGCACCTTTATCTGCTCGGTTCGTGCAAACGTCAGCGCGAATTCTGTCAAAGTGACATGTGTCACTTTTCACTTAGCTCGTTCATTCGTTCTCAAGCTTCCGTACTATTGACTTCACCGACATAATTATATATATATAAAATGAATAGCAGTTCGTTAGTCTCGCTAAAACTCGAGAACGGCTGGACCGATTTGGCTAATTTTGGTCTTGAAATATTTGTGATAGTCAGTGAAGGTTAAAACAGTGAGAAAAAATTGAAAAATTCACGAAAAAAAAATCCGAATACAACGCTATCTCTAATTAAAATGTCATTATAAAATGAATTATGCTGTTCTGGTAATGCCAGTAGATGGCGTTATCCTTACTATTAGGCAATATGAAGTTCGCCAGGTCAGCTAGCTAAATATAATTTAATATACACAAAAAACAATTCTAACTTTGATCATTGACTAAATAGTGTCATCATGTCATCAAAGAAAAGTTAACTATTGCAACTAAACACTCGATCAATTACCGCGAATAGATGCGAAAATAACTACCAAATTGGATGCACCCTCCATCCGGCATGATAGATGTGTTTCCCAATATCGGCGGCCTCAACAGCCTGGCCTAACGTCCGGGCGATACGTCAAATTGTACAATAATATCTAGTTTTTGTAAGAAACACCCGGTTAGGTGCAAGAAATTCTTATAGGTTTTGTTAGATGATTGGAACGTAGTTAGGACAACAGACAAAGTGGTTACGCGGACTCTATGTAGCATATAGCATAGCATAATCAGCCTTTTAATGTTCCCACTGCTGGGACTCAGGCCTCCTCTCTAAGGGAGGGAATGGGCCGTAATCCGCCACGCGGGCCCAGTGCGGGTTGGACTCTATGTGCAATAGATTAATTTTTTTGGCTGCTTGTTGCATTTCCTAAACCCATCGCTTATCATGTCCGCATAAACATTCGAATGAATGACATTTCGATGACACCCCGCAAATACAATGGCGTCAGTATGACTGACCTGTTTGTTTATACCTTTCAACAAAATTCGAGAATAGTCTGAAATTTTGTTATTGTGCTCCGATAACTGTACCATCGCATGCAACGTGTTTTGTTGTTTTTATTTTAGTAACTCTTTACGTATATGTTTTTTATGGAGCTGTGCTGGTCGAGTGGAACGACCCCGACTTACGAGTTGTAGATCGCGGGTTCAAAACCAGTTAGGCGCATTACTTTGTGTAATTTATTTCATCACCACTGCTCTCCAAACGGTGAAGGAAAACATCGTGAGGAAACCGGCATGTCCTAGAACCAAAAATTCGAAGACATGTGACATCCACCAACCCGCACTGGGCCCGCGTGGTGGAATACGGCCCATTCCCTCTCCTAGAGAGGAGGCCTGAATTCCAACAGTGGGAACATTATAAGGCCGACTAACCTATGCTATGCTATGCTAATGGTTTATTGTTATATATGATTTCGGTTTATTTATTCAGTGATTTTAAGAATATAATATGTAATCCTTGCTGGCCTATCAACGTCTCACCGTCGACGACGGCTGGTGCTGAAAATCAGCGCTGAGGCTCTGTCTTACACGAGCCCCAGCATTTTGCTGATCACTGTCCGTTTCGCGCGGATGTGATGCATATCCTACCACTTCTAACATAAGTCGTTATTGTTATTTGTTTTTATGTTTTAAGGTATGCACCATGTTTGACGTAAATAAACTATTTTTCTTTCTTTCTTATCTTTTCTTCGTGGAACAATCGATACACCGGTTGTTCCAGGTAAAAGAGAGAAGGTTCTTCCTGGACTTTGTAAAGTCACTTATCTCCCAGAGATGTGCTAATTGGTACGCTAGAAAAAAAAACTGGTCTAATGCGACTTGGCCTCGCGCACCGTTCCGATCTAGGAAACGTCTACTTTATCATTAAGTCATCATTATTTCTCTAGAATTTTCTAGTCCAGTTCTAGTCTAATCGGACACGGTTGAAGAAAACCTGTACTTCACATGAATCGATAGCCCAGATTTTGGGCTGTGGAGATCTGATAACCTCCACAACCCAGTATCTGGGCAACACGGTACTCCTTGGATAGACTGATGGTAACATTTTTTTGCTTCTGAATACTTTTAAGGATGGTCAAAGATCTATGAATGACAACCGGGATCAACGGCTCTACTTGAGTAATGTCCTAGATCATCATCATCTTCCTGCCCTTGTCCCATCTTATTTGGGGTCGGCACAACATGTTTTTTTCTTCCATTCTATCCTGTCAACCGTCATGCTATCAGTAACTTCCTTTTCTTTCATATCACTGTTCACACAATCCATCCATCTTTTCTTTGGCCTCCCTCTCCCTCTCCACCCATCCACATGTATACTCATAACTCTTTTAGTAACATGCGTTTCATCTCTCCTCTTTACATGACCATACCAAGACAAACGATTCCCTTTCAACTTTTCAGTCACTGGCGCCACTTTCAAACTTCCTCTAATATACTCATTTCTCACTTTATCCATTCTCGTCACACCACACATCCATAATGTCCTAGATAAACTTACATATGAATTAGAAATTTCATATTGGTTCTTGCCTGGTTTCGAACCTGCAAAATCCTGCGTAAGAAGCGGGCATCTTCACCTCTGGACCATCATAATTCTAATAACTTTATAATAATAAAAACTTTATTCATAACATACATTAACAGGTTCCCTGGCTTTCAAACTAGACCTATTTATTGTTTGTGACTTGGGAGTCAGTTACTCCAGAAACACGTATTTACATATAATGCCTACTTTAAAAGCCATCTACTTATATTGCATTTTAAAACACGCTTTTAAAAACTTTATTATCTGATCCCAAAACCGACATTGTTAAATTTTCAATTCTTTCAACCGCAATTTAATTTCAGACATTTCGACTTTAATGATACTAACTTGAAAATATATTCACCATTTCAGATTATTCTAATGTATTTCACTAGATATTTAAATCTTTGAAAATCTTTATTCAAAATAGGTTTCTATGGAGTGTTTTAATAGTACTAATGTTGACATTAGCTCAATTTGATTAACAAAATTATTCTGATGGCTTAACTTGGTGAGGGTAAAATAAATGGCCTATTATAATGGAATCTTATAAAGTACCTCTACAGGCCTTATCAAGTACACGTTTCTAACACTTGTGCTGGTTTTAGCAGTGCTTGCTTTTAAGCAGTTTGTTTGCTTTTTAGCAGTGATGCAATGACGTATGCGGTATAAATGACGACTCGTCATTCATACTCGTTCACTCGTCACGTTTTTTTATTATTTATTGTACAATACATTCGTTACAACAAAACACTTGTCTGAAACCTTAAAATGGTTTAGGTGACAAAGTGGAGACAGCAAGCTCGCTCACAGTATGTTACATTTAAATAAAATAAGTTTAGGTACACTATAAATTTTTACACTTACTGGTGACAATTTGATTAATATTCAATATTTAACCTTGGGTTGTCCGATGGTAGAAAGACGATGGCGGAATCAAGTCATGTACTCGTAATTCCCGCAAACACTCTCCAAAATTCATCCTATAGAATATCGAAAGGCTGATTAAACTACGCCTGTGCTCCAGGCTTTGTAGATTAGTCTTAACCAAATCTGGAGCACCAATTAGTCTCTTTGCACGCATCTCTACTGAATCCAAAGCCACTAGATGACATTTTGCAGCACCAGCCCATATGTGGCTGTAGTACTCCACACACGATTGGACCAGTGTTTTGTTTAACACTAGTAGTTGTCCTGCACCTGTACCATGACGTTTAAAGTAAGATTGTTTCATTCTTATTTCCAGTGTGGGTAAGAGATGGCGCTAGACAACCTGTATAGCTCTGTCTCTTACCCACACCGAAATAAGAATGAAACAATCTTACTTTGAACATCATGGTAACCCCGCAGGTCTGAAGGTCCGCCGAACCTTTGCAAGAACGCCGAGTTGTGGTACCTACAGTTATGAGTGGAATTCCCTGCCGGAGTCTGTTTCCTGATAGCTACAACCTAAGGGTCTGTAGGTTATTTCTAGACAAGCGTGCTCCACCGTCGACCACATCATCACTTACCATCAGGTGAGACAGTGGTCAAGCGCAAGACTATCAATAATAAAAAAATGAGGAGCGTTTTCCGCATTTCAATGAAAAAAAAACAGGGCAAGAGCGAGTCGAACTCGCACTGAGGGTTCCGTACAAACTTACTTATGAAAACAGATCGTTTCCCGAATTGAGTTACGAAGATTTTTCCGAATCGCAAAAAATGTTTTTTTTTTGTGACGTAACAACAAATTTACAGTTTTCAGATTTTTCCCTATACTTGTGCTAGGATTCTAGGTCAACGGGAAGTACCCTATTTTGATTCCCTTGAGAGTGTCGAAATACACGTTTTTTTGTGACGTAAACGGCCGTATCTTTTTTTTTAGTTAACTCAGAAATTTGATTTTTTCACAGCTTCAAGGGACCGCAGACCTGAGTATAGGATTTTAATTTTAACTCGATACCTTAACGCGTTCCCAAGATAAAGGGTCGTGATAGACGGACAAACAACAAAGTGATCATAAAAGGGTTTCGTTTCTTTTCCTTTTGAGGTACGGAACCCTAAAAATGTAGAGCGTTTTTGGCATTACAATGAAAAAAAAAAAGATTTTTCTAAAAAAAATTAGTTGGCCCTTTTTGGCGTGGTGGGGTAAAATAGAAAAATAATAATCAGAACTTCTGCATTCCACTATAACAAGCAGGAGACAGACAAGAGCTCGACAATATGTAATCACAGGCTGTTGTTATTTCGAACCCTGGCTTGTATTTGTATAGATAATTAAACGCAGGCTCTACGTGGGTATTGCGTACCTAATGAAGATCATTCGCCTAGGTCACGCACACGTCTGAATCTCATCTGAATTCAGCAGCGGTCTGAATTACTAATTAGCCGAGGGTGTTGATTCAGAGATTGTAATAGTAATTGTTTTATGATTGAAATAGTAGAATTCTTTTAGGATTTTCTTTTTTTTTTGGTAAATTCATTTTCATGATTATGTTTAATTTGTCTTTCGTTTTAAATAGCTTCATTAATTTGCTTATAGTGTGATTTATATTTTAAGAGATATAGGTTGCATAGTATAATGCAGTAAGTAAAACAAAATCCTTTCGCCTCGTCGTTTATACCGCGTACATCGAAGGACTGGAACAATTTGCCTGCTGCGGTCTTCCCGCTCGACAATAATTTTGGTGTCTTCAAGGCTAGAGTAATAGGCTCTTAATAAACTAGTGCGCCTCGCCATCAACGATTGCATCACTACTTACCATCAGGTGAGATCGCAGTCAAGCACTAGCTTATTTATTTATTTAAACTTCATGTACAGTAGTGGTACATAGGTGGACTTAATGCAACAAGGCATTCTATAATCAATAATAAAACGTAGTTTGAAATTTAGTTGGTAATGTAATTAACCGTGGCTTGACAGATTTTATAAGCCACAATAGGATATTATATTTAACAATTTTCGGTACACAGTAGATATATTGATTATTATATTCTTGTAAAAGCTTGAGTATTGAAGTTTTTTTTACAAAAAAAAGGTACATACCGGTTCGAAGTTCCAAAAATATAAAAACCTTTGAATGTTCTAAAGTAACTTGTCCGTTGGTATGTCAGCATATTGTAATATCCAGTCTGGTACCACAACGCTATCTGGCATATAATAACTTCAACCTCTACTCTACAAAATGACTCTCATACACGAAGTTGATTACGTCGCTGGCATGACAAACACTTCAGCACTAATTTGATGAAGCTGCAATGTTCTTTAGATAGTTCCACCTTAGGTTACGTTAGTTAGGTTCTAGTTAGAGGTGTTAGGTATAGTTAGCGTATGCTAAGTTGTTAGCTCATGTGAATCAACGTACTGACTGAGATTTCACTTTAGTTTGATTGGATATTTGTAAGGAGCTTGTGAAATTGGAATTTTGTATAGTTTTTATAACGGTAGGATATTTACTGGATAGTATTTTAATAATATATTAGGTTACCTGCATAGAAAAATCGGTCAAGTAGGAGAATTAGCGCATAAAGGTTTCAGAAAGAATTGTATATTTTTCTAGTGTTTTTTTTAGTCATAGACTTGTAATAGGTTTTCCTATAATCTATACCGAAGTCAACTGTTTTATTTTTGTTTTCAACATTTTGTGTGCAGTTTCAGTTGTTATAATGGTGAGTGGTCAGTTTTCATTTATTTTCTTAAATAATTTTAAAACGAATCATTTTAAATATATGGAATTAAAAATTTAAGATCTTCACAGTATCCTTATTAAACTGTTTTTCTGATCCTTCTTCTTGCCTGTTTTTTACATTTGTGTACTTTAATATTAATAAATTAATGACGAATAATAAGTAAGAAAGAAACAACGGGTAAAATACATTTTTTACTCAAATCGACACTATAAAACATTGACGACTTTCTTGCTCATTTTTTACCAATCGCAACTTCTGAATTACATAACTTTCATTTTTAAGGTGTCATATTATATATTACTTACCGAAAAACTCTATCAACTTTTTATTCATAGCATAGCATAGTATAGCTTAATGAGGAACATTATAAGGCCTCCTCTCTAGGAGAGGGAATAGGCCGTAATTGACCACGCAGGCCCAGTGCAGATTTCTATTTCTCCTTATTCTTTATTGAACATCATCATCTTCCTGCCCTTGTCCCATCTTATTTGGGGTCGGCACAACATGTTTTTTTCTTCCATTCTATCCTGTCAACCGTCATGCTATCACTAACTTCCTTTTCTTTCATATCACTGTTCACACAATCCATCCATCTTTTCTTTGGCCTCCCTCTCCCTCTCCACCCATCCACATGTATACTCATAACTCTTTTAGTAACATGCGTTTCATCTCTCCTCTTTACATGACCATACCAAGACAAACGATTCCCTTTCAACTTTTCAGTCACTGGCGCCACTTTCAAACTTCCTCTAATATACTCATTTCTCACTTTATCCATTCTCGTCACACCACACATCCATCTCAACATTCTCATCTCCGCTACATGCAATCTTTTTTCATCCGTCTTTTTCACAGCCCAACATTCTGATCCATACAGTATGATGCTGCATTCTGCAGACAGCATTCTGATCCATACTTATTCTTTATTGAACACAAAACTTAAAAAGAAATTAAGGATTTTCTACAGCAAACCTTAATAATATAGACATTATTAGTTTTTCTATTCACTCAAATAAATTCGCTTCGAGTCTAGCATTTTTAATAATATACATAACGCTTTGTAAACATTGAACAATAAATATTATATTTGTATTAAGCAGGTCTTTTTCTTGGTAATGGGCCCCAGACGTCTATTTCTAACAAATAAATTGAATTGTATCGTGTGTGTACGTTATCAAATAAAATATAGTGTGAATGTCAAAGTGTGCGATCTTCAGTGTCGAGACAGGAGCATGCATTTTACATGAGAGTTTGTTAGAAGACATGAAATAAACTGAATATAAACTAAAGCGTAGAAAGAAATATCTCAAGGACAGTATTTTTGTATAATGTGCTCTGTCGTGCTCCAAAAGCCATTCATTGTATTCATGGTTTAGGGTCTCATACATAGTTATTAGACATCAGATTTCAAATTATGCATTATCGAAATATGCATTCAAATATGCGCCAAAAAGGGTAAAATATGCAAAAATATGCACAATGGAAATATTAAAAATACTATTTTTTTGAATTCACGTCATTCTGTTTGTCAAATTATTTTACAAGCGAAGTTTTACCGATATAGTGTTTGTGTAGTTTTTTGTGTGTTGTGTAGTTTTTTGGAAATCGCTAAAATACTTCATATTTGCAAGCATTGTTTCTTAGCGCAGATCTCTCTTTTGTATGCAGTCCGAGAGCGATTGCACTTTAGGTGTTGCAGTCCTCTAAAGCATGAGCAAAATCCGTCATCATCATCATCATCATTTCAGCCAAAGGACGTCCACTGTTGGACGTAGGCCTCCCCCAAGTGTCACCACAACGAACGGTCCTGTGCGTCTCGCATCCGCCGCATTCCCACGACTCTCACCAGGTCATCGGTCCACCTTGTGGGAGGCCTTCCAACCGCTGCGTCTTCCGGTACGTGGTCGCCACTCTAGAACCTTTCGTCCCTATCGACCTTCTGTTCTGCGAGCAATGTGCCCTTCCCACTGCCACTTAAATTTGGCGATTCTTTGGGCTATGTCGGTAACCTTGGTTTCCCTGGGACTGTAGTTCTCTAAACGAAAAAATCCAGGTTTATGTAGAACTTAAATTTGCCCACTAATTTTCAGGCGGCTTAGCAGTCTTATTTCTGACTATTTGTTCAATGATATAGTCACAAGTTGTAATTGAAAGTAGATTGCAATTGCAAACAATTTGCTTGCTGAGGTCTTCCCATCCGATTATAATTTGGGTGTCTTCAAGGCTAGAGTGAATAGGCTATTAATAAACTAGTGCGCCTCACCATTAACGATTGCATCACTGCTTATCATCAGGTGGAATCGCAGTCAAGCACTAGTTTATGTCAAATTAAAAAAAAAGATGGAGTTATAACACTTTGAACCCAACTTAAAGCAGTCTGCTGCAGTCAGATTTGTTTCGAACTTTTTAGTGGTTTTTGCGGTTAAGTTTTTGACATTATAACCTACTTTGACCCTTCCTACATTTAAGGGAGTACCATTTTTGAAATCGTCTCTTCAAGACCTTTATTTTGATACCCAACGTGATTATGTCACAACATATAAAAACATATAATTTGCCGCCATTTTTTATGATCTTATGTGCCCACTTTCACTCTCACAACTAAAACGAATTTAGGGACAAATCTAAAGCCAAAATGCTACAAGCTGTTTAAGCTCTAGGGCGTGCCAAAGAAATATACATCTATATATATATAAAAGCAAAATGCTACAAGCTGTTTAAGCTCTAGGGCGTGCCAAAGAAATATACATCTATATATATATAAAAGCGAAATACCACTCACTGATTAATTATGAAATCTCAGAAACTATAACACCTACAAACTTAAAATTTGGCAGGTAGGTTCCTTATAGGGTGTAGACATCCTCTTAGAACGTTTTTTTTTTGAGAAATCGACTTTCACGTGGGCGAAGCCGCTGGCAGATGCTAGTATGTATATACTAGCGGTCCCGATAGACGTTGTCCTGCACGAAATCTGGTATCTGTATATTTCATCAGAAAAAAAAGAGGACCCAATTGCAGCGCCACCGGCTCTAATTGTATTTTCAAACCGTTCAGCCCCCCTAGCCAAGTTACGATCGTTTCGTTTGCGTCGAACGCCTCGAGTAGGCCACGCCTCCGATTCCTTTGTTCTGACCACGTGACTGAGCGTTGAGATGACGTCAGAACAAAGGAATCGGAGGCGTGGCCTACTCGAGGCGTTCGACGCAAACGAAACGATCGTAACTTGGCTAGGGGCTGGGAACCATTGAAATCTACACGCAAAGCGTCATCTCAATCGGATATAAAATAAAAAAAAAAATGTACACTCGAAAACCATAACCCTTCTTTTGTCGCAGTCGGGTAATAATGTGAATCGCTCTGTTCCTAGCTTTTCCCAGTGCTCACGTCCTCCATTTGTTGGAACATGTCACGCTTAAGCAATAGGATGAAAAATTGATTCTCTTTGTTCTTTCTATAACGCGATACAAAAACGTGTCGTGTACTGTATCACATTATTAGGAAGAAATAACGTTTTTCTCTTTGGTGTGTTTCTAGGTAGACCAAGCTGTAATATTTTACTTAATGATTTATCTGTATATATATGTATGTATGTTTTATTCTTCCTTTCTAAAGGACTTCGTTTATACCATCGTACATCGAAGGACTGGAACAATTTGCTTGCTGCAGTCTTTTTTTATTTGGAAAAATTACCCAATGATATTCGCGCTCTTGGGCGGAGCGCGAGGGCGTGTCAATCTTTTACTGAACAAAAACCCACTCTTGTTCCTTCGTTGCCTTCGTTCCAGGGCCCCGGGTTTCACTTTCACACCACCCACGGGTGGTGTGAAAGTGAAACCCACAAGCACAAGCATACTGGGGCCACGGCCCCAGTATGCTTTGACCCTGCTGGGCCCCTACGGTTTGCTGACATCTCCTTGTGATACGCGCCGTCGACGACTTTAGCTCTTCAAAAGGAGGGTTTCGTGTTCGGGTGTATGTATATATTGTTTTGTTAAAAAGAGGTATATTGATGAATTGTGTTCTGGAAAGTTTTCATTTAAATCATGACACCATTATCCAACTTCAAGTTGATCGTGATACGAGTTCCAACCCACCATCTACTGACCTTTTTGAGAGAGGACTTTTGGCCAAAAGGTGTCGTGTACCGACGTTTCCGAGGACGGTTACGCGACACCACACGACACCGATGTTACGTTACATAATTATAGTTTATTGTTTGTGGTATTTTTTAATATGTGTTATCATGTATTTTATAAGATTGTAATATTATGTATTTTATCTGTGGACCTCGGTTGTCTGACAATAAAGAATTAATAATAATTATCATCTATTATGTCTGATGACCTGATAAGATCTGCAAGTTTGTTAGATGTACCTAAGCAGCCCAGGATTAATTGGTGTAGCGAGGCCTATGTCTAGGAGCGGACGTCTTTTGGCGGTGACCAGCCTCGACATCATCAACTTGGCCCCTGAACTTAGGTCTCTCCAAGTTTCACCTAAGCCTATTATTATTAAACCTATTTACAAACTGTTTAATCAATCGCATCGAAAGTATCCAAAAGAAATTTTTAAGGTACATTCAGTTTAGATCTAAAACTTACCTGCCTAACTATCATAGTCGCTGCAGGAAGTTTCACATTCTTCCACTTATTGAGCGGAGAAAAATTGCTGACATGACACTTTTGTTTAACATAGCTAATGGTTCGGCCGACTGCTCGGAACTGATTGGCAAAATTGGGCTGCGTGTTTCATACTTTAATTTAAGGAATCATCGACCTCTATGTTCCCTCAGTGCGATGTATTTACCGGCAAAACTTTTACATGATAAGAGCTAGCAAAGCATACAACGCAATGTGTGTAAGTGTTGATGATCTAGACCTATTCTCTACCAGCGTCACTAAACTTAAGAAAATTATGTGTAGTAGAGTAGTAGAGTTATATCTATGTACTTGCTCCGAGCGCTTTTTTTTTATCCGTCTACTGTCTCTTGTATTGCTCTAATACTATCTGTGAAAACTTGTAATTGGCCTTCTTTCAAGATTTTTCAACTATTTGTATCCTAGCTGTAAGTTTTCCGAAAACAAATAAAATAATAAAAATAAAATAACGGTCAGTCCTTTTTTTTTAGGTGGGAAAATCATCTAATGACAAATCCCGCTCTTGGGCGGAGCGAGAGATAGCGTCAGACTTTTAATGACTAAAAACCCACTCCTGTTCCTTCTTTGCCTTCATCCCGGGGCCCCGGTCTTCGCTTTCACACTATCCGTGGCCCCAGTAGGCTTCGACCCTGCTGGGCCCCTACGATTTGCTGACATCTCCCTGAGGCGCGCGTGGAACAATACGCGCCGTCGACGACTTGGGCTCGGTCCGGACGGTTACCGGACGGTCAGACGGCGAGCCACCCATTACTCGCCGTCCGCGCCTACGGTGGCCGGAAATCGGGATCGGAATCCCGGCGGCGGTTAGGGCGTGAGGACCGTTGCCTCACGCGATCGGCCGCCTCCTTTGCTAGCATTACTGCTTAGCAGATGGAGGCGACTGCCTGCCACTCCTTCTCACTCCAGACCATGGCCTGTATCAATGCCCGGCGCGAGAGATCACTGCCGCCGATCGCCCCCACGAGGACACGGCGGTGCTCTGCCCAGGCGGGGCACACCTCTACCGTATGCTCCACCGTGTCCTCCGGACGGTCCACACAATGGCGGCACCCAGGCGTTTCTTTCGCACGAATTCGGTGCAGGAACCTCCCGAACTTACCATGTCCGGTGAGGACCTGCGTCATGCGGTAGGTAAGGACGCCATGTGGTCTTTCCAGCCACTCCTCAAAGAGGGGACTTACCGCCATAATTGTGGCGTGCCCAAACGGTCAGTCCTTGCGTCTAGCATCCATCGGATTTCCGCAACCCTCATCAGGTCGTCGGGCCATCTTGTGACAGGCCTTCTAATGCTGCTTCTCCTGGTAAGCCGTATTCACTCCTAAACCTTTCAGTCCCATCGACCATCGGTTCTGCGAGCAATGTGCCACATAAGTTTAGCGATTCTTCGCGCTATGTCGGTAGTCTTGATTCTCCTGTGCAATTGTGATCTGGTTATCTGCCTGCCTAGCCTATTTCTAGGTCCCAGTCTAAAACGATTACACATAAAAGTTTAACCTTCCAAACAATCAAATGATTGAGTTGCTTTTACACCACACATTTCATCCACAATCAAAATAACATTCACTTTCCTTCCTCAAGTACCGACAGCAAAAACAAACATAAAAACCTGATGATACATAGGCCAATGATAGCACGGATCACCACAGATAAAATAACAAAGAAAAGTTGTACTTAACGGATACAATAACAATGAAACGCGCTGTTATCATGATAATGGTTTGAAGATTATATACGTATAGTTAACCGCTTGGTGCAGTCTACGCTCAAGCGATTTGCGTCTTGCGTTAGCGATTGTGGAGAATAGAAATGGTGGAAGTTATTTGGGCTGCGGGAATGTTTGAGTGAGCGCGGTCCTGGAACGCAAAGGGTAACTGAAGGAACACGGGTGGGTTTAGTCAATAAAAGTCTCGCTGCGCCCAGAGTGGGAAGAAGTTATTTGATAACTTCTGGCAGGCATCGGCTCCGGCGAGTCCCATCAATTTTGATGACAGCTCTTTGAGGCTTGGAACACATAACGTCCATAGTACTGCGATATTACAGAAAATACAAAACACAAAGAAACCAATAAATACCTAATTTCAAAAGAAGAATAACATACCTTTAATATAAAATTTATTTGAACTTATGATTCCAAGTCAATCCAATGATATAACACTTCAAAGCAACCCGTTTTAAAAATCTCCAATTTCATAGGTAAAGACCTATTATAATGGTTACATCAGAGTGTTTCTTTCCGCCGAATCCGAAATAGGAAGCTCCCGAAAAAACCATGTCCTCACAAGACGTGGTAATCTCAAGATGACCTGCGTTAACTAAACCGCAAAACCCATTTTTATGCAATTTTGCGTGTAAAGATAATCACAGATTGACGATTAAGGATACTTACTTTTTATATTAGAAGTAGATATATTACCTTAGGATAATTTTCGACTTTCACGGAGGCGAAGCCGCGAGTAGAAGCTAATTTAATTTAACTAACTACGTGACATTTTTTTTATTAAAAAGTTACACACATGTTATCTGTCTGTCATTCGAGCTCTTTTAATAAAGCAGAAAATGTATGAAAGAAACTAACAAAATTGCCGGATTGTCAGACTGTCAGCTGTTACCTGTCATTTATATGAAAAAGGACTTAGAGCGGGTGTAACAAACTTGTGGGGCCGCAAGTAGTGCGCAAATATTACGACGCGAGTCGTGGGACGAATGTCGGCGACGCGACTCGTGTACGAACTTCAATGGATTTGTATGGCGGCAGTCGCTTGAAGACTAAAATCTTTGAGTATCTAAGATTGGAGTAGCCTTGTGTACGAAGGGGCTAACAAGTCGCTGTCGCCAGTGAAAAGTTGCGTACGCTTGTCGCTTGACGGCCAAGGTCAAGAACGGGGCGTTAAGAATGTATGGCGGATTGGCGTGCTTGAGGAGTGAAGATTTTATTGCGAGTTTTTCGGTTAAGTGTTTTTAGGAAGTGTGTTTACTATTCTTGTGTTTATTGCCGCTGTTCCTTACCTAACGGGTGTAAAAAGACGCTTAACGCAGCCGAGATTTATTTCTGCTGCCGATTTTTGTGATCATTTTTCTGTACTGGAACTTTCTGAGACGAGAATATGAAAAGTTAAAATTCTAACCTCGCGCACCGTACATAGTGAATTGATAAAAGGAGAAACTATCTGACTGGCATATCAACGCACATCCGAAACTACTGAGAGTAGGAGCGTGAAATTTTGCACAAGGTTTCCTTTTATGACGTAAGCGAGTACTAAGAGAGGAGTTGCGTTTGAACGCTTACGAATCTGCACATTTACATGCCGTTCATTACGACGTTTCTGAAAGTTCTTCGTTTTCAGTGTTTTTTTTTTGGGATCATTTTAATTGTTTTTTTTTTTAGTAATTTTATTATAGCTATCTAGAGACCACTTAAAATTTTCATATTTTATAAAATATTAAAACAACGCGTTTTAGCGTTTTAACACTATATGGATTTGACTGAAGCCAAAATTACTTTTGATCTGTTTTATTGGGCAATAGGACTTTCGACTGTTATTTTAGTCAATAGTACTATTGTTGAAAGCCTGCGGCCAAAAGTACTTTGGCCTGATTTGGCCAATTAAAAGTACTTTTATAAGTAAAAAATTGGCAATAATACCTACATATTGCGACCATTCGAAGACATGTGACATTCACCAACCCGCACTGGGCCCGTGTGGTGGATTACGGCCCATTCCCTCTCCTAGAGAGGAGGCCTGAGTCCCAGCAGTGGAAACATTAAAAAGGCTGATTATGCTATGCTATTGCGACATCAATAACGCCACATAGGAACTAAAATTCAAAATCCTGCACCGCGGTATTAGAGTTCTCCGCGCGTTTAGAACATAATATGTTCTAATCGATAAATATTATATATCGACACCCGCAACAAACAAGGTTAAAACATTAATTCAGTCTGGGGGCGATCGGTGGCGGCGACCTTCTCGCGCCGGGCCTTATTCAGGCCCTAGGTGCTAGGTGCGTCCGGAGCGTGGAGGAGTGGCAGACGGTCGCCTCCTTCTGCGAAGCAGTAATGATAGCAAAGGAGGAGGCCGTGCACGTGCGAGGCAATGAACCTCGCGCCCCAGCCGCCGAGATTCCGATACTGATTTCCGGCCACCGTAGGCGCGGGCTTGCGGACGGCGAGCAATGGGTAGCTGGCCGTCCGACCGTCCGGTAACCGTCCGGACCGAGACCAAGTCGTCGACAGCGCGTACTGTACCACGCGCGCTCGCTCAAGGAGATGTCTGCAACTGTAGGGGTCCAGCAGGGTCGAAGCCTACTGGGGCTAAGGGTCTGATTCTGAAAGGAAGATTCGGCCCTGGTAAAACAAGAGTGAATTTTAGTCAGTAAAAGTCCGACACTATCTCCCGCTCCGCCCTGGCCTCAGCCCGAGCGGGGGATGTCATAAGATGATTTTACCAATGAAAAAATAAAAACATTAATTCAGTAATTTTTTGAAATGAACCAAAAGTGATAGTGCCACGTTTGAATTTTGTTTGGACTGTAATCCGAGATACTGCCTTGTTCAATGCGGGTGTCGATACCTATCAACTATCGGGCAGTTGCCGGAAGATACTCCTTTATCAAACGGAGGTTTGCGAGCCCTGCCCCCCTAGCCAAGTTGCAAACGATAAACGTGAACGCTTAGTAATCTCCAATAGATTTTCAACTATATACCTAAGAGCATAAAGTTGAAAATCTATTAAAGACTACTGAGCGTTAGCGACCGGAACGAACGAAAACACTATGTAATCTTCAATAGATTTTCAACTTTATATCCAATAACATAAAGTTGAAAATCTATTAAAGACTACTGAGAGTTTACGTTTATCGTTTGTGACTTGGCTAGGGGGGCTGTTCCGCGTACCTCTAAACGCAAAACATATTAGCAGGCGTAGATTGGCCCTTTTTATGCAAAAAATACTCGCAAAATAATCAGACAATCATAACATGAGTTTAATCTCACGTAAACGGAAAGTGTCGTTGTAATAAAAATGCAAAACAGGCATCATTTGTGCCGTGCGTACGGTTAATTTAATATTTATAGGTACATTCCTTATGTGAAAGCTTCGTTACATCGGATAAATACTTCCCTAAAATTGCTGATAACTCATTAAAATGTAAAGCGAAATGTTCGCACACACGGTTAGATGCGAATATTCAGAAAAGCTCTTAGAGCAAACCAAATAAATGAGCTTTGAAGGTGAAATGCATACATTTTTTATTTATCAATTTTATAAAATGAATGATTTTATTTATCATCGTCATCATCGCGGCGTTGAATCCCACCAGATTGGCTTCACCCCACTTGGAGACTGCCTGAAGTGAGACATTCGTACGCTCTACCATAGCCTCTCTTTCGGACCGGATTAGCTCCTTACTAACTCGAGCACCTGGCAGGTATCTCTCTACAACTGTGCTATCATCTGCATACCTATAGATACCGGGCATCAGCAGATCGTTGATATGCAGCAGGAAGAGAGTTACAGAGAGAACAGACCCCTGAGGAACTCCGGCATTAGTCGTCATGGGCTCTGATGAGCATCCATCGATAACAACTCGGAGAGAACGTTCACTCAGGAAGTCTTTTACCCAGTTAATCAGACCAGGGGAAATGCCGTACGCTGAAAGCTTACTCAATAGACTAGCGTGCCATACCCTGTCGAAGGCCTTCGAGACGTCTAAGGAAACAGCAATCGCTTCCCCATTCCTCTCGAGGGTCTCGCCCCACAAGTGGGTGGCATAAACTAGTAGGTCCCCAGTAGATCGATTGCGGCGAAACCCGTACTGTCGGTCACTGAGGAGATTGTTATCTTCCAGGTATGCCAAGAGGCGCGAGTTCAATACACGCTCCATAATCTTGAAGAGTATGGAGGTTATTGAAATCGGCCGATAGTTGGTACGATCGGTACGACTGCCCTTTTTGGGCACGGGTGGCACGTTGGCAAGCTTCCAGGACTTGGGTACTATACCAGTACCAAATGAGAGGCGATACAAACGCGTCAGTACAGGAGACAACTCGGGCGCACAAGCCTTGAGAACAATCGCTGGTATACCATCTGGTCCACTAGCTTTATTCACGTCAAGACGACACAGTGCTCTCAGAACCTCTTTGTTCTTTATGCGGACCTCGGGCATCGAAGTATCGCAGTGAGGTAGAGTCGGTGGAGTAGCACTACCAGTGTCAAGACGAGAATTATGGGCGAAGAAAGATGCAAAGAGACCCGCTTTCTCTCTCGCCGTATGAGCCAGTGTTCCATCAGGTTTAACCAGCGGAGGCAATGAGGGCCTACAGAAGTTCGCTTCGACCGACTTGGCAAGGGACCAGAATGCTCTGCTACCGGACGGCTGCGCAGAGAGCTTTGTACCAATAAGGGTAATGCGGTCAAAGCGAGCCTTCCTTAGTGCCTTTTTGTAGGACTTGGCAGCATGGTTGAAGGCTCTCTTCTTTGAACTCAGATCCGGAGCTTTGTGGTCACGAGCGTCAACCCAGGCGAGAAACGCCGAATGCTTACGTTTTGTTTATGCATAATAACCAAGGAATTCCTCGCCCATTCTTCGTCACAGGCCTCTGAGTTTTACGATACGAAAATAACTTTCTAACTTATTTCGTGACAACTTGTAAACTTTTTGACAAATCAAAAGACCTTGTAAATTGTGTAATTGAAATGAATGCTTGTCGAGTTTGTTTGTTTGTACATTAAATTTTGTAACATTTAATTGGTTTTGTTTCTTCGATATCCGCAGAGTATGGTAGTGACTAGACGCGACATTACTAATATTATTATATTCGTCTCCACGCGAATTGCTCTAAACGCAAATTTCAGCTAAATCAGGCACATAGAAACTCAAACTATTGGACAGATTTTAAAAATTCTTACACACCAGTAGCGGACTTTAAAATCAAACTTCTAAGTTAACGAAAAAAAAAGATATGGCCGTTTATGTCGCAAAAAATGTGTATTTCGACACTCGCAAGGGAGAATTGAGAGCAGTGGTGGCGGAGTGGTAACGGCTCCGACTTACGAGTCGTAGGTCGCGGGTTCAAACCCAGCCAGGCGCATTACTTTGTGTAATTTATTTCATCACCACTGCTCTCAAAAACGGTGAAGGAAAACATCGTCAGAAAAAAAAGTCCTAGAACCAAAAATTCGAAGACATGTGACATCCACCAACCCGCACTGGGCCCGCGTGGTGGATTACAGCCCATTCCCTCTCGTAGAGAGGAGACCTGAGTCCCAGCAGTGGGAACATTATAAGGCCAACTATGATATGCTATGCTAAAGGAATCAAAATTTATAGGGTACTGGGAATCCTGAAATTTGGCTTAAAGCAAGGTCTTATAACCCAGGTATAGGAATAAAGAAAGGAGTAAATTTGCTGTCACGTCACAAAAACGGCACTTTTTTGCAATTCGGAAAAGTCTTCGAGACTTCGGGAATTGAACTACATATTTACATAGGTAAGTTTGTACTGAACCCTCAGAGTGCGAGTCCGACTCACACTTGCCCAGTGTTTAGGGAACCCTTATGGATTCGTCATGTCTGTCTGTCTGTCCGTCCGTATGTCACAGCCTTTTTTTTCCGAAACTATAAGAACTATACTGTTGAAACTTGGTAAGTAAATGTATTCTGTGAACCGCATGACGCAGGTTCTCACCGAACACGGTAAGTTCGGGAAGTTCCTGCACCGGATTCGTGCGGAAGCGACGCCCGGGTGTCGCCACTGTGTGGACCGCCCGGAGGACACGGTGGAGCACACGGTGGAGGTGTGCTCCGCTTGGGCAGAGCAACGCCGTGTCCTCGTGGGGGTGATCGGCGGTGGCGATCTCTCGCGCCGGGCCTTGGTACAGGCCATGGTCCGGAGCGAGGAGGAGTGGCAGGCGGTTGCCTCCTTCTGCGAAGCAGTAATGCTAGCAAAGGAGGCGGCCGATCGCGTGAGGCAACGGTCCTCAAATTACATAAATTTTGATTCCTTTAGCATAGCTAAAATAAGAGAATGATAAAAAAATAAAATATATGATGTACCTACATTACCATGCGAAATTTCACGGAAAATTGGTTTGAACGAGATCTAGTAAGTAGATTTTTTTAATACGTCATAAATCGTAAACCACAATTTACCTTTCAAGTTTGTACGGAACCCTCAGTGCGCGAGTCCGACTCACACTTGCCCATTTTTTTTCAAATTCACGCGTGCGAAGCCGGTTGCATAAGGTAGTATGTAATATTCGCCTTTCAAATTACGGATATTTAACCTCCCGTTAAGCCGAATGTAATCATGCGAACATACCTAACGCGTGTTTAATCTGACGTAAAAGAAAAGTGTCGTTGTTATAAAAATGTAAAGCAGCCATCATTTGCGGCGCGCCTTATACCGACTAATTCCATTCTCATGTATATTTCATAGCATAACTGAATAACGTACGACAATTTCAGGTCACGAGTCTTTTGTAAACATGTTTTGTTTATTGGAAAGCTGATTTTAATAATTGATTTTTAATTGGTTTGTTGTTTTAAATGGAATAATTGAATTGGTTTCGGTTTCGGGTTGCAAATTAAGGATGGCTTTTCAGTGAAATAATTACTTCAACAGTGTTCAACTTTTGCTCATTTAAGTTAGATTGCAAGGTGTTCATAACAATAAAGGTTTTTATTTTTTTCCGTGACTCCATATGAAGGCCAGCGAAATTTCGAATAAAGTATATTGATCCTCCTGACTTTATTGACATTTTTAATTTAAAAAAAAAAACGGAAATATATATACAAGTCGGGTTAGTTACATAAAAAAAGGACTATAATATATTCAAATACATCAAAAAACAACCGCAACTGTCAAATGCTCACTCAGTCACTGGTCTCACTCAGTCATTCCAGCATTCGGTCAATCATTCCAGAATTGACAACACAGAATGAATGACAAACCTCGGATCATTCTAATATCGTTGCCTGTATATCTTCTTTATAATTCTTCTTTAAGTGTTTGTCACCTAACTCCTTTTAAACAGTTTGACCGATTTGAATGAAATTTCCTGTGTATATTTAAGTGGGTCCTGGCATGGTTTGAAAATACAATTGAACTCGGTAGGTGGGCAATGGAAAGGGCTATGTTCGGAGTTTCCTTGCGTGATCGAATCAAGAATGAGGATATCCGAAGGAGAACCAAGCTCACCGACATAGCACCAAGAATCGCCAAACTTAAGTGGCAATGGGCAGGGTACATTGCTCGCAGAACGGATGGTCGTTGGGGCTGAAAGGTTCTGGAATGGCGACCACGTACCGGAAGACGTAGCGTTGGAAGGCCACCTACAAGGTGGACCGATGACTTGGTAACGGTTGCGGGAGTCCGATGGATGCGAGACGCACAGGACCGTTCGCTGTGGCGACGCTTGGGGGAGGCCTATGTCCAGCAGTAGACGTCTTTCGGCTGAAATGATGATGATGATGATGATGATAATGAGGTGGCGCTGCAATCGGGTATCAATATTTATTTCTGACGAAAGGCCAATTTTCGGACAGGACAAAGTCTGCTGGGACCGCAAGTAAAGACAAAGCTGTCTTGAATCGATATCTATCGTGATCCTTTACGTTTTCTTGTAGGTAATGAAAAACAGTTTATTGTTTGTTTTTCAGGTTCTCAGAGATTTAGAAAAAGATCAGTGTATTTTATTCCAAATTTATTTGTAGTTGGCTACAGTAGGATACCTGCATCTACACAAGCTGCTACTGTTAAGCGAATTAGGTAATAATTTATTGTTGCTATCAATATTTTCTTGTTAAACTGCAATAGATAACTGCAATGTGCGTGTTGCCAGTGATGACATATGGCACTGAAACATGATCGCTTACAATGGGCCTCATACGCTTGAAGGCTTACAGTCACCCAAAGGGTAATGGAAAGGGCTATGCTCGGAGTTTCCTTGCGTGATCGCATAAATAATGAAGATATCCGCAGGAGAACCAAGGTCGCCGACATAGCCCGAAGAATCGCCAAACTAAAGTGGCAGTGGGCAGGGCACATTGCTTGTAGAACGGATGGTCGATGGGGCCGAAAGGTTCTAAAGTGGCGTGCACCGGAAGGCGCAGCGTCGGAAGACCTCCCACAAGGTGGACCGACGACCTGGTGAGAGTCGCGGGAGTGCGGTGGATGCGAGACGCACAGGATCGGTCGTTGTGGAGACGCTTGGGGGAGGCCTATGTCCAGCTGTGGACGTCTTTCGGCTGTAATGATGATGATGAAACTGCAATAATTAAAATTTTCATACATCCCATCTACGTTAATTACCCCTCGGACAGACCATTTAATTTAAACCCCAATAATAATTCATAATTGTGCGAGTTAACCCTCAAATGTCCGCGTGCTACGACGCACGTGTTTGTACCGTCACGACGCGTCATCGTGGTTTAATTGAGGTCAGTAGTCGTTTGTTTGTGGGGCTCGATGGTTTTTGTTGTGGTCTAAGATGTAAGAAGAGGGCTGTAACCCGTTCTACCTCTGATGAGCTTTTTTGGTGAGAGTCCGCGGCTATAGCTTCGGTGTGCCATCAAATTAAATAGATACTCTATGTACCAATCTTCACATAGCAGTGTTGGCAAATAGTTAATCAAATTGACGATTAAAAATATGATCATGTTTTCAATTAACCTTTTGAGTGCGTAATTAGAGACACAATAGTAAGACAATGGCGCGTGAACGCCGGCGTTAATGCGGGGATCAACAGCTTAAGATTAATGATTTAATAGATTTTTTTATATATAATAGCTTCATAATATATACACGTATTGTATAATTGTCACGATTGAGAGGGGTTTGGTATCACATTGTAGGCTAACCGGGTTGAATATTTTGTGGAATGTGCTTAAGGGGATTCAACTCGACATAAATTTTCACCGTTTTTCATAAAACCGCTCTTACACGATTATGACTATATTACACATTTTTCCTTAGATGGTTTGGGAATACAGTATCTTGCGGATATTATCTAGGCTTCAATTGAAATCAATTGATAAATTTGTGTAAAATTAATCCAGTAAAGACCTCTAAAAATCTGCTATTTTGCATGAACAACACTTCATAATTTACTTAAAAATTAAAAAAGTAAAAAAAATATAACAATAAAAGCCTTACAAACATAATCAAGATTCTAAATGACGATAGTTTTTTTCAAAAACTTTTATGGGTTTAAATCAAAAACACGTATTTCCTGAAACAAGTTTTGTAAAACATTCGAATAAATCACGGAATTACCGAATGCTAACAGAGTTTTCAGAAGTTAACTCTCTTTTTTCGCGTTGCCTTTTCGTCAAACATCGGGTTGGATTGAAGTGAGATGAAGTAACAAGCTTTTAAACCATGCTCGATGTTGACGATAGGCGAGTGAAAAAAGATTCTCTTAATGTACCATCGCTTGCCTTCAGGTCTACTGTCTACGAAGCTCGATGTACACGTCTGCTCACAATATACAAAACTATGAAAATCTAACGACGAGGCGGCAACGTCGTCCCGTCATGCCGTTGCAGCTTTGTCGACAAAGTTCGAGTTTTTCAGTTGCTCTTTGCGTCCCAAGTCCGCGATGACTCTTTCGAACAATTCTGCAGCCCAAGACCTTGGACTTTACATGGAAGATAATGCTGTACCAAGTTCTGCAGCTTTCAGTGTTATACATCATAAGCATAGCATAATCAGCCTTTTTAATGTTCCCACTGCTGGGACTCAGGCCTCCTCTCTCTAGGAGAGGGAATGGGCCGTAATCCACCACGCGGGCCCAGTGCGGATTGGTGAATGTCACATGTCTTCGAATTTTTGTTTCTAGTACATTTTTTTTTTTTTTTTTTTAATTGATATAAACCAGCGCTTGACTGCGATCCCACCTGATGGTAAGCAGTGATGCAATCATTGATGGTGAGGCGCACTAGTTTATCAAGAGCCTATTCACTCTAGCCTTGAAGACACCTAAATTATAGTTGGACGGGAAGATCGCAGCAGGCAAATTGTTCCAGTCCTTCGATGTACGCGGTATAAACGACGAAGCGAAACGCTTAGTCCGGACCGTTGAAGTTTCAACAACGTAAGGGTGGATACTCGCCGTACGTCGGGTTGTCCGATGATAGAAAGGAGATGGCGGAATCAAGTCATGCAATTCCTGCGCACACTCTCCAAAATGCAACCTGTAAAATACCGATAGGCTGGCTACCCTGCGCCTGTGCTCGAGGCTTTGTAGACTGGACTTAACCAAATCAGGATCCCCAATTAGCCTTTTCGCACGCCTTTCCATTGAGTCCAAAGCTGCTAGATGGCATTTTGCAGCACCAGCCCATATGTGACTGCAGTACTCCACACACGATCGAACATACCGGTTTACTCACGATGTTTTCCTTCACCGTATTGAGAGCAGTGGTGATGAAATAAATTGCACAAAGTAATGCGCCTAGCTGGGTTTGAACTCGCGACCTACAACTCGTAAGTCGGGGCCTTTACCATATGGCCATCATTGCTTTCAGTGTGTTTCAACTTTAATAAGTACAACGTGGACCGACATTAAGTAACAAAACGCTTGTCTCATAACTTGGGCCAAGCTGTCAAATATGACGGGGAACGACATTAATTTCGGCAGGAGGTAGACGCCATGTTGTTACAGCAACTAATAGGAATAAGGCAAACGTCCTGATAACGTTGCCGTGTTTGTGTCCACACGATATTTGTGTCCACGCTGTATTTGTGTTCACAACTCCACGCTGTATTTACGTGTTATTACATGTATTTGGGAGCATAGACATTGGAAGGGTTGAAGGCAATTTATTGAAATAACTTAGACAATTTTGTTTTTCATGTTTACTTATCAGCGGAGATCGGATAGTTAAACTATTTACTTAAGTTTTAGGATTTTTAAACATGACGATTAAATCCAGGGATTTCTGAAATACTTATTGAGCTTTGCATATATTAATTATTAAGGGGATGCAACTCGACATACTTTCTCACTGTTTTTCATACAACAGCTGCTCTTACGCAATTATGACGTTATTACACATTTTTCATTAGATATTTTGGAAACACAGTATCTTGAGGATATTATCTAGGCTTCTATTGAAATCAATTTATAAATTTGTGTAAAACTAATCCAGTTTTCCAGTTCACTTACCAACCTCTGAAAATCTGCTATCTTGCACGAAATTTGACATTTTATAATTTACTCAAAAATTAAAAAAAGTATAACAATAAAACCTTGCAAATTTAATCAAGATTCTAAAAGACGACAATTTTTTTCAAGGGTTTAAAAAAAAACAAGTATTTCCTGGAACAAGTTTTGTAAAATATTCAAGTAAATCACGGAATTAACGAATCCTAATAGAGTTTTCAGGCGTTATCTCTCTTTTTTCGCGTTGCCTTTTCGTCAAACATCGCGTTGGATTGCGTTAGATAAAGTAATAAGCTAATCATTATCAAGATAATCATTTATATATATATAAATGAATAGCTGTCTGTTTGTCTCACTTATACTTAAAAACTGCTGGACCGATTTGGCTAATTTTGGTCTTGAAAATAATATTCGAGATAGTCCAGGGAAGGTTTAAACGGTGAAAAATAAAATGAAAAAAATTACAAAAAAAATCCAAATACAATGCCATCTCTAATTAAAATGTCATTTTAAAAAAGAATTATGCTTTTCTGGTAATGCCAGTTGATGGCGTCATCCTTAGTATTAGGCGGTACGAAGTTCGCTGGGTCAGCTAGTCTTATTTTTGGTCTAAATTACATACCGCACCAGGAACAGGATACTTCGTTTACAAATCGTAGACGCAAGTAAGCCGCCAAACCAAAATGGAACTGGGCAGGCCACATCTGCCGCATATCGCAACAGAATTGAGCGAAGGTAGCCACTGAGTGGATCCCGAACAGCAGAAACTGCCGACGCGGCAGGCCCAGAAGGATAGCGTGACAAGTTGGACTCCCACTTATAGAATTGGCCAGAAGTAGTTAAAGAATAGTGGAAGTTAAAGAATAAGCCTTTGCTCTGCAATGAGACACAAAAGGCTAGTAAATAATATTATGTTTTTAAGCCCCAGGATTAAATCGTAATAATCGTAAATAAAAAATAATTAGGAGTAGATAAATATATTCGTTGCGTGTTGTTTATTTTTATAATTTGTGTAAATAAAACTACAATTTAAGTAGGATCACAGAAGATTTCAATCAGTCAAAAAAGTAATTTTGTAAGAAACACAGAAAGAAAATAATTTATTATGTTACACCAATTTATTTATTTTCTGAGAAAAAGTTCTACAATATTTGTATTACGGTAACTACATCAATTACATTTCAATTTAAGTGCCTTTTAAAAGGTTTTGGCGAGGTCGGAAAACGGTCCCTTTTTCATTAGAAAATACTGACGAAAACAACAGCAATTTCTAAATAAAACAACGATGTTATATCGGACCGATAATTAAAACAGGGATCCTACTTACAAAGAACATTGTTTTTTCTACAAATTATTACAAACACGCGACATTAATCCTAAAAAAAAAGTGGTCACCGTCAAAAAACAACTCCTTCTTCCTGCTCTTGTCCCATATTACTTGGGGTCGGCGCAACACGTTTTTTTCTTCCATTCTGTCCCGTCGCACTATTACTAACTCCCTTTTCTTTCTTATCACTCCTCACACAATCCATCCATTTTTTCGTTGGCCCCCCTCTTCCTCTCTATCCATCTACATGTATACTCAGAACTTTTTTAGAGACATGCGTTTCATCACTCCTCTTCACATGACCATACCAAGACAAACGATTTCCTTTCAACGTTTCAGTCACTAGCGCCACTTTCAAACTTCTTTTAATATACTCATTTCTCACTTTATCCATTCTCGTCACACCACACATCTATCTCAACATTCTCATCTCCGCTACTTGCAATCTTTTTTACAGCCCAACATTCTGATCCATACAGTATGACAGGTCTTATCAAACTCGTAAATTTTACCCTTCGCCTTCAACTTGAGGGGCATCCGTGGGGCGCAAGTTATTCCCGTGACCTGTCGCCATTTCACCTATTCTGCGTTGATCCGAAGTGTCTGGTGAGGCAGATCGAGACTTAATACCTACTCCTTGGACGAGCACAGCGAGCACAACGAGGACAGCGACCCGAAGTGCCGAAAGTCGCTAACCGTCAAAAAACAACTAAAAGTTTGAAACAAGTAACTTTAAAAAACAGACTTGATGCAGTTGATAGCTTCAAATCTATGATGAACTAAGATATAATCCACCAACTGCAATAGAATACGAACTTTTTAGTAATTTTCTACAGTTATGACTATTGATAATGTCAACTTATTAGTAATTTTCTACAGTTATGGTTATGGATAAGGTCAATCAATCAATCAATCAATTTTATTTGCATAAAACATGATGTACAAAGATGTTTTGGCATAAATCATTAGAGTATACACGTTTTGCTTATATCACAGCATGCAAATACATATTATACATAGTTTACATTAGAAAATTACTATATGTCAAATAATTATTATGTATCAAAAAATATTATACTCGTATGTCAAAAAAATTATTACATATCAAAAAATTATTACATGTCAAAAAATTATTATGTATCAAAAAAATATTATACTCGTATGTCAAAAAAATTATTACATATCAAAAAATTATTACATGTCAAAAATTATTGTCTTAAAAATTATTACATTTCAAAAACCATTACATGTATAAAAAATTCTTTTAAGCAGTAAAAATTATGAGTGGAGAGCAGTGGTGGCCGAGTGGTAACGGCCCCGACTTACCAGTTGTAGGTCGCGAGTTTAAACCCAGCCAGGCACATTACTTTGTGTAATTTATTTCATCACCACTGCTCTCAAAACGGTGAAGGAAACCGGCATGTTCTAGAACCAAAAATTCGAAGACATGTGACATCCATCAACCCGCACTGGGCCCGCGTGGTGGATTACGGCCCATTCCCTCTCCTAGAGGAGGCCTGAGTCCCAACAGTGGGAACATTATAAGGCCGACTATGCTATGCTATGCAACCATATATGTAGTTTTTTTTTAAACAATCTAAGTATAATCTAAAGTTTTTATGTCATTTGGAATTTTATTTAATATCCGAATATACATGGCCAAACAGCTTTTGCTATATTCCGCCAGTCTTGGTAGATCGCTCAATATAAGTTCATGAGGGTCCCGCCGGTTTCGGGGGTATACATCCTGTATTCCTGTGCCTTTTTAAACAAGTCTTTATATTTTTTAACAAACATGCATACTTCATATATGTAGAGAGACGGCAGCGGTAACAAACCAAGTTCTTTGAATATTGGCCTGCAAGATTCATCAGGTTGAAGCCCATATATTGCACGAATACACTTTTTTTGTGCAACAAATATCCTATTTTTGTCGGTGCTGTTGCCCCACATTATGAGCCCATAGAGTATTATTGATTCAACATAAGCATGATAGGCAGTGATGGCAGTTTTGAATTTTGTTATATTTTTAATCTTTCTTAGTGCGACATACGAATTTATTTATTCTTTTAGATATTTCATCTACTTTTGCTTTCCAATTTATGCCCTGATCAATTATTACTCCAAGAAATTTCGTTTGTGTTACTTCATTAAGTTTTGGTATGTCAAGTTTCAAATTGTATTTATTATTGTTACATTTATTAAATTGTATATATACAGATGTTCAGGTAGACGACGAAGCCACGGCGAGATCTAATTTAAACCATCAAAATGTTCAGAGTTGCCGACGTGCTCGATAGATGGCGTTGACGTCGAGTTAGATCTCGCTATGGTTACGTTACCGCCGGTAGTATAAGAGGATTGGAGTTTTTTTTTTGTTAGTGTGAATTCTTGAGATTCTTAATAGAATTATACGCCTACTGGAAACATAAAGTGAGTTTCATTAGTGTTCTCGCCTTCCGACCTTGAAATATCGTTCATGGTCCTTCGAGCCGGATTGGCGTGAAGGTGTTTTTGGGTAGTCATCAGTGGTGGCGGTGATTATCGCCCCACAACGTCAGTACTGGGCAGTGGATTGCTGCTCAGAGCATCCCTACAGCGAGGCGTCAGCGGTGACGTCATCGAAGCAGAGGATCCGGCTGGGTGCCGGAGGAGTGACGTTGTGTGGAGGAGCCAGGCAGAGGAGTTCGCGGAGTGGCCACCAGAGGTCGCCACAAGGCGGCGTGTACATCGAGTATCAGTGTCAGTGAGTGCATAGTGGAAAAATCGTGAGTACATTTTCGACCTTATTACTAAGAAGAAATTAACTTCAACAATTCAAGAAAGTGCATTGAAACTTGAACCTTAAATTCACTAGCTAATTAACTTAGCCGTTGTTAATAGTAGTTTGGACTTGTACTAATTTAAGGCAAAAGTGGTTGAGACGGGGAACCTATGGGATTTTACTAAAAAATACAAGTCCAAAACACTTGTAAAATTTTAAACATTATCTGGGACTTAGAAAAATTTCGAAGTGCTTCAAAGAAACTTTTAAGGTGTTATTGAGCGTGTTTATTGGACATTAAGTTATAGTGTTAGATATTTATAGTGTTGTGTAGTTGCTAGAAAATTGTGTATTTTATATTTGTGATCTGACCAAGTTTGTGTTTTCAATTAAAAATGGAGTCGCTTAACGATATTCAAGAAGATATTAAAGCTAAAATGCTGAAGTCAAAATCTAACTTTAAAAAATCTCCTAGAGAGCGTCTAACTGTTTGTCATATAGAAACTAGGATTGAAAACTTAGAACAGCAATGGCAATTATTCCACACAACACATGTAAAAATAATTAGTGAAGTAAAAAAGTCTGATTTAATTAGTTCAAATTATTTTAAGAATGGCTTGTATGATGAGGTCGAAGAGTTTTATATACAGTTTAAAAGCGAGCTAAAAGAACAATTAAACAATATGAAAATGTCTAGTGAATCGTATAATGTTAGTCCAGGAGCTAGTTGTAGTACAGGATTTAGAAACTTTAAATTACCTGAGGTTAAGATACCTGTGTTCTCTGGAAATTATAGTGAGTGGCAGACGTTTAGGGATTTATTTGTGGGATTAATACACAACAATAATACTCTAGACGATGCGCAGAAATTATATTACCTTAAAGGGTACTTAACCGGAGATGCAGAGCTACTTTTAAGAAATATTAATGTAACATCGGATAATTATACAGCTAGTTGGGCAAAATTAGAAGCAATGTACAACAATAAAAGATTTTTGGCAAATGGAATTTTAAAGCGTTTGTTTAATCAAAAGAGTTTAACAGTAGAATCAGCCTCTGAAATAAAAAGATTACTTAGCACCACATCTGATTGCTTAGGTTCAATAAAAAATCTAGGGGTAGATGTTTCTTCTTGGGACATCCTAATAATCCACATTGTTAGTGCCAAATTGGATAAGGACACCAGGAAGGCCTGGGAATTAAAGACAGCTTCAGATTCAACAGATGATTTGACTACCTTTACTCAATTTGCTGAGTTTTTAACTGGCCGATTTCGAGGTTTAGAAAACTTAGACAATAAAGCTCAGGTTCAAAAGAGTTCGCAATCATTCCATGTGGTAGGCAAAGAAAAAGCTGAGTTATCTTGCCCTTTTTGTTCTGCCGCGCATAAGGTAACTGCTTGTAAAGGTTTTTCTAAAGAAAGTAACGATACTCGACGTGATTTTGTACAAAAAAAGGGGCTATGTTTCATTTGTTTGGGAAGTAACCACTCTGCCAGATTTTGTAGAAACACCGTCAAATGCCATATATGTAAAAGACGCCACCATACATTAGTCCACCCTAGCGGTGGTTCTGGGTCTGTTGGTGAGATCACGGGCGTTGATCAGAAGGAAGCAGCATCAGCTGCTGCTAGGAATAGTACCTCAATGGAGGAATCTCAAAAAGCCGCTGTACAAGCGGAGGGATCTACTAAGCCAATAGTTTCATGCCTTTCGACAGGAAATTGTAAGGATACGGTTTTAATACCTACGGCTTTAGTGAAGGCCAAGTCGAAAGATGGAAACTATCGTGTGGTTCGGGCATTAGTAGATCAAGGATCCCAAGGATCTTTTATCACTGAGTCAATGGCTCAATATTTAGGGTTAAAGAAATCTTTAACAAAACACCGTGTAACAGGTGTAGGCGGTAATAAAACAGTGATGTCTAATTCTTCCGTGGTTGTTAATCTACGTTCTCGAGTGAATCCAGATTACAACGTTCAAGTGAATGCATACGTTTTGAAGTCCATCACGTCCCTTCTCCCAGTTATAACAGCAACCAGGGTAGAATGGGTAAAATTGAGTGAAAACGATTTGGCAGATCCTGAGTATCATAGGCCTAACAAAATTTACGTTTTGTTGGGTGCTGAGATATTCAGCCAAATTATTCAAGATGGAATCAAAAAGAGTACTAGTGGATCACTCGTAGCACAACAAACAGAATTCGGCTGGATTCTTTCGGGTGTTGTCGGTACAGAAAATTTGATGGATATAAATTCATATCCTTGTATAACTGTCATGCATTCCAATGTTCAGACTGATGACTTCTTACGTAAGTTCTGGGAGCTAGAAGCGGAGCCATCAGGAACTGAAAAAATACTGAGCAAAGAAGAAGTGGAATGTGAGAATATTTTTACAAATACCACAAAGCGAGATGAAACCGGGCGTTATATTGTACGATTGCCGTTCCGAGATGGTCAACAAAGTTGCAAGGATGGTGAATCTAGGTTCATAGCCGAAAAAAGGTTAAAGAGTTTAGAGTTCAACCTTTCAAGGAATGACAAATTAAAGGCGGATTACACAGCGGTGATGCGGGAGTATATAGAACTTAACCATATGGTGAAGGTATCTGCAGAAGAAAAGAATAAAGGGTTGTACTTACCTCATCACGCAGTAATCCGGGAAGATAAGCTGACGACTAAGGTGCGCGTGGTATTTGACGCTTCCTGCAAGGGAATAAATGGGGTATCGCTAAACAATGACTTGATGGTTGGCCCGACATTACAAGCAGAATTACGACATACGGTTATGCGTTGGAGAATACATCCAATTTGTATAGGTGCTGATATAATTAAAATGTATAGACAGGTTCTGGTCAATAGGGATGATACAATGTTTCAGAGAGTTCTTTGGAGGGACAGTCCTGAAAAAGAAATTGAAGAATTTGAGTTAGTAACGGTTACATTTGGTACTTCATCGGCGCCATTTCTAGCAGTGCGGTCTTTACATCAGGTTGCTTATGATGAAGGGAAGGATTATCCATTAGCAGCTAAAATTATTCTTAATAATTTCTACATGGATGATCTAATGACAGGGGCAGAAAGCGTAGATGAAGGATATAAAATTCATACAGAAATAAAAACTATTTTAGCTAAAGGGGGATTCCAATTGCAAAAATGGATAAGTAACAGTGAAGAATTACTACATAAGATAAGAGAAAGCAAAAGGGATAAAGCTGAGGAAGTAAAAATAAACCTAGATAAAATAGATAATATTACGAAAATACTCGGACTTACCTGGGATCCTCGCGCTGATGTTTTCCAGTACTCCGTAGAACTGCCTCTCCCAACGGAACCTGTAACTAAAAGAAAAATTATATCGGATATATCTAGACTTTTCGATCCGTTAGGTTGGTTGTCACCTAGTATCATTATAGCTAAAATGTTGATACAGAAGCTATGGTTAGCAGGTATAGGTTGGGACGAAGAAGTGCCCAACAGTTTATTAAAAGAATGGATTACTTACCGTAAGGACTTATCTTCTTTAGTGAATGTTAAAATCCCACGTTGGCTTAACACTAAATCCAGCAATGTAAAGACGGAGCTGCACGGTTTTTCGGATGCCTCAAAAATGGCCTACGCTGCAGTGGTATACGTCAGAGTTATAGATGCAGAGGGTAACATACATGTGGCGTTAGTTACCTCGAAAACTAAAGTGTCTCCCATCAAACAGGTGTCAATACCTAGGTTGGAACTATGTGGAGCAGTTCTATTAGCTAAGTTGATGGTGGACGTTGCTAAAACTCTGGATGTAAATGTATCAGATGTGCACGCTTGGACGGATTCCGAAATTGTCCTCGCATGGCTTAGTAGTCATCCAAACCGTTGGAAAACATTTGTAGCCAATCGCGTAGCTGAGATCTTAACCCAATTGGATACACAATATTGGTCATACGTTCCTTCCAAACAAAATCCAGCGGATTGTGCCTCTCGCGGCGTGGCTCCCGGAGAACTCGACAATACGGCAATATGGTTCAATGGACCAGAGTTCTTAAGACAATCAGTGGTAGAATATAAAAAACCTAAACACTTGATTACTAAGTTGGAGGAAGTGAAGGTCCATTCGGGTATCCTTGACATTTCTTTTTGGGAAAGATTTTCATCGCTTTCAAGGATGATCAGAGTAGTGGCCTACTGTAGGAAGTTCTTGCTATTAAGGATTAATTGTGCTAACAAGAAGAGAAATAAACAGTTGTCCACTGCGGAACTCGGGGAGGCGATGGAAATATGCATTAGAAAGAGTCAAGAAGAAGAGCTACAAGAAGAAATAGAAGAACTTAAGAAGAAAGGATCTCTAGGAAAAAAGGGAAGAAAGTATAAATCGTTAAATTTATTTTTAGATTTAAAGGGGGTAATTAGAGTGGGCGGTCGATTAGAGATGTCTCAGTTGAGTTACGATCGCAAACATCCAATACTTATACCTAAAGATTCGTTCCTCACGAAGCTTCTCATAAGCGAGGCGCATCAAAAAACGATGCATGGAGGGCCTCAGGCTATGATCGCTTACTTAAAATCTCGGTATTGGATTGTAGGAGTCAAACCTTTAGTAAAAGCTTTTTTTAGAAAATGCGTTACTTGCATTCGGTATTCGAATAAAACTCGAAGCCAACTAATGGGACAGCTACCATCTCCTCGTGTTACACCAAATAAAGCTTTTCTGTACAGTGGCGTCGATTACGCTGGCCCAATAAACGTCAGAATGTCTAAAGGGCGTGGTAATAAATCGTACAAGGGGTACATCGCGCTTTTCATCTGTCTGTCGACGCGGGCGATTCATATCGAAGCAGTCAGTGACATGACGTCCAAAGGTTTCTTGGCCGCTTTTAAGAGGTTCGTGGCCAGACGTGGACACTGTGCAGAACTACACAGTGACAACGGCACAAATTTTGTTGGCGCTGCGCGGGAGCTTCAGGAATTATTCAATGAAGAAAAATCAAAATTAATTCCTGAATTGGTTGAGTGCTTGGCAAATAATGGTACAAAGTGGAACTTTATTCCTCCTCACGCTCCAAATTTCGGCGGACTATGGGAGGCCGGAATAAAGTCTACTAAATACCATCTCAGAAGGGTTATAGGGAATTCTACTTTAACGTTTGAAGAACTTACGACGGTGTTGGCGCAAATTGAGGCGTGCCTCAACTCGAGACCGCTTTCCGGTGGGGATCAAAATGAGTTAACAGTGTTAACTCCGGGACATTTTTTGGTTGGGGAACCACTCGTCCTTGTACCTGATTCGAATTTCGAAAGGGCTAACATTTCTAGTCTCAGACGGTGGCAACTTACCCAAAGAATGTTACAGGACTTTTGGCGGCGGTGGTCACAGGATTATTTGAATCAATTTTTACAACGCCATAAGTGGACTCATGAAAATCCAGAACCAGCCGTAGGTGGCCTAGTTCTGATAAAAGAGGATGATTTACCTCCTGGCAAGTGGTTGCTGGGAAGGATTGAGTTAAAACATCCTGGGCCCGACGGAATCACTCGAGTAGTTACTGTCAGAACTAAAGGTTCTCTGATAAAGAGACCTATAACAAAATTGGCTATTCTTCCTGTAGCATCTTAAACTTTGTTGTGAGGTATAATTTAAGAATAACATGTCTTGTTCATCTAGTTTGTAAGTTTTTTTTTTGTTTTGTATACCTTCACAAAGGCTATGGTTATATTCAGGCTTGTGCTTGCGCACCCCGCACGGTGGGCGGTTTAGATTAAGAGAAGGACATTCTGCAATCTGTCCTTGGTGGGCGGTATGTTCAGGTAGACGACGAAGCCACGGCGAGATCTAATTTAAACCATCAAAATGTTCAGAGTTGCCGACGTGCTCGATAGATGGCGTTGACGTCGAGTTAGATCTCGCTATGGTTACGTTACCGCCGGTAGTATAAGAGGATTGGAGTTTTTTTTTTGTTAGTGTGAATTCTTGAGATTCTTAATAGAATTATACGCCTACTGGAAACATAAAGTGAGTTTCATTAGTGTTCTCGCCTTCCGACCTTGAAATATCGTTCACATACATATGAAATATCGTTCACATACATTGTTATATTTTTAATCTTTCTTAGTGCGACATACGAATTTATTTATTCTTTTAGATATTTCATCTACTTTTGCTTTCCAATTTATGCCCTGATCAATTATTACTCCAAGAAATTTCGTTTGTGTTACTTCATTAAGTTTTGGTATGTCAAGTTTCAAATTGTATTTATTATTGTTACATTTATTAAATTGTATATATACAGATTTATCTAAATTAATTTTTAGGTTATTCATGTCAAGCCATTCAATTAATTTTTCAATCGTGTTGTTAATTTCTCTTTCATGGTCGTAATTTGTATTATTTCTTTTATCGGACGTCACTATAAAGGTCACCTTTTTGATGTCTTACATTTTAGTAAGTAAGTAATACTTTTGAAATCCTCTCCTTGAGCCCTTTATTTTGATAAATTGCGTGACTGTCACGGAAAACATAGGTATTTGAAAACTTTCTTTCTTCTTCTTATTCTTCTCTTTAACTTTTTTATAATTTTGACACAGTGTCACTGTCACAACTAAGACGAATCTAAGGACACCTCTTAAGCTAAAATGCAACAAGCCATTTAGGCTCTAGGGCACCGGGCGTGCCAAAGAAATCGATTGTCCCTAGGTAAACTCTCGAATCTGTTTTTTTTTTTTTAATTTCTGTTTTCAGCTTAGCTTAGAGATATTTTTTAATGTGCGTACTAAAAAAAAGATAACTATTAGTGCTTATTGCTTTTTGAAATCAAATAACATCGGAACGTAACAGTTAAGCCGTCGTATATGAATGAAAGTTAAATATCGCGTGCATACGCGGTAGTGGCGAGTGGCCTGAATGAGACGAAACTACCGGTTTCGCTAGTGTTCGCCGCATATCGACGCATGCCGCCGCACTCTAATCGCGGTTTTATTTAAATTGTACAATAAGATATGGCATTAAAAAAAATGTTAAAATATACATACATCCGCTCAAAAAGAAAAGCATAACCCTCTTTCTGGTGCAGTTGGGTAAAAAAATATTATGCCCACTACATATTATAATCTATGTGCCAAAATAAAAAAAAAAACACATTTACCGTTCCCACTAAATTATTAAAACACCAAAACGATAATAAAATTGAAAATATATTAACGTATTCCTTAATTAGGGGTAAATATTACCCCGGGTTTATTTGAAAGCTTCATACGGTGAGCGGTCAAAGGGTTGAGGAAGCAAAGGCAGACGGAGCCCGACCAATTACAGTTTTAATAATTAATAATAATTTGCAGCGGGGTCTTTTTTTACCCCTGCGCGTTTTGCAGTGTTGAAATGAAAGAAAATTAGAATTTCTACGTGAAAACCTTTGATGTGACGGTGCTTAGAAATCTTCGTTTTTTTATTAAAAACTGAATAATTATACTGGTTTAACGTTCTTTATAGGTACGTAAATGTTTTTTCGTATTCAATCGTATTTCATAATATATGTTTTCTACGAATTGAAATGATTTAGGAGTAGTAAAAGAGAGGCCTGTATTTAACCGACTTCAAAAAGGAGGAGGTTATACGTTCAGCTGTATGTACTTTTTTAATGTATGTTCACCGATTTCTCGGTCATTTGCGGGCTGATTTCGATTGTTTTTTATTTTGGTTGAAAGTCTATACTCCCGAATTGGTCTCATAGAAATATTGTTATGATCTGTAATATTGTGATGAACTTCGTAGATATGTAACGGAACTCCTGATTGGTTTATAGCAGAACTGTCGTAACAAGTAAAATTGCTTTTTTATACGTGTACGCTACCCCTATTTACGAATTGTACTATTAATTGTACTTGTGTAATTTATTTCACGACCCCTGCTCTCAAAACGGCAAAAGAAAACATCGTAAGGAAATCGGCATATCCTAGAACCAAAAATTCAAAGACATGTGACTTCCACCAACCTGCAATGGTCCATTTCGGATTACGGCCAATTCCGGCATGTCCTAGAACCAAAAATTTGATTCGACAAGATTGTGACACCCACCAACACCGGGCTCACGTGGTGGAATACGGCCCATACCCTGTCTGAGTCCCAGCCGTGGGAACATTATAAGGTTGATTATTATTACGTTTACCTGTGAACAGTAATCGGCTTAGTTGATTAAAGTGCTAACATGTTAATTCATTATACGTACCTAAATATAATCCGCTTTAATATCACAGCAGTTATGTACATTATCGATTAATTCGCACACTGGTGTATTACTGGTTAAATGGTTGGCGCCTTGCTTAATAGGGTTGTGTTACTGGTACGTTTTTTACATGTTGAAAATTACAGACGTACCTATAAACAGGGTGAAATAGGATGGATTGCGGGAATGTTTTTTTTTTATTTGATATAAACTAGTCCTTGACATCGATCCCACCTGATGGTAAGCAGTGATGCAGTCGTTGATGGTGAAGCCCACTAGTTTATTAAGAGCCTATTCACTCTATCCTTGAAGACACCCAAATTATGTGAATATTCGAAAGAATTACCGCGGTCCTGCTACGCAAAGGTAAAGGGACAAATGGGTTTTAGTCAGTTAACGTCTGTAATTAACTTTGTAATAACATTTACATTCCTGCTTCGTCACTACTGTACTACCACACTACATCAACCCTCTCAATCAGTGCCGTAACTAAGGCAGTTTCAGTGGTGCTCAGGCACAGGGCTTAGACCCTGGAGGGGCGCAGAAATTATCAAACCAGTTTCAAGTTTTGATGATCCAAAGCTACCCCGGACACTATCTGCGCTTAATGCTCTCCTAGACCAGTACACAGATTTTGATATGTTTAAGGAAGAATGGAAGACAATATTGTCAGAATGTATGAAATTTTGTGAGATGAATGTATGACTGTGTATAGTATTTATTAGATAAGCACCTACCCCTGAAAGTCTTACAAGACTTGTGACTTGTCGGTTTCTAATTTTAATTACCTATTGTTATTATTTTATATTTTATTGTGTCTGTCTTCTTTGCACTTTTGTCTGTGTTTAAATGGCCGTTCTGTTTAAATTAAATAAATAAATAGTTAATAGCTTACAAACAGTACAGTTATTTATCGCGTATCTAATGCGGTTGTTGACGTACCCTACCAGAAGTGCAGATTCTGTAGGTGCTCAGGGATCCAGCACCTACAAGAGGTAATTAGGGGGGGTGGTGGGTAGTGTACTTGAAGCATCACGACACGCGTAATTTTTTGATCGATTTTATATCATTTTTTTTTATTGTTCGAACTGGGTAACGTTTAAAAAATTCCTGATACCTACAACCTGTAGTAAAGAGTCGACTTCTAGGCAAGCGCGCTCCATTGTCGACTTCATCCTCGAGTCGTATTCTTCAGTACGAGTTCGTGAAGTTCCCGCTGGATTAGCTTCTTACTGATGATGTCTCGCCATCTGTGACGGTTCTTGTCGTCATGAAGTGCGACGTGCAATTGGGTGTACAATGTGGAGCGGACCTGATCTGCCTATCATTTTGGGCTGCAGCCTCTTAGTCGTTTGATAACAACCATGCCAGTTACGATAAGCTGTGTAAGCTGTTGATCCCCGCACGAACGCCGGCTTTCGGGCGCCATTGTCTTACTATTGTGTCTCTAATTACACTACTCAACGAGTTAAGGTTGGGGGCATTTTTTCTGGCTATGTGGCTAAAAAACTCTAGTACTCTGCGCATACAGGTAGGCGACCACATCTTGTGGTTGACCATTATCGACCACATCGTTGCTTTCTATCAGGTGAGATAGAGTGAACAAGCGCGAGCCTGTCAATAGTTAAGGAGGCAGTTATAGAAGTTCACCCAGGGCGTTTAAAAGGCTAGTTACAGCACTGTTCGACTTTAAACTTAAACATAAACACATTAAATCGACTTCAAATCGAAAGCCTTGCCGTTAAGTGAAGGGACACTTAACACTCCCTAGCCGGTCGATTTGTACCGTTTCCCAGCGACCTATCTTAGGAGACGTCACTGAAGTCGTTTATTTTACAACCGCACCCGATTTGTACGGCGAACGAAGTCATAGAGCGTAATATAGTGTAAATCGACGCATCAGTCTTGAGCGAAGTTTGGTTTATGTTGTGAATATTGTGTGTATATTTGGAATAATGTGTTACTTGAGGCTGAGTAAATAGGACTCAATTCTTTGAAATGTTTAAGTCGTGTTTTTGTAATTTGGTGGCTCGATTTACCCTTTTTTTTGAGGTGGGAAATCATCCATTGATTTCTCCTGTTCTAGGGTGGAGTGAGAAGGCATGTAAGATTTTTACTGACTAAACCTTCGGTGTCCTTCAGAACGTTGTCCTTTGCGTTCTGGGGCCATAATTTATATTTCGGGAATTCCTCGTAATCCCAGCGGGCGTCGACCCTGCTTATTAGGTCCCTACATGGAACACTACGAGCTGTCGACGTCTCGGGCTCGATCTTTACCGGTCAGCGGCCTACCCATTACTCGCTCGGTACATCCGTCACAAGTAATTGAATTTCGAAAATCGAACAACAAAGAAATAGTTTTACATTTTAATAGTAATGATTTGGATTACAGGATGATAGAAAAATAAAGCTGAAAGTAAATTTTCTTTCAAGCGTAAAATTCGGAAGTACTACTTGAAGTTCTGTCAACCTTAGTTCGGTCTTCGTCATAATTGTTATATTTTAAGTTCTCTTAATTACAATGATTTCATATTTATCATAGTATTTAATGGTTTATTATATTAGCTTATATATACGTATTTTATTATTATAAGCCACTTAATTTAACGATACTACATTCTATTTCTGAAATACCTGTTTCAAATATCTGTTATTTATTTATTGTGCACACCTACCACAGTGTTGTCTTTTTTAACCCAATGGTTGACTGGTAGAGAATGCCTTGTGGCATTAAGTCCGCCTATGTACCACCACCACTGTACATGAAGTTTAAATAAATAAATAGAACTAATTATTTTTACGATGTTGCTAACGAGAAAATTACCTATAAAAAGTATTAATAAAATATATATAGGTATATAATTTCTGTCAGTCCTTATTTTCATAAAACTCACTGAGGCGAAGCACAAAACACAAAAACATTACCATTTTATTTCTACCCTACTGTAGTAGGGTACCTTAAAATAAAGGTGTACCTTAAAATTAAATTATATTTCTGAAATCACAGAAACACAAGCTTAGGCAGGCATAGAAACACGTAAATGAAAATTACAGAGTTCCTTTATAACAATGTATGTACATATATTTGTGATTAAACTAGGTGTTGCCAGCGACTTCGCCCGGATGATAGTAAAAAATCAAAGGTACATATACCCGGGATAAAACAGTATCCTATGTTCCTTTCCAGACAAATTTCATTTAAATCCGTTCAGCTCAGTTTAAGGTGATGATAGGTTTATTGAAATATATTTAAAGTATGGCCATGGGCCACACGGATGTAATTCAGGGTCCAAGCAAAGGTTGGAACTCGTGGATTGTAACCAAGCCAACCATTATGTTGATTGTCGGTTTGTCTGATCCTTGGATTACATCTGCTGTCTACACGGATTGCTACAAGCAAGGTCACCTCTATTGGGACGCTGGATTCTATCCGTGTGGCCAGCGTTTTAGTTTTTTAGTTGTTAAGTACTAAATAATTTGCTCCTGTTATGGATCTTTGGTCTGAAAATAAAGATTTATGTTTTTCGTTTTTGGTCAGTAGTTTTTAACCCCCGGTGGGCTGCCCTTTTTTTTAGGTGGGAAATCATCCAATGACACCGCCCGCCCTTGGAGTGGAGTGAGAGGGCGTGTCAGGCTTTTACCGACTTAAACCCACTCCTAGGTGCCTTCGTTGCCTTACATTCCAGGGTCCCGGGTTTTCTTTTCAGAAGCGAACCGGTTTTGCAGACATCTCCTTGAGGCGCGCGAAGAACAGTACGCGCCGTCAACGACTTGGGCTCGGTCCGGATGGTTACCGGACGGTCGGACGGCGATCGTTGGGTGCGCTTGCATTGCGCGTACAGGAATAATCGGTTAAAATAAAGATTTATTATTAATATTATAAAAACGTGTGGGTTTATACGTTACCAGTCATTCCCCGCGACTTTGTTTACATGAGCATTAACCAAATTTCAACCCCTGCTTCAAGGGTTCGAATGTATTTGCTTGGCGACACTTTAGGAGTCAAGAGAATCGTACGTGACAAATATCGGGTTTGCAAGATTATGGTTTCAGAGATAAAATATAACTACAAAAGTTGACGCGTGAGTGGAATTTTGTTTTCAATGTTTAACAAAACGACTTTATAAAATAAGCTATTTATCCCAAGTACGCATAAACTGTAACGAGATACACGGTCATGATATTTTCACAATAAATAAATATTATCACCACCACCAGGCGTACGGCGATGCGTCACCGGTACATGGTGGACATCCCACCTATACGCACGAAACGTTTTGGGAACACATTCATTGTGCGTACAGCGAAGGAGTGGAATCCCCTGCCGAAGTCTGTGTTTCCTGATGGCTACAACCCGGGAATCTTTAAGACAAGAGTGAATAGGTTACTTCTCGGTAAGCGCGTTCCATCGTCGACCGCATCGTCGCTTTCCGCCAGGTGAGATAGTGGTTAAGCGCGAACCTATCAACAATAAAAAAGTGCGAGTCGGACTCGCGCACTGAGGGTTCCGTAAAAACTTACCTATGAAAACAGTTCAATTTCCAAATTGAGTTACGAAGATTTTTGTGACGTAACTACAAATTTACAGTTTCAGATTTTTACCTATACTTGTGCTATGAGACCTTGCTTCATGCCAAATTTCAGGATTGTAGGTCAACCGGAAGTACCCTATGAATTTTGATTCCCATGAGAGTGTCGTAATACACAGTTTTAGCAACTCAGAAGTTTGATTTTATTACAGCTTTAAGGGACCGCAGACCTGAGTATATGGTTTTAATTTCAGCTCAATACCTCCACGCGTTCCTGAGAAAAAGGTTCTTGACAGACAGACAGACAGACAGACAGGCAGACAGACAGGCAGATAGACAGACAGACGGACAACAGAGTGATCTTATAAGGGTTCCCTTTATACAACATAATTTTTAGTATATGCGAAACCTGAATATAGTTGGTTCAAAATCAGTAACTGAATCGATTCCAATAATTGTTACGCCATGTTATATTTTTTTCGAAAAATATTTAAAAAAGGTCACAAAAACACTAACAGGGTTTTTACAATTTTTTTTACAGAAAAGGTGGAAAATAATCCAATGATTTCTCCTACACGAATCAGGTGCAGGAACCTCCCAAACTTACCATATACAGTGAGGACCCGCGTCATACGGATGGTGAGAATGCCGTGATGACTCTCCAGCCACTCCTCCAAGAGGGCACTTACCACCATGATTATAGCGTGCCCATTAATGTTACTGTAAAGTGCAATTATGGTCTGTCAAAACTGATATCTGTTTTTAATGTAGGTACAGCCCTAAGATATACGAGTATGTTGAGAACTCATGTCATCTTATAATAGTCAAAATAATTTCTCACTTTTTTACGGAACAAAACGAGAATAATACTGACTCATCAGATAATCCTACATGTTACGTGAAGGAAATCCTCTGAGATTTTATCAGTAGGTACAAAATACCGAGAATACTCGCTATTATCAGACACATTTTAGGACTGTCATTTACGAGCAACGTATAAAATAAAGGAAGTCGAGGCGTCTTCGGCTAAACGGTGGCAGTTTAGGGTTGAAGCTACAGGCTGCAGGATGATGAACGAAATAGAATGTAATAAAATGTTTGTGATAACTATAAATGTGATTAAAATTATAAATTATAAAAATAGCATTATAAAATATAAAATGTAGGTATGAATTATGATATAATCGATAATGTAAACTAATAATAATAATAATAATAAAAATTACACCAAAACAAACACATACAAAGATGAAATCATCAATAATAGAAACTAAAAAGTGAAAAGACCGCAAAAATGTTGACCAGAGCCGCAGCTCGCCGTGCACGCCTACCACCTCCGGCCTCGTCGCTCAGCTCCGCCTCGCCGCCGCCGGAATCCAGCCCCACCGTGAGTGCTGTGACACCGGCCGTGGCAGTTGCGTCGAGCTCCAGCGACGAGTACTTTTCTCCGCCCACGTCACCACCACCTGCGCGTCGACGGAGAGGACGCCGGCCGCCGAGTGGCTTAGGACCTCGAGGCCCACCGGCCTCTGATAGGGTCCCAGCTCCCGGCGGAAGTGTGCAGCGCATGCGATGGACGCAATCCATCAATGAGAATGTCATGCGCGCATACTATGGGGCTACAGAGGGAGGAAACAACCTGACCGCGTACCGTGTTCGGATGCTCTCTTTGTTTCAGGTGCTTGAGCCAGCCGTCAACGTTTCGGCCCAACGACTGTCGGATCAGGTGCGGGTTATCCAGCGTAATCATATGTTGGACGATACTGTACTTGATCGCCTCCGTACGGAAATGAGTAACCATGCCATTGCTCCTTCGTCGCAGCCTGTGGTACCAGTGATGGTACCACCGTCCTACCATCTTTCCGACCATGCTGACGAAGAGATTACTGACATGGTTACACATGTAAGTACCCAGTGCAACAATGAATTGAGGAGTGCTTTGGAGTGTGCTATTCGGGAGTATCGCAACATGCCGCTCGAACTTAGGCCGCGCTTACCTCGTTTGCCCATGCATAATAAGAATAAGGCGCTGGTGGCTGCTCTGGATTTGCAGTTGTCAAACTATTTTGACGACTGCGAAGATCTCACTGATACACACTCGATAATGTACTGCGCAGCTGTTGCGGCATGTCGTGTAGCTCACGTCAAGTTTCCAAGCTGTGACGTATCTACACGACCGAAACCAGCCGTGCCGGCTTGGCAGTGCAGGATCGAGCGTCGTATTGGTGGGGCCAGAGCACTCATCGGCAAACTAATCTGCTTCAGAGAGGGCAACACTCGCCCAAGAGTGATGCGCTTTGTGAGGCGGGCGTTTTCGGGGACTGACATCAGCCCCCGAGACTATATGTCCCGTGTCACAGAGCGCATCGACTTCCTGAAGCAGAAGGTGTATGCATGGGCAAACCGTATCCGCAGGTATAAGCGGCGGGTGGAGCGATACACCCAGAATCGCACATTCCGGAGTAATGAAAGGTGGGTTTATAGGGCTTGGGAGAGACCGGACCAAGGTGTGACTGATACGCGCCTCCCGGATGATGACGCCATGAGTTCATTCTGGCGCAGCATCTGGTCGGTGCCTGTCAGTCACACCGAGGGTGACTGGACTCGAGAGGTCGAGCGTGCGTGCGATCCAATACCACAAATGGGGGCAATTGACATCAGCCCCCAAGATGTAGCTCGTGCAGTCCGTCCGTTGCCAAACTGGAAATCTCCAGGGCCGGATGGGCTACACAATTTCTGGATTAAGTGGTTTACAAGATCGCACGCTCGCTTGGCATATCAGTTTCACTCTGCCTTAGAGTCAGGGTCGCTACCCCAGTTCCTAACAACAGGAATAACCCACCTGCTCCATAAGTCAGGTAGTACTGCGGAGCCTAAAAATTATAGACCGATCACCTGTTTGCCAACGGTCTATAAAGTTCTTACATCCATACTGAGAAGCAAAATTAATAGTCATATCGACAAAAATCTGATCATGTCACCTTCTCAGAATGGATGTAGGAACGGGTCCCACGGTACTAAGGAGCTGCTCCTCATTGATATGACCATTAGCCAACAGGTTCGACGTTTCCGAAAGGATCTGTCGACGTGTTGGATAGATTATAAGAAGGCCTATGACTCTGTTCCTCATACATGGCTCATGAGGGTGCTGGAATTGTATAAAATTGATACAACACTACGCACCTTCCTGATGTCGTGTATGAGGCAATGGAGTACGGTCCTCCACTATCCAGGATGTCGACATATCCAGAGGAATAGCGAACCTGTAAGGATCGAGCGAGGTATATTCCAGGGTGATAGTTTGAGTCCACTTTGGTTTTGCCTAGCCTTGAATCCTCTAAGCACACTGCTGGAGAATTCAGGTCTAGGCTATCGGTTGAAGAGAGGTGGTCAGGTAATATCTCACCTACTTTACATGGATGACCTGAAACTTTTTGCCCCCAACAATCTGCAACTGATGGAGCTACTGAAGGTAACTGAAACCTTCAGTAGTGCCATCAGGATGGAGTTTGGTGTGGACAAATGTGCGGTCATGCATGTAAAACGAGGGGAGGTTGTGGAATCCGTGGGCACTCAACTCACGGATTCCATAAACCTGAGATCCCTCTCTCCAACCGAAACCTATAAGTATTTGGGTATGTCGGAAGCTCTAGGCATCAATATCACTGACATGAAGCAATCGTTGAAGGAACGTTTCTTTGGACGCCTGAAGAAGGTATTCAATAGTCTTCTTTCAGGCGGAAACAAGGTGCGTGCCTTCAACGGTTGGGTCATGCCGGTATTGATGTACTCTTTCGGCGTACTCAAATGGACTCAAACGGAACTTGACGCCCTGGATAGGAGGGTCCGCACACTGCTGACTGCATACCGAATGCATCACCCACGATCGTCGGTGATGAGACTGTATATCCCGCGGAAGTGTGGAGGTCGAGGTTTTTTAAATGCTAAGACCCTACACAACCGCGAGGTATGCAGTCTCAGGGAATATTTCCTAGCTACCGACGTGGGTATGCATCGAGATGTAGTGGCAGTGGACAAGGGACTCACCCCGCTCTCTCTGGCTAACGAGAACTGGCGTAAACCGGTAGTGCTTGACACTAACGATCGCAAGGAAGTATGGCAGAGCAAGGAACTTCACGGACGCTTTTTCCGGGCCTTTCACGGGCCCGATGTAGACCAATTGGCGTCCGTAGCCTGGCTGCGTTTCGGTGACCTCTTTGGGGAAACCGAAGGTTTTGTCTGTGCAATTATGGACGAAGTTATCATGACGAATAACTACCGGAGATTTATTGTGAAGGACGGCACGGTTGACATCTGTCGGGCATGTCACCGTCCGGGAGAATCAATTCGTCACATTATCTCTGGTTGTTCTCGTCTAGCTAACGGAGAGTACTTGCATAGACACAACCTTGTAGCCAGGATTATCCATCAGCAACTTGCTCTGAAATACTCTCTTGTGGAATCGGAAGTGCCGTACTACAGGTATGAGCCCGACCCAGTTCTTGATAATGGTCATATCACTTTGTACTGGGATCGGTCCATCATCACTGACAGGACTATTGTAGCCAATAAGCCTGATATAGTGGTGGTGGACCGAAGCGAGAGGCGTGCAATGATTGTTGACATATCCGTTCCGCATGACGAGAACCTCGTGAAAGCCGAGAAAGATAAACAAATCAAGTATATTGACTTGGCTCGCGAGGTTGTCGACATGTGGGATGTGGACTCAGCGATCATTGTACCGATAGTCGTGTCAGCCAATGGCTTAATAGCCAAGAGCCTCGACCAACACCTTAGGAGGCTCGCGTTAGGCGGCTGGATCAAGGCCTTGATTCAGAAAGCGGTACTCCTGGACACGGCTCGTATCGTTAGGAGGTTCCTTTCTCTGGAGCCCTGACCGCCGGTAGCTTGGACCCTGTTCCCGATACCGGTGGGGTACTATTTTTTATATTTTTAAATGTTTTTTTTTATTTATGTTTTAAGAAATATTTAAAAATGTACAAAATATGTATATAAAGTAAATAAAGGAGATAATAATAATAAATTTATTTATTTTCTCGCCACAACATTACAAAATACAGAGCAATAAATAGCAAATACATAATATACTTTTATTATTCAATATTGTGGGAGACTGGTGCCTAAGCTAGGCTCAAGGTCTGTATTTCAGGACACCAGGATCTCCAACATTTACATTTGCTTATAAACTTACTATAATGTACTCGTACACTGATCACATAAATTACAATATTAGGGTAGCAAGAATAATTTGCATGCATTCACAGACTCGCTAAGATCAGTTGTCGAGTCAGTGATTTTATATTGTGCTAAGTTCTGTGTGTTATTTGCATGGGAAGTGTGTGATGTAGTGAGGTAGGGGTGTGTTTGTGTGAGTGGTATGTATTTGATTGTGCGTTTATGAGGATAGTTTAGTGAGTGTTGTGAGTTGTTGCTATGGATTAAGAAAATTGGATGGAGTAGGTACGCAAGTGTATGTATAAGAATATTATTACACCATGGTGGTAAGTAATTTTTCCGTACTCTCATAACTTAGCTCCTGGAGGAATGCATTCACTTTCTTTTTGCACATGATTCTAGGTAGGTTAACTATAGGTGATATACGATTTATTTTATTATATAGAAATGCACCTAAGTAGCGAAAAAACCGTTTCGAGAATTGAGTGGAATGATGTATGTGACGACAGTTTACAGGATTGTACCGTCTTTTACCAAGCGAGGCCGAAGGATGATAGGTAATTAACGAGTGCTGTTTTAATATGATGCTTAAGATAAAAAGCTGGCGTACTGTCAAAACTTTAGCCTCCTTGTATAGTAGCTCTGTGGGATAGCGGTAGGGTAGAAATAAGGACACTTTTAGTATAGCTCGCTGAGTTCTCTCTAATTCGATTATCGTGGATTTCGGAGCACCTCCCCAGACAGAGATGCAGTATGTTAGGAGCGATTGAGCGAGGGCAAAATAGACTGATTTCTTTAATTTGTCATCAGCTACTTGTCTCAGGGTTTTAAAGATGTATATTAGTTTGCGTAGCCTAATTTTAAGTGTATTTATGTGTTCATGGAATCTTAGTGTATTGTCTATGATGACTCCCAAGTACTTAACGTATTTAGTATTGCGAATGTGCGTGCAGTTACATAGGTTGTTATGTGGGTTTTCGCAGGTGTGTGATACTATCGTGTGAGAGGGATTCATTGAGGTATTTGATATGTTACTATTAGCTTTTATAGAAAAGGTCATATAATTGGTTTTATCTGTGTTAAGCGTTAGAATGTTATTTCGTAACCAGTAGGAAACAGCGTTGAAACCCATCTGAGCGTGTGAAAAAACCTCATCCCACGTATCAGCACTAAAGAGAACTGCTGTGTCATCTGCAAATGTTATGATTCTACCATTGGAGAGTTTGAGCAGACCCAGGTCGTTAATATATATCAGGAACAAGGTGGGACCTAACACGCTTCCTTGGGGCGCGCCATAAGAGACAGTTCTTTCGTCACTAATGTATCCATCCATCTTAACGCACTGGGTACGCTCACTCAAGTAGTCCTCAAGTAGTTGAAGCGGGACTCCTCTTATTCCCAAAGTCTCCATTTTCCGTGAGAGAATTGGAACAGAAACCGTATCAAAGGCCTTAGCAAGATCTAGGAATATTCCTAGCACTTTTTTCCCCTTATCCAAATTAGTAACAATATAATCAGTTAAATCGTGTACTGCATCCGACGTAGATTTTCCAGACCGAAAACCGTATTGTGTAGGAGATAACAGACTATACTTTTCGAGGTAATCAACAAGCCTATTATTTATTAACCTCTCCAGAACTTTTGACAGGGCAGGTAGAACGGCTATAGGCCTATAATTAGTGACACGGTTTCTGTCCCCATTTTTATAGATTGGATGTATGATTGATCTTTTAAAGACTTTAGGGAATATGCCTGTTGAGAGAGCTAAGTTACAGATGTGTGTGAGTGGGGGTACAATTAAAGCTTTGTTTTTTTTGAGAATGCTACCAGATATTCCATCCCATCCCAGTGAGCAGTCACTTCGAAGGGACATAAGTAGATGCTCAACTTCATCTTCGTCGGTTGGTAGTAGAACCATTGAATGAGAGGTGTTGTTGACTTGAGCTTTGTTAGGTTCTGATGGCCTATCTATTTTTTCCGCAAGCTGTTTTCCGACTTGAGCAAAATAGTCATTAATTGAGTTTACCGATTCTTTTGGAGAAGAGGATATTGTTAAAAGGTGAGATGTAGCTTCTTTCTTTTTAGTCCTGCTTGTTATGTTATTTATCGCAGTCCATAAATTCTTGGGATTAGTTCCAGCCTTAGTTAATAGATTTTTCTCATATTCAGTTTTTATTTTATTTAACAATTTATTACAAAAGTTCCTATATCGGGTAAATATTATTTTAAGTTCTTCATTATCGGGCGTTTCTTTAGACTTCTTGTGTAAGTTGTCTCTGTGACGGACACAACGAAGAAGTCCCGGAGTCATCCATGCTTTCATTATTTTCTTGCGGTTTGGTACTTTGAGAGTTTGTGAGTTTGTGTCTATTACTTGCTTTATTTGACTAACCATGGTCTCAGCAGCTAGGTTAGGGTCTTGCGTGATATAGACCTTACTAAAGTCTATTTTTTTAATATCTTTATCTAACTGCTCATGATTGACTCGAGTTATTGCTTTCCTCGCAGTTACTTTAGTGGGCTTCTTCGAGAGAAACAGCAACACCGTATCATGATCAGTCAGAGCAGAATGGGCAACAAGTGTAGATGCAGGCCTCTGAGTTTTGAGGACAAAATGATCTAGACACGAAAGCTGTCTAGTGGGCAGCGTGTGAGCAGGCAGTAGACCATGTGATGCTAATAAGTTTAAATAGTTATGTTTGTTTGGGTCGTGACTTTGATCAGTAATGTTAATGTTTATATCACCGCATATAATGATATTGTTGTAACGTGTAATCCTGGTTAGAACGTCGTTTAGTGAGCTCAAGAAATTAGTTATATCTTTATTGGCTGGTGGTCGATATAATGCTAGAAGTATAGTGTTTTTATCGATGGATATTTGGAGACAGTTGGCATTTAAAAATGTGGGTTCCTCCACGGAAACTCCTAGTTCTTTTTTCGCATAAACAACGACACCCTCATTTTGTGTGAGATTGTTGACAGTACTGAAGCAATCATACCCATCCATATCTGGTAACACATGGGCACCAGGAAGCCAACATTCAGTTAACGTGATAATATCCCAATCAATTTTTGTTCTAGCTAGGATAGTATAAAAGCCTGTAATATTTTTAGTAATACTACGGATGTTTTGGTTAATTACTTTTAATGAAAAATTAGGTTTAAAATTTGGGGGAGCACAGTTGTCAAGATCACAGGTCGACGAGTCCGAAACAGAGATTAAGTCGATACTTTGTATATTATTTATTGTGTTATCGAATTTTTATGTTTGGTTTTTCAATGTTTACGTTTTTATTATTATTTTTTGTTTTGCGTACTAAAGTAAGGCCATTTACCACCCCGATAATTTTACTGCAAATCAATGAGTTAGTATTATTTGTTCTCGTATTTATTCCATGTACTCGTAAATAATTGTTTGTGTAAATAAGTGTCAGGTATGTATGCTGGATACCGTATGATTTATTTGTAACTAGTAGTGTAAAGTTATTAGTGTATGTGTATGATTGTTGTAGGGTTAGTGTATTTATGAGACAATAAGTTGTTATAAAATAATTGTGATGTCTGTACTTTATTTGTCTGTTATTACAATTTTGATAAAGTAAAATTGTTATATAAAAGCAAAGTAACACAATTTTAAATCTGGTGAATTGAAACAATTTAAAACATAATAAAGAAAAAGTATCTAGTCACTTTTGTTTACGTAATTTCTTCAGATCATCCTCCGATTTAATTAAGCGACTAGGCATACCTTGTTTTTCACGTACGTAAACCTTGCCATTTGCAGTCCAGCATTGCTCATAATCACTGCTCTTTATAAATTCTCTTGCAAGGTAATGTAGGCGTCGTGTCATGGCGGTGAGTACTTCGGAAAAGTACAGCGGTTGTTTAGGGCACTTTTCTAGCAGATGGGTAGTGTTCAGACGGTTCTCATTGTTTAACTTATTGTAGGCCTTAGTAGACGTCAGGAATTTTTCTTTCACTGCAGGTGATGAGAATTCAACGATAACAGTGCCTGCTGATTCTGTCTTGCTCTTCAGGCGAAATATACTTCTAATATCATTTTTTTGTAAGGGCTGGTTAACAATGGTGCCGAGTTTCTGGATGGTACTTGTGAGGGTTTCATTAGTTTCTGGCCCGGAGGTGGGGATATTTTTTATTTCAATCGAGCTTGCCTTCAGATTTTTTTCCAAGAAGTCTATTTTCTGTTCCAGTGTGCTAATTACTTTTTGGTTTTTGTGACACTCTGTCTGCAGGTTACTTATATCCACAATAACGTCGTCGTATTTATTAGACAGAAATGAAATCGTATCCGCGATTTTCTCGTTTTGCAGTCTAATTTCTGAGTTTTGTAGTGTAATCGCAGCATTTTGGATTTTAATGTCATCCAGCGCAGACTGTAAGGTATCAATTTTACCATTTTGGTGAGTTTGATTTGACACTAACTCCGCAATCATAGTCTTCATTTCCTTCATCATATTCTCCATACGTTGCATCTCATCATTATCTTTTATCTTTCGTCTTCTCATATTCACATTAACAGATTCGTGCGTAGATGTAGATAACGATATGTTTGGTTCCAAGGTATGAAGCGGCGAAGCCGTGTTTTTAGGTGGCGAGTGTTTAATCATATTTTATTTTAAAGTTAGTTTTGTTTTTTTGCAATCCAGTTTCGAATAGTTTCGAGATAGATCCCAGTGATAACTAATCTGCAGTGCATATGTAATGCAGATAAACAAAGTGTAGGTACGTACTCACTCAATTATCAAATTTGTTTTGGTGCACAGGAGCAGGTAAAGTCCAATATAGCTGTTGTTATTGTTTATTCGAACGTAATATGATTGAGTACTACGGTATTCCACAATGCGCAGCGATCAGATGAAAGATGTTCCATGGCCTTGGCTTGACACTTGGTACTTGGTACCTAACAGCTGAGTCGTTAGTAGGATGATTCATTCGCATTACTTGTGGGTGTTGTGATTTTTGCAACCGTGATTGATTAATATCGTATTTATTCGTTAATCACTGAGGAAACCAAGTTCGAACTAGTGCACTTTATAGTCCAGTCACTTATACACACACTGTTTGTAGTTTATGGATACTGATGAACTTTTAACACTAAAAACAATTAAAATTATGCGAGCACAAAAATTTACGTGTGACTTCGCGTACGGTAGCGGGTAGATTCTATAAACGGGTATAAACTATACAACTGTAACATTTAGTTTGTATATATGTATGTTTTTTCCTTTTTTAATATATTTTTTAAACATTTATATTGCAATTCCATAATAGGCAACTATATAAGTTTTAAGAAACTAGCACCTGTCGTTAACATCTTTAAACCCTACACTTAGTTCGCAATAAAGAATTTGTTGTAAAGAGTTTGGAAATGGGATACTGAATGTGATTTCTAAGGTACGAGGCATGCCTTTTAAGTTTTGTCGTTTGAAGAAAAAAATACAACTAGAACCTTATAGTACTTTTTATTGTTTTTCAAAGTATTCACCACGTAGCTTAATACACTTTACCATTCGCTCAAACCAGTTATTATAACATTTATTCCACTCTAAAGTGGGGGTATTCAAAATGGCTGACTTGTAAGCGTCGACTGCTTCTTCACCGGACTGGAACCTTTGACCACGAAGACTTTTCTTAATTTTAGGAAATGTAAAGAAATCGTTAGGGCTTAGGTCAGGACTGTATGGAGGATAATCAAGAATTTCTACTTTTTCCTGCTACAAATACTCAATCGTTTGACGAGCGCTGTGTGAGCTTACGTTGTTGTGTTGCAGGATGATGCGTCGCTTTAAGTTAGATTTTCGAAGTTCGGCGATGACTTGTGGTAAACAAACTGTGGTATACCAGTCTGCGTTAACCGTTCTACGATCTTCAAGTGCAATAGTCGCAACATGGCCAGTTTTTCCAACGAACGTGGCCACCAACTTCTTTGAAGTGCTTCGAGAACGAACAACTGTAGTCAGCTTTGGCTCGTCTTGAAAGACCCAGATTGTAGATTGTTGTTTGGAATCAGGATCGTAGGCATAGATCCAAGATTCGTCACCACTAATGATGTCGTAGACGTGATTTGACTCTCCTCGGTTGAACCTTTACAGAGTTTTCTTACACCATCTGACGCGGGCCGCCTTGTGATCGTCGGAAAGCAGATGCGGTATCCAACGGCAAACTAGCTTTCTCACACCAAGCGCTTAATGCAAGATCTTCTGAATGGTTGTCCCTGAGATGCCTAATAGAGCCTCTATCTCTCGATACGTCACATGACGATCTTCGAGAATTAGTTGTCTCACAGCAATGATCTTATCTTAAGTGAGTGTGTTGGATTTTGGGCGTCCTTCGCGAGATTTGTCACTAACACTAGTATGTCCACGCTGGAATTCTAAATACCAGCGTTCGACAGTCCGCAGACATGGGGCTTCATCACTGAACACAGATGTTAGCTCTTCAAAACACTGAAGCCGTGGCCAGGCCTCTTCTAAAGTTGTAGAAAATTATTGCACGAACCTTGCACGAACATTTTCCTTAAAAAGATTCATTTTCGTACGTAACCTGACAGATTCCAATCGACGCTGTGACTAAACAATAGCTAAGCCTAATACTTTCAACTGTTTTGAGATTCAAAATTTAAACACATTCGAATATAGAACAGTTCCAAATTCAAAATTGCCGGGAAATATGGAAACGACAGAACTTAAAAGGCATGCCTAGTAAAGCTTTTCTCAGAATGTAATGGATGGTTACTTCGTTTCTTCATGATTGCGGCCATCCCCTTTGCTCGAATTACTGCTTCGCAGAAGAAGGCACCCACTTCCCATTCCCTCTCGCTCATTGGCTTGAACCAGGGCCGGGTGCGAGAGGTCGCCGTCCCCAATCGCCTCCACGAGGATACGGTGGTGCTCCACCCATGCAGGGCAGACTTCCACCGTATGCTCCACATGTCCTCTGGGTGGTCCGCACAGTGGTAGCTCCCAGGTGTTTCTTCCGTGTGAATCTGGTACTGCAACCTCCAGTATTAGCCATGACCGGTGATGACCTAGGTCAGGTGAATGGTGAGGACGCCATAGCGTCTCTTTAGCCACTTTTCGAAGAGGGTACTTATCGCCGCGATTATGTTATGCCTAATTCTCTAATATACTCATTTCTCACTTTATGTGTAAATAAAGATCCTCAAAATTAAATCAACTTTTTTCCTATACTTGTTTGTTTTCGTTTCAGGATTAATCACAGTCTGTATCTATCAATTAAAACTTCTAATTGATATAGTAACCGCGAGTAGTTATTTTTACCCGAAAAACTTTTACCGACGCAGATAATTAAAAAGTCCGTGGCGGCGATGGAGTTAAAATTGGATATGGAGATTGCCTGACCTGAATTTGATATAATATAATATTTTGGGGTAGGGACAAAAAACATCAAGTATAAATATCAAGTATGGTAGGTTAGATTATTACAATAGATAAGTCTCACAAAAAAAAGCTTAAACATGAATGCTCTGTTTTTTTTGTGAGAAATAAAAAAACCGGACAAGTGCGAGTCGGTCTCGCGCTCTGAGGGTGCCATACAAATTTACCTATGACAGCAATAGTCCAATTCCCGAACTGAGTTACGAAACTTTTTCCGAATCGCAAAATAAAGTTTTTTTTTGTGACGTAACTACATTTTTTTTTTAAGTTTTCAGACTTTTTCCTATACTTGTGCTATGAGACCTTGCTTCGTGATTATAGGTCAACGGAAAATACCCTATGAATTTTGATTCCCTTGAGAGTGTCGAAATACACATTTTTTTGCTACATAAACGGTCGTATCTTTTTTTTCGTTAACTCAGAAGTTTGATTTTTTCACAGCTTCAAGGAACCGCAAACCTAAGTATATGGTTTTAATTTCAACTCGATACCTCGACGCGTTACCGAGATAAAGGGTCTTGACAGACAGACAGACAGACAGATGGACAACAAAGTGATCCTATAAGAGTTCCGCTTTTTCCTTTTGAGGTACGGAATCCTAAAAAACCGGCCTAGTGTGAGTCGGACTCGCGCATGAGGGGTTCCGTACCATTATCTATACAACTTTGCTTTTTAATAATAATAATAATAATAAACATCTTTATTCAGGTAAGTTACACCCATAACATTAAATAACACAACACTACAAGTACTAACCTAATAAGACTAGTGAATAATAAATCAATAAAATTGCCTCAAATAAGTATTAAATTAATTAATATAACACAATAATTACATTAATCATACAAAAATATTAAATAAACAAATCATCAATATAAATTCAATCAAAAACAAAGTCAATCAATTAAAATCAAATTAAATAAATTAAAATAATTCAAAATTAAAATCAAAATAAATTATAATCCAAATAAATTAAAATCAAAATAAATTAAAATCAAAATAAATTAAAATCAAAATAAATTAAAATCAAAATAAATTAAAATCAAAATAAATTAAAATCAAAATAAATTAAAATCAAAATAAATTAAAATCAAAATAAATTAAAATCAAATCAAATTAAAAGAAATAAATTAAAATCAAAGTCAAAATATCAAAATAAACAAATTAAAATTGGATAAATTAAAATTAATACTTCCTCTCCGGCATTGGCACCGGAGCATGTCTAGCCGAACAATGCCGGATGAAGGGACAATCCAGTCTAGTGGCAATCATCGCCAGTACGATGTTGGAGCTAGCCCGCACTCTACTCAGTAAGGATGTTGCGCGCTTGCGCATAATTGTGTGAAAGCAGTCAGTGCGCGCCTCTGCAAACATACCCGAAGCACTACAGTAACGGGGTAGCCCCATCACCGCCCTGAACGCGTTATTGTACTGGACGCGGATGGCGCTGTATGCCGCACGAGTATACTTTTCCCACAGACTGCACGTGTAGAGGGATGTACAATAAGCTCTGAACAGTGTGATTTTTACCTCCCTCGAACAGCGCGCAAACCTGCGAGCCAGCATATTACCCCTGACCGACAGCGCCCTCCGCTCCCGCTCAATGTCCGCACCATCTTTCAGGTCTGCTGAGACTATATGACCTAGATATTTAAAATCATACACTCTCTCTAGAGGAACCCCATTTACACACACAGGTGGCACATCCTTTGGTATCTTAAGACTCCCCCCAAACACAATGTATTTGCTTTTACTAGCATTATACTTCAGCCCATGGCTTGAGGCATACTCCTCACATGTGTTCAGCAATTTCCTCAATCCACAGACCGATGCACTCAGCAGCACCATATCATCCGCATAACTCAAATTGTTCATACAGACACCATCCACATGGCAGCCTATACGCTGGCAGCTGAGCCCATCGATCAGTGCATCCATATACAGATTGAAGAGCGCAGGGGAGGTCAAACCCCCCTGTCTCACCCCGCACTCCAACCTATACGGCTCCGACATTATACCCGCCCATCTGACGCTATTGATCTGGTGGCTGTACCAATATTTAAATATGTTATATAATTCTGGGGGTAGCTTGATGTTCTCCAGCTTCTCCCACAGGATATCGTATGACACCAGATCGAAGGCCCTGGAGAGATCGAGGAAGCACGCGTACACTGGAGTTTTCCGATCAGTATAATATCTGACTACATGCTTAAGACTCAGTATAGCAGTCTCAGTAGATAGATTGGGTCGAAACCCAAACTGATTATCATGTAATGACAGATATTTATCCAACTGCGTATTAAGCAGGCCGTCAAACACTTTTGCTAAAATTGTTGCGAGTGAAATAGGCCTGTAGTTACTTACGTCGGCAACGTCCCCAGTCCTATTCTTAACCACAGGCACTACTACAGTTTTCATGAAGTCAGGTGGTAAGTAAGAATGACTCACGCACAACGAATAGAACAGTGCCAGCACTCTCGATATATGCGGGCCCGCATGCTGAAGGTGCTCAATGCTGAGCCCATCGTGGCCGGGAGACTTACCTTTAGTCATAGCCCTTATGACTCTAGTTACGTCTTTTGACTTAAAACTAGTCCCCACGAGACCACTCAATAACTCAGCAGTGGGCACCTCCCGTCCATTCCCCAGCGGAGACCGCACACGAAAATGGTTTCTAAAGATGTTAGCAATCTCTTTAGGGTCATTCACTCCACCGACGCTCGCCGGGCGACCAGGTCTTGGATTGACACTGTTAGTACCTTGCCAGAAACTCCGGAAGTGTCCAGACGCATGCTTTTCAGCAAGGGCATCCATTTTGACCTGGTCTTGATGGTCTTGGCACCATTTGAGCCGAGATTTAAATACTTTTCGACTGTTCCTCATTTCATCATAAACACACCCAGTCCTAGGTTTGCCACATGAGACCCATTCCAGAAACCTAGACCTGGCTACCCGATGAGCCTCGCCGACGTGTTTATTCCATCCTGCTATGCGTGAGCCTTTCCCACCCATTCCAGCATGCGCTTTCCCCCTACTGAACCTTGCCGCCTCACAAAGGGCGCATACAATATCAGAATATAATCTGTCAAGAATATGGCTATGGTCAATGTTCCCACAATACCTATCAGCACATCCAGAAAATTCCACAGGAAAGTCAATATAGCTCAGTCTCTTGTGACATTCCTTCCTATAGACTCCTATTTGTGTCTCATCCCTTTCACCCCAGATTATATCTTTGTTCATAGTTATATGATTACATAATTTTGGTGTTAATAAGTTTAGATCGCATTGAACAATAAGAGGAAAGTGATCAGACCAAACAGTGTCATACTTTATGCACACATTACATACAGTACATCTCGCCGCCTGGGTCACGATGCAGTGATCCAACCAACTACACGTTCCATATACATCGCTTATATAGGTATAGCTATTAGAATGTATGCCTAATACATCAACGTCCACACATGACCACGATTGTTCATTACAAAAATCCATAAGTTCGTTAAAAAACAATTCACATGGATCAGCATTAAAGTCACCCAATATAAAAACCGATTCCACCCCATATTCAGTTATGATAGCACTCACCGCACCAAGACAATCCGTAAACTCCGGTAGGTTAACACTTCCGTTCGTAGGCATGTACACACTCATCACAACAATGGGACGATCACTAGTTATGATTTTGATCGCACACACACGCGCGTTATCACATTGCAACACCGACACTTGTTGAAAGACGTCGTGTTTCCATAGCAATGCCACCCCCCCAAACGGCCTCCCACGCAGTATGCCTGCCGATGTGTCCACTGCCGACGTACCCGTATACCCAAAATTCCTGTCAATATTACCTAAATAAGGGATCTCATTCGGCAATATCCACGTCTCTTGTAAGGCAATTATATCACAGGAGCGACATAACTCCCTCACTGCTTCCATAGACCGTTTCACACTTTTACAATTAAAACTAGCGAAACTATAAGTGAACTCGTTCATTATTTTGCTCAGTTGCACCATTTACAGAAATTATTCCGTTCACTATTTTGTGTTTAAAATTCACAAAACGCCTGAATACAATGCCCTCAGGCCATAGTTTTTCATCCAGATAGACCGATAGCTTTGCCTCTGATATAAAAAATTTATAAGCACAGTGATCTTTCTTCTTTTTTATATTAATCTTTTCCAGATATACAGTCTCATGAGTTTTGCTCCGTATGTATGAGATGATGTCATCCCTCGAAGTTTCTTTATTGACATTCGTAATGAGTATAGGAATTTTTCTTTCTGCTGCTTTAAATTTACACTCACTATCTCTCGCCGTACCAGACTTGCCTTGGTAACGATATTTCGCGGTATTACTCCGTCTGGCTGGTCTGGATACTACTTGCCAATCATTTTCCCTCTGCTGTAAGTTTATATCTCTTACCGCGGTCATGACAACATTGTTATCAATTTCTTTGACGTCGCCACTGTTATTACAAGTCATCGTTAACTGTGCATTATGTGTAGACTGACTCGTTAGGTTAGACAACGCATCAGCTGTTCGCTCCAAACCGGTTTCGCACGGGCTCGATGTGTGACGTATGGCGCAATTCACGTTCGCTCCTCCCAACTTGCTTGCCGTTATTTGTTCTTGCGTAAATGACTCATCGTAATTAGTTTTGCGCGTTTTTTCTTCGTCTACCCGAACTACCTCTCTGTATTGCAATTTATTGTCACACCTTTGCTGACCTAATTGTTTTTCAACTTGGGGAATTTCTTCGCTCATAGTTGCGTTGTGATGGTGCGAAAGCCCTATCGGTCCACTCTCCAATATCCATGCCCCACGTCTCATGTTCACATTGCACACAGGTGTAGGAGGCAATGAATCGGTTCTTAACTGAATCATCTCCTTTTTCAAAGTGTTCAGCTGATTGATCGTAGCATATGTTGCCTTTATTTCTTTGATTTCAGTTTGAACTATCAATAGATCTTTTAACAACTTGGTGCAGTCCAGATGGTCAAAAGTTATTGGAGGCAACTTTTCCAGTTGGCGAGCTACGAACACAGGAATATTATCTGGCTCCACTGACCTGAAGATATTGACGATATCGGCCAGATCTCTTTCCTCTTTTCCTTTCTTCTTTCTGTTAATCTTCCGAACATCACTGGGGATAGAATCGAATAGCAACGATTTCGATATTTTTATTTCTTCACTGGTGAAGGATGACTTGCATACATGCAGCAGAGTTTCTTCATCAATCACAGATATTTTATTCTGTATGTAGGATAGCATTTCGTCTATGACGATGTTACACTCGTTACATTTTATCACGTTCGACATATTTATCTACGATACCGATAGCACCGTTTCCGAATACCAATTTTTTTAAATAAAATAAAATAAATTTTTTACACAATTTATTTTATTTGACATATTATGTTATGGCGGGAACAGAAATAATAATTTTAAAAAGCATTAAGCTTTTGGGAAGAGAAATGACCTCTGAATGTATATATGCCTGCCATAATCAGCCTAGCATAAAATTTCCACTGCTGGGACACAGGCCTCCGCTCTAAAAGATAGAATGGGCCATAATTAAATACACCACGCGAACACAGTGTGGATTAGTGGATGTCACATGATCTATGAAAATTTCAGCTGTCTAGCTATCACAGCTGCAGACAGCGGAATTTTAGTAACAGGGTCCCGTTTTTACCCATTGAGTACGGAACCCTAAAAAGGTCAATTTTGTAGGACCTAAGTATTTTTCCATCTAAGACAAAATGAACCAATACACTTATAAAGAAATAAACAAAGAAATAAAATAGCTATATACCTATAGCGGGAGAAGATATTTGATTTTCCTTCACAAAAAAAGATAATATACTAAACAAAGTTCATGATATTGCCAAATTCGTAGATAGCTAGGTAAATACTACATAAACTTACGGATGAAATAGAACAGGTACAACTATTAAATACATTTAGTTTACCTAAATGGTAAACAAATTATGCTTACAGCAATAACAGACTGGCGAAATTAATCTCTATTTTTGGCCGTACTAGATGATTTATATTTTTTGTTTCTTCAAGGAGTTTCATTAACTGTAAGAAAGCCCACTTCGTCTAGGCACAGTATAGATATATGGAACAGTACGAAAACTACCTACAAATGTTCGAAACGGCTCACTCACACAAACATACGCATCGACGAGACTCCTAAGCGGCATTCGCTAGTGACAGACGACCGCGAGAAACGCTTAGGAGTCTCGTCGATGCGTATGTTTGTGTGAGTGTGCCGTTTCGAATATTTGTAGGTAGTTTCCGTACTGTTCCATATATCTATACTGTGGTATAGGTATTATTTGATATAAATACTTCATCACCATCTTCCTGCTACGGAAGTTTGTGAATGGAAATGTTCGGGGTTGGATTGAGATAGAGATAAAAGATGAAAGACAATTTAAGATCAATAAATTCACTATATTATCTGTTTCCACAAATATAGGATTAAGATTAATTTATACTAGGATGAATGGTGAAAGATATGGGATTATGAGCCACGCGCACGGTATGTCTCCGATTTACGTACTAAAAAACTATTGCGGTGTAAACGCAATAATATAAATGATGGAAATGTACCGAGCGGGTGGCGCAATAATGATGACCCAGGCAAACGTACTGTACGGTGGTTGACCCGTACATGCTCCCGGGGGCAAAGATAGGGGTTAGTAAGGTAAAGATTGAAATGAGATTTACAAGATGATAAACAATATTCAAGTTATCAACTATATGACAGGGATATGGATTAATAGTGAGTGATTAACAATATTTTTAACAATTACACGTAGTTGCTAGAGCTTAGATCGGGAAGGGAAAATACGCGAAAAACAGGGGACGAGGCCCTATCTTTTGTTTGTAAACACTCGCTGGATTTAATAAGATTTCTGGGATCACTTTTCACGGATTGACTAAATTGACCTTTTTCCCTAAGATCACAACACTCACTCACTGCACTTTTCACTTTGACTACAGATTGCCTTTTTTCCCTAACCGCACTACACCGTAGCCACACTGTTCCGTATGGTGTTCGGACGTTAAGAATAACACCATCCCATCTCTTCCCGAGGGTGTCGTAAGAGGCGACTAAGGGACATACCAGAGAATGGGCAGCAGCATCCTCTGTGCATTACAACAACCAAACTGCGATCGCCAACCCGTCTGCCAAGCGTGGCGATTATGGCAACCCCCCCCAACATGAAAAACAGAAGGAAAAAATGGCCCCTAGTGCCCGGCAGCCCGTCTACCCTTGACTCCGGTAGCGGTCAAGGCCACGACGAGGCAAGGGGTGCGAAGAATCTCCGGATGAGATTTGGCTACCCATCTATTAAACGACTCGACCTGGCAACTTTCAACACGCGTACACTGAGGACTGACGAGAAGATCACCGAACTGGAGGAGGAAAAATTGAGCAGGTTGCGATGGAGTATTGTGGGATTGTCTGAAGTCCGAAGACAGGGGGAGGATACGATAATTCTCAAATCCGGTAACCTGCTCTATTTCCGGGAGGGTGACCAGCAGTCCCAGGGTGGTGTCGGGTTTTTCGTCCACAAGTCCCTTGTGAACAATGTCGTGAGGATCGAGAGTGTGTCGACCAGGGTGGCGTACCTTATACTCAGAATATCATCAAGATATTCGCTGAAGGTCATACAGGTCTAAGCCCCGACCTCGACACATCCCGACGACGAAGTAGAATCCATGTGTGAGGATATATCAAGAGCCATGCATGGTTCTAAGACTCACTTCACCGTGGTCATGGGGGACTTTAACGCGAAACTGGGCAAACGAGACGGTGACGAGCTGCGAGTGGGGCAATTTGGATTTGGACGTCGGAATCACCGGGGACACCTACTGGCTAGCTTTATGGAGAAGGAGGGCCTCTATATGATGAATTCCTTCTTCAAAAAGCGTGAGCATAGAAGGTGGACCTGGCAAAGTCCTGACGGTGCAACTAGAAATGAGATTGACTTCATCCTGTCGACGAAAAAGCAAATATTCAATGATGTCTCTGTGATCAACGCGGTGAAAACTGGAAGTGATCACCGCATCGTAAGAAGCACATTGAATATTAACATTAAGCTTGAAAGGTCTCGACTGATGAAGTCTACGCTCCGTCCAGCACAGATCCAGATCCAAAACCCCGAGAGCTTTCAGCTCGAACTCCACAATCGTTTCGAGTGCCTAGGAAGCTTCGTGGATGAATATAACGATGGGTTCGTGGAAACTGTCCATACGGTCGGGTCTAAGTTTTTCAAGACTCACCGTACAAATAAAAACAAGAAGCTCTCCGATCCGACCCTCGAGCTAATGAAGAAGAGGCGTGAGATGATTCTGCAGTCTTCAGACGATGCGTGCATATACCGGCAGCTCAATAGACAAATCTCGAAGTCCCTGAAACGTGACCTTCGCCGCTTTAATACCGCAAGGATTAAGGATGCGATTGAGCGGAATAAGGGCTCTAAAGTATTTGCACGAGATCTGTCTATTGGGCAAAGCCAGCTCACGAAACTGAAGACCGACGATGGCAGAGTCATATCCGCCAAATCGGAGCTTCTGGGAGAGATCGAGGCTTTTTATGGACAGTTATACACGTCTACCGCTAAACCCGCTGTAAATCTAGTAAACGACCCAAGAGCTAGATTGACTCGACACTATACCGAAGATATCCCGGACGTCAGCCTGTACGAGATTAGGATGGCTCTGAAGCAGCTGAAAAACAACAAGGCGTCGGGTGAGGACGGAATTACGGCCGAACTCCTGAAGGCGGGTGGAAAACCAGTCCTTAAGGCCCTTCAGAAGCTATTTGATTCCGTCATACTCGAGGGAAAAACGCCACAGGCGTGGAGCAGAGGCGTGGTGGTACTCTTCTTTAAGAAGGGCGATAATGCCCTGCTTAAGAATTATAGGCCCATCTCGCTTCTGAGCCATGTCTACAAGCTGTTTTCCAGAGTCATCACGAATCGTCTCGCGCGCAGGTTCGACGACTTCCAGCCTCCCGAACAAGCCGGATTTCGAAAAGGCTTCAGCACCGTGGACCACATACATACGCTGCGGCAGGTTATACAGAAGACTGAGGAGTATAACCAGCCTCTCTGCTTAGCGTTTGTGGACTACGAGAAAGCCTTTGATTCGATTGAAACTTGGGCTGTACTGCAGTCTCTCCAACGGTGCCAAATTGACTATCGGTATATCGAAGTGCTGAAGTGTTTGTACAAAAACGCCACTATGTCAGTCCGACTACAAGACCAGACCTCGAAACCTATCCTCTTGCAGCGGGGTGTGAGGCAGGGAGACGTTATTTCTCCGAAACTGTTCACGGCAGCAATGGAGGATGTCTTCAAGGTTTTGGAATGGAGAGGGCTAGGCATTAATGTCAATGGCGAGTACATCACTCACCTTCGGTTTGCCGACGACATAGTAGTCATGGCTGAGACTACGGAGGAGCTCAGTACAATGCTTGGTGACCTCAGTAGAGCTTCCGAAAGAGTGGGACTTAAAATGAACATGGACAAAACCAAAGTCATGGTAAACAGCCATGTAGCACCCACTCCTATCAAGGTCGGGGACTCTACACTCGAAGTTGTAGACGACTACGTTTACCTGGGACAGACGGTCCAGTTGGGAAGGTCTAACTTCGAGAAAGAGATCAATCGTCGAATCCGACTCGGCTGGGCAGCGTTCGGGAAGCTGCGCGGTGTCTTCTCGTCCAATATACCACAGTGTCTCAAGACGAAAGTCTATGACCAGTGCGTGTTGCCAGTGATGACATATGGCTCCGAAACGTGGTCGCTTACAATGGGCCTCATTAGAAGGCTTAAAGTCACCCAAAGGGCAATGGAGAGGGCTATGCTCGGAGTTTCCTTGCGTGATCGAATCAGGAATGAGGATATCCGCAGGAGAACCAAGGTTGCCGACATAGCACGAAGAATCGCCAAACTAAAGTGGCAATGGGCAGGGCACATTGCTCGCAGAACAGATGGCCGTTGGGGCCGAAAGGTTCTGGAATGGCGACCACGTACCGGAAGACGTAGCGTTGGAAGGCCTCCTACAAGGTGGACCGATGACTTGGTAACGGTTGCGGGGGTCCGATGGATGCGAGACGCACAGGACCGTTCGCTGTGGCGACGCTTGGGGGAGGCCTATGTCCAGCAGTGGACGTCTTTCGGCTGAAATGATGATGATGATCTTCCTGCCCTTGTCCCGTCTTATTTGGGGTCGGCGCAACACGACAATATTTGATATAAATACGTATCTATTCAATATAGCTGCCAGCGATCTGGCCATTTTTCCCATTGACAATGATTTTTTTTTTTCGGTTGGGAGAATCATCTAATGACATCCCCTGCTTTTGGGCGGAGCGAGAAATAGTGTCAGACTTTTACTGACTAAAAACCCACTCTTGTAAGGAACAAGAGTGGGCTTTGCCATTTTTCCAGGGACCCGGGGATCTCTTTCGCATCACTCATGGATGTGTTTTGATTGATTTTTGAGGTCCAATGATTTATTTTTATATGCAACTGTATATATGTATATCGTTAGTTATTTTTTAGTTTGATTGTTTATGGATATAGTACCCATTCAAAGAGGCCTTAAATATCCCCGACCGACTGCGAGGAAGAGGACGACCACTCGCTACCAGGACCTGGTGGTCAAATATACACAGACTAGTGAAAACAGAGCTTTCTGGTGCCGACGTACAAGGAGACCCGACCCCATCTAAATTGGGAAGTGAGTTGGACATAGAAAAGAAGAGAGATATTGTATTTTAATTCTGCTGAAAATATATTTTTTTTATACATATGTTAAAATACTTTGCAAATCTAATTAGAAACCTTCTGCGACTAGAAAAAGGTAGCCTGCATCAGGTGGACCAGCACCAGATACTACTCTACTAAATACACAGTTCCTCACAGTGAGTATCACGGACAGTCTTCTGTGCAGAACATATATGGAGTCGGAGAAAACAATCACGCACGTATTCTTTTCGTCAGCAAAATACGTACACGAACCCTGGGAGCTCCGATATTCGCTTATAGAGAGGATCATCTACTTTTGGAGAAGGGTGGGCGGGTTTTAATAAAGGCCGCAATGACCCCCGTACATTGGTCCACCAAGGAAGACCATGGAATATCCTTCTTTATTCCCAAGAATACTTATTCATCACAGTGTTTTTTTTTTTTTAATTGATATAAACCAGTGCTTGACTGCGATCCCACCTGATGGTAAGCAGAGATGGTGAGGAGAATCATTGATAGTGAGGCGCACTAGTTTATTAATAACCTATTCACTCTAGCCTTGAAGGCACCTAGATTATAGTTGGACGGGAAGACCGCAGCAGGCAAATTGTTCCAGTCCTTCGATGTACGCGGTATAAACGACGAAGCGAAACGCTTAGTCCGGACCGTTGAAGTTTCAACAACGTAAGGGTGGATACTCGTCGTACGTCGGGTTGTCCGATGGTAGAAATGAGATGGCGGAATCAAGTCTTGCAATTCCCGCGCACACTCTCCAAAATGCAACCTGTAAAATACCGATAGGCTGGCTACCCTGCGCCTGTGCTCGAGGCTTTGTAGATTGGACTTAACTAAATCAATCAATTATATCCACATTTCATAACAAAATCTATCAAAGAATATATGTACTCGTATATTAAGAATACATACATAATAGAATGATCCCTTCTTCATGGGAACTTAACATTTGCTCAGAACACGTATTGTCCTCGTTTAATATCACACAAAAGAAGGTTTAGAAATCAAAACTAAAAACCGTTATCCAGCTGAAAGTTCCCATTGTGCGCAGGATAAGTGTTGACTCATTGCATAAAATGAGAGTCACTGAAAACGTTGAGTTTGTGGGCCAGTGTAAGCGATGCGTGCCGATGTTTTGTAAATCGGACTGGGGCTGCCCTCGGGCGGCTCCTGCCCAACCTGGGGGGTCCAGACGCCTCCTGCCGGAGGCTTTACGCAGGGATCGTTCGGTCCATGGCCCTTTATGGCGCACCGGTATGGGCGCCGACGCTGCGGAAGCAGCCGGCGGCCCGGCTGAACGCATGCCAGAGGGTCATGGCCATACGGATGGTGCGAGGATACCGGACGATTTCCCGCGAAGCGGCGAGCCTCCTTGCTGGCCAGCCACCATGGGATCTGGAGGCAACAGTCCTTGCACACATGCACGATCTGCGCATGGAGATGCAACGCCGGGGCGAAACTCCGCTGCCGCGACAAGTCGCAGCATGGCGGACAGAGCGCCGGCGGGTTCTCATGGTGAAATGGCGACAGCGACTGTCGCAACCCAGTGCTGGGCACGCCACAATTATGGCGGTAAGTCCCCTCTTTGAGGCGTGGTTGGAAAGACCTCACGGCGTCCTCACCTTTCGCATGACGCAGGTTCTCACCGAACACGGTAAGTTCGGGAAGTTCCTGCACCGGATTCGTGCGGAAGCGACGCCCGGGTGTCGCCACTGTGTGGACCGCCCGGAGGACACGGTGGAGCACACGGTGGAGGTGTGCCCCGCTTGGGCAGAGCAACGCCGTGTCCTCGTGGGGGCGATCGGCGGCGGTGATCTCTCGCGCCGGGCTTTGGTCCAGGCCATGGTCCGGAGCGAGGAGGAGTGGCAGGCGGTCGCCTCCTTCTGCGAAGCAGTAATGCTAGCAAAGGAGGCGGCCGATCGCGTGAGGCAACGGTCCTCACGCCCCAACCGCCGCCGGGATTCCGATCCCGATTTCCGGCCACCGTAGGCGCGGGCTTGCGGACGGCGAGCAATGGGTGGCTCGCCGTCCGACCGTCGGCGATGGCGGTAACCGGACGGTTACCGCGTCCGGACCGAGCCCAAGTCGTCGACGGCGCGTATTGTTCCACGCGCGCCTCAGGGAGATGTCAGCAAATCGTAGGGGCCCAGCAGGGTCGAAGCCTACTGGGGCCATGGGTAGTGTGAAAACGAAACCCGGGGCCCTGGGACGAAGGCAACGAAGGAACAGGAGTGGGTTTTTAGTCAGTAAAAGTCTGACACTATCTCCCGCCTCGCCCAAGAGCGGGGGATGTCATAAGATGATTTTCCCACCGAAAAAAAAAAAAAAACGGTCTATTCTGTAAAAATCTCACAGGAGTTGAACCTCCTTCCTCTTCGCCCCCTTCCTGGTGAGATTTTTGATTTGCTGACTTGACCCAAGTGTGATCAAGTCTCTCAACCTTCGCTACTTCAATGATATTTGTTTTGCAAAATGAATATAATTTATAGTCAGTTTTAATTGCTATATTTTATAATTTTTATATTGCTTTAGTAAGTTAAGAGATTTTTTGATTTAGTGTATATGTCGTGGCCAGATCTTAGAAGTGATCACTTAATGAAATGGCCAACTAAAACTGGTCAGATCGTTTAAACGTTAACATTTAATGATATGTCAATCCTCGTTTGGCCATATCATTGATGTAGGATTTCTATGATAATAAAAAGTGTAAACAAAGTAGGCAAAACGAGGATTAACATATCATCAAACTTTAACGTTTAAAACGATCTGGCCAGTTTTACTTGGCCATATTATGAAGTGATTACTTTGTAAGATCTAACCACGACATATGTCTACTAGCTTTTGCCAGCAGCTTCGCCCGCGTGAATGTAGGTTTTTCCATACATTTGGACCTCCGTTTTATCCCTTTTGGGGTTGTATTTTGAAAAATCCTCTCTAATTGCTTACCTAAGTCATAGAAAACAACGTGCAAAATTGCACGCTCCTAGGCCCTGTAGTTTCGGTTGTGTGTTGATATGTCAGTTAGTCAGTTTCTCCTTTAATATATATAGATAGATTATAGTTAATTGTTTATTAAATATGTAAATAGTATGAAGCAATTGTTGAATAAAAAGACCATAGAATAGTGGTAGCTCAAGATCTATAGAAATAAGTAATAAACTAGGCCTCAAAAAATCCGGGGCACTAATAAAAAGGGTGATAATTTCTTAAGTACAAAAAAAAAAAAATGACGGGTTGCACTCTGGGAGTGCCGCATGCCGGCAGAAGTGAAAACTTAAGTATTAACGTTGTGCGTTTTGGATCGTCTTACGAATTTTCGATCAGGTCACGTGTCCTGACGCGAGTTTAACATTTTTTACCCATTACAAAAAAAGTGTACAACGCCGCTAAAGAAGTTTTCACTTCAAAAAATATCAAAAATGTTGTTTGTGTGTGATGTAAAATGTTCAGTAAAATATTAACGTACATGACAATGGCTATCCGTTATTCATGTTTTGTGTTTTTATAGGGACAGGATATCAAATTGCTTTTATTCTTCTTATAGCTTGATGACAGTATAATTGGAGTTTGAACGAAACAGACGCCAACTTTTCTGACAGATTTATGCATTTTTTGCCACTGTTCCTGTTATGTCATTGTGTGAACTGAATTTAAAATACCAAGCACGCTTTATAATGACTAATCGAAATGATCATATCATAATTTCGATTTTTAAAATACTTAAGCTCGCTTTATAATGGCTAATTGAAATGATCCTAACATCGCGAAAAAAAATCAGCTGTTCAGTACATTTATGTTTGCCTAATGCACTGAACAGCTGATATTTTTTTCTCGATTTCGGCTTTGCTCCCATAATAAAAATTGTTTGTTATCATGAGCACAATCACGTGTTTAAGTATCGTACACTAATTACCAGTCACCCTATATAGTGTGATCATCGTCACCAATCTACTGTGATAGCCTTTTCCTAATTGTGATGATACTACTGCCAATTCCTCTTAAATATGCTCACCAACTTTAGCGATGAACGTGAAGCGTTTAGTAACCACCCTGACGAAGAAAGAACAATGATAGAAGTCAGTACGATGAGTGTGACATTGAAGTAGGCGGTTATGATTTCACCCATACGTATAAAATGTTTTGGGAACATATTCATTGTGTGGTACAGCTAAGGAGTGGAATTTCCAGCCCGGAGAGTTTGGATCCTGATAGCTGTAATCTAGGGAACGTTAAGTTAAGAGTGAATCGTCGACCATCATCGCTTACCATCAGGTGAGATTGTGGCCAAACGTGAACCTATCAAAAATAATAAAAAGATTCTAATAATGTACTTCACAGTATCGCATATCTCTCACAAATCGCTTAGCTTTACAAACACTCATAGCTTCCACCGAATCCTCCATTAAGCCGGGTAACGTTATGAAAAACATTATCTCGCGCACGCTGTCGGTCTATTGTACCCCTGCATCCAGGATAGCGCAGCTTTGTGGCCCGAATGCCATCTGTAAGACTATGTCTAGGGTTAGCACTGACGGTTTTAGGGTTAAAGATTTTATTTATATTTGTATGTTGACACAAACAGTTCCGCGCACCGGAATACGCAGCGTTGGAAGGCCTCCCACAAGGTGGATTGCGAAACGCACAGGACCGTTCGTTGTGGTGATACTCCTATGCCCAACAGTGGACGTCCGATTACTCTATGGGTGCTATTGGTTGCCTGAAATAAATACTTTTTCTGTTTTTACGGTTCCGTACCTCAAAAGATATGTACTTAGTGAGTATCCCTTCAGAAAGAAAATGTGCTTTTCCGACTAAACAATTGAAAGGGGAGCAGCGTTTAACTATTTGCTATTTATGTAAATTGATCCTTTGAATATTCATTGTCATTTAAAATATTCACTTGAGTCTAATTATGTAAATCCGGTGCTGATAATTATTATTATTTACGTCGGTAGGTACAAATTCCAAAGTAATTTCCAATACTCCGTGTATTCCATACTCATTAAACTTAATGTTGACTTGTCTAATAGTTCGCTACTCTAAAATTACTGGTCTGAAGTTAACGTAACTACTCTAGTAGGTACTTTAGTTGAAAGTACGCGTACTCGTAATGAAGTTTGATAGTTCAACCAATTTCCTGTAAATACTTTGGTTTAGTTCGTGATGAGTCTTGTTTTGTTATTTTATTAATTATTTTTAGGGTTCCGTCCCCAAAGGGTAAAGTAAAACGGAACCCTATTATTTGAGACTCCGCTGTCCGTCCGTCTGTCACCAGGCTGTATCTCAAGAACCGTGATAGTTAGACATTTGAAATTTTCACAGATGATGTGTTTCTGTTGCCGCTATAACAAAAAATACTAAAAAACAGAATAAAATAAATATTTAAGGGGGCTCTCATACAACAAACGTGATTTTTTTGCCGTTTATATAGATAACTAGCTGACCCGGCGAACTTCGTACCGCCTAGTAGTAAGGATAACGCCATCTGCTGGCATTACCAGAACAGCATAATTCATTTTATAATGACATTTTATCTAGAGATGGCGTTGTAATTGGTTTTTTTCTTTCGTGATTTTTTTCCATTTTTTCTCACCGTTTAAACCTTCCTGGACTATTTCGAATATTTCAAGACCAAAATTAGCCAAATCAGTCCAGCCATTTTTGAGTTTTAGCGAGACTAACGAACAACTCTTCACTTTTATATATATTGATAGATAGATAGTACGGAATCCTTTGTGCGCGAGTCCGACTGATGACATATGGCACTGAAACATGGTCGCTTACAATGGGCCTCATCAGAAGGCTTACAGTCACTAAAAGAGCAATGGAAAGGGCTATGCTCGGAGTTTCCTTGCAAGATCGCATAAGGAATGAAGATATCCGCAGGAGAACCAAGGTCACCGACATAGCCCGAAGAATCGCCAAACTTAAGTGGATAGTCGATGGGGCCGAAAGGAGTGGCGACCGCGCACTGGAAAACGCAGCGTTGGCAGGCCTCCCAAGACAAGGAGGACCGATGTCCTGGTGAGAGTCGAGGGAATGCGGTGGATGCGAGATGCACAGGACTGTTCGTTGTAGCGCAATAGGGGGAGACCTATATCCAACAGTGGACGTCCTTCGGCTGAAATGATGATGATGATGAATTATAATTACTTACAAAATAATTAGGTATGTATGTGTCACCCACCAGCTAGTAAACGGTTTAGTATAATTATGTATTACAATACGAAGTTAGGAGTATGTTCACTGTCGGTCAGCAGCGATAACGCGTCACTGTAAATTACAACAGACTAATCCCCTTATGTTTGTTGATTGTCCAAGTGATTTGACAACCTATGAACCCCAAGACCACCTTCCAGTGTAATTGACGACCGGGACCAACGACTTCACATGCTTCTCGAGGTACTGGGTATCAGTAATGTCCTAGATAAACTTGGAAAAGTAAGTACATTATGAATTGAAAAATTCGTCACCTCTGGAGGTGTATTTCGAACTGGTGTCCGCAACTTTACGACTAAAGCGCGTATTTTGCGTACGGGTGGAATAAATGTGTCATTCGATCCTTCCCAGCTCCTCAAGGGAGGCCAGCAGCGCCTTGGTGTTACTGACCATTTCGCAGAGGTTACCTGGGTTTTCGAAGTATTTTGCCCTGTATCCAGCGACAACTGGGCAGCTTAGAAGCAGATGTGCTGCTGTCTCGTCCTCCTCCATGCAGGCTCTGTACAATGGGCACCTCTGGAGGTGACGCCCTGGCCGTTGGGAGTCGCAGGGCGAGTCAAAGCTTCCGAAGGTGCAGGCTTGCAGACGGCGAGCAATGGATAGCTCACCGTCTGTAAAAAAAACCCAGGTCCAAGTTGATGGTGGTCGTGTTCCACATGCGCCTCAAAGAGATGACGACATTTATTAATTATTTATTTATTTAGTACAGCAAACTAGCCATTAATAGATGATCAAACGAACTTACCTGTGATGTTCGATCATTATTATACGTAGCTTCGTTCGAAGATATATTATAATTAACCATGCAGCTAACGCTTGCGCTAGGCGACCCAATTCGCAGCTTTTCAGAGCCTAAAAGCAGAAACAAAACGCACCGTATCCGAGCGAGTATCTGTCAGTAACGTCAAATGTCATTCTTTCAGAGTTAGAGATAAATCTTAAGTTTTGCTGGGTAGGGTAGGGAGGGTTCCCTATATCTTCGAACGAAGCTACGTATAATAATGATCGAACATCACAGGTAAGTTCGTTTGATCATCTATTATACTTCATTCGTTCGAAGATATATTATAATTAACCATGCAGATGTTAAGAGTCAACTTAAAGCAAAATTAAGATTTTTAATATCAACAAATATATTTCAGGAACCAAAATCTCTTAGGCACTTATTAGGCTCTTAATATAATGGTAATATGAGACAATCAGTCTTTTTTGACATACTTATACATTTTATATTATATAAGTATATATGTCTATTTTTTTTTTTATATATAATTATTTTAAACATATTAAGGCATTTATAAGCAAATATTTTGTTCAGCATTAAGCACAGCATGAGCAAATTCAGATGAATTGTTGGAAATAGGTATATTATAAAATTTTGCAAAAGTTGAAGAACTGTTTGTTCAGCCGTTTGCCTAATTACATCTAATGATACTCCCCTAGCTTTAGCAGTCGACGTGGATGCATGTCTTGTACTATGCCCTGAAAAAACGCTAATATCTATGCCACACATAGAGAAAGTATATATTATATATATATTATTATTATTATTATCCATCTACTAATGGTAGACGAAGAAATTGGCTTGTGTGGGTTATTCAAAGAGAGTATTAAATGAGTATTATCTTCCCTAATACTCTTGAGTGTATCTAATGTAATAAAATAAAGTAGTGTCAGGGAAGATTTCAGGTTTTGCCGTGCATTTTCGTTACAGAAAATGGCTCTATTTTTGTATGTTGACTAAAACAATAAAAATAATAAAATAAAAACTAAAATAAAGGTAAATAAGAGGTTCGGTCCGCTGCAACCAGAACCAGATGTTTTTATAGTGTCTAGGATAGAAATGTTTACACCGGTTTCATTAACTATAATATTGGGTATTTTATAAATGATAAATCTGTGCTACTTGGGCTCTGCTAAGTGCAAACCAATTCACTAACTTTTTAGACAATTTCATTTTTATAGAAACCTTAACATAATCTCTGGATGTGATCATTACGACCAATTTATGAGTCTATTAATTTATTAATTGGTATAGACTGTGTGAATAAGTGAGATCCTATAAGTAACATTGAATTGAGGCATTATTTGGAAGGTAACCTAATGTAACCTCTATGGCTGATGGAAGAACATCATGTCAATATTCTGGAAATTAGTGTAAGGAGGTGTGTAAAATGACACTCTTTAAAAAAGGAATGCAATAGTTTTTTTTTTATTTTATTGAGTGCCTATATAGACTAACAGCTTGAAAAAACTAACATTGTTTTCAATGGTGGACAAGCTTGTGAAGGTCAATATGACATTACCTTTTCATTTTTGCCTTCCCAATATTGGGCTAAATGGAGGAAAGAACACATAAAAGAAATAAATTATCATGTTCAAAGGCAGTAAAAAACATCTAATTAAATGTATTTTGAATCTGGTATCCAGGAAACACAGGCATCACATTTATGTATTACTTGTAGAAGGGAAAAGATCAATCAGTTTGACCAAACTGAGACACAATATACCTACTAAAATGTAGAGATATTCTGTTCCCACTCTATGTTAGATGTATGAGAATGTTAATTGCTCTCTTTGTTGTCTTTTGAATCCATATATGAAGCAAATAGACAAATCTAATTATTTTCACACCATATTTGCTCCATATTTCTGGCTATATTATTTAATTGTTGATACCGTATTCCTCCCATTCGGTTTATATAAGATACAGCAAACTATTATCAATCTCACACAAAATGTGTAAGTGCTCATGTTTAACAAAATAGAATTTTTAAAGGTAAAAAATGTGAAGCAGTTCTAAATAATTTATGTGATAATTATAATTTTTTATCCTTTTTCCAGAATCCATGGACTTCTGTTATCACTACAATTGCGCCCCCCCCCAGTTCTTGTTGCATCATTGTAGGTCTAGTTTGATGATTGGATGAATTTTTATTTTGAATCTTAGTTGCCTTTACTTATAACTAAGTATTTATGTTCTAATTTTAGTATAGAACCAACCAACAACAAATGTTGTTGCAACAAAATAATGCAACAGTTGATGTACCTATTAAGTGAGTAATCTCTAATAAGCTAAGAAATTTGTTTCTGTAAATATTTTTAAGGGATTTACAGAAACAACATTTTTTGTATGTGACATCAGTCATTGTGTGTCATATATAAAATGTAAATAATTAACATGATTGGGATGGCGTATTTTGTAAAAGGAGTAATTGTTCCTTGAATATTTTTCAACCTTTTACTATATAATAGTAGGCTAGTATGAATAGTGTAGTGTGTATAGTAGTAGACTATATAGTCTGAACCAATACACAAAAGGTCATCAAGATGTTGATGTACATACTGATTTGTGAACTTTTGATCATAGATATACATGTAACTACCACTATAAAAAATGCATAATGTGTAAAACAGATCCCATTTGGGACAGCAATAGACTCTTTTTAAATGATCATAATGAAATAATAGGTATCTCCTGTGATCTGGATTCAAATTTTGCCAAAAGATCTCCTGGGTACACTAGAGCTACCGCAGTGATCTTACATTTTATAAATTTGGATGTGTGAACCAATTTGTTCAGGGGTATAAAGGTTTCAATAAACCTCCCTTCTCCATCCCTGTTGGGAAACCAAAAAATATCTTGGATATAAGTTGATTCCCACACGGTTTCCATGGGGAATTTGTGCTCAATGGCAGTAAATTATGAATGGTTTTATACATAAATATGCATTCATCTTGGCCCCTGATCTTGAAGATCCTGATTGATCACTTGTAAAACCATTTTTGTTTTAAACCGTTGAATTTTGGTTGATAAGTTATGGAAGAAAAAATGCACTTACCGAACATCCACAGATGTGTTTCAAAATTGGGGCATTACCACAAATCCTCTATCAACGAGGAAGGGAATGGGCTAATCTGTAAGCATGACTAACCTCTAATTTCAACCATGAGCCTGTGGTGAAACTTTTTGTGTTCTAGCATACACTGGATGTGTTGCGAGAATTGCTTGGTTATAGTTTAATATGAGGACTGCAGATACTTTCGTCCAGGCCTAGGTATTATTCTTTGCTGGTTGTACCAAGATGGACCATTCCCGTTTCCCTGACGGGTTACAGTTGAAGATTAGGCTGGCTTCATAATAAGCTTGCCGCTTCTGTGGCATGTCTTTAGGACTTAAAATGTTCTCTGTTGAAGTATTCCCATGCAGGTAGTCGTCTCTATCAACATCTTTGACAATATCTTTGTTTATGTGAAGTGCAAATCTATTAAAACTCTTCCAGTATCAATCAACTGGGAAAATTAGTTTCAGCCTATTTATGCCATCATTGCTGTGAAGCTTAGATAGGGTCTGATTCCCAATCCCAACTGATTCTTTTCTGATTTAATCTTTTTGTATCAGTATATTCTTGTATTATCAGTGAATTACTGACTGAGGCAATAATCTCTATATTATTTTAAACAGTTATTACACACATTTTTATCTAGTTTTTGTTCATATTCCTTGAGTATTTCCAAAAATGGTATTCTAGATGTGGGTTAAGTCATTCATTAAGTCAGGCCATTAAATCATTTGGTTTTGTAGATATAAATACTGTAATACTTCAGGAAATATAGTAACTGGTTCAACGACTAGCTCAGATGCTAGTTCAGGAAATGTTATACTCAAGTCTGTAACAGTTAGGGTTGTGCCTGTTGGAGCCGATGATGATACAACAGATATCTAGTTTAATGTCCACTTCTTGAGGATCATCCTAAATACAAGGTCTAAAAACCTAAAACTATTGACCCTGTTATGGTACCAAAGTGTACCTAGGCAAAGCCTTTCGGATTTTATCAAAAGGTAATGACCATTGTGCATTCATCTCGTAAACACCACGAGTAAGCGGATCACGTCAATGCATCTCGTACATCACCCGTGTCCATGTACCAAAGGGTAAAGATCATCGTGTGTTCATCTCGTAAACACCACGAGTCAGCGGATCGCGCCAATGTATCTCGTACATCACTCGCGTCCATAGGTACAATATTCAAAATCCATTTTACTTGCACTGTAGATAACTTTCCTGACGAAGCTTTTCAGGTTACCCAAAGGTGTGGGGCAAAAAACAATCTCGTATGTTTATCTTGTAAACATCCCGAGTCAGCTAAACGCGTCAATGCATCACGTGCACAACCCGCGTCAGTAGGTATATTCATATTTCGAAACCCATTTGATTTACAGTCTTACACTGTATAATGTACCATGGCAAAGCCTTTAAAGTTATGGAACAAGGAAACCAGCTCGTGTGTTCATCTCGTAAACACCCCGAGGAGTTTGATCGTGTCAATGCATACAATTATTTGGGTTAAGTACGTGAAACTCTTACTTCACTGAATAATCTAATAGATAAATCTATTACTTCACCTGGAATCAAAGAATTAAATAGAGATAGGACAGGTGACGTACTATGTTATCGTCGTTTCGTCCTTTTTTCAAACTTTTCATCATATGAAGATAGTATTTCATATCTTTTCGTTTTGGCATACTTCATTACAAATTATACAAGCACTATGCTCTTATTTAATTACTTAAATTGGTAAAAAAGCAAATAAAACACAACGTAAAACGTATTGGTTGCCGCGCAAACGTATGGAATGACATTTGACGTTACTGACAGATACTCGCTCGGATACGGTGCGTTTTGTTTCTGCTTTTAGGCTCTGAAAAGCTGCGAATTGGGTCGCCTAGCGCAAGCGTTAGCTGCATGGTTAATTATAATATATCTTCGAACGAATGAAGTATAATACTACAATAATGTAATCCTTTCACTCTGTCTTCTCACAGAATCGCAAACTTTCTAATAATATTGTCTTCCATTCATCAGCAAACAAATCCAATCCAGGGTTGGTCTCCACGTGCGCGTTGAGCATCGTTAGCATACGCGGTATAGGGGAGGTGGATCGAGCTACAGTGCGACAAAATGGGACATTAAATAATTTATGCTTTCTAGAGCGATTGTAATTATCCGGAACAAATAATTGACACAACTGTACATGTAAGACGGACGCATCTGTGTCACCATTAATAATTTTATAGGCTGTTGTAATTTGGTCAACAGCCCGCCTAACCTATAATGAAATAATTAAAGATTTTAATGACATAATTGACGGAGTCCATTAGTGCTGATGCCTATCATAGCTGCGAAATAGTTAGAAAGAGCTACCGCGGCCTAGGAACGTAAAGGGCAACTAAGGGAACATAATTGGGTGGGAATTAGCCTGTAAAAGTCTGACACTCTTTCTCGCTCCACCCAGAACTACCTCTAGTTCTGGGTGGAGCGAGAATGACTCCGCAGCTATTGGATGATTTCCCACCAAAATAATATCAGAATCATAATTACGAGAAAAAGAAAAAAATAGTAGCCTTACGTATCTAATATCGAAAATTCACCATATGTACGTAATCATGATCTAATTATTAGCTGGTACTAATGAAGGCGACGACTGTTCCCAAATGTCTTGGCTATCGGCCAGATATGATAGCACCGAGGAAATGGTGATTATGAAAAGATTTCTGTAGAATTTCTTTTCGACGTACTGAACATAATTATGTAGGTAGATGCCAAGAGATAGCATACACTACCAGACGTAAACATTAAAGGCGAACAAAAATGTAGGTATCATTAGTTTTTTTTTTCGTTGAGAAAATCATCTTATGACATCCCCCGCTCATGGGCGGAGCGGGAGATAGTGTCAGACTTTTACTGATTAAAAACCCACTCCTGTTTCTTCGTTGCCTTTCGTACCAGGGCCGAGTCTTCCTTTCAGAATCAGACCCTTGGCTCCAGTAGGCTTCGACCCTGCTAGGCCCCTATAGTTCCTGTCATCTCCTTGAGGCGCGCGTGGAACAGTACGCGCCGTCGGTGACTTGGGCTCGGTCCGGACGGTTACCGGACGGTCGGACGGCAAGCTACCCATTGCTCGCCGTCCGCAAGCCCGCGCCTACGGTGGTCAGAAATCGGGATCGGAATCCCGGCGGCGGTTGGGGCGTGAGGAACGTTGCCTCACGCGACCGGCCGCCTCATTTGCTAGCATTACTGTTTCGCAGAAGGAGGCGACCGCCTGCCACTCCTCCTCGCTTCGGACCATGGGCTGTACCAAGGCTCGGCGTGAGAGATCGCTGCCGCCGATCGCCCCCACGAGGACACGGCGGTGCTCTGCCCAGGCGGGGCACACCTCTACAGTATGCTCCACCGTGTCCTCCGGGCGGTCCACACAATGGTGACACCCGGGCGTATCTTCCGCACGAATCCGGTGCAGGAACCTCCTGAACTTACCATTTCCAGTGAGGACCTGCGTCATGCGGAAGGTAAGGATGCCGTGTTGCCTTTCCAGCAACTCCTCAAAGAGGGACCTTACCGCGTTAATTATGGCGTGCCCAGCACTGGGTTGCGATAGTCGCTGTCGCCATTCCACCATGAGATCCCGCCGGAACTCTGTCCGCCATGTAGATGTATCATTAGTTTAATGAAATAGGTACCTATTTTATTTGAGATAAGATTACTTGTTTGTGTGAAAAAGACAATTTCCCTCTAAAGTCTTTAAGTTCTGGGTTTATTTACAAGGCATTCTGTGTGCCAAACGAGTGATCCAAGAGACTTGTAGATTTTTCTATGAAAATAAAAACAAAGTTTACCTACAAAGCAGCTGCCGCAAAAATAAGCCTGTTCAAAAAGTTATAAGCATCTTAACTAAACAAAGTCATTACACAAACTATGGTTGTCAACTACCCAAATATATTACAAGAAAGACGGTAAAAATAAAGTAGGAACCGGAAACGGGCTCCTGACGTCACTACATTTGTCATAACCCTCGGATTTACCGCATTCAGCTTTGTAACAAAGCCAGCGGTGATTGTAATCAGGAAAAAATGAGGGATGAAAGATGGGTTGCAAGATAACTTTGTTAGTTCAAGGAAGAGAGAAATGCTGATATTCGTCCGAATGTAAGAGTTACTTTAAATGGAACCGTGTTGAAGGTATTTTATTTGAAAGTGTGCACCGTTGTTTTTTATTTAATTTCTTAACTTTCAGCTATGTCTATGCTGTGATATATTTTTGTTTCTTATTTACTCCAATGGACCACCATACATCAATCATCATCATTTTCCTGCCCTAAAAAGGTATTTACGAACAAAAAACCAAATCATGAAAAATTCGCAAACATTTTCGACAACCCTAACGTGATACGAACTAACGTTGTTATTGCGTTTTATTTACGATAATTTGCGATTCAAAATGGACGACACACTACAGCAGCAACATGGGTTATTAAATTGTACTGTTTGATTCATAGTGATCTGTGTTTTACTGACAGTAATATTGTGTTTACGCATGGAGATTTATTTGTTTTGACGCTATGATGCACTTTCTTTTTAACAATTTTGCCTGGACCAAAATTGAGGGTAGAGGTCAAAGTTACACCAAGCAGCTCAAGAATGACGCGTCCGACGTTTGAGACGTAGAATTACACTGCGCATACATCGTCAAACTCGTGGGTTACCCCAACATCATTCGACGAATATCTGGGATCGCTAAATCAGCGTTGCGTACTGTTACATCCCTAGAATGCACCCATAAATGTCAAGTCAGCACCTTATCATCATTCCCTTATAGACTGAGTGCATGAGTCAGGCAGTAAGATCAGTTCGGGTTGAAACTCCTACCGGATAGGTCGCAAGTCAGAATATTGACCAAGTTTCCCTACTAATTTAGTGTTAACTGTGGCTTTCACTCAGTTTAACGATTAACTACCTGCCACCCCGCACTGGGCCCGCGTGGTGGATTACGGCCCATTCCCTCTCCTAGAGAGGAGGCCTGAGTCCCAACAGTGGGAACATTATAAGGCCGACTATGCTATGCTATGCTAACGACTAACTTGAAATAATCGTTTTTTTTTAAAAAAGAGATTTCCAAATCGTGTCCTAACAGTACGCCATGCATGGCGTGGGTCTAATGTAGCTGTACAAGTCTAGTTGCCACATAAAATGTATGAGTTCCGACGCGTCCAGATCTTTGAACGTGGCCCACGTGGGTCCTAACCTTGACTCCTGTATCTTGGATTCGTTCACAAATGTAAACTCAATCACGTCTTGTATATGACACATATATGTGACGTGCGTGACATGCATCGTAGCAGTCAGTCCCACAACCACTGCGCCAACTGTGCCACCATTATACTTATTGCTGTACAGGTGAATGAATTTGAGAAGTTTCAAATTCATTCACTGGCAGACGACGCACAGCTAAACACCCCAGAGTCTAGAGACACGAAGTTTCGCTGCATATGTGTCCGTTATAACTTTGAAGGCGAGTGGTAAGGAAGGATTTTTGAAAATTAATTTCTTACAAGGGAAAAAATGGGACGAACATTTTTTTTTTTTTTGAGGTAGGAAATCACCTTTCCCATTCTAGGATGGAGCAAAGGCATGTCTGACTTTAACTGACTGAAACCCAAACGTGTCTTTCAATTGCCCTTTGCGTTCTAGAACCACTCTTTCAGTTAGCTCTTTTAAAAACTCCTGTAGTCCTACCGGGCATCGGCCTAACGCGACTCTACTCTCTACTAGGCGCGCGAGGAACACTACCCGCCGTCGACAACTTGGGCTCGGTCCATACCGGACGGCCGGACGGCGAGCTTTGATAATTTATGAGTGGAAGTTTAATATTTTTCATATAGTAAATATCTACTAGGTATATCATCCACCTAGATTATAGATCCAATGCAAGCTTACGAGTAGTTTGTAGGAAACATAGAAATGGAAAAAAAAAATATATTCTAAAAAAGGTGTATGGTTTGGGACCTTACACCTTGGGTTGATGCTGATTGATACACTGATAACTTTGCTTGATATTTATTGATAAAAGTAATATTGAATGATAGATGAGTGCATGCGGTATGAATGCTATTCGTGTACTAAATTCACCGTGTACGAAACGCTTAGTACGGACCGTAGAAGTTTTAACAACGTAAGGGTGGATTTTCGCCGTACGACGGGTTGTCCGATGGTAGAAAGGAGATGGCGGAATCAAGTCATGCAATTCCCGCGCACACTCTCCAAAATGCATCCAGTAAAATCATTGGAATAAAAGGAAATTACAGAAAAAGTAACTTCAACTGTCCAAAAATAAAAATAAAACATTACCATAATTCTATGTACAGTCACGATTAATAAGATTTATATACATTGTCACCTTTTCTATGTATATTACCTTCGACCATTTAATAATTTGTTTAAGACACTTATTTCTAAATTACTTATTTGATGGCTAGGTAATTAAGAATACGTACGTCGTACATTTATTTCTTGAATAGCAAAATTTTAGATAGATTGAAAATGTGATAACGTATATATATCTTACTGCTCGTGACCGTACCTATTTAAAAATTGAACTAGGTATCTTAAAAATTCGTCGAGAATCACAAAATTTCATTCGAAAATGTGGACCGAATGAACGAGAAAAATATCAAAGTTATTTTGTTTCGAGTCCCTTTGAAAGCTTCGCACGGCATTTCAATGAAGGCATTTGATGTATTCATAAGTCTCTTTATGCCATGCCCCCTTTGAGAGCAGAGTGCATTCCTACTCATTTGATCAGCTTCTTATGCCTCCCGGAATTTTTTAGTAAAATATTCCTCTGCCGGGACTCAGGCCTCCCTTCTACGAAAAGGAGAGGGCCGGTGGATGTTACATGTCACTGAATTTCTGGGTCTTGCACATGTCGGTTTCCTCACAATGTTTTCCTTCACCGTTTTGAAAGTAATCGTGATGAAATAATGTACATAAAATTATCCTTAAAAAATCTCGTATATCAGGGTAGTTACTGCAATTAAACTTGTAATTTTCTTTCACTATAGGGATTAGTCTACAAAAGAAACGCATTTCATTGTATCTTAAAGACATATGTACATAGTAATTTTGTGTATATGTCGTGGTCAGACCATAGAAATTGATCACTTCATAATATGGCCAACTAAAACTGGCCAGATCATATAAACGTTAACATTTGATGATCTGTCAATCCTCGTTTGGCCAAATCATTGATGTAGGATTTCAATGATAATAAAAGATTTAAAGAAAATAGGTCAAACGAAGATTGAAATATCATCAAACTTTAACGTTTAAAACGATCTGGCCAGTTTTACTTGGCCATATCATGAAGTGATCAATTTCTAAGATCTGGCCACGAAATATATATTTGAGTGGATCTCTGAACGGTTTGAAAATACAATTGGACCCGGTAGGTGTCGCTGCGATTGGGATCTTAATTTTTTTTCTGACAACGTGCCATTTTTCGTGCATGACAACGTCTGCCGGAACCGCTAGTTATTTATTATATATATATATGCTACTACAGTGTAGTCTTTTAAAAGCTTTTATTTTACTTGTAATGTATGTATATAACTATGTTTGTTCGGGTTTTAGTCTTGCAACTAAATTTTAAAGCAGATATGTTCAACCAGCTCAATCAGCTGAAAACGAATCCAAAAGTTGACTCGTGTTTTTTTTTAGTTGGTAAATAATCCAATGACTTCTCCCACCCTGGACGGAGCGCGAGGGCGTGTAAGACTTTTATTGACTAAAACCCACTCCTGTTTCTTCTTTGCCTTAGTTCCATTGGGCCGGGGTTCTCTTTCGCACAACCCATGGCCCCAGTAGGCTTCGACCCTACTGGGCCCCTACGGTTTGCTGACATCTCTTTGAGGCGCGCGTGGAACACTACGCGCCGTTGAAAACTCGTTGGATTCTATCCGCTTGTGTATCACTACTGTACATAAAGTTTAAATGGATATGTATTTCTATATTGCTCAGCACGTCTTCATCATCATCATCATCATTTCAGCCGATAGACGTCCATTGCTGGACATAGGCTTCCCCCAAATGTCACCACAATGAACGGTCCTGTGCGTCTCGCATCCATCGGATTCCCGCAACCTTCATCAGGTAATCGGTCCACCTTGTAGGAAGCCTTCCAACACTGCGTCTTTCGGTACGTCGTCGCCACTCCAGAACCTTTTGGCACGTATTACCACGACATAAATCCTAAATCTCAATACTATTTCCATATTATCAAAATCTATATATCTATCTCCATTTCAATAACTCCAAGAGTCACTGCAAACTAATTGAACATACCAGTGCACGGGTATATTAGAGAGAATTCAATTGAATTGAACTAATTTGCACACGACGGATTTATATTGGATTTTCAACTGCACAGTCAGCTTATGACGTCACTACGTATTATTATTTAAGTGATACTACTATCGGTTCTCTTAAGAGAGGATGACTGTTTTTAACATAAAATAATCGTTTTAGGTGTTTCAGACATTGCACATAATTTGTATATTTTGGCAAATATTGGACTTATTGTTACATATAAAATTATTTTTACCATCGCCTATTTATTTAATTCAATAAAAACACTTAACTAATTAAAACTATATATACACTAAAGGCTAAAACTACTAGCTAAAATATGGCGTCATAAAACTCCTCCGCTTCGCTGTCGACTGGAAGTGTGCCCAAAAGGCTGACGGTATTGCCACGTTGTATGGCAATGCTTAATCTCTGACCGAGGTAAAAGCCAGCCCTTGGGTCACGCGAAGTGTCAACTTAGCTTTTGGATAATTCTTTAAAAAGCGTATGAGCACTCGGACCCCACAGCCTAAATGGCTCAAAAATATAACTGCCGACGAGGTTGTTATATTTCCGTCGCTTGAGGTTCTCCGCAGCCGCAGCGGCAGCACCAGCACAGCACGAAGAGCTAGGAAGATGGGATGGCGCAAGAGTGTCGACACATCGCCTTGGTTTCTTAAATGAGCCAATAATTGAGTAACAAAACAACGTAATCAACGTGTCGGCGACTATGATAGTTTGCTGTAATAAGATACTCAATTGATTTCTTTGTACCGGAGTTGGGTGAAACGCTGTGACGTTGTAGACGAGGGGCAGTCTGGGCAATTTGTCGAGTAGTTCGGACGCTTCTATCGAGATCACTGATTATCTGTCTTTGAGTACCTAATTATGTCTTCGGTAAAATAAAATTTATTGTGAAGTGAATTGTTTATTTAATTCTACGCTATGAACCCTCTACCACAAACCATTACCGATGACGGCTGTACCGCTAATTTATCCCTGTTGCTTTTAAACGCATTTCCTAATTTATAATATGGCATTACAAAAAATAACAAACACATGATAATTAAATTGAAACCACATCTCCAAATCCCATCCCATTCTACGTGACAATGGTACGGTCTACAAATAGGATGCTATTGGTATTCAGCATCGAATCCGACTAATATTGATTAGCCCAACAATCCCCGTCCCGCTTCACAGACGATATCGTAGGAATTATTATCGATAACTCCGTATATCTCACACTATTATCGACAAGTTTGTATGTGTCCCCTCACTAATCTATTGAACTATAACTGAAATGCTTCTGAATAGTGTTTCTCGGTATTGAAATGAATATGGCGGTATAATTTGACAAGCATTTGTGGATGACAAGTTTTATGAATAATGGGAATTTTGAATGGTAATTGGAGCATATAATTTCGTATTAAATGTATTCAATAGTATTCATATTAGTGCTGATAGTTCTGTTTTTGTATAATAATAATCTTTATTTAATCTTTATACAATATTGTTACATGTAATAGCCATAAGTAAATCTTAAACAAAATATATATAGATTTATTAATTCCCAACGAATAACTACGAGCCGTTTGGGGTTGAAACTCTCGGATCGTGGGGTCCGAGTGCTCAAAAATTATTAGAGAACAATTATTAAAGAACTTTCAAAACGCCTTGTTGACACTTCGCGTGACCCAAGGGCTGGCTTCGGACAAAGGATAAGCATTGCCATTCAGCGTGGCAATGCCGCCAGTCTTTTGGGTATATTACCAGTCGACAGCGATGTGGAGGAGTTTTTCGACGCCGTACTTTAGATTGCTTTTTTTTTGTACTTTAGGGCTTTTATTTTTATTTTGTAAGTTAGTTTTAATTACGTTATTATTAGATTTAAATGTATATAAAATGAATAAATCATGTGGCCAATAAATAAATGTGAAAAAAAAACTACGAGTATAACTAAATTATCAATTTTTAAGGACTTAATGAAAATTACCTTTACACCTAGAATTGTGTATAAGTAGCGACTTGCCCGAACTAGGTTTATAAAACCTGTGTTTCGGGTCATCACTTAACAAGACTAATGAACAAGGGCATGTAAACAGAAATAACAACTTAATAAAACATGTGTGAGTTTTGAGAGGATTGTAAATGGAGCTATTTGTCCTTTTCAGCCACTTTTTTCTTTTTTGTGGGAAGCCATCAATGACTTCTCTGAAAAATATATTGTTATGTTTACTTTAGACAATGGCATGCATATAATAAAACAATATAAATTTAAAAAAAAACCTTCTAACATGTCATTCAAGTCAAATCATAAAAAATTTAAGCAAATATCAACAATATACAATAAAGCATATTTGTGTAAATACAAGTCAAAATTAAATTATAATTCTAGAATTTTATAATGAGTAAAATTATTAAAAATGTCCTTATAATTAAAATAATAAATTAATAACAAATCTAAATTTTCTCAGTAAAAAACCAATTTAAGTTGTAATAAGATTTATCTGCCACGAAATTTTTAACTTTCTTTTTAAAGACTATTTAAAACTCACTCGGTTGCTTCTGGCTCTTAGAAAACTCACTATAAATTTTTAGAGGGCAAGCAAAAGACACAATATTTTATTAAACAAATTGTTTAAAAATATAGACTTGGCATAAGTTCTAAGCGATTTATATCAAGTTTGTTTTAAACCGACTACAAAAAAAGGTTATTTATTCGTCACGTAGTTTTCTTGAAAACAACTGATTCGATTTAGATGGAATTTTGGGATTAATATCGTAACACCTCGGTTATTCGTTCTGAAGGAGTAAACAGATGTGTGCAGTTTACCCTGGTACACCCACATCCAAATTAGATATTTTGTCATGCCTTTAGGTATCTTACCGTAGAGCTTGCTCACTGTTTCGTTTTAGTTGTGGGGGAACACAACTTAAAAGAAAAAAACAATATCCTTAAATTTCGGTAATCAATGTCAGAAAACGAAGACATAAACCAGAAAAACCGGCTTCTGAAATTAAAACTATTATATTTTTGAAAGTCGATTCTATTATTCGTAAAAAAAATATTGAATTGTCATGAGATGTACTCTGGCTATAAGGTATTTAAGATTGGCTGGAGGGTACTTTTTAGCGGTGATACCATAACTAAAAAGTGTAAAATAAAAAATGTTTTTATAAAAAAAATACAATTAAAAAAAATACGAATATACTTTAATTTACTAGTTACGACGGTTCTGATGTGATCCTATGAGGAGTTCTGTTCCATATCTTCAAAGTTCATCAACAATATTTCTATGGGACCAACTCGGAAGCGTAACCTGTCAATCAAAAAAAAATATTCAAAATCGGCCCACAATTGACTGAGAAATCGGTGAACATACATAAAAAAAAAATACATTCAGCCGAACATAGAACTTCCTCCTTTTTGAAGTCGGTTAAAAAAACATTAGCGACGTTCATTGATAGATGCTTATGTAGTTTTTAACATAAACTAACTTAACTAGACAAGTAATTTATGGCCACAGTTCACGACATCTCGTATGTAATAGCACCTTCAATCTACGTAAATCCGGACCGAGCCCAAGTCGTCGACGGTGCGTACTGTTCCACGCGCGCCTCAGGGAGATGTCAGCAAATCGTAGGGGCCCAGCAGGGTCGAAGCCTACTGGGGCAATGGGTAGTGTGAAAGCGAAACCCGGGGCCCCGGGATGAAGGCAAAGAAGGAACAGGAGTGGGTTTTTAGTCAGTAAAAGTCACTGACACTATCTCTCGCTCCGCCCAAGAGCGGGATTTGTCATTAGATTTATTTATTTTTATTTATTTATTTATTATTAATTATACACACACTATCTTTACAGGCGGAACCTAATACAATAGTGGTTTCCAAACCGAAAAAAAAAATAATTGAAAAAAGTCTTATTCTTACATTAACATTAACCTAATAAAAAGCTAAAATAACACTAAACTCTATTACAATACTACTAACTATAAAAAATAAAAGAAGTACATAAAAAATAAATAAAAAACTTAACGTTAACCTATATGTAAATACAATATAAAATCAGACTTAGTACAGTAACAAATATCTAAATATAACTAATAAAATTTAATAAAACTCTTGCGATTTCACTCTCATGGCTCGAAAATAGGTCAATCGATATATGATTTAATACAAAATAGATGATTTTCCCACCTAAAAAAAAACCTTCAATCTAAATTAATATCTTCATAGACAATACCGTCTCCGTAGGTATCTATCAACCAACAGCAACGCCATGTGTTCCACTCTCTAATTACCATATAAATTAAAACTAGCAACAATAGATTGGAATACAATCCAATTGTCTACTAAAAACAATCTATATTTTTGTTGAGAGTACAATAGATCGTTCCTTTAGGTCACAAAAGATTGGCCCTTCGATTCAAAAAAGATTGGTCCTTTGGTTGACAAAAGATTGGTCTTGCTTCACAAACAATGTGTTCTCCTTTCTACTGGATATCGACGTGACTGATTGGGAACCGATTCAGATTTCATTTGAGATTTGGATAACATCTCACTTGGTTTATTGTAAGGATTTGATTTGACAAGAATGGGGTTTGAATTTGATGAAAATGTAGAGATATGTTCTTTTTTATTGATAGGCTCGCGCTTGACCGTTAGCTCACCGGATGGTAAGTGATGATTAGACCGACGATAGAGCAAGCTGGATTTGAAGTAATCAATCCATTCTTAACATAACGTTTCGAGTCGGGAAGCGAACTGTCAAAAAATTAGTGACGGCAGGAATGCCATAAACAAAATGGCGGAGGAAATATTACTTTTTACAAAAAAAAAAAAATTAAACTGTATTATAAAACGATATTTTATCATTTTGTAAACGATATTGTACTAATTGATATATTTCTTATCTACCAGGCATCAAAATCAAGTGTTCATATATTTGCTCTACAAGTTCAAAAGGAGATTGGGCACTTATAGATTCACTTTTCGACGCGTGTGGCCATTTGAGTTATTGTATAATTCATAACTACTATTTTTATTGATTTTTTACTTAAATTCATTGAAATCATTTGTGTAATACAATAAATACGTCATTTGTTCCATTATAGTGAAGCGACTCCTTTCTCAGTTAAAATCGATAGATTAAACATTAACGTAAATCGTGGGTAAACAAAAATATCTACATTCGCAACTAAAAAATATTAAGAGTTGTAATTATTGTTTTTCTTTAATTATGTTAATATTTCTTTCGTTAAAAAGCAATTTCTGGGCAAAAATAAAACAATTAAGATATAATCGATAATGTTATAATGCCGTAGTCAATTGATGTGTCACAACACTATTCGATGAAATGTCAAACAAAATAACGTTTTTAGCTTTTCTCTGCTAACAAATGTAAATTAGTGACGAGTTAAGTTTTAGGATTCTTCCAGGTTCATTTACTACATCGGGCGATTTGATTATTTTTGTGTGTCGCTGTGAAGTGAATTGTTAGAACGTTTTTACGTCCATGGTGATTTAATCTAGACTTAAAACAATAAGTGGCGCTGTGTAATTGTTCTCTTTTATTAGCACACCCACTCCCTAGCCTCCAAATCAGAGAGGCAACTGATTCCATGGCCCGGAGGCAGGGTTTCAAAACGAATTATTTTGAGATGTAACATAACCTCAATACTCAACTTTTTTTTTTCAAAAACCCCTAGATATATCATTTTGAATTTAACCTTGTTTTAAAACATGACACTACCCCTTTTTTGTGTCCAATTTTCACTACTATACTGTGTTAAAAGTTGCGCAACCAAGTGTCATAAAAAAACCCAATCTCCCAATCTCCTTTAGAAACCCGGCTGTCGAGTAAAGAAAGGCTATAGCCCTAGGCTAGCTAGCTAGCTACAAGCTATCAGAAAACACAGACTCCAACAGGAAATTCCACTCCTTCTAGAGGAAAATTTATGAATATATTTTTTTCATTTCTTTTATGTTGAACAATAAATCATCATAACTTCAGCTGAAAAACGTCTACTGTTGGACATAGGCCTCCCCCAAGTGTCGCCTTAACGACTGGTTCTGTACGTCTCGCATCTATCCGATACCCGTGACCCTCACCATGTTATCGGTCCAGCTTGTCTTTCAACATTGTCTTACACTACGTGGCCGCAACTCCAGAACCATCAAGCTTTTATTCTGCGAGCAATTTGCCCTGTTCACTGCCATTGCCACTGCTGTCTGGAGATTCTTCGGACGTATGTCTAATTTCACAAAAAATGGAGGACTAATAAATAGCAGTATCCAATAGTCAGTCAGTTAATCAAACATTTAGCTAATTGAAATAATGATAATGGCGACTAAAAAACTAAGCAAAACAAAGAAAAGTATACAATATTAATTGTGTTAAAACTTTGAGTATTAATTAATATCCAAAAGAAATACACACCTAATTAAAAGTTACAATCTTAAGTATGAGATCTGAATTCTAATTTAAATCATTGTATTCATTCCCTTAGGTATTTGTAATAAATAAGCCTATTGTTATGTAAATTCTATGAAAAACTTTACAATTTGTTGTTCTAGATAGATGAATATTTATTATTAATTAAACTAGTTAGAGCTGCGGTGGCTCATTCGTAGCAAACTCAACTTATGAGACTCTTTATGGAATTTATTTCATCACCTCTGCTGTCAAAACAGTAAAGGGAAACATCGTGAGGAAACCATGTCCGAGAAGCAAAAATTGACATGTGAACAAAACATTTCAACACACATCACAAACCGAATTGAGTCCGCGGGGTGGATTACGGCCCATCCCCTTGCTTAAAGAAAAAGCCCGAGTCCCAGCAGTAGGGACATTATAAGGCTGATTATAGACATGCTTTAAACTTGTTGATATATCTATTCATAGAGGATATTATAGATATTTGAAACTCGCGATCCGCTCCAGCTTCAGAAGGGTATTACTAATTTTTTAAACGATGAGTTTGATAATAAAATTCGTTAAGTAAGTAGTTTTTGAGTTTATTGCGAACACGCAGACGGATAGACGCTGTGGGGGACTTTATTTTATAATATGTAAAAATCTATTTAAAAAATTTCATCTTTAAGCTGAAAAGCTTAAAAAAAGCTGTCATATTCAGAGTACGATTAATCCAGTAAAGACCTTTGAAAATCTGCTATTTTGCGTGATCTTTGGTTCTTCATAATGTACTGTGATATCGAAAGGAGATCGCATGAGGTAAGTTAGCGAACTGGCATGTAAAATATATTTCTAAGGATTTTGTTGTTCTAGAATAGGTTTGAAAATTGAATAGAACAAAATAATGTCTAGTTTAAGCAGTTCGGACGCGACCCTTGTAAAGTGAAGTCATTATCGTGAAGCAATATAAGTATTCAATGTAATAAGCGTTTTCATTACTACATACTTGAAGATCCTGGTACTGTCGCACAGAGAGTTGCGACAAAGTGGCGGAGGCGCCGGGTATAGAAAGCACCATTAATGGATTAAAGCTAAGTGAAAATTTAATAAATTAAACGTAAAAAGGGGCAAATATGGCACAAGCAATTTTGTTTTCGGGCATAGGACCGAATGTAACATTCGACGATTTTCTGATGCAATTTCGCCGTATTGCGGCAATAAATAAATGGCCAGAAAATGATTTGGCACTGATTATGGGAGCATACTTAGAGGGCCCGGCCCTAGCTTATTTCAAATACATATATAATGAGGAAATGTCTTTCAAAAACCTATGTGAGCACATGAAAAATGAATTCCCGTCTGGAACAAACTACGTAGAGAAATTTTATAATGCCCGACAAAACGATAAAGAGGACGTTGTAGCTTTTTTTTATAGGCTGTCGGAATACAGCCAACAAGCTGGGATAAAAGAAGATAACATTTTTATTAAAACATTCTTAAAAGGGATCACCTTACATAATAAATTAAAATTAGCGACACGTGTTTATTCCTCAAAGGCAGAGTTACGAGAGACCATACAACAGGTCAAAGAGATCTTCGAAGAGGCGCCACAAGATATAATAAATTTACCATTGCAGCCTCCACGAGTTAATTTTGATCTACCAACAGCAAATCAAAGGTTCCAGTCGACACCGAGACCATCCAGCTCAATGATGCCAGCTGCCACGCCAAGAAACGCGGGCGACGCTGATACATTCCACACGCCTAGATACAACTTACGGCCTAGGCATTATCGTAATAATAGAAATAATCGGTCTCCTATTGCCCTCAGCCGTGAAAGCCCATCATTGCCCAACCACCCAAACGAGCAAGGGCACAGCCATTAGAGGAACGATCGGAGTTGCAAGCTGTGTCCGTGAGGGAGCAACTCCGGACAGAAAATACAAAAAAAATGCGTAATATCAACCCTTTCATTAAAATTTTTATAGCGGAGCAGGCCTATAGTGCGCTGATAGACACCGGAGCATCCATTTCGTGTATATCAGAGCGAGTAGCGTCGAAACTCGAGTTGAAAAGTACCAGTGACGGGACGAATCATTTTGTAAAATCGATATCGGGATCACTTCTAAAAGTCGTTGGGAAAGTGAAGATCAGCTTTATGGTAGATTCACGCGTTTTTGTTAATGAATTTATGATAATTAAAGACATTAACCAAGAAGTAGTCCTGGGTCAAGACTTTTTGTATAAATATAAAGCAGTTATAAATTTTTCAAATAATTGTATTAGTTTAAATGGGTCGTTTCATATAAAGTTTTGTGAATATTATGATCGAAATGTCACGTCGATGTCACATCCTATGGTACATCATGACCATTTTGACGAAACAAATAAAAATAATGTCATAAATGGAAAGGGTGAGGAAAGAAGGTTAAATTACATTTCCAAGAATGATTATCTTTATTTTTCGAAGCTAGTGTCAGAACATGACGAGGATTTTATCTCGAATGTATCCAAAAAATATAATGATATAAATGAACTTAATATAAACTTGGATTTGAGTGTTGATAAAAAAAATAAACTTAGGGACCTCCTTTCCTCATATCGAGAGAATTTTGCTTTTACGGCCTCCGAGTTAGGTAGGTGTAGCTTAGATGAAATAGCTATTAAAACAGTAGATGATATTCCTATACATACACCACCCTATAGGGCTTCTCCAAAGCAGCTTGATATAATAAACTCACAAGTTGAAGAAATGTTGAAGAATGGAGTTATCCGTGAATCTAAGAGCGCGTATGCTTCCCCAGTAGTGTTGGTACAAAAACCTGATAATACATGGAGATTTTGCGTAGATTATCGAAAATTAAACAAAAAAGTAATTACTGATAGCTATCCGTTGCCAATTATAGAAGATATTATGATATATTTAGCAGGGGCGCGTTACTTCGCAGATTTAGATTTAAATTCTGGCTATTGGCAACATCGTTTATGTGAGAAAGATAAGCATAAAACGGCATTTATTACGTCTTCAGGGTTATATGAATTTAATGTGTTACCCTTTGGACTCAAGACGAGTCAAGCTGTTTTTCAGAGGGCCATGGATAAAGTATTAGCTGGTATTAAATATAAAAAAGCTATATGCTATGTAGATAATATTTTAGTTTGGGGTAATAATTTCACAGAGTTTATAGATTCACTAGAAGATGTCATGAAGCGATTAAAGAAAGCAAACCTTACATTGAAGCCAAATAAATGCAGTTTCGGCTATAATGCAATTTCGGTGCTGGGACACGAAATTTCGGGAGATGGTGTCAGACCAGACAATAAAAAATTACAATCGTTAAAAACATTGAAAACTCCGACGAATGTGAAACAAGTAAAATCTATATTGGGTTTGTTTTCTTATTATCGTAAATTCATTAATAATTTTGCAGAAGTAGTATTGCCCTTAACAAAATTATTAAGGAAAGGTGTCGCGTTCAAATGGACAGCCAAGCAGGAAGAAGCGTTCCAGAGCATAATAAAAATTATGGAGTCACCACCTATTTTGCATTTTTATTCTACTGACCCAAAAATAATTACACGTTTATATGTAGACGCATCTGGTGAAGCGGTAGGTTGCTGTTTAATGCAGGGTGAAGAGTTGATGTATCCTGTTTCGTACGCGTCGAGGAAGCTGAGCGATGGAGAGAAGAAATATTCCACTACGGAGAAGGAGTGTCTCGCGTTGGTGTGGGCTCTGAATTATTTCAAGCATTTTCTTTGGGGTCTGAAGTTCCAGGTCATGACGGATCACAAGGCGCTTTGCTGGCTGAGGAAGAGAAAAGATATGAATGGACGTTTAGCTAGGTGGTCGCTGTGCATCCAGGCTTATGATTTCGATATTGTTCATTGTGCAGGGAGAGATAATGTCATTGCTGATTTTTTGAGTAGGAATCCATTATGCCAGGGAGATGAAGAGCAGAGGAGTATAGCAGAGCAGCAGGAAGATGGCATGCAGCTATATAGAATAGAAGTTGTAAAGATGCGTGAGGAGCAAGAGAGAGATGATTTTTGTAAATTATGGTTAGATAGGATTGCTGCTAATAGGGGTAATGATACCAAGGGTTTTGGTGTTAAGGAGAATGTGCTGTGTAAGAAAGCCAGGAGATTGACAGGTGTTTGTGAATTAGTAGTGATTCCAAAAGGGCTTCTGTATGAGATTTTGAAAGAATTGCATGATGATCCATGGTCAGGAGGTCATTTAGGATTAGCTAAAACATTAGCTAAGTTTCGAGCAAAGTATTTTATCAGGGACGCGGAGAAAGAGATAGAGCGTTATGTGAATAGTTGTGTGTTGTGTCAGGAACGTAAGAAGTGTAATCGGTTAGCTCAATTGCAGCCTGTCGTAGTGAATGGTTTGATGGAAAAAGTAGGCATCGATATCTTAGGTCCCTTTAGAAAATCATTGAATGGCAATAGATATATTATTGTTAGTTTAGAATATGCTACGAAGTATGCGGTCTGCAAAGCGGTTCCCAGAGCGACAGCCCAGAGGATCAGCGATTTCTTGATAGAGGATATTTTTTGTCGATTTGGTGGTGTCAAGGAAGTGGTGTCTGATAGGGGGTCAGTTTTCACTTCTCGTTTAGTCAAAGAAACAGTAAGTTATTTTGGAGCAAAATCCCGCTTCACCACGGCGTTCCATCCACAATCGAATGGCTTGACAGAAAAATTCAATAGAACCATTTGCCAAATGCTATCCATGTATGTTAGTTCAGATCAGCGTAATTGGTGTAGTTATGTGCCACTCGTGTGTTATGCATATAATTCTAGTAAACAAGCAAGCACTAGAGTTTCGCCGCACATGTTGTTATATGCTAGAGAACCATCATTTCAAACAGATATGACAATAAATGTTGGAAATCAAAATCAATTAGATTATATAGGACGTCATAATCTGAAAAGTCAGCTGTCACGATGTGCCATAGATAATATTAAAAAAAGCACAAGTCAGACAGAAAGCAAGGTATGACAAGAAGGCCAAAATAATAAGTTTTATACCCAATCAGTTGGTTATGGTCTACACTCCTAGACGAGCATCGCATAAGAGTTCAAAATTGTGTAGATTTTATAAAGGACCTTATCAGATAGTTAGGAGAATGTCAGATGTGAATTATGTAATTAAAAAACTAAATAATTGGCGATTTAGGGATATAGTACATGTAAATAGATTAAAACCATTTCATGTCCGAATGTAAATAAGTCAAGGCTCAAAAACCTAGTAGCCAATTTGTATAAAAAATATGTCTATAGAATATGTCATTGTCAAATTTGCTAATGTCAGATTGTTCATCGTGGTGTTATCATAACACAATAAAATGTTTTAATGAAAAATGTGTTAATTAGGTGTTTTGTTTCATGAACTTTGGATAAATGCTGCCGGGCGAGCACGCCCAGCGAGCACGGCCAGGTGTATAGATACGCAGCCGGGCGCCTTCGGAGGACAGAGCCAGAAAATCCAAATATAAAAGTGTTTACATGTTAATTTAGGCTAGATTTTACTCCAGAAATGATACATTAGTGTTATTAGTGAGAGGAAGATTCCCTCCGGGCCTCTGTTATGAGAGGATAGCACAATAATCAGTTTGAGCTAATATCAACTTTGCAAATGAGGCATAGCCTTTGCAAAGAGAGTCTAGTTGACTCTAATGATTTAGCCGTGATGAGCTATTTAATTAATTTTTATTGCTTATAGATTCTGGAGTAAATTCTAATAATGAGATCCCATAGGTGGTCCAATACAATTATGGCTCTTTGTCCTCTGGCCCGATAAGCGTCTGTTGGAACTAAAGTCATGACGGTATTGAATCTTAGAGTGTAATCCCGGTCTGGGAGGTTGTCACTTTGGCATCCTAGGTTAGCAAGGGCGGTGCGCTGTGGCTTTTAGTATGGTTTTGCTGCAGCGGGGTTTAAGTCAAACCAACGGTAATTATTGAGTGTGGATTAACACACAGTAATTATATAGGAATTTTTATAATGATTATTTATCGTTGACGTTGACTTAAGCTCGCTCTAGAGAGACGTACGCCATTACATAAGTTTTCATCCATACAAAGGTAGGGACATCTGTGTTAGGTAATAGGTAGGTCATGCTCAATCCTTCGAAAGTTTTCTTTAGAATATAAATGTTTGTTGCCTCCACATTTCTATTCATTGGGGCGTAGCTCATGTGATATCGAAAGGAGATCGCATGAGGTAAGTTAGCGAACTGGCATGTAAAATATATTTCTAAGGATTTTGTTGTTCTAGAATAGGTTTGAAAATTGAATAGAACAAAATAATGTCTAGTTTAAGCAGTTCGGACGCGACCCTTGTAAAGTGAAGTCATTATCGTGAAGCAATATAAGTATTCAATGTAATAAGCGTTTTCATTACTACATACTTGAAGATCCTGGTACTGTCGCACAGAGAGTTGCGACAGTACTCATCAATTTATAAAATAAAGAAAATGTAAAAAAAGTATACAATCTTACATTATGTGTAATCAATCAATTTATGAATGATTATGTTTTTTTTTACAAAAACTTTTGGTTTAAAAAAACACGTATTTCCAGGAACAAGTTCTCTGAAATATTCGAATAAATGACGGAATTACCGAATGCCAATAGATGATGATGAGACATTCAGATGTTATTTCTTTTATTTCACGTATTTTTATCGAACAATGAGTTGGATTACATTGGATGAAACAACAAGTTTTTAAACCATGATTATGTTGACGATAGACGAGTTTGGAAGGGCCCTTTTAAATCTGGCGCTACTTCAGGCTATGTCCGAATGTGTGTCTATTAGTTCAATGAAAGTATTTTAAAACGTTGAGGGGTGATTCTTTGAAACCGAGAGAACGTCTCATTCATCTGGCCTAGTTTTCGTACCTATCTATTTTGAGTCGTAAGCCATTGGGTGCAATGAGTGCCTTTGATACATTTAGTGATTGTAAAAAACTAATATGCAAATAAAAATATCAAAATGTAAAGAAAAAAACTAGGCCAGATGAATGAGACAGTCTCTCGGCTTCTAAGAATCAGCCTGTATGTCAGGTACGGAATGTCCACCATGTACTGATAGCACATAGATGTGTCTCTTAATATCCACTGTGGAAATAGGTTCGAAATTTTAAACGAAAAACAGTTTCAGTTATGCAAATCTTAGTGTCTGTCTGTGACTTAACTAATTTTTAGTTGACTAAGTCACTTCACCAAGTTTAGTAACTTGTCGACTCCTGTATCAGCTTTTGATTTTATTGAGTTGAACCTGACTATCTGGGCTGATCTTTAGACTGATGTAAATTCACAGTTCATCTTCATGAATATTAAGCTAAATAATATCACTGTCTCCAAATCCTTTGTATTTACTTTATTTATTTAAACATCTTGTACAGTAGTAGTACATAGGCGGACTTAATGCAACAAGGCATTCTCTACCAGTCTATCTTTGATTTAAAAAGACAACACTGTGGTAGGTTTGCACAATAAACAAATAATAGATACTTCATTCGGAAAAAAATAAAATAAGTTATCCATACTAATATTATAAATGCGAAAGTAACTCTGTCTGTCTGTCTGTCTGTCTGTCTGTTACGCTTTCACGCTTATACCGCTGAACCAATTTTGATGAAATTTGGTACAAAGATAGAATAGAGCTTGAGAAAGGACATAGGCTATAAATTATCACGCTATTTGCTATGGGGGGTGAGCAATATTCCAAAATGTCGGTATTGAACGATTTGCCGTGACTTCGATCCCCAGTTATAGTAATAATTTTTGTGAGTATTTTGTCGTATTTTTTGTATATAATATGCGATGGTACTTCGATTACAATAATAATAGGACTTTTAGCATATTTTTAACACATCTTAAACATTTTTACTCCATATTTTTGTAAAAAGTAATGAAACATGTAATAAAATCTAAGTGGAAAAACGAAAATAATATTTCTTTTTTTCATTTAGCTACAAATTTAATATCTGAGATGAAAATCATCACGCTATCATCGACAAAGGGTTAAGCAGACAATGATGACGTTCATATAAGAACACCTATTTTACACAAAAGTCAACGAACACCGTAGTGCAGTCGTGTCTGGATTAGATCGGCACGTAAGGGGATAGTGGTTCAAAACTCAGTTTCTTTTTTTGTGATAGTTTTGTTTTATTTTACTGTAAACAAGAAATTTTTACATATTTTTACGTTCTTACTATTATTTTTATCGACAGTCTGGTTTCTACATCAGCACTTTCGAAGCAGTTTGGCAGATTATACTGACCTTCACTATACAAGACAGAAATCCAGCGGTTATGCATTCAAACGTCTACAAAGAGATCTAAAGAGATACAATAGAGCGGCTATCAGAAAAAATGTCTTAGAAAAACTGTCATCCTATGCCTCAGTTACGCCATCTGGCTTTGAATAGCAAACACACGAATTAAATTTGTCAAACTATTTATTTAACTATCGCTCGGTAGGTGGCCAGGGGCCTTACCATGATAATGTTAAAATGTCAGACGTACGAGCGAAAAAGAGTGATGGAGCTATACACCCTATATAGCTCCATCCCTTTAACAGTCCGGTTTAGGTCATAAAATGGATCACGTTATGAGCTCGTGGTAGAGCCTCAGTGTGTTATAAAGGTAAGGTTAAGCTTTTCAGCAATAGATGGCGTTATCACGAAATCAGCAAATGTTCTAGACCTATTTATAAAAAATATTGAATTCTAATTAATTTCTTCGTAAATGCCAAAAATATTTACGAAAATAAACCGCAGTTAGGTCCAGTCATTTTATCATAACAAGATTTGTAATAGCGTAAAGCGCGGTGGGCCTTGGGCGCGGTCGCCTCCTTCTGCGAAGCAGTAATGCTAGCAAAGGAGGCGGCCGCACGCGCGAGACAATAACCCTCGCGACCCAGCCGATCCGAACCGAGGGGTTCCGATCCCGATTTCCGGCCACCGTCCGTCCGTCCGGTAACCGTCCGGACCGAGCCCAAGTCGTTGACGGCGCGTAGTGTTCCACGCGCGCCTCAAGGAGGTGTCAGCAACCGTAGGAGCCCAGCAAGGTCGAAGCCTATTGGGGCCATGGGTGATACGAAATAGATTCCCGGGGCCCTGGAACAATGGCAAAGAAGGAACAGGAGTGGGTTTTATGTATGTTTCTTTCTGGTTTATGTTATGATAAAACAACGCTGTATGATTTTAAAATTATTGGTTCATTAGATATACTAAAAGTATATTATACCGTAGAATTATCTTTTTTACAACATTATATAAATGTTATTTAACGTAGGCTATCAAAAAAAAAGTGGATAAAGTAGTTTTCAGTTGCCAAAATGTATAAATAGTCTGAGTCACGGAGTTGATACTGAGGTCGATACCCACAGTTTTTAGTGTGTGCACCTTTTGCTTTTAGGTAGGAAATCATCAAATACCTTCCACCGCTCTGGGTAAAGCGAGAGGTAGTACCAGACTTTTACTGACTGAAACCCACCTGTGTTCCTTTAGTTGCCCTTAGCGTTCCAGGGCTATGGTAACTTGCACGCCACAATTGCGGCAGCAAATACCTTCTTTGAGGAAAGTCTAAAAAGGCTTTCTTTCCGCCTGACGCAGGTCCTCATCGAACGTAGATGTTTCGGAAGGACCCCCAAAAAACCAGCAAATATAGGTAGGTACCTACTTAATCACAGAAAGATGCTTCTTGAGCAGTTCGTGAAAGTTACCAGTACTTCAAGTAGTCTCTCCCTCGGACTTGACCACAACCTACTGTTTGGAACAAGTACCTAATTTCAAAGATTCCAAAAATTGAAGATCATTAAGAATTTCATGAAAAACCCATGAAGACATATTTCACACAAGGCCCCGATGTGGTTAGCGTTCCTGAAGATAGTCTGATTACGTATGATGTATCCTACATTACTTGCAGCCTTAAGTCGACAACTGGACGTTACCTCCTTAAGAGTGGTCAGTGAGTGGTGATCAACACTGGGACAACATTCTGACGGATGCCAGAGTCAGTCACAGCCCCAATTGGTTGCGACATTTGTTCGCTGTCATTTTATAGTTTTGTGGAGTCACAAACACGGAGTAATGAGGGGGTATTAGGGCCTTTCGAGAGGTTTCTGTTTCAAATTCGACGTGATGTAAGTCAACATCAAACTGCAACAATTTTTTCACAAATTCTTTATAAGTAGCAGCAGTGGACTATCAGTGCACGTTATCCAGCTGAAGATGGGCTGAAGCCGATTATGCTCTTTCGAAATTCACCTCCGCCAAAGTTGCATAACGGACCCGGCTAAAAGTCTGCAGAGAAATATCATCGAGGCAAATTCTTATGGGAGGTAATTCTTTCGAAAAATCTCATAGCTCTAGCAGGCATTGGCCCTAGAGATCTTCGTCAGGCGAAAAGAGAGGACGCTGTGGTGTCTTTAGAAAGACACCACAGCGTCCTCTCTTTTCCTCAAAGAAGGAAGATTTGCTGCCGCGTGCAAGTTACCGTAGCTCTAGAACACTAAGGGCAATTAAAGGAACACAGGTCGGTTTCAGTCTGTAAAAGTCTGACACAAACTGTCGCTTTACCCAGAGCGGGGGAAGGTATTTGATGATTTTCTTCCTAAAAGTAAAACGTGCAGACACTAAAAATTGTGGGTATTGACCTCAGAACAAGATCCGTACAGACTCTTTATAAATTTTGGCAACATTTAACATTTTGAAAACTACTTTATCCATTTTTTTTATAGCCTACGTTAAATAACATTTATTTAGTGTTGTTAAATGAAAACAACAGTTTAATACACTTTTAGTCTATTATAATGAAGCAATCATATTAAAATCATACAGCGTTGTTTCATCATAGAATAAACCAAAAACAAACTTAAACTATCACCTTTTCCTTTTAGGGGTAGGCAGAACCATAGTTTATCAACTTCTTCGACCTCAACATGTCTGTTTCTGTTTATTGATGATGATAAGTAATTTATTTGATTATCATGAACGAGTATTCTATTACTGGTGAGCCAAATAAATAAAATAAATTATATATCTGGAGATAAGAAATACATTTTACATAATATATTTACTGAAATTAATTTCCGTTATTTGAATTAGATGTTTTTAGCACGAATCACAAGCACAGAATTATTAATTACGTTTGTGCATTTTTACTAACTTGACGCAGACAAAGTCGCGGGTAACAGCTAGTTTATAATAATAAAATACATAATTATATATATGCTGAAATCATAAAATAATAAATACTATAAAAAATATCAAATCATTAAGAGAACTTAAAATATAATAATTATGACGAAGACCGCACTAAGGTTGAGAGCGCTTCAAGTAGTATTTTTTTAGTTCCGAATTTTACGCTTGAAGGAAAATTTTCTTTCAGCTTTTTTGATGTCAAGGGGAAGTACATCATCATCATCATCATCATTTCAGCCGAAAGACGTCCACTGCTGGACATAGGCCTCCCCCAAGCGTCGCCAGGGGAAGTACATTATATATTTATTGAAAAAGACAATTTAAATCTGTTGATAATTTACAATCGATAACGCTAATAGAAAACTTCAGATGTATAGGAATAACGTCATCTCAACGTTAAGTCACGTGGTCAGAACATACAAATAGCAGGCGTTACCGATTTTAGAAAGAGATTCGAAACGAAATGGTCGTAACTTGACTAGGCCTGCAGGTGTTATTTTGCTCTGCATTGTTCGAAAGAGTTACCTTGGCCCTGGAAAGAGTTACTGCGGCCCTGGAAAGAGTTACTGCGGCCGTGGAAAGAGTTACTGCGGCCCTGGAAAGAATTACCGCAGAACTGGAATGAGTTACCGCAGAACTGGAAAGAGTTACCGCGGCCCTGGAAAGAGTTGCCGGGGCCCTGGAAAGAGTTACTGCGGCCCTGGAATGCAAAGGGAAACTGAAAGAACACAGGTGGGTTTTAGTCTGACACACCCTCTCGCTCCACACAGAGTGGGACAAGTCATAAATCAAATCGACGACAGAATATGTCATGCATTGAATTGCATTACTTATTAATGTTTGATACACCCAGGATGGGGATATTTTGTAAAACAATCATATTGTTTATGTCGTGTTCAGATCTTAGATATTGATCACTTCGTGATATGGCCAAGTAGAAATGGCCAGATCGTTTTAAACGTTAAAGTTTGATGATATGTCACATCTCGTTTGGCCTACTTTCTTTAGACTTGTTATTAGCATAGAAATTTGACGTCAATGATATGGCCATAGGATTGACATATCATCAAATGTTAACGTTTAAACGATCTGGCTAGTTTCAGTTGGCTATATCATGAAGTCATCAATTCTAAGACCACGAAATATACAAGAAACCAAAAAAAACCCTTAACTAACTAAAACAATATAAAATATAGCTATAAAAGCAGACTATAAATCATATTCATTTTGCATAACCAATATCATTGAAGTAGCGAGGGTCAAGCTGACTTGATCACACTTTGGTCAAGTCAGCTTGACCCTCCTGGTGGCCCTCTTCCTGGTGAGATTTGTAAAGCCCCCCTAGCCAAGTTACAATCGTATCGTTCGCGCCGAACGACTCGAGTAGGTCATGCCTCCAATTCTTTTGTTTGTTCTGACGTCATCTCAACGCTCAGTCACATGGCCAGAACAAAGGAATCGGAGGCGTGGCCTACTCGAGGCGTTCCGCGAACGAAACGATTGTAACTTGGCTAGGGGGGCAGAATAGACCGTACAAAACATCGCTACGCATCGAATTCTAAGATCTGCCCACGACATTTACATCAGTCATTAATCTAAAATATTTCAATTTCGTAATTTTTATTTTATTTATTTTTTTGTTGTGTTTGCGTTCGGTTATCATTACTTATCATTTTACTTTGAAGAAAGAAATCATCAAATGACTTCAACCGTTCAGGGTGAAGCGAGAGGTCGTCTCAGACTTTACAGACTAAAATCCACTCATGTTCTTCAGTTGCGCATTGCGTTTTAGGGCCACGGTAAACTCTTTTGTGCATTGCTGTAGCCCTAGTAAGCTTCGGTCTAACTGAGCCTCTTCGGTTGTGCTGACATGTCTTTTAGCATGGAACATTACACGCCGTCGACTCGGGCTTGGTCCTTGCCGGCCGGACGGTGGGCTAACCATTGCTCGCCGTTCACAAGTCACGAAAGAAAGGAAATTGCTTGAGGTCAACGATACAGCACGTTTATCTACACTAATATTATAAAGAGGTAAAGATTGTTTGTAGTAGGTAATCTCTGAAAGTACTGCCCAGCCAAGTTACAACCGTTTCGTTTTGATTCTCTTTTCGTTGATCGCCTCGAGTCGGCCACGCCTTCTATACCTTTGTTCCGACTACGTGACTGAGCGTTGAGATGACGTCAGAACAAAGGAATCGGAGGCGTGGCCGACTCGAGGCGATCGACAAAAAGAGAACCGAAACGAAACGCTTGTAACTTGGCTAGGAGGGCTGGTCCGAATGCGAAATTTTTTTCACCGATAGAAAGCTGCTTTATTCCTGAGTGACATAGGCTATATTTTATGTACGCGGGCGAAGCCGCGGGCAAAAGCTAGTTTTAATATATTTTACATTCACTTTAGTCCATCTAAGTCATCATGTTATGAATAGAATTTGCAAGCGGTCTAATAAACTTTTAGCACAATAACATGGCTTACCAGGAAACAGTCCGAGTACCGTGCACACACGTCTAAAGGACGTACAGCACGTCTGAGAGACGTAATTAACTTGCCACCATTGTTAGCTCTACAAATTGCTTTATTGTTCCTTTCTCTGTGATAGAAATGTTGACTTACAAGGTACGCAGAGCTTTTAAAATAATTAGAAAGGTTCTAGGAAAAACTTTCTCGTTTTAATGTACACAACGTAAAAAAAACTGGGTCTCTAATTAAAAGTATAATAGTTACTTAAATACAGATAAATTCGTAAAACTCTTAGTAGTGACTAGTATGTTCTAGATACAACCAGTCATTTACACGGAGCGCCTGCCTATCTGACGTCCTCAAGACTATTATCAGGTTTTCTAGCTTCAAACAAACCATAAAGACTGTCACAGATCTTCAAATGTCAGCCAGGTTCAACGACTTAACGTCACCCACACTTACACGCCGACTTCAGTAAGTGTATCGATCTTAAAAATCAACACGATAGGTTATTTACTTAGCAACGAACTCCATAAACCTCAATGAGACCCGGTACATGGTGGACATCCCACCTATACGCACAAAACGTTTTGGGAACACATTCATTGTGCGTACAGCTAAGGAGTGGAATTCCTTGCCGGAATTTGTGTTTCCTGATGGCTACAACCCGGGAATCTTTAAGTCAAGAGTGAATAGGTTACTTCTAGGTAAGCGCGCTCCATCGTCGACTGCATCGTCGCTTTTCATTAGGTGAGATAGTAGTCAAGCGCGAACCTATCAAGAATAAAAAAAAGAGATTTTTTTAGGTAGGCAAATCATCTAATGATATTCCCCACCCTTGGGCGGAGTGAGAGGGCGTGTTAAACTTTTACTGACTAAAACCTACTCTTGTTCCTTTTTTGCCATTGTTCCAGGGCCCCAGGGATCTCTTTCGCATCACCCATGGCCCCAGTAGGCTTCGGCCCTGCTGGGCCCCTAAGGTTGCTAACATCTCCTTGAGGCGCGCGTGGAATACTCGTCCACGACTTGGACTCGGTCCGGACGGTCGGACAGCGAGCTTGCCGTCCGCAAGCCCGTGCCTACGGTGGCCGGATATCGGGATCGGAATCTCGGCGGTTGGGATGCGAGGGTCATTGCCTCGCGCGTGCAGACGCCTCCTTTGCTAGCATTACTGCTTCGTAGAAGGAGGCGACCGCCTGCCACTCCTCGTCGCCCCGGACCATGGCCTGTACCATGGCTCGGCGCGAGAGATCGCTGCCGCCGATCACCCCCACGAGGACACGAAGTTGCTCTGCCAAGGCAGGGTACACCTCTACCGTATGCTCCACCGTGTCCTTCGGGCGATCCACACAATGGTGACACCTGGGCGTTTCTACCACTCGAATCCGGAGCAGGAACCTCCCGAACTTACCATGTCCGGTGAGGACCTGCGTCATGCGGAAGGTAAGGACGCCGTGTTGTCTTTTCTGCCACTCCTCAAAGAGGGGACTTACCACCATAATTATGGCGTGCCTAGCACTGGGTTGCGACAGTCACTGTCGCTATTCCACCGTGAGATTCCGTCGGAACTCTGTCCACCATGCCACGTAACGGGTTTGTTTATATGCTACGATGTAGCAAGCGTAGCGTCGTAGCAAGCATAGTGGTGAAGCAAGCGTAGCATCGTAGCAAGCGTAGTGTTGTAGCAAGCCGTAGGCAGCGGCAACGTCATGTCATCGGCGTCATGTTGTTGCCGCTTTATCGACAGAGTTTCATAGTTTTGTAAGTATACTGTGACCACTGAGAACTAGTACACCAAGCGTATAATGACGAATACGCGTCTATGAAGCTACGCGTCCGTAGACAGTAGGACGTAGTGACTATACATTAGCTACGTGTTGTAGCAATTTGTCTTTTTTTGAGAGAGAGAGAGAGAGTGTGTTAGATTTTTATTGACTAAAACCCATCTATGTTCCTTCACTTGCCCCGTGCGTTCAGATGCCGCGGTGACCGTGGAGGTTTTATTTTTTCTTTCTAAAAGCCCTTGGTCTATCTGTTTCCTGGAGGTCGTTGAAAATCAAGTAGCTAAAACGGCTTTATTTCAGTGATTTATGAACGTGAAGGCTAAAATAAAAAACTATCAAAACCAGACTGTCTCTGACAAGTTTATTGCATTCTGAAAAGAGCAACGAAACTAAACTCAATGGGTTTTGCGGAAAATTGTCACCTCTTTTTTCCTGTGACACTTTTTTATACCGTGTGAAAAAAAGGTGCTTCAAAAACAATTTTTCTAACGATTCACTCCGATTTGGGGGATAAAGACGGCTTCTTCAAAATTGGTTGTAGAGAAACGAATTTATTTTTGTGTTGAAAGGGTGAGAGAATACATGTTTTATGTCATACTGAATAAAATATATGTTACGCTCCAATTAAAATTAATGAGCTATCCTCTTTGATCATTTATTGGTTTACAGTATATTTTTAGTGATGAAATAAAATATGGTCAGTAAAATTGTGCGTAGAAATTTCCTGTGAAAAATAATATTTTTTAATACACGCTATCGCTATCATCGTAATTAACAGCGGTACTCGCAACTCAACTTTTATTTTATTTAGGAGTATGTAAGGCCAGTTTAGAATTGATGTCGAATGGTTCTTGTCGTCTGTTCGGCTTCAACACTATTATTATAAAGAGGTAAAGTTTGTTTTTTTGTTTGTAGGAGGAGGTAATCTCTGAAAGTACTGGTCTAATTGCGAAAATTATTTCACCGATAGAAAACTGCTTTATTCCAGAGTGACATGTGTTATATTTTATGTGTGCGGGCGAAGCCGCGGGAAACGATTACCTCGTCACCAAATGGAACGTCAATTAAACACCGGGATGGATAGCTAACTGATTTATTCATTTTAGAGCATACTCACATTAACAATAATAAAAGTAGATGCAAATACCTTACAGTTTTCACTCCCGTACTGTTCTAGAAAACCTTGTATTTCCTTTAGCGTAATAATGAGCCTTATAATGTTCTCACTGCTAGGACTCTTTGGCCCCTTCTCTTGGAGAAAGATAGGGATACAATCCCCCACGCGAGCCCAGTGCACCAACCTACGCTAGGATGTCACATGTTTTCAAATTTTAGTTCTAGGACATGCTCAGTTTCGTCACAATGTTTTCCTTCACCATTTTGAGAGGTAAGATCTCGTGCGGCCAAGCTTTGGTTCAGGTGAGCTCGCAGATATTTACGATGCGACGTCGCATCGTAATTTTGTGTTTGGGCTGTTAACTCATCAATAAGTTTACTCTTAGTATAGAGAGAGAGAACCTTTGAGTTATAGAGAGAGATACGTACGTAAGTGAGTAGGTATGTATATTTTTACTGTAGTTAATGTTTATAATATACTAGTGGTACAAGGTAACCAACCCAATTTGGTTTTTGTATCGTTTACCATGTAGCATAAGCATAATCAGCCTTTTTAATGTTCCCACTGTTGGGACTCAGGCCTCCTCCCTAGGAGAGGGAATGGGCCGTAATCCACCACGCGGGCCCAGTTTGGGTTGGTGAATGTTACATGTCTTCGAATTTTTGGTTCTAAGACATGCCGGTTTTCCCACGATGTTTTCCTTCACCGTTTTGAGAGTCGTGGTGATGAAATAAATTACACAAAGTAATGCGCCTGGCTGGGCTTGAACCTGCGACCTACAACTCGTAAGTCGGGGCCGTTACCACTCAGCTACCACTGATCTCTTATTTACCATATAGGTTTTGGCATTTTGGCAACATGAGAACTATGGTACGTTTTTCTGTTCTTGTTTATATGCTTTGTTTTTTTTTAATATTTGATTGTGCTGATAAATAATTGTTTTATCTATCTACCTAACAAGTATGTTTACAGAAATAATCGTTTGTTAATTTCGTCAGTAGAGCAGTGGTGGCCGAGCGGTAACGGCCCTGACTTACGAGTTGTAGGTCGCGGGTTCAAACCCAGCTAGGCGCATTACTTTGTGTAATTTATTTAATCGCCACTGCTCTCAAAACGGTGAAGGAAAACATCGTGATGAAACCGGCATGTCCTAGAACCAAAAATTCGAAGACATGTGACATTCACCAATCCGCACTGGGCCCGCGTGGTGGATTACGACCCATTCCCTCTCCTAGAGAGAGGAAGCCTGAGTCTTAACAGTGGGAACATTAAAAGGCTGATTATGCTTATGCTATGCTTAATTTTGTCACACACTATAATAATGATATCTACCAATCCGCCACGAAATAATTTGAGAGTCAGCATCATGCGAGACTTTACAAAGTGGAAACAATTCGACTGCCACACAAATTGCGATACAAGTGTATGCCGCGTTGCAGTTTTTTTCACTCTTTTCACACTAGAAGAAACGCTTGGAAATATTACGTATTTGTGACTGAATTTAGAAACGACGTGCTAACTTTGTTCAATTATTTTACAAACCGCTATTAAAGTAAAAAAAGAAACTTGCACATCATCTTTTTAACTCTTTAAATCATTGCGCATTTTTAGAGACTTACTAGTTGCAGTTTTTAGATACAAATAATTTCTTGCAAACTAAACCATTATGAGTCACTTCGAAAAGCCATACGTCTTAAAAACTAACATGTTGATTATTACACCACACTAGAATTGGACATGCCACATTCGCCGCTGGAAAGGCGCCACGGCGCGGCGTCCTTCCACAAGATGTAGGTCCTTGCCAGATATGGCAAGTTCAGGAGGTTCCTGTTTCGGATTCAGGCGGAAGAAACGCCTGGGTGTCACCGATGTGCAGACCGCTAGAGGACAAGGTTGAACGTACGATGGAGGTGCGCCCCACGCATCACACACGCCGGGCCCTGGTTCAGCGAGAGGAAATAGACAGCGGTCGCCTCCTTCTGCGAAGTAGTAATGCTAGCGAAAGAGATGGCCACAACCGTGAAGGAACGGATATCCTCACGTCCCAGCCGCCGCGACAGGAGACGCCCCGGGCGTCGCAGAGCTTGCGTACAAGGAGCAATGGGTAGGTCGCCATCCAGTCTGAGCCCGAGTTTCCAACGGCGCGTATTATTCCACAGGTGCCTCAACTCTTTGAGGTGCCTGTGACATCTCTAGAGATGTCAGTAAAACCGTAGGGGCCCAGTCGGATCGATGCCCCCTAGGGCTGCGGGGAATTTTGAAAAGTAAAACCATGATTCTAGAATGCAAATTGTAACAGAAGTACTCGGGTGGGTTTTGGTCAGCGAAATTCTGATATTCCCTCTCGCTCCGCCCAGAGAGGGGAGAGTCATAAATCTCTAGAAAAGTGAAAATCTATTAGCGATATCGATTGACAAAAAAACACAATGTATGGGACAGACTAGCGCTTCTGAAATATCTCGTGGGGCATTCTAACTTATCGACAAATTATTATTTGTCTTTGGAGGTAAGCGGAACAGAGAGTAAAGTCCCGCAAACCTCCGTTGAAATGGGAGGATCCTCCGACCAGACAGGTGTTATGTCTGGTGGGCAACTGCCCGATAGATGATTTTGGGCCGTTCTATATATTCAAATCGCGCGGAGAACTTTGATTGCGCGGTGCAGGATTATTTCTTATGTATCGCTACATGTGTAAATTCTATCACTTTATAAATACAGGTAGGTACTGGTTTTATAGATTAAATAACTCATCATAATCTTCCTGCTCTTGTACCATGCTACGGTGCAACACGTTCTTTTTTCTTCCATTCTGTCCTTTCACCCGTCACACTATCACTAACTCCCTTTTTAGGGTTCCGTAGCCAAATGGCAAAAAACGGAACCCTTATAGATTCGTCATGTGTCTGTCTGTCCGTCCGTATGTCACAGCCTCTTTTTTCTGAAACTATAAGACCTATACAGTTGAAACTTGGTAAGTAGATGTATTTTGTGAACCGCATTAAGATTTTCACACAAAAATAATAAAAAAAAAACAATAAATTTTAGGGGTTCCCCATATTGTTAGAACTGAAACTCAAAAATGTTTACTGTTTACTGTTAGAACTGAAACTCAAAAATGTTTTTTTCATCAAACCCATATGTGTGGGGTATCTATGGATAGGTCTTCAAAAATGATATTTTTCTAAACTGAATAGTTTGCGCGAGAGACATTTCCAAAGTGGTAAAATGTGTCACCCCCCCCTGTAACTTCTAAAATAAGAGAATGATAAAATTAAAAAAAATATATGATGTACATTACCATACAAACTTCCACCGAAAATTGATTTGAACGAGATCTAGTAAGTAGTTTTTTTTTAATACGTCATAAATCGTAAACCGCAATTTACCTTTCAAGTTTGTACGGAACCCTCAGTGCACGAGTGTCCGACTCGCACTTGCCCAGTTTTTTTATATCACTCCTCACACAATCTATCCATGTTTCCTTTGGCTTCTCTCTCTCTCTCTGTAGAGAAAAGTATATATAAAAATATATAATTGTATCACAATTATATATTCACCGTCGACGATATCATCGCTTGCCATCAGGTCAGATAAAGGTCAAACGTGAGCCTATCTAAAAATAAAAAAACATATTTTTAAAGTACTGTGGCGCCCATGCAGGTCCCACTAATAATTACTAACTTGCAAACTGGCACGTTATAGTTTTAAGGTTTATGTAACAAAAAGTTTAGGTTTGATTGATGTTCAAACAATGGATAGAGAGACGTCATACAAAAGTCGACACGTAATTTTTATACAAAACGTATTTGAAAGTGCATAATACAATATAAAAATAGTTTAAATTCTAACCAGAAGCCTTTCATTTGTGTCTCCACTATTACAGTACTCATTTCTCACCTTTCCTATTTGAAAGACACGCCTTTATTCTTTATTAATTTAGAAAAGATATTTCAATTTTACAAGCTTTTATTCAATTTCACATATATTTAATGTCTTTGGTTTCACCTGTCCTGATGTCTGTCTGTAATCAAATCTTGCAAATTAAATTTGATCCATTTTCCGGTTACCGATTGAGCTGAAATTTTGCATGCATGTGTAAATCATTATGACATGGAGCAGGGGCCCAAGTCTGCTATTTTTCTATATTCGTCATTCCAACACGATCCCATTGTCATTTTGCTAAAAGTTCGTAATCTGCTAATTCATAACGATCGATCACTGATCGGTCAATGGTCTCGTAATAGAGTTGTGGTAGAATGACAATATCGTGCTGTCTCGTAACAAATTAAAAGCAATGACTGCATAATGACGTTCTAATGGTGGGTCACTGATCAAAGGAACTGTCAAAATTTTAGCAGACTACCATATCGCGTCAGACATTCATTTGTAATTATGTACTAGATTACCATTTTAAGCCAATTTTTTTCAATAGAGTGTCAGTGGTTTACCATTGGAAAGTAATGATGACGCCATTGTATTAGTAGATTACCAACCTTGTCAAAATCAACAATTATGAAATCAATGATAGACCATTCTGACACTATTGTAATAGCAGACTTGAGACCCTGATCTGATGATGGAACCGAAAGGTGGCCATAGGAATTCAGATAACACTATCGTGTTTGAGCTTTTTGGAATGTTCAAAGGCTTGCTTTGAAAAAATAATTTAAAACTTTTTATAAATTTTATCAAAACGCATCTAAATAACTATTAAAAACACAAATAAACAGAATACCTATCCACTTCTAGAACAAACACAAATATTTGTTTTCGCAAGTGTTGGTACAGAATTAACTCTTGAACGATCACTAAGAAACGATAATGAAATATAAACAACCTTCTGAAAATTGTATTTTAGTCTCTAGTCGGGTTTAGGAACATCAAAACATTGTGTTTAAGGCGCTGCGCAAACGTAGACACTTTTTGTTACCGACACAGCATACTATATGAAACTAGGTGATAGTTTGCGCAACGCAGTAATATTATTTGAATATATTTGTTAATTTTGCTTGTATCTTCAACTGACAACTTTTGGTTTCCAGTCTACTGGGGCCACGGGTTCTGCGAAAGAGAACGCCGAGGCCCTGGAACGAGGGCAAACAAGGAACATAGGCGAGGGTTTTAGCACGGAACAGATGAAAGAAAAGTTACCTAAAAAAAGTTACCTACACCAAATACTTTTTGTTTGGCAATCCGTATGTGTCAAGTAAAAACAACTGCACACAAATAGTGTCTACGTCTGCGTAGGGAGTGTTTGATTTCAGATTGATGAATTGTATTAAAATAAAATATTTACTGATATCTTGTATCTAACACAAGACCCAAACGTTCTACGTTTGCGCAGTACTTAAAGGGCTTTGCAGACGAAGCGACATTGATCTCCAAGTTGCGGTAACAGGCAACTCTCACAATTAACTGTTTTAAACTATTTTCAAATAGTTGTGAGAAACTGTGCAAATAGAGCATTTTTGGTTGCGAGTTTCGATGAAAATGCGGTTTAAAGATATTTTCGGCTTAAAATTAGTTCCAAGTTGCCACCACTAGCGATTACGAATAACTACCGCTTGAATGTGTTGTTGCTGGTTTTCGCAACCAATGGCTTTTCTTCCTGTAAACTGGTTCTTATTGTAAATACGATTGTAAACCGTTAGCGGATACTTTAAAACATTGACATCGTGCTAACTAAAGTTGCCCCGTCTGTGCAGTGCCTTAGTTTATTTAGGTGTAAGATAAGATTAAAGAATAATAGCTGTATGTGTTTGATGTTCTAAAATAAAGTAGCAACAGTATTTTATTGTTTATTGATCTTGTAGTAAAATAAATTGTGTCTATTTATAACTGGATGTATTTAGAAGAATATCGCTTTATTTTAAACCCGTTTCTATCAGGGAGAAAGTTGAATAATATACAATAGTCCAGTTAAACATAATATTATTATGTTTGACTGGACTGTTGGTAGTCAGTGGCCCTGACTGCTATGCCGGAGGTCGTGGGTTCGATCCCCACCCAAGACAAATGTATGTTGTGATGAGCTAAATAAATTTTTCTATGTCTGGGTGTAGTTTATCTCATCATCATCTTCCTGCCCTTATCTCGTGTTATTTGGGGTCGGCGCAACACGTTTTTTTCTTCCATTCTACCCTGTCACTCGTCATGCTATCACTAACTTCCTTTTCTTTCATATCACTCTTCACACAATCCAGTTTATCTACAATATGTATATTTAGAAATATATAAGTATGTTAATCAGTCGTCTAGTACTCATACCACAAGCTCTGCTTAGTTTGGGACTAGATGGCGTTGTGTGAAAGTTTTGGAATATGTAAAAATTGTGGAATATGTAAGTATTCTTTGTCCTATTCCGGGACATGGTGTAAACCAACCGTTTGGCTGTTTGAGCATGAAGAAGTTACAAACATACTCTCACGCTCATACATTCATATTATTTCCATGCAAACTTTCACCTTTAGATTATTATAATTTCTCCCGGCCGAATTCCAGTCACGGTGGTCAATCTCAACAGAGATTAGCCATGCCATCATCATTTTCCTAGCCTTTTTCCTGACTTACTTGGGGTCGGCTTCCAGTCTGATCGGTTGCGACTGAATACCTGTGGTTCCGTATGGTATTCGGACGTAAAGAATGGCACCATCCCATCTCTTCCCGTGAGTTTCGTAAGAGGCGACTAAGGGACATACCAGAGAATGGGCAGCAGCATTCTCTGTGCATTTCAACAACTACACTGCGATCGCCAAGCCGCTTGCCAAGCGTGGCGATTATGGCAAACACCCACAAACATGAACAGCACAATAAAAAGATGGCCCTAAGTATCCGGAAGCCCGTCTAACCCGGTCGCGGGAATCTGATGGATGCGAGACGCACAGGACCGGTCGTTGTGGCGACGCTTGGGGGAGGCTTATGTCCAATGGTGGACGTCTTTTGACTGATATGATGATGATGATGACCGGTGTTTTACAAGGATCGACTGCTTATCAGACGTCCACGACCCAATTACTGTGCAACACAATACTCCATGGATAGACTGACGTTCAAACTTTCTGGCGTTTGACTACCTGTAAGTACTCAATGATCTACGAATGCGAACCGGGATTGGTTCCGGTAAAGCACGTAAAACTGTTGGCAGTTTTACGTACTTTCCGAGGAACGGGGTGTCAGTAATGTTACGACATTACTTAATCGCCTGGTGAGAGTGTACGAGCTGCTCAGCCGAGCACACCGGTTTGCATCTCCAGCCCTGCACTACACCACAAAGGTGAAGGACAGTTGATGGAGTCGCACCGGAATGACAATTTTAAGGCATTTGTGGTGCGAGTACCGATCTTTTTTCTGCACCTTGCTATGGAAGAAGACTTTTGGCCACAGGGCGTGATGTTCCGTTGCTTCCGCGGACAAGTACCAGAGGACAGCACCAAGACAAAATAGCGCGAAGTGAAGTGTTACTAACATAATTTTAAATTATGTTTACTATCAAATTGATTAAATATACGTAGTTATGTAAATTAGTCTATAAGGTATTTATGATATGGGCACTGTTGCTTGTAATAAATGGATTAATATTATTAATTTTTATTTGAGAAAAGTATATGCGAATTGAAAAATTCACATTGGTACTAGCTCGGTTTCGAATCCGCAACTTCATGCATGAGAGACGGGTGTCTCAACCACGGGGCTATCACGACAACAGAGATTAGCCATCTGTGCAAGAGTTATTATTTAACATTGGTCAAGAGTGTGCGCAAAAACAGGTGCACTCTATCGGATGGGATGGTAATCCAACACGACCGGGGAGAATAGGCGCAAGATCAACAGCTTTATGTGCTGTCAATTTTTAATCTTCGAGCTGCTACAGAGTTTTCCTTACGGAAAATCCTAATATCACTTATTGCCCGACCTAGAACTTCCCGTGATCCTTTTTTTTATTGTTATAAACCAGTGCTTGACTGCGATCCCACCTATGGTAAGCAGTGATGCAATTATCAATGGTGAGGCGCACTAGTTTATTAAGAGCCTATTTACTCTAGCCTTGAAGACACCTAAATTATAATTGGATGGGAAGACCACAGCAGGCAAATTGTTTCAGTCCTTCGATGTACGCAGTATGAACGACGTAGCGAAACGCTTAGTCCAGACCGTTAAAGTTTTAACAACGTAAGGGTGGATACTCGCCGTACGTCGGGTTGTCCGATGGTATAAAGGAGATGGTGGAATCAAGTCATGCAATTCGCGGGAATTGCATGACTTGTTGTTGACTTGATGCAACCAGTAAAATACCGATAGGCTGGCTACCCTGCGCCTGTGCTCGAGGCCTTGTAGATTGCACTCAACTGTCGCGCTTACCATGACACTAACGAGGAAAATAATATATTTGAACAAAAGAAAATAACACAACAATTAATATGTATTTATTTACTCTGAATATCTTAGAAAAGCAAGCAAAGCCTGTATTACATAGCAATAAAGCTACCAAGACTAGATCCAATATCGCTGTAAGATGGAAGCATCTTGTTTAATAAAGGAGATTCTGAGAAGATCTATCGAGAGAAACTTAGCAAAGTTATAAGCGTCCTAACATCAGGTATTGCTTATTAATTTTTTAAAGACCGTAACATCTGACACTTGTGTTATGATATGGGCCACTATAGTAATAATATCTTAATTAACTTTGTGTTACGACTCTAGTAGGTTTTTTTTTAGGTGGGAAAATCATCGACATGACAAATCCGACTCTTGGGCGGAGCGAAAGATAATGTCAGACTTTTACTGACTAAAAACCCACTCCTGTTCCTTCGTTGCCTTCGTCCCAGGGCCCCGGGTTTCGTTTTTACACTACCCATGGCTCCAGTAGGCTTCGACCCTGCTGGGCCCCTACGATTTGCTGACATCTCCCTGAGGCACGTGTTGAACAATACGCGCCGTCGACGACTTGGGCTCGGTCCGGACGGTTACCGGACGGTCGGACGGCGGGCTACCCATTGCTCGCCGTCCGCAAGCCCGCGCCTACAGTGGCCGGAAATCGGGATCGGAATCCCGGCGGCGGTTGGGGCGTGAGGACCGTTGCCTCACGCGATCGGCCGCCTCCTTTGCTAGCATTACTGCTTCGTAGAAGAAGGCGACCGCCTGCCACTCCTCCTCGCTCCGGACCATAGCCTATACTAAGACCCAGCGCGAGAGATCGCCGCCGCCGACGACTCTAGTAGGTTAGTTTTGGACTGGTTTTTATCTTATAAAACATCATCATTATCATTTCAGCACAAAGACGTCCGCTGTAGGACATAGGCCTCCTCCGAGTGTCACCATAATGACTGGTCCTGTGCGTCTCGCATTCATTGGATTCTCGCGACCCTCACCAGGTCATCGGAACGCCTTGTAGGAGGCCTTCCAAAGGTGCGTCTTTTCTACGAGCAATGTGCCCTGCCCACTACCACTTAAGTCTAAATCCTAAGTATAAAACATAATATTCCATGGATATGTTGCTCCCCCCTTTTTTATTTGGAAAATCATACAATAACTTCTCTTCATAAATGCTTTGATTCTCTTGATTTGGTAAGGGATACACAATTTACCCAATCTGATCAATATATTCAGAAACTTTTACGAGTAATATACAAGCAAACTTTTCCAATGCATAATGTGAGATTAGAAGTGTAAATGATGATAAAAGTCATACATTTATGTTCTTCAGGAAAGTTATAATGCGTACCTTTTAAAGAGATAAGGTGCTGTTCGATTAGTTTAATGATATTCTGTTGGTTTTGCCTAACGATGTGCAAAAAGGTATAGATTTATGAATAGGCGAAAACCTGTTTATTCTGCCTGAATAGACGCACAATTTGTTACAAAAATACACAATTTGTTATAAAGTACCGTCCGTAGTACAAAATGGCAATAATCACGGTTTTTTGTATGGGAGCCCCACTTAAATATTTATTTTATTCTGTTTTTAGTGTTTGTTTTTATAGCGGCAAAGAAATACATCATCTTTGATAATTTCAACTGTCTAGCTATCACGGTTCATGAGGTACAGCCTGGTGACAGACGGACCGACAGCTAATAGGGTCCCGTTTTACCCGTTGGGTACGGAACCCTAAAAAAGAAATCTTTATTCACACGTCATGCATAAGACACTAAACAAATTAAAAACCATCAAATTAAACAATGAACATTTATAAACCTCGGTGACGGAAGTTTCCACAGCCACGTCTATAGAATTTGATAATTAAGGGTACTGAAACATGTCCTTAATGAGATTATAGTTCGGAACAAGTGTGGAACTACCCTCCGCCAACTAATGGGGTGACGGGCTTTGTGATTCAGTTATACGGGACGAGAAGAGTGACGGATTTTTTTCTAAGATAGTTTTTTCCGGTTTTTTGTTTACGCACTGGCAACATTTATGAACTTACTATTCATAATTAATCAATATCTACAGTTCATAGTCATTTTTGCATTCATCATCATCATCATCATTTTAGCCGAAAGACGTCCACTATTGGACAAAGACCTCCTCCAAGTGTTGCCATAACGACCAGTCCTGTGCGTCTCGCATACATCGGATTCCCGGTACTCTCACCAGGTCATCGGTCTACCTTGCTATCCAACGCTGTGTCTTCCAGTACGTGGTCGTCACACCAGAACCTTTCGTCCTAATCGACCATCTATTCTGCGAGCACTGTACCCTGCCCACTGCCACTTATTTTTGCATTCACTATGGGTAAACCAGAGTGAATGCAGGTAGGCCAAGGAAGCACTACTCTCCATTTAAGGCCGACTTCACGACCCTATGACTGACTAAACATCAGTTGCGGAAAGTGACGGCCGTTACAACTGGTCATGATACCTTTAATATGCACCTCTATGTCATAGGAGTTACAGGCTAAATGGTCAGTAACCCCAAGGCGCTACAGACCTTCGTTAAGGAGCTGGGGTGGATCGAATGACGCTGCGTGAAAAGCGACTCAAAATATAACTTTAATTACTACACGAAAAGATTTACATTTCAGATCGAAATGGCTCGCGTCGCAGCGCTGCGTGGTGCAACGTTTTCTGAATTTTCATCGAAATGGCTTGCGTCGCAGCGCTGCGTGGTGCAACGTATTCTGAATTTTCATCGAAATGGCTCGCATCGCAGCGCTGCGTGGTGCAACGTATTCTGAATTTTCATCGAAATGGCTCGCGTCGGAGCGCTGCGTGGCGCAACGTATTCTGAATTCTTACAATGAAATGTGTATCTTTTCGTGTAGTAAGTATAATTATATTTTGAGTCACTCTTCGCGCAGTGTCGCGACCCTTACTGACCCTTAGATGTGGAGTTGCGGATACCAGCTCTACATACAAATACAATAAGTACAATAAACCAATACCTAGGTTTTTATATTGCTGTATAAATTAAATTATTATTATAGCTGTAAAAAGATTATTGTACAATATTTACTCAGCACATCTCACGGAGAGACTGAAGATCTCCTTTTAGTTTGTAAATAAAATTTATGCTTTGCTTGTAGTTAATTTTTAGGTTATTTATTATGGTGAATTTAATTATTGTTAATTTATTATTTAAGGTCTTAGTACTTTCTAGTCTGAAATACACAAAACAACAACACAACAACAACATCTACAACTGTATGTATTATAATTATTTTTATGTATTTCACTTTAAATGTGCCACTTTTGTAAATAAACTATATTCTATTCTATTCATATTTATTTCATTCATAGTTGGCCTAATTTATTGTTCTGGTAACATACAGGCAGCATCATTAGGTTGCGAATCTATTTCTCATGACCCCAATTTACTTAACTATTGAATTACAAGCATGCCTAAAATAATCTTCTCCATACATTTCCTGACCTATTGGACATACAAAAGTAAATACAGAAGAAATGTAATAAAACTCACTGACCAAATTAAAAGGAGACTATTATACGTCTCCACACAGTATTTCTATTGTACAAGAATAATAGGAGCTTGGACATAGTTGAGGATTCTTTTGTAAAACTAATAACGAGGTCATTCTAGAGATATACTTAGAAGTATCAAATACTCCTATTTGTACCATCATCGGAGATGACTAAAAAGTTGTGGCACTTTACGGTTCTATAAGAATAGCTCTAGTATTCTAAAAAAGAAAGAAAGCAAGAAAAAGAGTTTATTTACAACAAACATGGTACACAACTTAAACAATATATATAAATATAATATTATAACAAATCTATACAAAAGAGTGAGTGAGTTATGCGACGCATCCGCGCAAAACGGCCAGCGCTCAGCAAAATGATGGGGCTCGTGTACTGAACAGGGCCACAGCGCTGATTTTCAGCGCCAGCCGTCGTCGAAACGAAACGTTGAACGGCTAGCAAATTTACATCTTATGAACTAAAAACAACTTAATAAAGAAACTAAAGAAATAACATAATAATAAACCATTATACGATACAATAACAATAATAATGAACATAAACAAAACACATTGATAAATATCGTCGTTGAGCGTACAATAAATAGTTAATGCCTTATAAACTTTCATATATTAATCTAGTTTGTAGAACCAATGTAATAGGGTATGATGGGGCTGACATACCCTGATAAAAGACCTTAAATAAAAGCATATTAAAAAAAGTATTAAATACAAAAAGTATTAAAGAAAAATCACGAGCATTTAAAAATCAATCTAATCGAAAAAGCTTCGCCCACGTAATTTTGAAAAAAAAAAAAATGTTAATTATAACATACGCCGCAAAAAAAGAAAACACGCTGCAACGCTGTAAAAAGATTATTGTGCAATATTTACTCGACATATCTTACGGAGATACTGAAGATCTCCTTTTAGTTTGTAAATTAAAATATGCTTCATCATCATCATTTCAGACGAAAGACGTCCACTGTTGGACATAGGCCTCCCCCAAATGTCGCCACAATGACCGGTCCTGTAAATCTCGCATCCATCGGATTCCCGCGACCCTCACCAGGTCATCGGTCCACCTTGTGAGAGGCCTTCCAACGCTGCGTCTTCCGGTACATGTTCGCCATTCCAGAACCTTTCGTCCCCATCGACCATCTGTTCTGCGAGCAATGTGCCCTGCCCACTGCCACTTAAGTTTGGCGATGATGATGAATCTAACAACAGTAGCTGTATATTTACCCTACCTCTCAAATTAGGGCTACCTGCATCTTGAGAGACATATTTCACCTAAGTTTTACTATATGAGTCCGTTGTTGTATTTACAATAACGGATTCTCGCTCCACCCAGGGTAAGGGGGATGTTCCATGATTTCCCACCAAGTACAAAAGACATGTGGTGTGTGTGTGTGGCAGTGGGCAGGGCACATTGCTCGGAGAACAGATGGTCGATGGAAACGAAATGTTCTGGAGTGGCGACTACATATCGGAAGACGTTGCGTCGGAAGGCCTCCCGCAAGGTGGACCGAAGACCTAGTGAGGGTCGCGGGAATCCAATGGATGTGAGACACACAGGACCGGTCGTCATGGCGACACTAATGGGAGACCTATGTCCAACAGCGGACGTCTTTCGGCTGAAATGATGATGATGATAAGATATTCCATAATTGTAAGCCTTCTGATATTTTCTGTTGTATTGGTTAAAAACTAAACAGTATTATTACAACTTCTTAATTGTTTGAGCATAAAATTTCTTGTTGTAATACCTTTGAAAGTGCTGGCCAAGTTTGAAACCTTATTATAAAAAATTTTTGCTTGCCTGTTTAGCTTTAAACATAAACATAGCAAATGGTTATGTTTAAAGCTAAACAGGCAAAGTACAGTGCTATCTATATCACACAAAAAAATTGTTGAATAAAGCATTTTTGACGTTTTTAACACCATGTTTCGCAATGTTTTGTGTGATGTTTTGTGTTTTGTTGCGGCCATGTTTGTTTAGCTCGCCTATGTACATCAACTGTCCCATTTTTATTGTCTGTATAAAATTGTGTGTACAATAAAGAATAAGAATAAGAATGTTTCGGAATGTTGAAAAAAAAGAATTGTTTTCCTCCCAACCCTAACCTAACCTGGACCATTATCGCCGTTGTTCTACATACATCTCAAATTTGTATTTAAGCTTATCTACGTATACACCTGCATTATAAATCCCAAGGTACAATATATCCGTGTACAACAGACGAACTTAACTGAAAATCGACTTTTACAGACGAAAAGACAGCCAGAAACAAAAATTTTGAGTATCACCATTCAGGCCTTTACCACCTACGGTAGTTTTTAATGTCCCACTGTTGGGCAAAAGCCTTCCATTTTCATTTCTTGCCAATTCCTAAAAAACACGTCTAAGTTGACCTGCTATCTCCAATGTGGCCCGCCACGACCTTTGTGTCACGCTGATAAGGTGCGTCTATGTTCGTACGAAGCGCGCGCGGCACAGGGGATTCGTACGAACGAGCTGTGAGAGAAATGCACTTTGCGCCGTTCGCAAAAAGCTCGTGAGCGGCGCATTCGCCAGGTCACACACCATTAGACTATCAATTTTGTATTTTACGGGACCAGCGCTCGACCCGTATGCGGCCAACATGTACAGCCCAGCCCCACTTAAGCTACCCAGCTTAAGTGGGGCCTTTTTAAGCAACGTCAACAGTCTGTGTTTTGGAGCACAGTATAGTGTTTCGAACCCGATCCATTAGTCAACAAAAACAAACTAGTTATAAATAATTAAGGCGTTAGACCTTTAAAATTCCAACGCGCACCTATAAAACAACCGGCCATATGGTTCAAAACTAATTCAGTTTAAACCTTTTGTTTTACGAGGTACACGGATTGAGTTAACACCTAGTCGTATTTTCTAAAACATTGGGTTACTATTATGGGTAGAAGTCAAATAAATGCAATATTGGAAATATACGAAAGTATAGCCAGATGCGCCAGAATCCTATGGATGCGAGACGCTTTGTATATCTCAGGACCCTGGGCTTTTGAAAGGCGACCGAGGGGCCAAAATGAACTCGTAGAAGTCTCTCAGTCAGTTTTCATGAAACTATTATTACCGTTCGTTGTGGCGACACTTGAGGTAGGTCTATGTCCAACAGTGGATGCCTTTGGGCTGAAATGATGATGATGATAGCCAAGTTAGGCGTATGTGAAATAGAGTGCATTTTGATACCAGTGGAGAAAGTTTGTCATTGCGATTGAGGCCGTATTCCGTGTTACGGAGCCGAGAGCAGCTGTGACAAATTTTCACATGTATCAAACGACGACGTTTTTCAACACACAAAGACATAAATAAACGGGGATTGACGCGCGACTTGCGGGCAAAAGCTAGTTGTAAATAAAGTTGTTTAGGGCATACACAACAGAGTGTAAAATGTTACAAGCTTCCGTTGAAAATGGAGGATCGTCCGACCGGAAGGGTGTTGGGTCTAGTAGGCAGTTGCCCACCAGACACCAACACCCTTCTGGTTGGGCAGTTGCCCGATAGTTGATTTCGAACCGATGTATATGTTCTAATCATGCGAAGAACATGATACCACGTTACAGGATTTTGATTTTTAATTCCTATGTGGCAACAAAAATTTTAGAAAAGTAGTTTATTTTTATTTTATTTTTTTTTTCGGTCGGAAAATCATCTTATGACATCCCCCACTCTTGGGCGGAGCAGGAGATAGTGTCAGAATTTTACTGATTAAAAACCAACTCCCGTTCCTTCGTTGAATTTCGTACCAGGGCCGAGTCTTCCTTTCAGAATCAGACCCTTGGACCCAGAAGGCGCGCGTGGAACAGTACGCGCCGTCGACGACTTGGGCTCGGTCCGGATGGTTACCAGACGGTCGGGCGGCGAGCTAGCCATTGCTCGCCGTCCGCAAGCCCGCGCCTACGGTGGCCGGAAATCGAGATCGGAATCCCGGCGGCGGTTGGGGCGTGAGGACGCCTCACGCGATCGGCTGCCTCCTTTGCTAGCTTTACTGGTTCGCAAAAGGAGGCGGCCGTCTGCCACTCTTCTTCTTCTTCTTCGGACCATGGCCTATACCAAGGCCAAAAAACAATACAGGCCTCTGTAACCTAAAACTAAATTGTATTTCAACTTCAACAGAACACCTGAAAATAACTCACACAAATATAAACAAATTTAAAGCAACAACAATAAATTAATTTAGTCTTACTCTTGTTCACAACGTTCTCACTTCACATAACTTAGTGAACATTCAGTGAATCGACAAAAGTAGTTCGAGTGAGAGTCGTTCGTATTTGTGTAGTTGCACTTTATGGATTTCTGGGTGATGTGAAAAGTGATGGCGTGTGTCGGTTTTTTAATTTATTATTTCTATGGTTTCAGATTTATATTGACATTATGTAAAATGTATGTTAGATGATACCGTTTAGATGTAACGGAATTTAAATAGAGTTTAGTTTAGTTAGTAGTTTAAAATCAAGAAAAAAAAAATCTGCCGCTCCATATATTTTGTCGAGATAAGTGAACATAAATGTATGGGGCAGTAAATTATTTGTCGAAATTTCAGGGTTTGCCGCATCTGTATGGAATAGCCAGATTCATGGTGAGTAGTATAGGTTATATTTTTGACTGGCCTGTTGGTCTAGTGGTTAGTCGCACTGACTCCTGTTCTTCAGTGTTAGTGCACTGAATGCCGGAGGTCGTGGGTTCGATTCCCACACAGGACAAATGTTTGTGTGATGAGCACGATCATTTGTTCTGTGTCTGGGTGTAATTTATCTATATATGTATGTATTTAGAAATATATAAGTAGGTTTATCAGTTGTCTAGTACCCATAACACAAGCTCTGCTTAGCTTGGGACTAGACGGCGTTGTGTGATAGTTGTGGAATATTATATTATATACCACATTTTTTTTATTAATACAAGTACAAATACTTTAAAAGCTTATTATAAAAGGTCTTGTTATAATTTAAGTAAAGTCTCAATAAATAATATAATATTCATAAACAGCAAAGTTATTAGCGTTTGTTTATATCCCAAAATGTCATTCAATCTGTGGAAATATTGTACAGGCTATTGATCATGAATTAATGAATGGCGATCAAAATGGAAAAACACTGCATGTAGTATTTTTTACTAGCAATTGTTATTAATGATTGATCCAATTATTAATTTACCAACTATGACAAAGTTTCGTAGACAATTTTGGGAGTTCTTTTTTTTACTTTTGACTACTCAAATATGATCAGTAACGGGTACGGATAGAACCCCATTTTTTATACTAAATATAAAATAGGGGTGTATAACACCCCGCTACAATTCACGAAATGAAAGTAGTAACAAAGGACACGTGTGGAATCGCGGGAGACAGCTACTTATTGGATAAAAATATTGTAAACTTCTGCCAGCAGGTTTCACTAAACTATCCCAAAGAAACGTGGATCGGGGATAAACAGTATTCTATGTCCAAATAAAAAGAAGAAAAGTAAAAAAAGTAAACAATTAAGTAAGTAAAAATATTGTAAGTGTGTGTATTGTATGTAACGTGTTGTATGTGTGTAGGTGTAGGATCTTGTCTTAGAATGAAATTAGGCACGGGCAGCCATGTGCCAAATTTCATCCAAGTCCGTTCAACCATTGTGCGTGAACGAATAATAACCAAACACTCACAAACTTTCGCCTTTATTTTTTTGGTGTGTTTGTGGTAGGTATACAGTACCTATAGAGATCAAAACCCGGGGCCCTGGGACGAAGCCAACGAAGGAACAAGAGTGGGTTTTTAGTTAGTAAAAGTCTGACACTATCTCCCGCACCGCTCAAGAGCGGGATTTGTCATTAGATGATTTTCCCACCTAAAAAAAAACCTAAAGGTGATAACTGTGTGAATTCGACTTGAGACATAACGCCTATTCCATTTAAATAGATAGTACTTTAATAGGTTAGTGTTGATTGGGCACTAATAGAAAAAACTCCAAAGTTATCTAGAATTCTGTCACAAAAACACAACAATAACTGCATTCGATTTGTCTTCAACCTTCGTAAGTATGATCATGTATCTGAGCAGCGTTCTCGTTTAAATTGGTTAACCCATCCGACAGCGTAGAGCGCTAAGAGCCTTGACTACCTTGTTTTCTTTTCTGGATAAACCTTCTTCTCCTTCTTATTTGACTTCTCAAATCCAATTTCTTTGCTCTGGTCATAATAAAAATCTCCGATCTACCAATAATCGTCTTCTACGATGTCCCACACACCGTTCTGGGTTTATCCAGTCCTCCTTCTTTGTCCAGGCGATCTTTCTCTGGAATGCGCTCCCGCTGAACATCAGGATGGCGTCCAGTCGGTTCACTTTTAAGGTGATGGCACGTGAGCACATTCGCAGGAAGTTGGTGTAATCATCACAGCGTTGATTTGTTGGATTCGTTTTTCATAATTACATTGTGAATTTGTATGTATGTATCTAAGTATATATTTATTATTGTAGAGTATTCAGGCGCAGGGGTGGATGATTCCCGAAGAAAATAAAACGCACAGGAACTGAAGACTTCAGGATTTATTCTTGAACGATGTTTACAGGAAGCGAAGACAGCAAGCAAGCGATGACACCAAACGACGACAAACTTTTGGCCGTGAAGCGGCTATATATATACCCCTCGTAGGTGGGTGGAAGTAGTGGCGGTCTTATAAGACCATTAAAATTCTTACTGGCCAATCACGTTCGACCGATATTTCGACGTGGGCGGAGGTAGTGGTAGGTGCGACCATACAAATCTTTGCCCTATTTCCAACCACGTTCGAGCATTAAAATGAATCTATGTACAACTCAATTACAATTTGAAACTTATTAACTAAAATCACATTATAACTACTTACAATCATCACACTAACTAAGATTACTCTATACAACATAAACAACTATCCATTACAGTAATTCTTAGTTATCTAACTTAGTTATCTAATGTAAATCTAGTAAACAATACAAATTAGCAATAACAGATGAATATATATATACAAAAATCTCTTATAAGAGTAACTCTGCTGTTATTGCTCTCGAATATGAAGTCTAAGGTTGCGTGACTTTATATAAAGCTAATTAACAATCCCTACGTAAGCTACTTTAAATTTACAAGTGGGCGAGGCCGCTGACAATTACTAGTGTTAAACTAGGAGATCGCTGTGCTCCTCAACAATCCCACCCCCCGTAAGAGGGTTCAACCGATTACAGACCCGTCGGTAGGGAGCACAACGACCTTTACAACGGGACGTCGTAAAATCCCGTTATTGGTTCTAATGTCTACGACCCTAATAACGTTATCGGTGCCGGGGTACACTTTCGCAATTATGCCTTTTGTCCATTGATTTCGCGGTTTGTTCTCGTCCACAATCACTACCACATCACTGACTTTAATATTTGGCACATCACTGTTCCACTTTCTTCTTTGCTGCAGCGTTGGAAGGTATTCGCGCAGCCAGCGCCTCCAAAAGAGGTCGGCCAGCGCGTTCACCCGCTTCCACATGCGGCGCGAGTCGAGGTCGACCACATGTCGACGTGTGCACGGCGCATCTCCCGCGGCAGTGCCCAGCAGGAGATGATTCGGAGTCAGCACCACCGGTTGCTCCGCATCGCAGCTCACGTAGGCGAGCGGTCGGCTATTCACGACCAGCTCGGCCTCAGAGAGAAGGGTATAGAGGACCTCCTCGCGAGGGGCTCGTTCCTTGAGGGTCGCCCGTAGTGCGTTTTTGACAGAACGCACCAGGCGCTCCCAGCAGCCACCCATGTGTGGGGCAGCCGGGGGGTTGAAGTGCCAGGCTATGCCCCGGCCTGTCGCCTCGCTTTCGAGACGGTCGTGGTTCAGCTCCCGCAGCGCCTCTTGAAGCTCGGAGTGCGCCCTGACGAAGTTGGTCCCGCGGTCGGAGTACATATCCGCGGGACAGCCGCGGCGCGCGATCAGGCGCCTAAGTGCCAGTATCGCGGAGTCGGCGCTCAGTGTTGCAGCCAGCTCCAGATGGACAGCGCGCGTAGTGAGGCACGTGAACAACACGCCCCACCTCTTCTCCCGGCGCCGCCCGATGACTATTTCCATGGGGCCAAAATAGTCCACCCCGCAATGGACGAAGGCTCGACGAGTCGTTTCCAGTCTCGCTGGTGGCAGGTCTCCCATCTTTGGTGAGGTAGGTGCGGATCTCTTGATGCGACATTGCTGACAGCTTGCAGTCACTGCTTTTACAGTCGATCGCAGGTTTGTTACCCAGTACTTTTCCCGCACATTGTTCACCACAGCCTCTTGATTAGCGTGCAGGGAGGCCACATGATACTTTAGTATAAGTCGGCGCGTGAGGGCGTGTTTCCCATCCAAAATTATAGGATGACGCGCTCCGAAGACAAGCTCGCTGCAGGCGCCCAGTCTGCCGCGTACTCTCACTAGCCCGTCCTCGTACAATATAGGGTCTAGGGTCCTTATTCTGCTGTTCTTTGGCAGTGGTCGGGCCTCTTGGAGGGCTTTAATTTCCTCTTGAAAGCTCTCGGCCTGCATGAGTTTTAGCAGGCGTAGCTCCGCCTCTCGCAGGTCTGTTATGGTGACGGTAGCTGAGTTGCGACGTTTGCGACAAAGCTCAGTGAAAATTATTAGTCGCGCTACGACACGTACGGCGCGTGTCCATGTTGGCAGCCGCTCGTATGTCAGTGTGGGTTCGGCCTGTGTGGTCAGGACATTTAGTCGTTGCACACGTTCTAGGTCCTCCTCCGTCACTGCGTCACTCCCGGAAGCCGTCGGCCATTGCTCCTGTGGACGGCAGAGGAACGACGGGCCCGAAAGCCACTCGCTACTGTTTCTCGGCCAGTCCAAGCGGGTGCTCTTGTCGGCCGGGTTCAACGCCGAGGGAACCCAGTGCCAGTCACACTTCCTTGACCTTGAGTCAATTTCGGCTAGTCGGTGGGACACAAACCGCTGAAAGTCTGTAGCGTCGGAACCTATCCATTTTAAGACAGTCTGGCTGTCCGTCCAAAAATATTTACACTTAACTTCTACCCCCAATTCTAATTCTACAGTTGACGCTATCCTGCAGGCCAGTACTGCCGCTTGCAATTCCAGGCGAGGTATCGAAATGACCTTTTGAGGGGCCACCCTGGCTTTACCTAGAACGAAGCTCACCCGCCTGTTGCCGAGTTCATCATTTCCCGCTATATAAGCGACTGCGGCATAGGCGGATTCGCTTGCGTCCCCGAAAACGTGGAGTTCTACGTTTTCTAGGACTAAGCCATACCATCTCGGGATGGTTACGCTTTCGAGATGCTGCAAATTATGCAGCCACTCGAACCAAGTCCTAGCCTCTGCCTCACCCAGTTTCTCGTCCCACTGAATGCCTGTACGCCATATTTTCTGCATCAATATGCGCGACTGAATGACGCATGGGTACAGGAAACCCAGTGGGTCGAACACCGACATTATGAATCTCAAGAATTCACGCTTCGTGGGTACTATTTCCCCCTCCACGATAGCCTTGGGTATCTTCTTAAAAGATAGGTCAAAGGCTAATTGATCGGTTCCTGGCGACCATATCATACCTAAGGTTCGTTCGGACACGTTGTCCCCATTTTCCAGGGATATGCGGTCTGGCATGTCTAACTGTAATTTGCTCCTTAGCTCTTGGGAGTTCGTGACCCACCCCCGTATATGAAAACCGCCCTCGGCGTGGATGTGGGTCACGTCATTTATTAACTTGTTAGCCTGAGCAACAGACCACGTGCTATCAAGGTAGTCATCCATGTAATGATTGTGTCTCACGGCAGCTACCGCTTCGGGGTACTCCTCCTCATGACGCGATGCGTTCTTATTTAGAACGTATATCGCCGAGGTTGGAGACGATACTGCACCGAATATCATAGAGCTCATTACATATATTTGGGGTTCCTTCTCGGTTCCCGACTGCCACAAGAATAGCTGTGCCCCGCGGTCTTGCTCTCTAATTTTTATTCTTAAAAACATATCAGCAATGTCTCCCGTGAACCCTATTGGCCCTAGTCTGAACTTAAACAATACTCCTAGAAGTGGATTCAGTAGGTCGGGGCCCGTCAATAGGTTGTCATTTAGGGATGTCCCTTGATACGTGGCGGCAGCGTCAAAGACTAATCTTAACTTCCCCGGCTTGTTTGGATTCTTCACCCCAAAATGGGGTAAATACCAGACCGGATCTTGGACGCCGCTCTCCAACCTATTGGCGTAACCCTGTTCAACCAACCTATCTATTTGTTTCTTATAGGCCTCTGCATACTCGGGATCCCGGTTCAACTTACGCTCAATCCCCGCCAAGCGATGGCGAGCGTAAGCATAATTATCGGGGAGTTGCGGGCTATCATGCCTCCACAACAACCCTACTTCCCAATGGCCATCCCCATTTTGATGGCTAGTTTTATCTAGAATTTCTAGAGCTCTGTCATTCTCCCTATGCGATCTAGGGATTTGTGCTATACCTATGGACTCTAGCTCAAACTGATTTTTAACTATCGTATGCAAATCTAAGAGTGGTCCCACGACACAATTTACAGACTCTTCAGCCGACCTATGTCCTTTGCCTACGGGTCCATGAACGACCCAACCTAGCTTGGTCAAGGAAGCAACGGGCTTACCAGATTTTCCTCGGCGTATATCCTGGCCGACCAGCAACTCCCAATTGTCCTGTCCCAGCAACAGCAGCGGCTTGGCCCCAATCATTCCCTCGCAGCCCAAGTCGCGCAGGTGGGCGTGCTCCGTAAGCAACGCAGCCGGCACTGTTTGTGCGGGTAAGTCCAGTCTCTTAAATGTACGACACTTCACTGTATGCACTCTGCCGTTTGGCCCACGCACTGACACATTCACTCTACGCGAGGTCTTGTCCGACACCTCTTGTCCGCGCGCACTCTTCAACACTAAGGGTTCTTCCTGGCCCCCAGCGTTCTCTGCCAACGAGTCATCCACCAGTGATATCGTGGCCCCGTCATCAAGTAGGGCGTAGCATTCGTGTGTGTTGTTCTCAATTGTGACACACACTGGTAATATTTTCAGGAGCGACTTGCCGTGGTACTCACTCACATTCGTGACACTTTCAGTGGTCTTTTTCTCTGCGTGCAATAGGATATGGTGTGCATAGTTGCATGACGGACACTTGTTAGCTCGACAGAAATTCTTTGCATGTTGCTTCACTATACATTTAAAGCATAGACGTTTATCCTTCACGTGTTGCCATCTGTCATCTACACTCAGCTTAGCAAACTTATCACATTTCGTGAGATTGTGATCTCCCTCACACATTGTGCACTGAGATACTCTTGTTTGTGGTGGTGAATTGTCACTTTGTACATGCAATCGTTGTATATTTCTGTATGGGACTTGTTTTGGTGCGCTTTTCTGTGGTTTAGAAACCGGTGCTCCGGTAGCGCTCACTTCCATTTGCACATAATAAGAGGTAGCTCGGGCTAGGTGACCTAGGAAGTCTGACAATATTTCCAAACTAGGCGACACCCTCACGTCAATTCCTTGGGTTGAAGCTACGCCCATAGCATAGTCCCCATACTGAGCTCTCTGTACAGGTGTCAACTTGTTCAATAATTCACTCACCAGTTGTGGGTTGTTGAGATATCCGGTTGCATGCACATTCCTCAGCAGCGACACACAATTACGCACAGTCGAAGAGAATTTCCGTAATTCACGACCACTTTCCGTCACTTTAGGCAACGCACGCACTTTCTTCAATGCACATTCCAGTATCAGGTTCGGGTGTCCAAACTCTTCGTCCAGTGTCTTTATGATCTCCGTCGGATTCGTAGATGTCCTGAGCAGATCTTCTACTGCTATCTTGGCCTCTCCCTGCAGCGATGTTTTCAGGCGCGCTAGGTTCTCATGCGGCTTGAAGTTGTACATTGCTGTAGTGTCCCAGTACATGTTCTTGTATGACAGCCAATCAGCTGGGTCCCCACTAAAGTACGGCAACTCATAAGCTTGTCTGGGCACTGGTCGCGGACGAGCTAGGTTCGAAATGGCCTCTGCTAGCTGGTCTATTTTCCTGTCTCGCGACCGGCTTCTGTCCGTGTCTTCAGCGAAGGTTTGATCCCAGTCAGGCACTTCACGTTGCACTCGCGGTACACTGCCACTCGGTATAGGCGTGTTGGGCACTAAGTCTCTGAACTGAACGATCGTGGGCGCACACTGTTGTGGTAGCGCAGATACTTGTGGCGTCACGGACATAGGTACTCCGCGAGATGTCGCGGGCGCGAACGCGGGCATTTCGTGTGAGGTCGCGGGCGCGGACACGGGCACTTCGCGCGAGGTCGCGGTCACGGACGCTGTCACTGGCACTGAGTTCGACGGCACTTGCGACACTGATGGTTCTTGATTACTGGGTGCGGTACGAGTAATCCATTCTTCAACTCGGCGAGTCGTTCCTTCTTCATCTGACGAGTCATCTTCGTCAGCTGCGGCGTCTATTTCAGCCAACTCTGCTTCCAGTTTCTTCCTCACGAGGTTTTCTTTCAGGCGCACTAGCTCTCTTTCAGCCTCGTATTCGACCCTCCTCCGAAGATAGTCGGCACTTCGTTGTCCGCTTTTCGTGGAGACGTGGCTGGCTCTTGATCCTTGTTTCCTTGCACTCCGTCGTATCTCCGATTCCCTTGGTGTTGCAGCATCACTGTAGTCGATCACACGACCGGGCCCCGCCAATGGAATCACAGGTGCAGGCACAGGAACAGAAGATGAGGTAGGCGCTATCGATGGTGATCCCGGTGCTAATTCAGTCGGCACTCCCGAGTCACTCTCCATGGCACGACGCTTGTTCATCGCCTCCTCCAACTTGCGTAGCTTGCTTCGTGTAGTCACGGCGCTGCGTTCACTCATCTTCTCAGGCGATCTTCACAGGGCGATCTTGATGAGTCTTCAGAACGTTGTTGACAAGTCTTCAGGCGATCCTGATAAGTCTTCAGGCGATCTTGATAAGTCTTCAGGCGATCTTGATAAGTCTTCAGGGCGATCTTCACAGGGCGATCTCGACGAATCTTCAAGCCAATATTCAAGACGATCTTCAGCTTTTTCAGGACGTTTTTCAGTCTTCAGGACGATCCGGCGAATCGAAGGACCAATTTTGTGGAGTATTCAGGCGCAGGGGTGGATGATTCCCGAAGAAAATAAAACGCACAGGAACTGAAGACTTCAGGATTTATTCTTGAACGATGTTTACAGGAAGCGAAGACAGCAAGCAAGCGATGACACCAAACGACGACAAACTTTTGGCCGTGAAGCGGCTATATATATACCCCTCGTAGGTGGGTGGAAGTAGTGGCGGTCTTATAAGACCATTAAAATTCTTACTGGCCAATCACGTTCGACCGATATTTCGACGTGGGCGGAGGTAGTGGTAGGTGCGACCATACAAATCTTTGCCCTATTTCCAACCACGTTCGAGCATTAAAATGAATCTATGTACAACTCAATTACAATTTGAAACTTATTAACTAAAATCACATTTTATCTACTTACAATCATCACACTAACTAAGATTACTCTATACAACATAAACAACTATCCATTACAGTAATTCTTAGTTATCTAACTTAGTTATCTAATGTAAATCTAGTAAACAATACAAATTAGCAATAACAGATGAATATATATATACAAAAATCTCTTATAAGAGTAACTCTGCTGTTATTGCTCTCGAATATGAAGTCTAAGGTTGCGTGACTTTATATAAAGCTAATTAACAATCCCTACGTAAGCTACTTTAAATTTACAAGTGGGCGAGGCCGCTGACAATTACTAGTGTTAAACTAGGAGATCGCTGTGCTCCTCAACAATTATTGTATTTCTTTTCTATTTCTTTACCATTAAGCTGCACCTACCATGTTTTGTTTCTGCACCACCCTAAGGTCGACTGGTAGAAAATGCCTAAGGCATTAAGTCCGCCTTTGTACAGTGTTTATTACTAGTGCATTAAGTTTTAATAAATAAATAAATAAATAAATAAAAACGCCAAAAAAAATGCACAACACACTTTATTTACAAACTACCGCTCTATATTAAAACGTTTCCACGAAAAAAAAAATCGTATTCACAAACTTTATTCATACAATTACTGTTATTCATTGCAATGCAAATATAAAAACGCAAATAAAAACATAACATTTTGGTGTGAAAATTCAACGCGTTCGTAGAATCCATGTAGAATCCTTGCATTTTATCGTTTTACAGATTTTAGCACAAAAGCTGGGTCACATGGAGCTTTTAGTTACATTTTAGTAATCCTTCTTCGCTTGCTGAATTTTTTATCTCACTTGACAGAGGGAAATGGTTTCAGTGCGAGTGAGATAGCAGAGGACTTAATGATAATATATGGGAAGAGTTTTCTGGATATTTGTTATTAGGATTATTACGTTTATCTACGTTGGGCTCTTTGTTTTTTCCTTATGCTTTGGTTTAAGAGCATTACACATTTTTCTTTAGATATTAAAAAAAAAAACTGGGCAAGTGCGAGTCGGACTCGCAGACTGAGGGTTCCGTTCGAACTTACATATGTAAATAGTTTAATTCCCGAATGGAGTCTCGAAGATTTTTCCGAATTGCAAAAATAGTTTTTGTGACGTATCTAATAACAAATTGTCCGTATTTATGCAAAAAGGAACCATCCAGCAAACGCGCACTTCTGAGATATTAAAGGATTTACAAAAACATGTGCAGCTCTTTTAGATGAAGTAAAATTATTATTTATTTAATTTAAATTTATTGATAAATAACTTATTTATGTATGTGTATTTAAATTTGCTCTGAATACTATTAAACTTTCTAGATAATTAAGAAAATGTGCATGTGGTTCCTTTTTACATTTAGTAATTTATAGGATTTCTCATATACAAATAAGAACCACAACCAAGGGATTTGCTAATATAAATGAAACTATGTATTTATATTATCGTAATAAAGCTTTAATTCACAAAAAATATAAAACAATACATAAAGAGAGCGTTTAGTCGACGTTGTCATCAAATTGGATTTCGAAATCCACCGTGTCTAGAGCATCTATGTCGTCTTCATCATCACAAATGAGACTATTATAAAAACTTTGTGCATCTTGTGGAATGAGATGTAGTATGGACTGAATATCGGCTAGTTTCGCTGGTGATACTGGCTTTCCTGATGGCCATAGAGGAACTAAATGTTCCGTCAAGATGACAGCTGGTCTGCCGCGAACAGGAGCTCTCCCTATATTTACTTCCACAGAACTACCAAGGAAATCTGTTTTAAAATAAATTGAGTTTGGTGAGTCCCTTTTCAGGTATATTTCTCGAGTTTGTAGCCAATTAATACATTCTTTATTAACACCACGTTTTCTGTTAATAATCATTTTTTCAACCTTAGAAGTTCCCAGAAAATCAGATTTTGCCATAACTGTAACTGTAAGCGGGTTCTTTTTCTTGCAATCTTTCATAACCCGCACATAATCATTGGGCGTGTATAGTCTCGGATATTTCTTCATTGCCGTTTCAATATGGGAAAAATCTCTGTCATTAGGTAGGTAATTATGTCCAGGTATCAAAAATTTTTGTGTTATTTTTTTCAAGGTGGGATGAGAATGCAAGAGTGCTTTTAACATCAAAACTATCTTTATGTTACGATTCTGTCCTCTACATGAATCGCTCCATAAAATTAGTTCCTCGATATCTTCAGAAATATGCTCGCCCAAGTATTTTAATAGACAAGAACCGACTTCCTGGGCACCTTTACCAGCCATTCCTTCTATCCAAACAATAGATTCCCATATTGTACAGCCAAAGCTGTCGTTTATAGTAAATAATTCCGGTAGGGATCTTAGGCATTGGCAGTGTTTTTTGGAGATCAAACGTGAGACATTCTATTTCCCTACATTGAGTAGCCAGAATAAAGTCAGATTTCATTTTATTTCGAGTCTCTTCCCATTTTTGGAAATGTTCTTCGCGTTCTGTATCTATGGCTGTTTTCTCCTCAGCAGTTTTGCAACGAGTTAATTTTGCATGCAATGTGTCACACTTGTTGTCACCGCACAAAACAGTGGCCTCGAGAGTAATAAAATCAAAGAAATAATTAAATATTTGTCCTAAACCATCGACATATAAAAAAAAAATACAAAATCTCGGTACTTCCATCAGTCTAATATTTTAAAATATGGTATGGTAGTTTCATCTCACGAAGGCAGATGAATCGTAACAAAATGACTCTTATTTCGACGTCATAAAAGTCACGTAACCCACCTTCGTGAGATAAATAACTATAGTTTCGTTATAATACGAGTAAGTAGATGTATCGCTCCAATTTTATTACAATGGATTCCTCTTGTTGCACAATCTTTTTAAAATCACTCCACAATCGGGAATTAATCAAAATGGATAAAGCGTACATCTCAGATTCATTAAGTAGGTACTTAAATGCATTAAATAAAATGACTTACCTATTGTATCTTCATTATTATCTTCGGTGTTCGTCTCCAATGTTATATTTACCAATTGCTTGCCTCTACTCAACATGTTCACACTTAATTTTAAAAGAAATTAACCAAAACATAAGAACTTTCTTCGTAGAGAAAAAAAACGGTCGTCACGCATTCGAAATAATTCGTTGAATGTCATCTATTTTGACAGATGTTTGACGTTTTATTTTGAAACTTTGAGTTATTACACTTTGAGCCATAGATGCAATGGAATAAAGTAAATATTTCATTGTTTATAGATGAAAGGCATGTAACAAGTCACGTCATTTGGTACCTTTGAGCGATGATGGGTTTCAAAACTTTATACGCATAATGGAATCACATACTAGTGGTTCTACTGTTTTACAATGTTTATTTACACATGATAGAATCGAATGCTTGTGGTTCCACTTAGCAAAAAAGATAAGCAATTAAATTATGAATTTATTTTACGCAGAACGATACCACAGAAACTTGGTTCCATTTGGTGTATTAAAAATAATTGTTAATAATAAAAAAATGTGTAATGTATAATGGTACTAAGTATGCGTGGATCTGTTTTGTATAAAATTACATAGTAGTAATATCGTTTATTTTTTTGAACAATCGAGTCCCGTTGGGCTGTGGTTCGGTTTTGCTTTATATGTAATGTTTGTTGGTGCTGTTGGTTCTATTCTGCTTTTAGTATACCTTGTTTCTAAGGGAAAAATCACGTGGTTCTTTTTTGTATAAGAATTTAGACCACTTTTAAATAAGTATTCTTCCAAAAAACTAAAAACCTAAATTTGTCGTGTGGTTCCATTTTGCATAAATACGGACAATTTATGTTTTCAGATTTATTCCTATACCTGTGCTACTAGACCTTGCTTTATGCAGAATTTCAATGTTCTAGGTCAACGGGAAGTACCCTATGAATTTTGATTCCCTTGAGAGTGTCGAAATATAACCTATATTTTTTGACGTAAATCGCCGGATCTTATTTTTTTTCGTTAACATAGAAGATTGATTTTTTCACAGCTTCAATGGACCGCAGACTTGAGTAAATGGTTTTAATTTCAACTCGATACCTCCACGCGTTCCTGAGATAAAAGGTCTTGACAGACAGACAGACGGACAACAAAGTGATCATATAAGGGTTCCGTTTTTTTCTTTTGAGGTACGGAACCCTAAAAACACAGATACCTTGTCGTTATTATCTATGTCTCTAATGAAATCAAAACATTAATTTGTGTAAAACTAATCCAAGAAAGACTTCTGAATTGTTTTTTACAAAAACTTTTAAGGGTTTAAAAACACGTTTTTGTGAAACATTCGAGTGAGCGATGGAAGTTACCTTCTGCCTACAGAGTATCTAGGCGTTATCTTTCTTTTATCACATTGCCTATTTTCCAAACATTACATTGGGCTCATGGATCGCGTTTTATAAAACAACAAGCTTTTAAACCATGCTTACGTTGGCGATTGACGGACCGGGTAGGATCTTCTTAAGAAGGCCCTTCCCCACTCGCCTATCGTCAACGTCGAGCATGGTTTAAAAGCTTGTTGCTTCATCTAATTCAATCCAACGCCATGTTTATTGAAGAGACAACGCGACAAAGGAGAGACAACGCCTGAAAACTCTGTTGGCATTCAGTAATTCTGTGAATTACTCGAACATTTCACAAAACTGGTTCCAGGAAATACGTGTTTTTTTAAAACCCTCAAAATTTTTTGAGAATAATTGTCGTCATTCAGAATTTCGATTAAATGTCGCAATTAGGTTTCTATAGATGTACTTTTTAATATTTTTAATATATATTCATATTATGCATTATGGAGGTCCAAAGTTCACATAAAATAGCAGCAGATTTTCCGGGGTTTTTACTGGATTAGTTTTACACATTAATTTATGTTTTGATTTGTATAGAAGCCTAGATAATATCCACAAAATATCTGTGTATCCAAAATATCTGGAGAAAAATATGTAATAACATCATAATCATGTAACAGCGGTTTTATGGAAATGTACTTTGAGTTGGCCGCTCTTAAGAGATTAAATTCAAGGGTTTTATCTTATCATTATTCCAACCAATAACATAAATTACAGGGTCTTGATTTTGGACTACAACATTGACCGATGACCAGGATAAAGTATTTGGGGTCTAGGATGAACGCAAAACTGATCATTTTATCTTAATCAAGATGAATTGACAGTCTAGTCGTAGATTGTTATGTAACGCCTTATTTATTGGATTGATTAATGGCTGTGATAATAATTATAAACCAATCAATAACTTTCCTTTAGGATAACTGATACCGCTTAAGAGTACTACAGAACCTAAAGTGCAGTCACACTCAGACTACATACAAAAGAAAATATATGCACGGACACAATGCTTGCAAAATATGAAGCATTTTAGTAATTTACTACTAAAAATCAACAGATTCGATTATAAAATTAGAACACTATAAGTGCTATATTTCACCGGGACACCATGGTGGCGCGACCAGTCGCCGCTACCAACAAAATATATACAGCTCTATAGGCAGATACTCACCTGGTGTCCGTTTGGTTGCGCAACCAATTTGGCGGCGTGACCAATCTCCATTCCATTTTGATACTGTCTCAGTGTGGTGTAGCGACTCTGGTGTCTGTATGGTGTCTAGATTGGTAGCTTACGGACACCATGGCGGCGCAACTGGTCGCGGCCGCCATGTTTTCCCAGTGAAATATAACCCTAACGGTAAAACAGTGTGTGTAGAATAATCTGACAAACAATCAGAACGATAGCAAGTATATTAGTCCGGTTTTTAATCAATTAAAGTATTTTTTAGACGCATCTTCGTGATTTTTTTCTGTTGTACTCAATTAGGTGTATTTTGTTTTGAAAACAATATATTATGTCTAGCATTTATCCTGACGAATAACATATATTTTTCTGATTAGGTTAACTGCCGTAGATCATATACTTTTGCACATTATAAAACTCGTGATTAACTCCCGTAGTCCTGTTAACAATTAAGCCACATAACGTAAAGTGTTTTCCTGTTCTACCCGTGCCCAACAACCTGAATCCTTCAGGCCTTTAATGAGGCTTTCAAAAGAACTGTCCAGGTTGCTATTACTTATTGTACGGCCAAAATATTAGTTGTCGACCCAAAAAAAAGAGAAAGCAATCAATCTCCCTAGACCTTTCACAATTAAAATAATAATATAATTATCCTTTATTATCAGGCAACTAAGGCCCATACACAAATAAACTTACTAAATAATAAACTAATACATTTATAAGGAACTATAACAAATTATAAAACTATTGGACACGAAGCGACGGCATCTTGTTTCGCTGCGAGGTCGGTATCCTTCAATGAAATCTTCGATACACGACACCCTTTGGCCAAAACTCTCCTTTGAGGAAGGTCTCCAAATAGTGAGTCGGTACTCGCCCCACAAACGACTTAAAATTTGTGTTATGGTGCGGCTCCAACTGCACGAATCGCAAAGTTCAGTTCGTCTTCACACGTACATATTCCACGATCTCCTCAACTTTCCAAGTGTGATGTAGTCTCGAAACGTACAGCTGCGTCGAGGGTATTCAGAAATCAAAAATCAGAAATCAGAAAAGTTTATTTCAAATAGACCAATAACAGGCACTTAACGGAACGTATGCGGTATCAAGAGACATTTAAAAATTATAGTAAGTAAAAAAAACATGAACACGTTAACACCGTAACTTTATGTCACCTTGCTAAAGTTACTTACGTACTCGTACGTTAACCTACTTCTAAAATTGAATATAATATAACACTCGCAAGAACACCATTTCATGTACGTGTGTACCTGATGCGGAGTGACAGATGGTGGTACATGCTCGGAGAACTATGTGTGTACGTGTTTATGGGTATATTTAGGTATAGATTAGTGGTTCACAAACTTTTTTAGGGTACCGTACTTCAATCGGGAAAAACAATACATTATAGGATCACTTTAGTACTTTAGACTTAATTTGCCCAAACAGTTAACTTAATAATGGCACAAGACTAAATAAAAAGTAAACGCGCTCCAAATTTTTTATTATAGCCTATTCTTTCCTACTGCTGGGACAAGGCCTCCCCCAAAACCTCCTAGGTACAAGCCAACTCAAACCAGCCCTAGCGCTCCCAATAAAAACAAATATTGACAGTTTAGTGGAAAAATGGAAGGTGTGTGTCAGAAGTACAAAATAAAGAAAAGTTATGAGTCGAAAGTCTACCCCGTAACTGTAGCTAACCGAATGAAACTACTTCCGAAAAGTTTACGGTAGTTAGATCGTAAATATATTTCTATTGAAACAAGTAGTTACCAACATGAGACGTATCTTTTGCTATCTTGGGATGTCTTTCTATTTTATCCTGTTAAGCAATTCTCCTAATTCTTTCATCTAGGAAAGACTGGTTTCAGGAGGTTCGACGAAAGAATGCCTGGAAAAAATTGGAGTACTTTTGACCAGAAATGGGAAAGTAAATAGACTAAATAAAAAAAAAAACAATTCTCACATGACGCCGTGCATTAATGCGGCAGGCAAGAAAGCAGATCTCATGTCGCATTGGGTTGTATGTAATCCGTTGATGCCTAAAGCACGTACACACTGATATGTGACACACAACACACGGCACTAACGCGGAGATTATGGAACATGAAATGGATTGCTCATTTGATCGCAACCCGTCCTCGAAGACAGGCACGCTCGCCGTGTCAGCACCCGGTGCACCGTCACAAAACGCGTTTCGTCGCCGCCGGCCGACCATCGCGGTGTTGAGTGGCGTCGTGTGAAAACCGCTTTAAGGTTCATTACCTACCATGTCGTGTCTATTTAGAATATCCTCAACTGAATTTCTGAAAACGAATACCATATTAAAGTGTACCAAACCAGAAAATTATGCAAATTTACATTCTGTATATAGATATCTACTAAATGACACTGAATGTTAAATTGCTAACAAACTACCCTGGAAAAGGTACTCCTCTGTGCTTATTTTAGAATAAATTTCGTCGTGGTATCCATGACAATCGAATCGTTGCTTAGAGACTAAGATTTTTTATTGACTCATAACTATATTTTTCCAGTGACTTGCCTGAATGTCGGTTATTGCGCACGCGAAGTCGAACTCAAAGCCAAATAAAAAGCAGCCTAAGTCCTTTGGGTTTAAGCTCACTCCGTAATTTCATCAAAGTCGATTCTGTAGTATAACAGTGAAAGCATAATAGACAGGCAGAGTTACTTTCATATTTATAATCTAATATCTTTACATAAATACTAATATTATCTATACTAATCCTAAGCAAGCGTGCTCCATCGTCGACTCATCATCGCTTAACTTCAGATGAGATAGTGGTTATACACGAGGCTATCAATAATAAAAAAATGACAAAAAAGTTTGTTGATTCTGATGGTGATTTATAATGTAATAATAATATTATAAAGATGTATGATAATATTTTTATTTTTAATGTTTTTTTTTTTTTTTTAATGAAAAATCTCAAAAATAACTAGCACGATTTAAAAAATCTTTCAACAATAGAACGCTACTTTATCACTGAGTGGCAAAAGGATGCGGGCGAAACCACTGGCAGAGGCTAGTTCATAATAATAGTATTGATTCTGTCGCAAATTCAAGATAGTATCGTGATACACATTGCTTACTTTGATAGTAATGTGTATCTACAAAGCCTCGAGCACAGGCGCCGGGTAGCCAGCCTATCGGTATTTTACAGGTTGCATTTTGGAGAGTGTGCGCGGGAACTGCATGACTTGATTCCGCCATCTCCTTTCTACCATCGGACAACCCGACGTACGGCGAGTATCCACCCTTACGTTGTTGTAACTTCAACGGTCCGGACTAAGCGTTTCGCTTCGTCGTTTATACCGCGTACATCGAAGGACTGGAACAATTTGCCTGCTGCAGTATTCCCGTCCAACTATAATTTAGGTGTCTTCAAGGCTAGAGTGAATAGGCTCTTAATAAACTAGTGCGCCTCACCATCAATGATTGCATCACTGCTTACCATCAGATGGGATCGCAGTCAAGCACTGGTTTAAATGAATTAAAAAAAAAATAGTAGATACTAATTTTTTTTTATAGGAATTGAGCCGGTTTCAACGATTCTGCCCATGTCACGTTGTGACGGCAGCCCAGTGTAAACCACCGTTGAACTTTGTACTTCATGGTAGGTGTTAGTCTAGCTGAAAGGAAAAACTCAAGGGTTAGTTAGAAACATAATTATAGTGTAAAGTTGACAAAAAATATAAGGCCTATTTTGACATTTGAGAAAATAGGTTTTTCTCAAATGTCAAAACGGGCCTTTGTATAATGTAACTGAAAGAAACAATAAAATAATAATTAGGGGTCCGGTGTAATAGTAGCTACACTACACCGGACAAGCCGCTAGGTGACAATATACAAATGTCAAAACGTGCCTTTTATTTTATGACAACTTTAGTGTACGAACTTATATATATACAAAAATGTATAAAACTACTATAGATTTAGTACTATAGTAGTTTTGTACATTTTTAGCATATTATATAATAATTATAAATTACGCACCAACTAAAATTTTAAATGGTTTTAACTATTAACCTTTAAAAAGGTAGCGCAAAAATTATTATGTTAGGAGAGAAGTGCGAGAGAAGGGAGTGGAAATTGGTTGGAAGACGGCTGTTACATTTGGAAGTTTTTCGGTCTACCGAAAAACTTAACGTAACTAATGTTGTATATATGCGAAACCCGTAACACGTGTCTTGTATTTTATGTAAAGAATCTATGTACAAAATTTTATAACTGTATCATGAAAAATCACAAAGTTATGTGCTTATTATGTTACCCGGTTGTCCGCAAAAATTGGGAATCAAACGAGCTTACCTGTTAAGCGAAGTCTTGATTCTAATTTTATGAGCGCCGAAACTGAAATGCAATTCTATTATTGTTCACATAATGTAGTAATATTTTCATTACGGGTCAAAGGATTCGCAAGTTTAGATATATATAAAAAAATACAATCAATGTATCCTGGCAACACCATCGCGTCTAGATGTCACTTACTTTAGAGATTATAGGACAAGGAACAAGCTGTCTTTTGGACAGACTTGTTACCGCATACTTACATTCACTATTTCCCTGTAAGGATAACTGTGAGTTAGGTAGGTTAATTATTGCAGCTTTGGGGCTATTAACTAGTGGTGGGTGGGTGATTGCATTTCAGTTTCGGCGCTCATAAAATTAGAATCAAGACTTCGCTTAACAGGTAAGCTCGTTTGATTCCCAATTTTACTTCGCGCCGAAACTGAAATGCAATTCTATTATTGTTCACATAATGTAGATGTTTAGAGTTTGCTGCAATAATTAATTGTTACGCTATTGTTAGTACTGGTACTATCAACTCAAGTGCGGTTTCTTTTTATAGTAAGATATGAGTTGATTTCAGTTTTCCCTAAGGTTTTTTTGTCGCTACAGTCATACGTTCTTGCTGGGAGTGTCCCAAGGTGTTGACTAGACTATCCGTTCATTTTTTTAAAGTATTGTGTGACAAGTATTCTCGTATTGTAAAAATATATTTGATTCATTGATAGGCAACTGATTTAGATGAGAAGCATGTTATCTTCAACAGGGGCAGTTATAATACCACGGTGTGAGACGTGTATTGTAATTAATTGGATTATTCTTAATGAAAGTCACTTATGACTTACTAGCTTATTTTAGAAATATTATATCATTACTCTCAGTATATTTTAGTACTTACTTGGTTATTTGTACATCATCGTTATATGTACCTAGCCAGGGGCGCCGATTATGAGAAATAAACAGTGGGTGCCGAGCACCCCTGAGAATAGACATCAAGAAACAGATAAGTAATCGCCTTTTAGGTTACGGTTACATTATAATATTTCTTGATACTAAAAACTAGTTTCATTTTTATAAAATGATTTCATTTTATATTTTTATCGAACATAATTAGTAATTAGGTACGCAGTATGTAAGTAGGACATTTATTTATTTGTCGGTTGATCAGTGTGCATTTTTCTTCTCACACTTCGCCACTTTTTCGAGTCCATCAAATGAGCATGAGCACCCATGGGGTTTTCTAAAAGCCAGCGCCCCTGTACCTAGCCGTTGATGTCGGCTATATTACAAGGTCATTATTACTAAATGTAATCAGACAAAAAGTTACTTTGGTTTTATAGTACTGCTGTTCCCACTTAACACAAAGACAATTTGTTGAAATCTATTGAAGTAGAATAATCTCATTAGTTGTTTTTATCATACCATAGTGATGTTTTAAATGTCACTGGGGGTAATGTAATTACATTACATGCATCATATAATTAGCCTTGCATTAGGCAATGCAATTAGGTACATGCATTATATATTATCACATTCATCATTTTCGTTTCAAACGATAAGTATCTATTCACATCTAAGTTATGTTTGTGTTGACATTGTAGGTGACTGGTATGGAAGTCTAGCTTATCGATTTTATTATTATTATTCCGTTTGTTCATTTAACATAACATATAAATTATATTTTATTATATTAAATTATTATTATTATTAATATTCAATATTTATCTCAGGACCCTGAGGTCCTGGACCTTTGGAAGGCGTACGAGGAGCCGAAGCCAACTCGCAGAGGCCCTTTAGATAATTATAATGGAACATGATACCAACCGACGATTATCCCTATACGCGCTATGCTAGTGCACCCAAGGACAACCCCCGGTTGTTGAAATACTATTGCGACATATGGAGAACAAAGATAATAGGGCTATGGTTTTTGGAGTCTTAAGTGGACTGGTAACATGGAACTATGTTAAGACTATGGCCCCTGCCTGAACAACGTTATTAATATCCATCGAAAAAAGGCAGGGGGTGACTTGCACACTCAATAAATGGGCCCCCAAAAAACGGCCGCTAGCACGAAGTGACGTAGCAACAAGAGGGCAACATATCCTGAGGTGCTTGAGGAGTGGAGAGGTATACCACGGCTATCAGGACAATCCCGGAAGTACGGTCAAGATCCCTACCAGCACCTTACTGGATTATACATCCTTCTCCCGAGCACGTTTGCTCTTGCGAATCTCCACTCAAGCCAGCCAATAAAGGCAAGAGAGAGGTGGGAGCTCAGTTCCTCGTCAGTGTTCACTACGGCCGGCCAATAAAGGCAAGCCGGAGATGAAGAACAAGAATTCTCCCGGGAGATCGGGTCCGTGGGGTCGCTAATGCCCAACAGTTCGCCACAAAACTGCACTGCGGATTGTATCTCTCTTAGTCTGGCCCCTCACCCTAGGCATATTACGGCAAAGCAAACTTCAAACTTATTAATATTATTATTATTATTACAATTTTTTTTTTTTTTTTCTACTGCATGATACAGCTAGTATACTAACGTTTATTTCAGCATGTATGTGTATACTTGTATATACCTGTATGTATATGCATATGGGTCTATCTAAATATATGTAAATACAATTATTTTATACTTATGAAGACCATTTTATGTCATTTTTTTTGTGCCTCCCGAAATGGAAGTTAATGCGATTGTCTTTCTCTGTCATCACAGTAGTATTTTTGTGTCACAGTTTATGTTATATGTAACGAGAAACTTTGTTTCTTGAGGGAGGGGTTTATGTCATGTCGATGGAATGAACTTCCTGCTAGGGACTAGATACCTAGAGAAGTTGTATGGTCACTGACTTTTCACGAGGACCTGTTGCACTAGTTGGTCCCCAGCATACACCCCCCCCCCCCCTTTTTGTTTCAATGCAATTTTACTTTTGTATTGGTAAGTTAAGTACTTATAGTTTTGATGATACTAGTAATTCAAATGGGGTAATTCATTGCCTCAATTAAGTAAGTGTATTTTGAACATTCAGTCCCACTTAGCTATTTTAGAGAATAAAGAGGAGATAAGATATGTTTATTCTACCTGGATAAACATGAAATAAATTTAAAAGTATCAGCCAAAGAAAAGACTAGTTTTACTGTAGGTCATGTGTGGACCGGGTTTTAGCTGCACCGTAGACAAAGTTGTCTATTGCATTTCTGACACTGTTTGACAGTGACAACCTAACAAAGTAGAGAGAAGCCATAATTTCACCATATGACTTATAGGATACATAATTATAGGCTTATAGGCATGATATTAAACTGTGTTCAGCAAACCATCCCTGTTCCAAAATTGGTGGGTATGCCATGCATGTTTTGGGAATGTCTGAATGATCTAACATAAAATCTAACATTACATTTCTTTACCAAGTGGTAGATAGTTGTCTACTTTTATGTTAAATTTTTAAGTTCAGGAGTCATGTATACTGCAAAGTAATTTTTCTATTAAGCGCAGTGAGATTTTTTGATTGTCATAGAAGTGAGTCCTTTGTGAAACAAGTTGCTTTGGTGCACACTTTTTGTGTCCCGTGGCATGAGAGCTCTTATCTGCCAAATGCATCAGAAGTAATGTTTCCATGACAAGGCCAGTTGTCTAGTCATGGGAAGCTTGTTCCTAGGTATTCCCTATAATAAGGCAATTTCCCTCCATACAATATTTGCTTTGAACACAGAAAATATTGTCAATATAAGACAATTGCTACTGGAAATGTTATACCAGTGCAGATCAAATTAAATCTGAATCTTGTTATTTCTGTTTTGTTACAACAAAGATTTCCCTGTTTATTCATTTATTAGGAGCACCAACCAGGTAAGTTTTTACAAAAGATTTGAATTTAGGTTTAGTTCTGTGCAATTATGTCAATAGCAGGCGTACACGGTTTGTGTAATTTGACATTCATTTATATTGAATTTTAGTTTATTGAGTGATTTAGGCATTAAGTACGAGTAAGGTAGATACCTCATACCATTTTGTTCTAACAACTATTTACAAATATATCAGGACATATTTCATTATTTAGTTGTTGTATATCATTATAAGTTTATTGCTGACTTACTCCCTTGGGGTGATTATAAGTAAGTAGGGCTGGTGGTTTTGCCCGTCAATACTATTCCCTTCTGCTTTCAACAGTGAGAAGTTACTTCTTCTTAAAATCAATGGTAGCTTCCTCAAACCGCTCAGCCCAGCGGGTGGCCACACCAATTGTGGCATTGGTGTCATACATCAAGTATTCCAAGGTGCTGGTGCACGGGTTCTTCGAGCCTGTGAGGAGTTCCTGTAATTCTGGTATTGAAACTTTAGAACCTTATAATTTTATTCAGGACTGCTGGTATCAGCAGAGGACTTAACCTGCGATTTCCTTAGGTTTTGGTTCCTTAAAAGTTAGCTTACATGCTCTTTGAGCAAGGTTTTTACTATAAGCTTAAATACTGAGGATGTGGAATGATATGCTGTACCTATGAATTTAATCCGTTTAAATTATATCAAGATTTTCCATAGATATTATTACATGGAGTCATATCATAATCAACACTTACTGATATTTGTTGCTATAAGTGAACATATCATTTGTAAATTGTTGATGAAGTATTCATGTCACTTAGTGCTTAGATATATATCATTGTGAACATCTCGTGTTCCATGGTTTGTTTTCGTTTTTATTATTTTGAATATATTGCAGGTCAGTGTACAACATAACCATAAGGAAATAATAATATTTCTATTGAATAGGTCTTTACTATTTAACTCAGCAAAAAATAGGTTTGATAATCGGCCACCGTTATGCTCGCACTATGGCAGTATTTTCCACCAGCATTGTAGCCGGTGAGGGTGTCAATAATTCTGCCTTGCCTTCTCCCATGGTTTTGGGTTGGCTTCTAGTCCAACAACTGGACACAGGTGGGTATCTACCGGCAATCCGGCTAGGTACATTGGATTAACTTATGACAGTTTGGAATATCTCGTATTCTTTAGCATTACTTTGGAAAGTTTATAATTTACATATTAGGCAGTATAACTTGCCACCTTATGGTGGTTTGGAATATCTTGTATTCACTAAAGGAGTTTGAATGTTTTGTAGCGATCTACACATAGGTGGTGTACTGTTTTTACACGAATTAATAATACACAGATGGGTAGTATGAACTTGGCCTTCTCGTGACCTTTATAGGCACTGATAAAGTGGAGCACGTCGAACTTAGTCTTTTTGCCATTTTTGTTCTTTGGATTATAAATGAATGGGACTCACCTGCTATAACAGATGCATACCAGATTAGCAACGTAGAGTAACGAAGCCAAGAGTATCGCGTACTAGTCTGGTAGCTTACTATCAGTTGGCGCGTAAAAATTAACGTCGCCAATGGTATCTCGTACCCTGATTGAAGATTGAACGAGGCCTCGACTCGCAAGTCCGAAAAACAGCACTCGCTATGATCACTTAGTGCCTCCGCCATTGCCCGATGAGGATCGCGTCCTCGATGACAGGTTTCAGGGGCCTTTTCAGACTAGCAACGTAGAATAAACCGCTAAGAGCATCACGTACCAGTCTGGCAGCTTCCAATCAGTTAGCGTGCAAAAACAACTTCGCTAATGGTATCTCGTACCCTGATTGAAGATTGAGCAAGGTTTTGACTTGTAAGTCTGAGATGCAGTACTCGCTATGATCACTTAGTGCTTTGGCTTTTGCTGGATATCGGTTCTTCATCCTGTGTGATTGTAGATTCAAGGCTTAAATTCGACACTGAAATTCGTTATTGCACAATACACTTTATAGGTTATCACTTGAAATTTTGTTATTTTGCTAAAGAAGGAACTATTTCATGTATTATAAATGAATAATAAGATATATCACTTGGGATTTTGTTAAATTGCTAAAAAAATACTATTCCATGTATCTTAAATGAATAATTAGATAGGGTAAAGTTTTTTCCATGCGAAACTTTTACCGCAAAAAAAATAAGTGACATCTAGACGCGATGGTGTTGCCAGGATACATTGATTGTATTTTTTTATATATATCTAAACTTGCGAATCCTTTGACCCGTAATGAAAATATTACTACATTATGTGAACAATAATAGAATTGCATTTCAGTTTCGGCGCGAAGTAAAATACATGGTAACCGGGCCATCCGGGCGCCTGAGAGGTTGTTTTGCTCCCGCATTCAGCTGTTCGGCGCCTAATACCCGCTATGACCTGCTGTGACCTGTGTTGTACTTAGTGTCGGTGGTGTCCAACTTGTGACCTTTTTTAAATATTTTTGGGAAAAAATATAACTTATGTAAAAATTATTGGAATCGATTCAGTTACTGATTCTGAACAAACTATATTCAGGTTTCGCTTAAACTAAAAATAGTGTTGTGTAAGGGGCAGGAGAAGAATATATGGTCCAAATTAGCCGATAGGTACAAATCTTATATGAGCTTCATAGTAACAGGGGCCATAACATGACGTGTTAATGTCAAGCGTGCGAGCGAGTGAGAGGGATGGAGCCACCTAAACTGAACTTTAAAGGGATGGAGCTATATAAGGTGTATAGCTTCATGCCTTTAAAGTTCAGATTAGGTCGTCAAGTGAATCGCGTTAAGAACTCGTGTTAGGGTCTCAAGAAAGCGTCAGACGTCAAAGTATTATATTACACGGAATTATGCACGACAAGCTTCGCCCGCGTGAAAGTAGGTTTCTACGTACTAACTTTAGACCCCCGTTTCATCGCCTTAGGGACTGAATTTTGGTAATTCCTCTCTTAGTGCCCGCCTACGTTTTTTATTTTATTTTTTATTTTATTAATGATAGGCTCGCGTTTGACCACCATCTCACCTGGTGGTAAGCGATGATGTGGTCGAGCACGCTTGCCTAGAAGTAGCCCATTCACTCTTGACTTAAAGACCCCTAAGTTGTAGCTATCTGGAAACACAGACTCCGGCAAGGAATTCCACTCCTTGGCTGTACGCATAATAAATGTGTTCTTAAAACGTTTTGTGCGTATGGGTGGGATGTCTACCATGTACCGGTGGCTATGTCATAAAAGGAAGCCTTGAGCAAAATTTCACGCTCCTAGTCCTAGTAGTTTTGGCTGTGCGTTGATATGTCAGTCAGTCAGTTTCTCCTTTTATATATATAGATTTTTGGAGGTATGCGGAACAGAGAGTAAAGTCCCACATGCCTCCGTTGAAAAGGGAGGATCCTCCAACCAGACGGGTGTTATGTCTGGTGGGCTACTGCCCGATAGATGATTTCGGGCTGTTTTATATGTTCCAATCGCGTGTAGAACTTTGATTGCGCGATGCAGGATTAGTTCTTATGTGATGCCATAGATGTCGCTAAAGATTACATGTACTTACAGTCTTGTTAAATTTTGTGACATTTTTTATTTTGTACATCTCTAACGCTAAACACCTGTTTATTATTTATCACACATTAACATTTATATATATTTATTTGCCTTACACATAATACTTGTACATTACACATAATACTAATAAGTAAATAACTGCCGTTCACTCTCAATAAAGTTAAGTTGAAAACCAGCGTCAGGCAACTACCACTAACTACCATGTATGTGTCTGGCATTTTTGCTGAACTGGACCTATTTGGCGCAGCCGTGTCAGTGTTTTTTTTTTTCATTGTTGTCTCAAATTTTGTTTTTACAGTGTGTGTCCATGCGTGCCAAATAAAATATTTTTCTTTCTTTCTAAAGTTGTCACCTGCCCTTTTTTTCCACCACCTCTAATCACACGTAATATATTTTAACCTCCAAAATCATTTTCCAAGATATACTTACGTCAACGCAAGAATATATTATTTTACTGAGATGAAATTCTCACTTATTTAAAACACAATTGCACTTTATAAAACGACAGTCACTTCGTGCACATGAGGGCTTTATTCTCCTGAAACATTTCTCATACTAAAATAGATCTTATCTCAAAGTTATAGGCTTTAAATTCCATTGGACAGGAATAACAAAATGGCTGACATAAGTCAACAAAATGAATGCTCTCGTGACAAGATGGTGGTAATATTTCAAAAAAAATTACGCCACCTAACGAGATTAGCTGCGGTTTTTACACGAGTTGTGATAAAAAATTGTATTTTTGTGTAAATAATTTTTAACTGGTGTCTGGAAAAGTTTTACATAATTTTTCTGAGAGGGCAAATGTTTGTTGAAAGCTTGTTTGGAGGTCATAGCTGTAGTTAAAAGGTCGAAGAAATAGTAGCTAAATTTTGATACAAGTGAAGAAAGTTGGTCATTGCAACCGAGGCGGCACTCGCCCGAGTCGTAAACGAGAGTGTTATGGAGCCGAGGGCTGCAGTGACAAATTTCCACGTGTATCAAACGACGTTTTTCAATACACTTACGAAAAAATAAATAAAGGGAGTTGACGCGCGAGTCGCACCGCGCCCAGCCTGGTATAATAAATATAATAAAATTGGGGCGGGGGCGAGCACGCGCCCTTTTCCACACTAGTGCGAAAAACAGTAAACTGCTTGCCTAAAAGCGATAGGGATAAGAGCGGGTTTTGCGAGTAAGTATATTTAAAAAGTATTCGATCAATTAGTAGGTAAGTTTATTAGACTGATTTGATTTGGCCGAAGGTTGCTTCATTTGGAACCACGCAGTTTTTTTTGTAGATAATATTAAAACCGTTTTCTACAAATATTTTCATCGAACCGCTCATAAAACATTTCTGTTATAAGATATTATGACACATTGGTAGATAAAACACGTAACTAATTTAAAACCACCACTTTTAATACATGCGCATTCTACCTGCATATCTTCTTTTGGAGGTACGTACATATAAAAGGCAAAGGTCCTGACTCACTCACCGACTCATCAACTCCTAGCCTTGCCCTAAAGCTTTCTGTGCAAAACAGCGTTCTAGGTCTAAACCTAGAACGCTGTTTTGCACAGAGATTCCTTTTATGATGTCTACAAAGAATGAGAAAGAATTATTTCAAAATTTACCCCCGTAGGGGACGAAAAGGAAGTCCAAGGTTTGTATGGCCTCGAGTGTCACCATTGTGTGGACCACCCGGAGGATACGGTGGAGCATACGGTGGAGGTGTACCTCGCTTGGACGGAGCACCGCTGTGTCCTCGTGGAAGCAATCAGCGGCAGCGACCTTTCGCGTCGGGCTCTGGTTCGGGCTATGGTCCGGAGCGAGGAGGAATGCCAGGCGGTCGCCTCCTGCTGCGAAGCAGTAATGCTAGCGAAGGAGGAGGCCGCATGCGTGAGGAAACGAAGCTTCTCACGTCCCAGCCGCCGTAATTCCAACCCCGACTACCAACCACGGTAGACGCGGCATTGCGGACGTCGAGCAATGGGTAGCTCGCCGTCCGGCCGTTATGTAATTAACCGGACCGAGCCCAGTCATCAACAGCGCGTAGTGATCCACGCGCTCCTCAAAGAGATGTCAGTAAATCGTAGGGGCCCAGCAGGGCCGATGCCCGCTAGCTAGGACCGCGGGGATTTTCTGAAAAGGAAACCCGTAGTCCTAGAACGCAAAGGGTAAATGAAGGACACAGCTGGTGTGGTTTTAGTCAGTAAAAGTCTGACCCTCCCTCGCGCTCCACCCAGAGCGCGAGAAGTCAGTGGATGGGTGGAAATACCCTCAAGAAAAATAAAAGAAGGTTTGTATGGCCTACTTACACGCGAACGAAGCCTCTGGCAAAAGCTAGTATATGTATATATTTAATAAGCCAGTCCTCTCATACATAGTTTTAATCTCATTAACGTCTTAAGACGTCACTCTCCCCACTTAACATTTCTCTTAGCGCATACCTTAACATATGTATAATTATGTCGCGGTGAAGTTTTAGAATACGGCATTCAGCTAAAAACAATTTTCAATGTGTGAATATTGAAACTAAAAACATATTTGTCAATGCAGCCAGTTTTACTCGTGGTCCTGGAATACAGTGAGCACCATAATTTGATAGTTTCCCACCCAAAAATAATGTCTCATGACTTATGTCAACAGATATGACATCATAAGGCATATCTAGCTTGTTTTTGTGATCCCGTAACTGTTCCTTATAAGATTAAATCCTATTCCTTCTCCTAAAGACGAAGCGTGAGTCCCAGCAGTGGGAACAATATAACGCTGTTTATACGGGTTATTCCCTGAGGGCCCCGATCCCCGAGAGCCCCGTACCGGAGGCACCCGAATGCGATAAATATGATAACATTTCTTTTTCTGTTGTTTTAAATTTCGGTCTACATAAAAAGTGCTTAAATTTGAGTTTATGTTGAGACTATGTTTAAAGTTAATTATAATATTAATTTTATAACGATTTTTACAATATTGACGATATTGTATGTTTTTTGAAAAGACTGATTGAAAACTTGTACTTTTATTAAATTTACTACTGTTGATTATTTGCATGTTTTGAGACTTAAAAGTTGATAATAATTATAATCCTTCATATTTTTGATTTATATGTGACGTAAAAAAATAGTGAAACTTATTTTGCACGTTAATGTTTATTTTTTAGTTATCTATTTAGTAAGCAACATTTAAAAACATCTTCAAAGAAATATTCCAGGTAGTAGCATGTATTTTGATTTTCTGTATTGAAAAAGGAAAGTATAACTACGAGTATGTATTGTAATAATAATTAAAACCTGCGATCGCACTGGGACAGTCTATATTTAAGTATTCTGTAATTATTTTTTTTACCTTAACCAAGCAAAACTATATTTTTCCTAATTTTAAGAATTATAAAAAAAATAAAAAAAATTGTTAGATATGTATAATAATTTTAGTGAACTAAGTGATAAAATTTTATTTAACATCTTCTGCTGATGGTATTTTTAAGCTAAACTGACTTTTATTTGAGTTTATCAAGATAAAAACAAATCGGGTGCCTCCGGTACAGGGCTCTCGGGGATCGGGGCTCTCAAGGAATAACCTGCCCCCCTAGCCAAGTCACAAACGATAAACGTAAACTCTCAGTAGTCTTTAATAGATTTTCAACTTTATGTTATTGGATATAAAGTTGAAAATCTATTGAAGATTACATAGTGTTTTCGTTCGTTCCGGTCGCTAACGCTCAGTAGTCTTTAATAGATTTTCAACTTTATGCTCTTAGGTATAAAGTTGAAAATCTATTGGAGATTACTAAGCGTTCACGTTTATCGTTTGCAACTTGGCTAGGGGGGCTGATTATACTACGCTTTTGCTTATAGGCGCAAGGGTTTACCATGTCCTAGAACAGCACATAGAATACAGCGCATTCCGGGAGTATGGTCTACTGGGATATTCTTTTTCTTTAACACAGGTAATGCTGCTGCTGGGAGAAGTTAGTATGCCATAAATCACTGATCCATTATCTAAGAAAGAACAGCACGATCAAAAAATCCTGTTGCTGCAGTTTTTTATTTAAATGCCGTCTTTCTCTTTAAAGCTGCGACATAAATACTTTCAACTTAATGGTGGTAGCATAATTTATCACTATAGCAAATGGAACCGCGCTTCCATTTCCTTCTGTAATACAAAACTGTTTGTATATAAAATGTTTTTACGGGATATAGCATGTGTCAGTAACTGTAGGACAGAATGCTTCGGGATTGTTCGTTAAGAAGGGTGTGTTGTGGTTGTGTCAGACTTATATTTGTAACAATTTATTATTTTCTGTAGAGTTATGAACGTTATAAGAAAGGAATATAAAAGAAATAAAGGCAGCTTATATCCTCTTCTTTAACGGGACACGCTCGTCACCCCCTTTACAACTACCAATGCAACTTCTGTAATCGATTGATATAAACGAGCATGACAGTTGACAGTTTGTCATGTTCACGCAAATGGCTCGCTGATGGTGGCACGTGTTGTTAGGTCATTCAGTTCCCTTTAAAATGGTTGAGCTGAGTTACAAAGATTTTTTCGAATCGCAATTTTTTATTGTGACGTAACTACAAATTTACAGTTTTCAGATTTTCCGAGTGTCAGATACTTGTGCTATGAGATAAGTCTGACACAACCACAACACACCCGTGTTGTGGTTGTGTCAGACTTATATTTGTAACAATTTATTATTTTCTGTAGAGTTATGAACGTTATAAGAAAGGAATATAAAAGAAATAAAGGCAGCTTATATCCTCTTCTTTAACGGGACACGCTCGTCACCCCCTTTACAACTACCAATGCAACTTCTGTAATCGATTGATATAAACGAGCATGACAGTTGACAGTTTGTCATGTTCACGCAAATGGCTCGCTGATGGTGGCACGTGTTGTTAGGTCATTCAGTTCCCTTTAAAATGGTTGAGCTGAGTTACAAAGATTTTTTCGAATCGCAATTTTTTATTGTGACGTAACTACAAATTTACAGTTTTCAGATTTTCCGAGTGTCAGATACTTGTGCTATGAGACTTTGCTTCATGCCAAATTTCAGGATTCTAGATCAACGGGAAGTTGATTCCCTTGAGAGTGTCAAAATATACGTTTTTTGCGACATAAACGGCCGTATCTTTTTTTTCGTTAACTTAGAAGTAATTTTTTCACAGGTTCAAGGGACAGCAGACTTGAGTATATGGTTTTAATTTCAACTCGATACTTTCATGCGTTCCCGAGATAAAGAGTCTTGACAGACAGATGGACAGCAAAGTAATCCTTTATGGGTTCCGTTTTTCCTTGTGAGGTACGGAAACCTAAAAAGTGAAGGAGTAAGAAAAAACCAAAAACGGGTACACAAATGAACGCTAAACAATTTTTGCGCTTGACCACTATCTCACCTGATGTAAAGCGACGGTTAACAATGGAGCGCGCTTGCCTAGAAGTAAACTATTCACTCTTGGTTTAAAGACTCCGGCAGGGAATTCCTCTTCTGGGCTGACTGCACAAAGAATGAGTTCCGTCATCGAACCACCAGAGGTACGGCGATACGCCACCGGTTCATGGTGGACATCCCACCCGTACGCTGGCGCCGTACCCAGAGCGGGAGAAGTCATTTTGATGATTTCCCACCTTAAAAAAAAAAAACCCGTACGCTGGCTAAGGACAGTCTGGGCCTCCATCCTCTTCAAAAACGGGATAAGCCATGGCTAGCAGCTGGATTTATTTTCATCACTATCCAGGTTTGTGGCGGATTTAGTATCAATGTGTTTAATATTCATGGAAATTACAAATTTCATATACAGCAAGTAATCACTACCAACCAATCTTTATATATCTCGCCTTTCAAAAGTCCAGGACCACAGGGTCCTTGTGGTCCTGGACTTTTGAAAGGCGACCGAGAGGCCAAAACCAACTCGAAGAAGCCTCTCAGACAGTTTTCATGAAACTATTGTTACCGTTCGCACAGGACCTTTCGTTGTGGCGACACTTGGGAGAGGCCTTTGTCCAACAGTGGATGTATTTAGGCTGAAATGATGATAATTACCATTTTACAATAATCCGGATTTTATTACACTAACAAACATAACACGAAATAGTATTGTAATTGGTAATCAAAATAATTAGGCACGTTTACACGTAATTGAGAGCCTTTAGAATTTGGTTAAAATGACCTAGGTTTGTACCAAATATAATAATGTAATAATGTACATAATGTAATTCATGGGAATACTAAATGCAATGCCCGGCAAAACCAACAAATTAACAAAATCATCACAATATATTAATCCGAATTTCATTAAACTAGTTAACGAACAAACACGGAATAACATTTTCATTGCTAATCAAAATAATAACACTATAAGTATACCATTATTAGTACACTATTTCAAAAGCAAATATTAAACTAATTATGTCAGGATCACAGTTCATGAAAGCCTCATAGCCTATTTGAAAATGCTTTAACAGCAATAATTATCTACTAGCATTTTCCAGTGGCTTCATCTACGTGAAATTTTAAAAATTATCCTACGAAAACGTACGAGACTCACTTTGCTTAGCCTTTTTCCTATGGTGGGGTCGACGTCCCGTCTTTTTACCAGCTGAAAACCAGTACTTTACCGTGGACCCCCTGGTTGTCTGAATTCTATATTCTAGTAACGTTAACATGAGAACGAACCAGGATGAAAGATGGTATGTCCTAATCATAATTAGGTCTTTTTCTTATTATCATGTAGGTATAGGTAGTCTTATTTCAGGACCCTGGGGTCTAGCATCTTTGGAAGGCATACGAGGGGCCGAAGCTAACTCGCAGAGACCCCATAGACACTTTTCGTGGAACGTGGTACCAACCGATGATTATCCTAGTGCACCCAAGGACAAGCTTCGGTTCGTAGGTTCAATTGCTCAGAACACAAATTGGTGCGCACAATATTAACTTCTCAAACCCTGTTTTATTAATACGGTTAAGTGCGCTCTGAAAAACTGAACTGAAATCAGAAATCAGAAACGTTTATTTCAAATAGACCAATTACAGGCACTTTTGAATTGTCAAAATGTCGGTCAGTCAAAAAAAAAAAAAAAAACAAGTGAAGCTAAATTGCACGTTCCAAACCGTAGATCTCTATGGAGAAGAACGTGCAAGAAACTCTATGGACACTCTTTTAAATCATAATTATTATGAGTTGCATAAATCTTGGTTACATATTTCTTGTTGCTTCTAGTATGTGAGCACAATGTAGATAAGTAATAATAATTAAAAAAAAAACGAATTAAAAATAGAAATTAAATTAAGCCAATGGCAGCTAAGAGATGACCAGTCTCAACTCACGGCTCCCGTTCACGAGCATGACGCGTGCATCAGCCCCACTCAGCTCAACCATTTTGAAGGAATGACCCAATAACACGTGCCACCATCAGCGAGACATTTGAGTGAGCATGACAAACTGTCTCGTAATGTCAAAACAGTTGTAACCTAATAAAAATCCTCCTTGGTACTTCACATTCACAAAACTTGAAGAACACAGGTGTGGTTTTATTTAGTAAAAGTCTGACACGCCCTCTCGCACCACCCTAGAGTGGGATATAGTATAACATGATATCCCAACTTACAAAAAATAGTAATTAATAAATAAAACATACATCTTTATCCACACATTTAAACATTCAGACTTTCAAATTGCTAATATTAGTAGGAAAAGTTGAAAATATTATTATCAGGTCATTTAGCAGCCTTAATTGGATTTACTTATTACAGCGACTTTATTGCGACCTAATTAAAATGGCCTGAGGATATTAATTTAAATTAGGTGGTAAAGCAATTATTGTATACTAGCTTCTGTCAGCGGCTTTGCTCGCGTAAAAGTAGAAAGAAAGAATGAAAGATTTATTTGCATAATAAAGGTACATTTTGGTGGTGACAATTTCAGATGGTTTCACTGCATTCGACTTTGAAGTCGTGAGTCGTGCAAATATTTATGTTAGGTACATGCATGGTTGGTACAGTTTAGCATGCATCAATGTAATGTCAGTATTTATCACAAGTTATTAAAATGTCAATAAAATAAGATGTCAAAATGTTAATATTAATAGTTGGATATCAAATGAAAAAAATAAAAAAAATACAGGTTTGAAATTCAAAAATTCATTAATTGAATAAAAACATCTGCCTCATAGCCAATTATAAAATGTTCTGTTAAATTCTAGGTCATTCATCATGTAAATTTTAACCGCCATGGCGTAGCAATTTCTGTCACAATGTTTTAATCTACTACGAGGCACTACTAGTGGCTTTTGAACTATTTTTCTTTTAAATGGAGCTTTATCATCTATTCCAAAAAGCGATAGATGCTTTCTTACAAACTTACACATTTCGAAGATGTAAATAGATGGCAATGTTAGTAATCTTTTGTTAGTAAATACTGAACGACATGAATCAGTCCATTTAAGACCATAGATTCACCGGATGCATGTTTTTTGGGCGATGAATGCTATCTGGCCACCCGTAGAGTTCCCCCAGATTATTACTCCATATCTTAATATTTTATTCCACACGTGTCTGTGGCCATTAATGCAGTTTCTTGAGTTGTCAGTTTTTTTTTTTTTCTGAAGTGCGTATATAAATTTATAAATTTTCTTGCATATATTATCAACATGGGATTTCCAATTGCAAAAACTGTCTAAATTGATTCCTAAAAACTTAATGTCATCAACTTTATCAATAGTATTATTATTGTATTTTATTGGTAAGTATAATCTATTCTCTTTATTATTATTAGAAAGAAAGAAATAAAACATTTATTTGAGACTCGCATTCGCATTTATTTGAGATTTAAATGTCAAGTATCTCATAAATTTAGTTTTAATTGTATTTATTTGTAGATTATTTAAATTTAACCAATCATTTATGTTCACAAGGGCTCTGTTCGTCACGTTTATCGCCTTTTCAATTGTATTCTCTTTAGTCAAAATAGTCGTATCGTCTGCGAATTGATTTGTTGAATTTGACAGGTCATTGATATATTTATATCAAAAATAATATCGGAGCAACTACACTTCCTTGTGGAACGCCATATTGGTTAACTATGTATGGAGATCTATAAGTAACCGGAGCGTTAGTTTCAGAGTGCATTTTTACAATCTCTGTACATTGTTGTCGATTCTTCAGAAAACTTTCAAACCAATTATAGGCAGAGCCTCTTATGCAATAGATTGTCATGGCAAACCATATCAAACGCTTTACTCATGTCCAGAAATACAGCTACGGGGATCTCTTTTTTATCTATCGCATTAAGTATTTCTTTTATTAGTTTAAAACATGCTAGAGTGGTAGACTTATTTTGAATGAAACCGTTTTGTTGTATACACATCACTATGTAGGAAATATATACATATAGTCTATGTCGTTTAGTGATAAAATAGTATTCAACTGGTAAAATAATTTATTTACAGAATTGGTTCAGTAGTTTCAGGGGTTACCCCTTACATACAAACTTTAGCCATGCCATAATCATAGCAGCTAGCGAGGAGGAATACCAGGTGGTCGCCTTGGAACAGACATCCTCACGCCCCAGTGACTGCGACCCCAACTCCGATAGGCGTGGGCTTATCAGCGCGTAGTGTTCCACGCGCTGCTCAAAGAGATTTCAGCCAACCGTAGGGGCCCAGCAGGGTCGATGCCCGATTTACTGAAAAGGAAACTTGTAGTCTTAGAACGTAAAGAGCAACTGAAGGACACAGGTGTGGTTTTAGTGAGTAAAAGTCTGAAACGCCCTCCTGCTCCCAAAAAAACCCCTACATACAAACTTACTAATATTAGTATAGATAAGCGACCTTCCCTAGCCTTGAAAGGGAAAACTTTAAGATAAACTATTATAAAGTATTACACACCTACCTCATGAATCACTCTGTGCATTGGTGAAAATAGGACGAAAATCCATTCAATCGTTTTAGTAGTTTTGGAGTTGGTTAAAAACAAACAAACCCCATTTTAAATCGTATTTTCTGTTAGTTGTTATTTATATTACTTACTATTGAAATAAAGAGCTATGCGTAGAGTTTCTAGAGAAAATCTCCCACTCCTTAGGGAAACCAAGGCTACCGACATATCACAAAGAATTGCAAGACAGTGGCAACGGGCAGAACATTACCTCTAGGTTCTAGAGTTGCGTCTGTGTACCGTAGCATACAGTGTTGATAGGCCTCCCGCAAGGTGGACCAACTAGGCGCGGGCTTGCGGACGGCGAGCAATGGGTAGCTCGCCGTCCGGCCGTCCGGTAATCGTCCGGATCGAGCCCAAGTCGTCGACGGCGCGTAGTCTTCCACGCGCGCCTCAAGGAGATGTCAGCAAATCGTAGCAATCGCCTACTGGGGCCATGGGTTAAGTGAAAATAAACCTCGGGGCTCTGGAACGCATGGCAAAGAAGAAACAAACGAGTTGGTTTTAGTCAGTAAAAGTCTGACACGCCCTCCCGTTCCGCCCAAGGGTGGGAGATGTCATTAGAATGATTTAACATATAAAAAAACAGTTGGACCAACGACCTGGGGAAGTTCGTGGAAACTAGCTGAAGGTGAGATACACGTACCGATTAGTAACACTCGGAGGATTTAATGGTAATGATGACTATAATTAAACGAGTTAAATTAATGAATTTTATTTATAAACAAGACCGCCCATTGATACACCCTATTAATTCATAAAATATCATTGTAATTGTTGTTGTGAATAATAGAGAGTATATACGGAGTATATCTATCTATCTGTTATAAAACACTACAACCATTTAGACTCTTTCATTGATTATTAGAAGTTATAATTCGCTACAATTATGATAAGTGAATTACTCGTAGCAAATGCTACGCGTAGCACTTGCCTACGCCGTAGCACATGCCTACACAGTTCACAGCAGGGAATCAAATTAGCTGCGGCCAATTATGCGCTTCTGCGCGCAAAATTGGGCACTACATTTTAATTATTAGAACCACTGCATTCATTTATTTACCTTGCTTTATTAACTTCTTGAGTAGCGTAATTAGAGACACAATAGTAAGACAATAGCGCACGACCGCCGGCGTTCGTGCGGGGATCAACAGCTTACGTTACAGTAGTTAGTTTTGTTGCGGTACTTTGTTGTAGAAACGCAACTATAGTTCTGGTTGGGATTGAGAATTCTATAACTAAATCATTTACAATTATTTTCATTTAAACATAAATTGATTTTGTATGAAAAAAATCCTACAATAAACCAATTAGTGTTAGTTTCAAAAAGTTTGAAAGATTGATGATTGTTGTAAAAAATGAATGGCCGAAAAAATATAAAATATAGTACAACTTCGATTTTTAACCGACTTCAAAAGAAAGGAGGTTCTATGTTCGGCTGAATGTATGTTTTTTTATGTGTGTTCAACGATTTGTAGGTCAATTTTGGACCGATTTTAAAATTATTTTTTTTGTTGAATTGTTATGTTTCCAAGTTGGTCCCATAGAAATATTGTTATGATCTGATTATGATCTTCGAAGATATGGAACAGAACTCCTCATAGGATCACAGCAGAACTAACGTAACAAGTAAAATTGCTTTGTGTTTACGTGTAGTCGATGACTGACTGAAAGAAGAAGGGGAATAAATCGAACTAATCTGATGATGAAGCCTGAAGTTAGATCCGGAACTCTGTAATAAATTAATTTAATATAACCGTGTTTGGTATTATTAGAATTGTCATGAGATACACTCTGGCTATAAGGTATTTAAGTATGGCTGAGGGGTACTTTTTAGTGGTGGTACCATAACTGAAAAGTGTAAAATAAACAACTTTTTACAAAAAAAAAAATACAACCGACTTCAATGTAAAAAAAAAAACACTGAAAAGTGCAAAATAACTTTAATTTCGGAAGTCGGTGTTAAATAACGAAGAGACAAAACTATTATAGAAACACCGACTTTGAAAATTAAAGTTATTTTGCACTTTTCAGTGTTTTTTTTTTTACATTGAAGTCGGTTGTATTTTTTTTTTTGTAAAAAGTATTTTTTAAAACTGAAAGTTAAGCGGTGCGTCCGCGACCCTCCAATAAATAAATAAGTAATTTTTTGCTTGCGGACGTCAAGCATTGCATAGTTCGCCGTGCGGCGGGTAAGAACTGTGCCCGAGTCATCGATGGCGCGAGGTATTCCACGCGCGCTTCAAAAACATGTCAGTAACTAAACCGTAGGGGCCCAGAAGTGTCAATGCCCGCTGAACCACGGTGAATTTCTGAAATGGAAACCTGTGGTTCTGAAACGCAGAAGGCAAAGTAACTGAAAGGCACAGGTGTGTTTTCAGCTAGTCATAGATAGCTTGACACGCCCTCCAGCTTTACCTTAGAATGGGAGAAGTCATTAGATGATTCCCCCCCACCCCCTCAAAAAAAAAAGTGTAATTAATGTTGGTGCTCATTGTCAAACTTATGACAGCCCCATATTATGTTCTGACAATTACTGTCCATACCTGGTTGCCTGGAAGAGATCGCGGAATGTGATAAGGCTGCCGATTATATGTGTTTTAGATATAAGTTTTTCTTTGTTATGTTTATTATGTTCCTACAATAAAGATTATAATAAATAAATAAATAGTACCTCTGCTGGATTCACATGCAGCAGACACTGAAGATAATAAACTGATAAATTTACCTGGAATAATAATGATCCATCTTCTCACTCACTCACTCCAGAATATAAATCATCTACTCACCTCACATCGTAACATCGAGATAACGGCAGCTACTACCTCATTACGTTTTAAAACATTAATGTTTGCGTGATGTCATCGCTGTGACATCACCCTCCGGCTTGCTTTATTACCGTCGTAATAATTTATAAGGCTTTTTATAGACACAGTCGACACGCCCACAGATTGCATGGGAAATGCGTAGTAAGGGTGATTTTAATATCATGCGGATTTCATCACGCATGCGGGTTTGCTGATTTCATTACGCATGCGGGTTTGCTCCGCGTGCAGAAAATTCCAAAAAAAAAACAAATACGCGTCCTGTGTGCGTATTCCACGCATTACACCAAATACTTGTATGAAACGGACATTTGTGGAGGTTGCGCGTACGGAGCAATATCGCATGCGTGATCAAAATCGCACGATATTAAAAACACCCATAGTGAGGTTTTAAAAGCAGTTGAAGAGTTTTCATAAGATATGCTGCACTACACTACACTATGCTATGCTATATTCCACTAGACTATGCTACGCTTAACTATGCTATACGACCACAAAATGCGATCGAAAACACGTTTGTAAAACCACTAACATGATAGGGCCATTTTTAGGTTTCCGTAGCCAAATGGCAAAAAACGGAACCCTCATGGATTCGTCATGTCTGTCTGTCTGTATGTCACAGCCACTTGTTTCCGAAACTATAAGAACTATACTGTTGAAACTTGGTAAGTAGATGTATTCTGTGAACCGCATTAAGATTTTCACACAAAAATAGAAATAAACAATAAATTTTGGGGTTTCCCCATACTTAAAACTGAAACTCATTTTTTTTTAAAATCTAATCCATACGTTTATCTATGGATAGGTCTTCAAAAATGATATTGAGGTTTCTCTGTTTTTTCTAAATTTAATAGTTTGAGCAAGAGACACTTCCAAAGTGGTATAATGTGTGTCCCCCCTGTAACTTCTAAAATAAGAGAATGATAAAACAAAAAAATATATATGATGTACATTACCATGCACACTTCCACCGAAAATTGGTTTGAACGAGATCTAGTAAGTAGTTTTTTTTTAATACGTCATAAAACGCAATTTACCTTTCAAGTTTGTACGGAACCCTCAGTGCGCGAGTCCGACTCGCACTTGCCCAGTTTTTTGTCTTAATATTATAGTCATTGCTGAACACATATTTTTGTGTCGAGCTTACACATACTTAACCTCACGCTTTTTTCGCATGATGGTAAGCAGAAACATTAGTTCGCCGCCTGCTACGATCCTTATATATATTTTTATTCCACAACTTACACACAGCATATTTAGTCCCAAATTAAACAGAGCTTGTGCTATGAGTATTAGACAACTGACAAACATACTTCTTTTTTATTTTTTTATTTATGCGGGTTTTTACGCATAGCGTATGTCAGTCCCATCGATAAATATACTTATACAGGGTGGCGCAAAATTAATCATCCAATTTTGTTTTTGTGTAACTTTTTTACTAAATGAAAAAAAAAATTATTTTGAGTGATACAAATCTTTATTAGGACCTGTATAATTGTTTCTGTTAAGTGAAACAGATGATATTTCGTCAAGTGGCTGCCGCCAGTGTCGATACACATTTATGCCCGTTTTATCACATTTTCCATGACTTTCCACAACACTTCATTTGTCACAGGAGGCACAAAATGGATATATAATATATAAAAGAAGAAACTGATCGACTGAAAGACTGAAATTTTGCACAAGGTTTCCTTTTATGACATAGGCGAGCACTAAAAGAGGATTTTATAAAAGTCATACCCTGAGGAGATGAAACAGTGCTCCAATGTTTGTCAATCAACATAATTGCAAGGAGAAAATAATAATATTCCTTCACAACTGTTTTAATAAATATAGGAAGTGATTGCGCGCGTTCTATTGACACTGGCAACGCATTTCACAGACGAATGGCCTCGGGTGATCCTTTAGCTTCTGCCATTAATCTAATTATATTTTGTCCTATTTTTTTTTTTTTTATATAGGTGGGAAAATCATCTTATGACAAATCTCGCTCTTGGGCGGAGCGAGAGATAGTGTCAGACTTTTACTGACTGAAAACCCACTCCTGTTCCTTCGTTGCCTTCGTCCCAGGGCCCCGGTTTCGTTTTCACACTACCCATGGCCCCAGTAGGCTTCGACCCTGCTAGGCCCCTACGATTTGCTGACATCTCCCTGAGGCGCGCGCGGAACAATACGCGCCGTCGACGACTTGGGCTCGGTCCGGATGGTTACCGGATGGTCGGACGGCGGGCTACCCATTGCCCGCCGTCCGCAAGCCCGCGCCTACGGTGGCCGGAAATCAGGATCGGAATCCCGGCGGCGGCTAAGGCGTGAGGGCCGTTGCCGTTGCCTCACGCGATCGGCCGCCTCCTTTGCCAGCATTACTGCTTCGCAGAAGGAGGCGACCGCCTGCCACTCCTCCTCGCTCCGGACCATGGCCTGTACCAAGGCCCGGCGTGAGAGATCGCCGCCGCCGATCGCCCCCACGAGGACACGGCGTTGCTCTTCCCAAGCGGGGCACACCTCCACCGTGTGCTCCACCGTGTCCTCCGGGCGGTCCACACAGTGGCGACACCCGGGCGTCGCTTCCGCACGAATCCGGTGCAGGAACTTCCCGAACTTCCCGTGTTCGGTGAGAACCTGCGTCATGCGGAAGGTGAGGACGCCGTGAGGTCTTTCCAACCACGCCTCAAAGAAGGGACTTACCGCCATAATTGTGGCGTGCCCAGCACTGGGTCGCGACAGTCGCTGTCGCCATTTCTCCATGAGATCCCGCCGGAGCTCTGTCCGCCATGCTGCGACTTGTCGCGGCAGCGGAGTTTCGCCCCGGCGTTGCATCTCCATGCGCAGATCGTGCATGTGAGCAAGGCCTGTTGCTACCAGATCCCATGGTGGCTGTCCAGCAAGGAGGCTCGCCGCTTCGCGGGAAATCGTCCGGTATCCTCGCACCATCCGTATGGCCATGACCCTCTGGCATGCGTTCAGCCGGGCCGCCGGCTGCTTCCGCAGCGCCGGCGCCCATATCGGTGCGCCATAAAGGGCCATGGACCGAACGATTCCCGCGTAGAGCCTCCGGCAGGAGGCGTCTGGACCCCCAAGGTTGGGCAGGAGCCGCCCGAGGGCAGCCCCAGTCCGATTTAGTTTGGGAGCCAGACGTCGGAAGTGCTCCTCGAAATCCCATCGGCTGTCGAGAACGAGTCCCAGGTACTTCATCGTTGACCCGACGCCGATGTGGACTCCTCCTACCGTCAGTTGGGAACCCGGTGGTGGCGCGTTCCGAGGGCCGTGAAAGCACATTGCCTCGGACTTGTGCAATGCCACCTCGAGTCCCAAGTCAAAGTCCTGGATCCTGCCCACGACTGTCGCAACCCCGCGTGTCGCTAGTTCGACCGCCGCCTGGTACGACTCTCCCTGCGCCAGGACCAGCGTGTCGTCTGCGTAGCAGACCACGATATTTTGTCCTATGCGAGTTTTTTAGATGCAGTTCATTGTTAGTTTCTTTGCGAGATCGAATCAGAAATGAAGATATCCGCAGGAGAACCGGTTACCGACATAGCCTTATAGATAGCATCGCCAAACTTAAGCGACAGTGGGCAGAGCATATTGCACGTAGAACAGATGGTCAATGGGGCCGAAAGACGCACTGTAGGAAGGCCTCCCACAAGTTGGACCGATGACCTGATGAAAGTCGAGGGAATCCAGTGGTTGCAAGAAGCACAGGAGCGGTCGTTGTATCGATACTTGGTGGAGGTCTATGTCTAGCAGCGGATATCTTTCGGCTGAAACGATGATGATAAATTTAAAAATATGAGCTGACGTTGCTGCTCTTTGTTCTCTTCAAACAATCTTTCAGTAAGCTTTTATTACTCCTATGGAAATGACTAGGACCCCTTATTTTCCGGAGACATAAATATTTATTTACGTAGGTATATAATTTATGTTTGAAGCAAAACAGTAGAGCAGGTGGCCAAGTCTATATTACACTCTGCTTTATACACATTTGCTCGTAAAATTTTCAACAAAACCGAGCTAGCCAATGGAGGCTGAAAATTAGTTTCGTCTCAACAGGGATGCGGCAAAGGGCCTGAATACCCAATAAACCATTTTATGAAGGTATTGCCTGAAAGTTATAGTGGAGTTGAGAAAATAGAGGCGCTTTTATTAGTAAGCTTCATATTAGAGGTTTTAGCTAAACGCCTGTATGTCGTGTTAAACTTAATATATAATGTGGCATTAAATCAGACGCATTTTGTCCTGTTATGTTTAGGTCCGATCCGGGCTGTTACAATTTTTTTTTATTTTGTAACGGAAAATTTCAATAGGACTGCTCAGCTTATCGAGTCAGGAGGTGTCGTGATTGCCTGAATTTCTCTAAACCGAAGAACGTACGGCAGAAGAACTGTTGACTGAAAAAACGGTTGACTAAAAAAACGTTGGACTGTCATGAGGATTTTTTTTTTTTTGGTTGGCGCAGTGGTTAAGTCATTGGCTGCAGTGCTACGTAACGCGGGTTTGATTCCCGCACAGGAAAAATATTTATATGGTCTACAGATATCATGCATTAAAAACTGTACGATGAACCACATAAAGTTATACTTAAACCCCTGTACCTAAATCGGTCGAGCCTTGGACATAATAAAATCAAAAAACATAATCTTCTTTTCATTTCGTACCTACTTCTTATCAGCGTCAAATTTAGCAAGTATTTAGTTTTGATACAGAATTGAGTTACTTTGTTCTCCATTAAAATGCAGAGGTTGTAATGATTTTACAATATTAGGAAGCAAATGCAAGCCATCCATCAGCCATCCTAGCAAGCTGCACTGGGTTAGTCAATGTATATATATAAAAGCGAAATACCACTCACTGATTAATCACTAAATCTAAGAAACTATAACATCTACAAACTTAAAATTTGGCTGGTAGGTTCCTTGTAGGATGTAGACGTGCGTTAAGAACGGATTTTACAAAACTTCACCCCTAAGAGGGTTTTTTTTTTTTCGGTGGGAAAATCATCTTATGACATTTCCCGCCCGTGGGCGGGGCGGAAGATAGTGACAGGCTTTTACTGACTAAAAACCCACTCCTGTTCCTTCGTTGCCTTTCGTACCAGGGCCGAGTCTTCCTTTCAGAATCAGACCCTTGGCCCCGGTAGGCTTCGACGACCCTGCTAGGCCCCTACAGTTGCTGACATCTCCTTGGGCTCGGTCCGGACGGTTACCGGACGGTCGAGCGAGCAATGGGTGGCTCGCCGTCCGCAAGCCTGCGCCTACGATGGCCAGAAATCGGGATCGGAATCCCGGCGGAGATTGGGGCGTGAGGACCGTTGCCTCACGCGATCGGCCGCCTCCTTTGCTAGCATTACTGCTTCGCAGAAGGAGGCAACCGCTTGCCACTCCTCCTCGCTCCGGACCATGGCCTGTACCAAGGCCCGGCGCGAGAGATCGCCGCCGCCAATCGCCCCCACGAGGACACGGTGTTGCTCTGCCCAAGCGGGGCACACCTCCACCGTGTGCTCCACCGTGTCCTCCGGGCGGTCCACACAATGGAGACACCCGGGCGTTTCTTCCGCACGAATCCGGTGCAGGAACCTCCCGAACTTACCATGTCCGGTGAGGACCTGCGTCATGCGGAAAGTAAGGACGCCGTGTTGCCTTTCCAGCCACTCCTCAAAGAGGAGACTTATCGCCATAATTATGGCGTGCCCAACCCCTAAGAGGGTAAAACAAGGGTTTGAAATTTGTATGGAGAAGCCGCTGGCAGAAGCTAGTACTACAATAAAATATTCAGCTTCGTTTTACCGAAATCTTGCCTGTCTTAATGATTTCACATACACACACACAGTCACAGTTGTGTTGACACTTGAGATACAAAACTATACCAATTATCCATCATAATATCCATTAGAAATCAATTTGAGAATAATTAAAACTGCCACTGAACTTTATTCAAAATATCCCGCCAAAAAATTACTCGTCCTTTTTATTACCAATAACCCTTAGTAAAAACTTTTTAAATTAGAATATGGTAAACAAGATAGAAGATTGATTCAAGAAAGTTAAGACTTGTTTCGGAAAAAAATAGCTCGATTTTGATCGAAAAAACATATTATTCATTAATCGACTTCAAAGCCATAATACTAAAATTGTTTACTAAAGAACTTTTAACTTATCTGGCTTGCAAATTTCTTAGCTTATTCTCTTTTACCTGGTAATACATGTCATGTGCAAACTTCCAAGCTGTTACAAACTTTATGACATTGAGGTTAAAGTTCGAAATCGAGTTGTTAGTTTGAGGAATTTTGTTTTTCTTTGAACGATCGATCTCGAGGCAGGCTGTGCCCAAACTTATGAAGTTAGTCGTCGTCTAGATGAGTAAATAGGGTATGAATGATATATGGACATTAGATAAGAATGAACGAAGAATATTATGTAAAGTTACGTTTTCTTTGGGAGAAAAGTTTACGCGATACGCGAAGGAAAATATGTGTTTGGTATCAAGTTGTTCTGTGTTTTGCGAAGTCAAATTCGAAAGCGTTTAGTAAAAGTTTTCTTGTTTAAATATCTTTGTGATTGTATGCGAAGAGAGAAACATAACCCCGTTCCCGTATCACCTTATCAGTTTTCCTATTTGTTTATACCACAGCTCGATAAAATTTAAAGTTGAATTTGGTGTAGATTTATTTTGTAGATGCTATTGACGATTAAGGGAAAAAGCTATTAAATACCTACCAATTATTGATTGCCCTAAAATCTACAAGTCTACAAGTCCGTGATAAGACCTGTCATACTGTATGGATCAGAATGTTGTGCTGTGAAAAAGACGGATGAAAAAAGATTGCATGTAGCGGAGATGAGAATGTTGAGATGGATGTGTGGTGTGACGAGAATGGATAAAGTGAGAAATGAGTATATTAGACGAAGTTTGAAAGTGGCGCCAGTACTGAAAAGTTGAAGGGGAATCGTTTGTCTTGGTATGGTCATGTAAAGAGGAGAGATGAAACGCATGTTACTAAAAGAGTTATGAGTATACATGTGGATGGGTGGAGAGGGAGAGGGAGGCCAAAGAAAAGATGGATGGATTGTGTAAACAGTGATATGAAAGAAAAGGAAGTTAGTGATATCATGAGGATTGACAGGATAGAATGGAAGAAAAAAACGTGTTGCGCCGAACCCAAATAAGATGGGACAAGGGCAGGAAAATGATGACGATGATGATGATATTGATTGACTGATATACTCTTTATTGTACACCATAAATAAAATTACTGTAGAAACTTAAAATTAATAGGGTATGATAATGAGCGGTTTTATAGCTAAAAGTGATGTTTTACAGACAATCTTTTTTCATTTATTTCTATAGATTACATCATAATAAAGACATTATTTGGAAAAAAAAATGTGTCTATTTCGTATACAAGAATTGATATAAAAAGACTACATAAGGTTTCAGCATAGTTATTAATTAATACGGATTTATATGAGGCCAATAACAATGCGGAATGCCAAAAACTGGTCAGAAAAAAAAAAACGAGTTTTTCGACACGAAATAAAGAGGTATCGTCATACTTAAATCTCCGACACAAAATTTTGTGTCGACCTGTATACTGATCACCAAACTTGTCAAGGTTGGTGATTATGACCCTTTTCTTTATCGATTAGATAATCGCAGCATTTATCAGAGTTTATAAATCTACTGAACCAAATTTTTAGTAGACCTGTGAATTGATCACCAAAGTCAATGTTTCTTAACATTGATAGTGATTATGGCCCTTCTCTTTATCAATTAAATTATCGCAATAAAGTATTTTTCTTTTTTTGTTACTTTTGTAGAGCCTTTGGTCATAATAACGGATAATTTCTTTCTTCTATACAATTTGACACAAGTGAACGATTACGTTAAGGTGCTTAAGTAGGTAGGTACGTAAAAAAGTCACACTAATCAGATCCTCGGAGATCTTTATCATTATCACTGAATAACAAAAAAAAACACACATACATAAAGACACAGGATACTAAAACAACAGAGAGAGAGAGAGAGAGAGATTCGTTACATCTTATCTTACTCACGTCAGGAAATCCTAGCCTTAAATCTCTTAATTACTTTCTTAATTAGATTTCTGGCAACACAAGTCAAATAAAATTATTTCAAGAACAATGTAATATAAGATTACTCAAAATTGAAGGATGAATGAAATAGTCTAATGGATCAAAAGGGGTAAGGTAGATACTTTACAAGACTCAAAGACTTAAAGCAACCCTTTTAAATTAATAATTAATTAGTACACGGAAGACTTATTGACGGACAAAATTGGATTTTGAGCAAATTATAATTTTAAAAGAATTTCATCCAGAGTCACAGGAATTTATTCTTTGTTGTCGAAATGTTAAATATCTTTGTATTTAAAAGTTGTATTTTAAAAAAAGAAAACATTTGTATTTTTTTTTTCAAAAAAAAACAAAACTACGGGCCCTTTTTTAAAAATCCTTTTACCGGTAGAATTCTACTTTGTCACCAATTGACATAAGCTACATAAGAATAAATTTTATTTTAGCTTAAATTATAAAATTTATAATTTTTTTAATTTATAATTTTTCTAATTTCATGTGGGCGGAACGGCTGGCAGAAGCTAGTTTACGATGAATCGTAGTTCGATACATATTTGGGCACGCCATAATAATGGCGGTCCCAAGTCCCCTCTTTGAGGAGTGGCTGGAAAGACCTCACAGAGATTCTCACCGAACATGGTCAGTTCCTGCACTGGATTCGTGCGGAAGTAATGCCCAGGTGCCACCGCTGTGTAGACTGCCCGGAGGACACGGTGGAGGATACGGTAGAGGTATGCCCCACCTGGGCAGAACACCGCCGTGCACTCGATCTCTCGCGCTGGGCCTTAGTACAGGCCATGGTCTGGAAGCGAGGAGGAGTGGCAGGCGGTCGCCTCCTTCTGCGAAGCAGTAATGCTAGCAAAAGAGGCGGCCGCACGCGTGAGGCAATGGGCCTCGAACCCCAGCCACCGGGATTCCGATCCCGATTTCTGGCCATCGTAGGCGCGGGTTTGCGTCCGACCGTCACTGTTGAAGTAAACCATTTTTGACGAAAATACAACTTAATGTCCTCAAAATTGCAGGATTTTTTTAAAGATTTGCCGTGGATTTAATAAGCGAAATGCAACTGAAGGAATGCAATTGGGTTTTTAGTCAGTAAAATTCTGACACTTTCTCTCGCCTACTAATGGGGTAAAACGGGGGTCAAAAGTTTGTATGGAGAAACCGACTTTCACGCGGGCGAAGTCGCTGGCAGAAGCTGTTTAAATATAAAATTGTAACATAAACTTTTTATCTCTAACAAAAATAGCTTACAACCCTAATTTCCTGAATGACATCAACAATGTGAACCACACCGAAACTTTCGCTAAACCCAGAGGTTCACAAAAACAATTCCTTTACGGACAAACAAAAAAATAACAGTAACATTTTTAAATGAATTTCATAATTCAGTTTTGGGGACTTGAAAAAGTTATTCAGCTAACGGGGTTGTTTACCAAAAGTTAAATTAACGCTAAGCCAACAGTTTTACATCAAAGTGCGGTTGTTTCGGATGTGTTTATATATTTTTTGTTAAAAAGTTAAGAGATTATATCTTATTACGTTTTGTTGTGTGATGTAATTATTGTTCTTTTAATATGCCGTTTTAGAACAGAATCAAATAAACTTTATTGAAAAGAGCAGTGGTAGCCGAGTGGTAATAGCCCCGACTTACGAGTTGCAGGTCGCGGGTTCAAACCAAGCCAGCCGCATTACTTTGTGTAATTTATTTCATCACCACTGCTCTCAAAACGGTGAAGAAAACATCGTGAGGAAACCGGCATGTCCTTGAACCGAAAAAATTGAAGATATGTGACCCGCGTGCCGCCCGCGCGGTCCATTCCCTCTCTTAGAGAGGAGGCCTGAGTCCCAGCAGTGGGAACATTAAAAGGCTGATTATGCTTATGCTAAACTTTATTGTACAGCAAAAAAGTAACACAAACTTATACACAAATTTAAATCTAAGGGTACAATGGCGGTCTTATCGCTGATAGCGATATCTAAGATATCAGATAAATTTAAAATAATAGAGAGGGAGTCTGCGGTGTATTGCAAACAAATTAATTAAACACTAATAGATAAGCAATTATACATAATTATATAAAATAAATTTTATATTAGTGAAATTAATTTGTCCGTAGTTGCCTTTTTATTTTTTCAAGGTGAGAAATCATAACATAACTCCTCTCGCTCTAGGTCCAGCGAGACGGCGTGTCAGACTTTAACTGACTAAATGCCACATGTGTTTCTTCAATTGGTCATTGCGATCAAAGACCACGGTAACTCTATCGAACTATTCCAAACTAATGCAAAGATTTAATTTTTAATTGTTTGTTAAAAGAAAATATTACCAAAACAATTACAGCAGTTTAAGCTATAGGACTAAAAAAAATAGAGAAACAAACACATACACTTGATAAAAGTTGTAATGATACGACTGCGTGTTCTAAAGTACTCTTTTAATAAGATTAATAACTAGGTTTATATACTAATAAATACACTAGTCAGTAGACACACACACACACTTACGATTATCATAATATATCGACGATAAAAAAAAATGTTAGTTAAAAAAAGTCGGATTTAGATACTATCATCATCATCATTTCAGCCGAAAGACGTCCACTGCTGGACATAGGCCTCCCCCAAGCGTCGCCACAGCGAACGGTCCTGTGCGTCTCGCATCCATCGGACCCCCGCAACCGTTACCAACTAGATACTATTACCATAATGTTAATAAAATCTAAATCCGATTATTTCGTCATTTTTAACATTTTTTTTCTAAAAATTGTAATTTTAAATCACTATCCTGTAAAGTTTACTCAATGTCCTTTAGTATTTTTTGCCTTTCAAATGTCAAATAGTAATAAAATATCTGGGGCGATCGTACGTCAGATGTAAAGGTGCAATAAACACCTTTACCAATTACGAGTACCTTCCTTCTGGGGTAGACGGGTAAAACTTAGATTTAAAGCGTAAAATATCTATTAACTATCGAAAGTCAAAATATAGAATATTACTTTGGTGACAGAACACTAAAAAAGAGAATACCATACCTATTGAACAGTCTGCCGGCAGACATAAGGAGTGAAACAAACACAAATAGATTTAGACGTAAATTAAAATTATATTATTTAGAAATGTTTTAAGTTTTAGTTATACAAGTGTAAGTTTAAATAATATTTAGTTTTAAGTACATTTAAGTATGTCTAGAGACTCACCGACCTCACAGTCAAACCATTGCAACGGTTTTGTGGGGCTTAGCTTATAAGTTACCTTTTTGGAGAAAAGATAAATAAATAAATAGGAACACATGACCTATTTCCACGAAACTTTCACTATCCACGCAAACATAACTTTCCCTCTCTCTGAACTTTGACGTATCACCGTCAACACTTCGCTGACAACACTTCCTTACCCTTAAAGAATTACATCCATCAAAAGGTTCGTGATTGATGGCCCATGATGGCCCAGTGTCGTTTTACGGTCTGGCTATAGATAACGGAAACGCCGCACCCGGCAGCGGTTTACTTACTAATTCAATTAGTGCACAAAAATTGCTAATGGTAACATAAAATTATTAAACTTAGAATAGAAAACTCATGGACACGTCCTATTAGGGTGCTTCTAAAGTTATTTGGTATATTATCGTTTCAATAACGTTCACAACATATAATAAACGTAAGATGTTGATATAATTTTACATATAAAATTTATATACTCTAAAATTTATTTTGTATAACGTTATTGGATATAAAGTTTATTTCATTTAAAATCATTAGTTCTATCTTTTAAAATATATATTGGTCGCAGCTGTATGTAACACACTGCTAGTATTACATGTTAGCGCGGCTGCGGAGCCGCATTATATTAAGGTGTGTACCTCCAGCCAGATTTTAATTTGCCTGATTGATATGCCGCATTTTATACGAACTTTGCGTTTGTCAATCATATGAGTTAGGCTAGGTTAGAACAGTGACAATTAAAGCACGAAGAGAGCGTGCCGCGGCAGTGGCCGCCGAGCGCCAGATCCCCTTCTAATATCACTCCTGTTTCTTCTTTGCTTTTCATACTAGGGCCGGGTTTTCCTTTCAGAAGCGAACCCAGGCCATGGCCCCAGTAGGCTTCGACCCTGCTGGGCCCCTACAGTTTGCTGACATCTCCTTGTGGCGCGCCTGGAACACTTCGCGCCGTCAACGACTTCGGCTTGGTCCGGACGGTTACTTGACGGTCAGACGGCGTGCTACCCATTGCTCGCCGTCCGCAAGCCCGCGCCTACGGTGGCCGGAAGTCGGGATCAGAATCCTGGCGGCTGGGGTGCGAGGGCCATTGCCTCGCGCGTGCACGGGCGGTCCACACAATGGTGACGTCCGGGCGTTTCTTCCTGACCTGTGTCATGCGGAAGGTAAGGCCGCCGTTAAAAGTCCACAGCCTTACCAGGTCGTCGGTTCACCTTGTGGGAAGCCTTCTAACGATACGTCTTCCGGTACGTAGTCGCTACTTTAGAACCTTACGGCCCCATCGACCATTTGTCCTGCGTGCTCTGCCCAATGCCACTTAAGTTTGGCGATTCTTCGGGCTATATCGATAACCTTGGTTCTTCTGCGAATATCTTCATTTCCCAAAGGGAAGCTTAAAGTCACCCAAGAGGGAATTGGAGAGGTCTATGCTTGGTGTTTCAGAAATGGAGCCCGTTTCGAAATTTCTTTTTTTTTTCACGAATTACGTCCGACGTGGTTTCTCCAAACTCTATGGTACTGCCGAAAGGCTTTATCGTGTGTTACTGATGTAAGTGTGTGAATGAATGTGATGTGAAGTGTGTTGATGGACGAGCCCGTATTGGGTTTGGAGTATGAATATGTGACTTTATTACACTCATAAATTGATGGCGTCACTGTCTTGCTCTGAAGGTTAATTCGTAAAAAAAACCATGACTTATTGACAAGAGTTGTCTGCTGGTAATCCGTATACCTATTAAAAGAAATGCCTGCTTATTACCTCATGGCGTCTTAACGAATTTTTATGACATTTGGCATACTTTTCCCCAGGATCTGATCTTTATTTTGAGGTGGAAAGCCATACAATAACTGCTCCCGATCTAGGGTTTTTTTAGGTGACAAAATCATCTAATGACAAATCTCGCTCTTGGGCGGAGCGAGAAATAGTGTCAGACTTTTACTGACTAAAAACCCACTTCTGTTCCTTCGTTGCTTTTCGTACCAGGGCCGAGTCTTCCTTTCGGGATCAGACGCTTGGCCCCAGTAGGTTTCGACCCTGCTGGGCTCCTACGGTTTGCTGACATCTCCTTGAGGCGCGCGTGGAACAGTACGCACCGTCGACGACTTGGGCTCGGTCCGGACGGTTACCAGACAGTCGGACGGCGAGCTACCCATTGTTCGTTGTCCGCAAGCCCGCGCCTACGGTGGCCGGAAATCGGGATCGGAATCCCGGCGGCGGATGGGGCGTGAGGACCGTTGCTTCACGCGATCGGCCGCCTCCTTTGCTAGCATTACTGCTTCGCAGAAGGAGGCGACCGCCTGCCACTCCTCCTCGCTCCGACCATGGCCTGTACCAAGGCATGGCGCGAGAGATCACCGCCGCCGATCGCTACCACGAGGACACGGGGTTGCTCTGCCCAAGCGGGGCACACCTCGTCTCATCTAGGGTGGAGCGAAAGGGTGTGTCAGACTTACCGACTAAAACCACACCTGTGTCCTTCAATTACCCTTTGCGTTCTATTCTAGGACGACGGGTTTCCTTTTCAGAAATTCCCCGCGGTCCTAACTAACGGGCATCGGCCCTGCTGGGCCCCTACGGTTTGCTATCATATCTTTGAGGAATTCTGTTACGGCTACGGTTTCAATTGAAAATCGTATTATTTTGATCGGTTACTATAAAAATATAATACTTACAAAAATATTGTTAAACTTTCAGCCATAAAGATAAATGCTATGGCCGGATGCTGTAACAGCCTCTTCAGAATATTGCCTAAAAAGGTCGCGTACCTACTGATACGCTACGAAAGAAAAATAAACGTACCTATCAAAATCCAAGATGGCCGCGTTTTACATGAAATTGAATTAGCATTTCTTTAGATTTTGGTGAGCAATGACACAAAACAAAGATTTGGTTTTATTTTGAGAAGGTCAGTTTATTTTTGGGGTTCCGTACACAAAGGGTAAAACGGGACCCTATTACTAAGACTCCGTTTTTCGTCTGTCTGTCTTTCTGTCTATCCGTCTGTCACCAGGCTGTATCTGAAAGAAAGAAAAATATATTATTTGGCACACATACATAGATACACACAATGTAGAAAAACATGTTGAAACTTATAAAACAGAAAAACTAACATCATGTGTTACCCCACCCTAGCGCCAAAAAGGTCCAGTTCAGCGAAAATGCCAGACAGACCCGATTGTTGTCTGGCGCTGGTTTTCAACTGAACCTTATTGAGAGTGTACGGATGAAAATGAGTTTACCTAACAATATTTAGCAATCAGTGTCAGGTGTAAGGGTGAATAAAAGATTTATATGTTAATGTGTGGTAAATGATAAAATAGTAAATATATAATGTAAATGTGTGTTCAGTGTATAAAACAAAAAAAAATATTTAGACAATCAAAAGAGATGTCAACAAATTTACCAAAACTGTAAGTAAATCAAATTGTGCACCATTCAACCTCAGTCAACACAACGCCATCATTACGCGCAGTGCAACGATACATGATAAATCTACACAGACAGTGGAAATTTTCACAGCTGATGATGTATTTCAGTTGCCGCTATAACAACAAATATTAAAAAACAGAATAAAATACATATTTAGGGGGGCTCCAACTCGCACTTGCCCGGTTTTTTTGTTCGGTTTTTGCGTTTTGCGAACACATGCCCATAATAAAGCGTAAGGGTTAATTCTAATATTCAAAAATCTCGTGTCACAGTGTTTGTTATTGAACTCGTCCAAGACAGATGAACCTATTCTATGTTTTTTTTTTGTGTATGTATGGTTCAGCTAGTAGCATTATATAATACTAGCTGACTCGGTAAACGTTGTTCTGCCATATAAATTGTCAAAGAAATAAAAAAACTATTTACAAAAAAAAAATACATCCGACTTCAAAAAAAAAAAAAAAATTAAAAGTGCAAAATAACTTTAATTTCGGAAGTCGGTGTTTCTATAATAGTTGTGTCTCTTCGTTATTTAGTGTTTTTTACATTGAAGTCGGTTGTATCTTTTTTTTGTTATATAGTTTTTTTATTTTAATTTTTTTAGTTATGGTACCATCACTAAAAAGTACCCCTCAGCCAAACTTAAATACCTTATAGCCAAAGTGCATCTCATGACAGTTCTAATAATCCGAAACACGGATAGATTACATTAATTTATTACATAGTTCCGGTGCCTAACTTCAGGCTTCATCATCAGATCAGTTCGATAAACAGTTCAGTTCCCTCTCTTCTTTCAGTCAGTCATCGACTATACGTATAAACAAAGCAATTTTACCTTTTACGACGGTTCTGCTGTGATCCTATGAGGTGTTCTGTTCCATATCTTTGAAGTTTATGATCAGATCATAACTATATTTCTATGAGACCAATTCTGAAGCATAACCATTCAATAAAAAAAAAAAACAAAATCGATCCACAATTGACCGAGAAATCGGTGAACATACATAAAAAAAATACATTCAGCCGATTATAGGACCTCCTCCTTTTTGAAGTCGGTTAAAAAATAACGTCACCTTTCAAACAAAAAAAAAAACCGCATCAAAATCGGTCCATTCGCTTAGGAGCTACGATGCCACGGACAGACACGTCAAACTTATAACATCTTTTCCGTCGGGGGTTAAAAAACAAACAAGCTTAACTCAGTACTTAATCTCTTGGCTGAGCAATTTAACTGCTTAATCTCTCACTTTGAGATAAAATTAACCCCGGGGTTAAACTCTTAAATCCGTACCAGTGGCTAAAAATAATGATAAATAGAACCCCTTAATACTTTCAAGTTTTTATGAGATCTTTTGCAGACAACTCTCATTTATAGAAACTGTGTTTTAGTGTTGACATGCTTATTTTAAATAATTAGAATTTTGACATTACTTTTATTATTCTTCAATATGTTTTTCTTTGTGTCATATTGCCTGCTAATTACTTTTATTTTATTTAGTATTCTACATTAATTATTTAGAGCCGTGTGCGCTCAGTTATGCATAAGCTGTGGTTGCCTAAAATTGAGTATTATATATATATATGTATTATAAGATAAGGTCTAGAGTGGTTAGTGGCCCTGACTGCTATGCTGGAGGTCGTGGGTTCGATTCCCACCCAGGACAAATGTTTGTGTGATGAGCACGATCGTTTGTTCTGTGTCTGGGTGTAATTGGTCTATAATATGTATGTATTTAGAAATATATAAGTATGATTATCAGTTGTCTAGTACTCATAACACAAGGTCTGCTTAGCTTGGGACTAAACGGCGTTGTGTTAAAGTTGTGGAATATATTATCATATACTTAATTTTTATTTTTGTAATATTTATTATTTTGTAACACCCGTTGGTGGATTTAAGAATTAAATAAATAATTATATAAAGACAACTCTCATTCATAGAAATTGCTCTATCTGTAGAGAAATTTTAGAAGCATTAAGGGCAGAAAATGTAATTAAAGCAACTAAATATGAAGAGTTTAGATGTCATCAACTTACACATTGAAATTCCACAGAATAACGTTTCCATTGGAAGGAAAGAAATCTATTGTAATTATTGTAACTTTCAGGAAATACCTTCTAAAATAATAAGCTAAATTCTTTATTAATAGTTTTAGAGTGGGGTATAGATACCGGCACGGATCTTGAGCGCTGACTTTTACAGTTCTACTTCCACAGAAGCACGTAGAAGTGAAATATTGGGTCTCTTTAGTGGTATGAAGAGAGATGTGGGGGCGGGGAGTGAAATCCTTGTACAGTAATTGGCTTGTCGATATTGTACGATGCGCAAAACGATACCCGCTCTTTCACCGAGCGCTCAAGATTAGTGCCGCTATCTATATAAACTACGGATTATAGATACGAGTACTATGGATAAAATTTTAAAACAAATGTGTTATGTGTAGTTAGTGATATGTATATAAAGTTTACCTATTACAAAAACTGTGATCTTGAGTTTGAAAAATCTGGGCAAGTGCGAGTCAGACTCGCGCACTGAGGGTTTTTAAGAACTAACCTATATAAATAGTTCAATTCCCGAATGGGATCGCAAAACAAGTTTTTTCTAAGTGATGTAACGTAATTTTTGAAGTGAAACTTCTTTATCGGGGTTGGAAAAAATTTTAGTTACATTTTTTCGTTACGCGTCACATTTTTCCGTTACGCGCCATCATTTTCTTATCCCTACCACGCGTGATTCGAAGTATACTTTCTCCAGCGGAGTAGGGATTGGTAAATGTCTCCAATGTATTTTGCGGCCCGTTTTGAGTAGTTACATTTTTGAAATCCAGGTGGCGATTGCATCGACTTCCATAAGAGCCCGTATTCATCATGACCCGCTTTGAGTACTTATTGAGAACTTAAAAAATTCTTTTTAGAACTTAAAAAATTTACTTAAAAATAACGTCATAAAGAAGTTTCACTTCTTACGAGTGTACGCTAGTACACGCACACATTTTTTATTTTTTATTTGTGTTTTCAGATTTATTCCTATACCTGTGCTATAAGACTTTCCTTTATGCTAAATTTCAGAATTCTAGGTCAACGGTATGTAGCCTATGAATTTTGATTCCCTTGAGAGTGGCGAAATAAACGTTTTTTTGCGACATAAACGGCTGCATCTTTTTTTCGTTTACTGAGAATTTAATTTTTTTTTTACAGTTTCAAGGGACCGCAGACTCAGTTCTGCGGTCCCTTGAAACTGTGAAAAAAAAATTATACTATATACCCAGGTAGGTATATGGTTTTATTTCAACTCGATACCTCAACGCGTTCCCGAGATAAAGCTTCTTGACAGACAGATAGACAGACGGACTACAAAGCGATCCTATAGGGGCTTCCGTTTTTTTCCTTTTGTGGTACGGGATCCTAAAAAAAAACATATCACATTGGTTTTTCATTTTCATCAACAGTATCCGTAATCCGAGGTTTTCATGATTTTAAAGCCACTGGAGTATTAGTGCAAGAGCAAAAATATATACATTGTTGTCGCTTTCAAATGTTTCAGTACTGGTTCTTAAAGAGATTTAAAAGGATTTTTGCAACCGACTCTATTGTAGCTTGTGGGATACATTTATTTTTTATGATAAGTGTAAATTTAAAGGTTTTTGTGAATTTAATATTCAACGGTATGGTAATTTTGATGATGTCTTTAGATTCCACAAATCCCAAAAAAGAAGGCTTATTATTTTAGCCGACTGTTTATTTATGTAATAGAAGATCTAATTTATTATTATGCCATTTACAATCATAAATAAATTATTTAAAAAAAGTAGATAAAATTATATTAAAACAAAAACACTTAACTACAATATCATATTCGGTCTAGGCTGTAAAGGTAGTTGTAAATAGAATTAAATAATACATTATTTAGTTAAGCTATCTTTTTATAAAAAAAAAAAAATAAAATAAAAAAAAAAATATTTCAGACTAATTCCAATGTCCATATTATGTTAGTAACTGAAACTTAAAACTTTTTTACTTAAACTTTTTATGTTTTTCACATTACACGACTAGTGTACCTAGTATTAATTAAACAAAAAAATAAATAAAAAAAATGTATGTCTAAACCCTAAACTAGCGAGTTGATTTTGACTAGTGAAGTGTTAATTGATTAATTACTTCGCTTCGGTTTAAGTAATATCTCTGTTAAGGGGTGACCAGACGGTTGGAAACTAGTGTTCCAACCAAGATGACCTTAGTTTATGTGTTTGGTTTGTGTTGCGGCTACATGGATGTAAGCCACGCGCCAACACGTTCGGTGGTTGGGAAAACGCGCCTCCCAACCAAGGGCGTTGAAGGTCATGGATTACAACTGCTGTCTACACGGATTGAAACTAGCAAGGTCACTTTGGTTGGGACGTTGGTTTGCAACCGTTTGGTCACCCCTTAAAGATGAAAAGAAAATCAACACGGAAGTCATCCAGTGAAGTTCTGAGAATCAATCGTGGTTTTATTGTGTTGTTGTATGTACGCTCGCGTGAAAATAGAAAATCGTCCCAAAGGAACTCCCGAGATAAAAAGTTTCTTATGTGCTATTCTACCCGTGTGCCGAATTTCATCCAAATCTGTTTAGCCCGTTTTAGCATAAAGGAGTAACAAACAAACGCTCCCAACTTTCTTTTTTGATGTTAAATACATTAATTGTATCTAAATACTTTACTACATTTAACAACTATTCCCAGTGACTGGAAACTTACACTGAAGTCGTAAATAGCTAACCATCACATAGATAAAAAGATCTTAGGGCTATTAGGGGACCAAGTGACTTTCTAGTAGTCTTTATGGAATGTATATGAAAAAATATGAGATCGAGTATTTCAACTCCTTTTTATTGGGGCGGGGATCATCCTTCTACTGAGCGCGTTTGCTCTTGCGAATCTCAACTCAAACCTGCCAATAGAGGCAAACCAGAGATGAGAAACAAGATTTCACCCGGGAGATCGGGTCCGTGGGGTCGCTAATGCCCATCAGTTCACCACAAAACTTTTTTTTTAAATCATCCAATGACTTCTCTCGCTCTGAGTGGAACCTGTCAGACTTTTACTGACTAAAACCACACCTGAGTCCTACATTTGCCCTTTGCGTTCCAGGACTACGGGTTTCCTTTTCAGAAATTCTCCGCGGTCCTAGATAGCGGGCATCGGCCCTGTTGGGCCCCTACAGTTTGCTGACATCTCTTTGAGGAGCGCGTGGATCGTAGTGATCCAGTGCGCTGTAGATGACTGGGCTCGGTTCGTTTAATTACCGGACGGCCGGACGGCGAGCTACCCACGTCCGTAAGCCCGCGTCTACCGTGGCTGGGCAGAAGGAGGCGATCGCCTGCCACTCCTCCTCGCTCCGTACCATGGCCTGTTCCAAGGCCCGGTGCGAGGGATCACTCGATCGATCGATCGCCCCCACGAGAACACGGCGGTGCTCTGCCCAAGTGGGGCAGACCCCCACCGTATACTCCACCGTGTCCTCCGGGCGGTCCACACAAAGGTAAATATCAGGGCGTTTCTTCCGCCTGAATCTGATGCAGGAACCTCCCGAACTTGTCATGTTCGGTTAGGATCTGCGTCATATGTAAGGTGAGGAAGGCGTGTTGCCGCTCCAGCCACTCCTCAAAAATAGGACTTTTTTTTTGTAGGTGGGAAAATCATCCAATGACATCCCCCGCTCGTGGGCGGAGCGGAGGGTGTGTCAGACTTTTACCGAGTAAAAACCCACTCCTGCTCCTTCGTTGTCTTTCATACCACGGCCGAGTCTACCTTTCAGAAGCAGACCCTTGGCCCAAGTAGGCTTTGACTTTGGTGCGCGTGGAACAGTATGCGCTGTCGACGACTTGAAAAGAGAGGGGGACTTACCGCCGTGATAATGGCGTGCCCAACCGGTACAAACCTAAGGCTTATTGGAGCGCGCAAGCCCCACCACGACGTTAACGTAGAGATACGGCCATTATTCCTCTGTCCCTGTCCTGGGCAAAGACAAGCCTCCACTCTTTCCATCTTTCTCTCCACCGCTCTTCCTCTTTCCAGTTATCTTATTTAGCATAGTTTAGGCAGCCTTTCAACGTTCCCACTGCTGGGACTCAGGCCTCCTCTCTAGTAGAGGGAATGGGCCGTAATCCACCACTCGGGCCCAGTGCGGGTTGGTGTTATTTTATGTATGTTATTTACTTTTACGTAAATAATGAGATCGACTACCAATTTGATATCATTCTGTAATTTTGTATCAATTACATTTACTGAGAATTTACTTACAAAGAATGAGCTTGTAAATCTGAAACCATGTGAAGCCGAAATCTCGGAATATCATTTCTCATTTTGGCAATTGATACGTGGTCTTTCTTGGAATACCTATATATGTAAGATATTATATTATTACGTTGAAAGCAGTTCAAGGAAACTCGTTACTTAACCATACTGATAAAATTTGTGAAAGGCAAATAAATATGTTTTCGATAATTCTATTTTTTTTTTTCATCATCATCATTTCAGCCGAAAGACCTCCACTATTGGACATAGGCCTCCCCCAAGTAATATAATAAATATTCACACAACTATCACACAACGCCGTCTAGTTCCAAGCTAAGCAGAGCTTGTGTTATGAGTACTAGACAACTGATAAACATACTTAAATATTTCTAAGTACATACATATTATAGATAAATTACACCCAGACACAGAACAAACGATTGTGCTCATCACACAAACATTATTTTGTCCTGGGTTTTTTTTTTTAGGTGGGAAAATCATCTAATGACAAGTCCTGCTCTTGGGTGGAGCAAGAGATAGTGTCAGACTTTTACTGACTAAAAACCCACTCCTGTTCCTTCGTTGCCTTCGTCCCAGGGCCCCGGGTTTCGTTTTCACACTACCCATGGCCCCAGTAGGCTTCGACCCTGCTGGGCCCCTACGATTTGCTGACATCTCCCTGAGGCGCGCGTGGAACAATATGCGCCGTCGACGACTTGGGCTCGGTCCGGACGGTTACCGGACGGTCGGGCGGCGGGCTACCCATTGCTCGCCGTCCGTAAGCCGGCGCCTACGGTGGCCGGAAATCGGGATCGGAATCCCGGCGGCGGCTGGGGCGTGAGGACCGTTGCCTCACGCGATCGGCCGCCTCCTTTGCTAGCATTACTGCTTCGCAGAAGGAGGCGACCGCCTGCCACTCCTCCTCGCTCCGGACCATGGCCTGTACCAAAGCCCGGCGCGAGAGATCGCCGCCGCCGATCGCTCCCACGAGGACACGGCGTTGCTCTGCCCAAGCGGGGCACACCTCCACCGTGTGCTCCACCGTGACCTCCGGGCGGTCCACACAGTGGCGACACCCGGGCGTCGCTTCCGCACGAATCCGGTGCAGGAACTTCCCGAACTTACCGTGTTCGGTGAGAACCTGCGTCATGCGAAAGGTGAGGACGCCGTGAGGTCTTTCCAACCACGCCTCAAAGAGGGGACTTACCGCCATAATTGTGGCGTGCGCAATTTGTCCTGGGTGGGAATCGAACCCACGACCTCCGGCATTGCAGTCAGGGTCACTAACCACTAGACCAACAGGCCAGTCAAAGTTTCGCCATAACGACCGGTCCCGTGAGTTTCGCATCCATCGGATTTCCGCGACCCTCACTAGGTCATCAGTCAACCTTATGGGAGGCCTTCCAACGTTGCATCTTCCGATATGTGGTCGCCATTCCAGAACCTTTCATCCCCATCGACCATCTGTTTTGCGAGCAATATGCCACATTCTTCGGATTACGTCAGTAACCTTGGTTCTCATGAGGATATCTTCAATTCTGTAGTGATCGCGCAAGGAAACTTCAGCAGAACTCTTTGCCCTTTGGGTGACTTTAAGCCTAATGATGAGGCCCATTGTTAGCGACCACGTTATATTATAATATTTTTTAATATTGTAAAGGAGGATGCCAGATTTTGTATGGTCAACGTCCCCACCCTCCAACAGACATGGGATATATGTCAGTTAGTTTTTGGAGGTAAGCGGAACAGAGAGTAAAGTCCCGCAAACCTCCGTTGAAAAGGGAGGATCCTCCAACCAGACGGGTGTTATGTCTGGTGGGCTACTGCCCGATAGATGATTTCGGGCTGTTCTATATGTTCTAATCGCGCGGAGAACTTTGATTGCGCGATGCAGGATTAGTTCTTATGTGACGCCATAGATGTCGCTACATCACTCCCCTCCGGAGATCGGAGATCGATGGTTCTTGATGCTTCTTTGATGCGTGCCAGGCCAGTGGTATGTTGGTTCCAGTGGGTCGGAACCGAATGCCGCATAGTTCTCGGTGAGTCGGAACTGTCTGCGGTGATGCCCCAGTGAGTCGGGGTGGTGCTATCCCAGTGAGTCGGGATGATGCCCCAGTGAGTCGGGGTGATGATGTCCCAGTGAGTCCGGATGATGCTGCAGGCTCCAGTGAGTCGGAGTAGTGCTGCTGGCTCCAGTGAGTCGGAGCGGTGCTGTGCGACGTAGTGGCTTGACTGCTGGCGTCGACCAGGAGAGGTTCTTCGTAGCTCTTCATGTGACTGGCCGAAGGTGCAGTGTGCTTCGCCAAGGTCGCTGATGAGGCTGAGGGTGATGACCAGGTATGACCAGGTAGGCATGCTGGTGGTCAGGATACCCTTTATAGCCGTGGGTGCTGGCTGTATGGCTCGCTGCTCGAAAGCTTGAGGAAGTGATGTGATGATGACGTCACGAAGTAGTAGCTGCACGAAGGCTGCGCTGACGTTCTTTGTCGAGGGTCACCAGTGTGGAGGTATGCGGAACAGAGAGTAAAGTCCCGCAAACCTCCGTTGAAAAGGGAGGATCCTCCAACCAGACGGGTGTTATGTCTGGTGGGCTACTGCCCGATAGATGATTTCGGGCTATTCTATATGTTCTAATCGCGCGGAGAACTTTGATTGCGCGATGCAGGATTAGTTCTTATGTGACGCCATAGATGTCGCTACAAGTTCATTCCTATCCACAAAATACAAAACAGCTGATTTTGTTGTTTGGATGAGGTTTTTATTTAATAAAAAAAAGACTTGTAGAAATAATGTGTTAATTTTTCCATACAAAGACTACCTATTTTGTTTACTATTGGTCATCTGTTACAGTAAATATGATCAAAGATTTGTGCTGGTGCATTAAAATCAATGTGTTTGTGTAACCCCAACCATACAATGGAAAAAGTCAGTCAGTCGTTCTAGTCCAACGTCCTCACAGCCACTAGACGTCTAATAACAGGCGACGCTTGTCTGTCAACACATATGATTATAGGTCTGATGTCTTGGCCAATCAGAACGTAGCACCCCGCTCCCCGTACCTCGGTTAGTTGACAGAATTGTTTTGGTGCTCTAGTTCAAGCATGAGGCGTCTAGTGACTGTAAGGTCGTTGTTCTAGTCAGTAAAAGTCTGACACGCCTTCTCGCTCCATCCAGAGCGGGAGTGAGTTATTCCATGATTTCCAACCTCAAAAAAAGAAGTGTTATAGTATAAAGACTATTTCTTGCCAGAATAAAAACAAGCTTAATGTAAATCAAAGTAACCGTAAGCCTAATAATCCGAAAAATATGGGTTATAAATATAGAATAATAAAAACTTTATGCTAAAGCATGACAAACTGTTGTAGAACGGTTTTATGTAAACGTAAACGTTATCTTTCATGTGCCGGCGCTACCCAATATCTATATATACATATAAAAAAACTGACTGACTGACATATCAACGCACAGCCGAAACTATTGGAACTAAGAGTGTGAAATTTTGCACAAGGTTTCCTTATATGATGTAGGCGAGCACTAAGAGGATTTTCCAAAATGTACCCTCTACGAGGATGAAACGGGGTTCCAAAATTTGTATGGAAAAACCTACATTTAAGCAGGCGAAGCTGCTTGGAGAAGCTAGTAACTTATAGAAGACTAGCTTTTGCTAGCGACTTTTTTGTTTTTTTTTTTTATTTATATGCTTGACTGCGATCCCACCTGATGGTAAGCAGTGATGCAATCATTGATAGTGAGGCGCACTAGTTTATGGGTATAATTTAGACGGCCACCAAAAATATTTTTAAGACTCTAAGCCTAGGCACCAAATAAAATAAACAACTCCAAAAAAAATCAATTGACTTTATTATGAGGGCCCTAAACTATATAATATTATGATCCAAAATAAATGAAATAACATCAGAAAAATCACAAACCTTGCACAAATATTATTTTTGGTTCCTAAAATGGATCAACGGTCACCAAATTCTATCCAACTCAAAGATTAATATTACTACCAAAAATCTTACTCCAAAATAGTAAGACGTCATCCAAAATACGTTATTTGATCCCAAACTACTTTAATGTAAGACTAAAATTACAATTGTTTCCCTTTATTTCTTAACCCCACACTCCGCACCCCGCACCCTGCAAAACCGCCACCGGTGCGTGAGGCACAGGCCGCGCGCTCCTCTCACAGTCGTCGCTGTAGCGGCTTAAAACAGTACCGTGCTTGTGAAAGTTTTTTGGCGAAGTGGAAAGATCAACAAGAATTTATAAAATACTTTGAAGAAGAATGGCTGATTATGAATCGCAATTTGTATTTAGGCGTCCTTCCAGGTACTCTACACTATAAAAGACGATCATACCTTACGTGAGCGTCATTCACTGTCGCGATTCCTGGTGGAGAATTTTTTTGGTTGCGAAATTAGGTACTTTTTTGGGCGGTGTTTAAACACAAGCCCTAGTTTATTAAGAGCCTATTCACTCTAGCCTTGAAGGCCCCTAAATTATAGTTGGACGGGAAGACCGCAGCAGGCAAATTGTTCCAGTCCTTCGATGTACGCGGTATAAACGACGAAGCGAAACGCTTAGTCCGGACCGTTGAAGTTTCAACAACGTAAGTGTGGATACTCGCCGTAAGTCGTTTTGTCCGATGGTAGAAAGGAGATGGCGGAATCAAGTCATGCAATTCCCGCGCACACTTGCCTTCGCACGCGTGATAACAGAAAGTGGTCCCAAGGAAACATATCCTCGGGATCAATCTATGTTATTTTCCCAGACATTATCTATCCGTGTACCAATTTTCATTAAAATCCGTTCACCCATTTGAAGGTATAAGATTAACAAACAAGCACACACACATACATATAAACTGTTGACTATAAAATGTTTGTGTCATTATTGGCGTTGGTGTGGGGGCCTAGTGGTAACTGCGCTGACTTACGAGTTGTAGGTCGCGGGTGCGAACCCATCCAGGTGCGTTACTATCTGTAATTTATTTCATAGTCACTGCTCTCAAAACGGCGAAGTAAAACATTACGAGGAAATCGGCATGTCTTAGAACGAAAAATTCGAAGACATGTACCTAACGTTCATCATTATCTTCCTGCCTTTGTCCCGTCTTATTTGGGGTCGGCGCAACACGTTTTTTTCTCCCATACTATCATGTCACCCGTCATGCTATCACTAACTTCCTTTTCTTTCATATCACTCTTCACACACAATCCATCCATTTTTTCTTTGGCCTCCCTCTCCCTCTCCGGGTGTAGTTATGAGTTTACATGTGGATGGGTATACTCATAACTCTTTTAGGAACATGCGTCTCACCCCTCCTCTTTACATGATCATACCAAGACAAACGATTCCCCATTCAACTTTTTAGTTACTGGCGCCACTTTCAAACTTCCTCTAATAAACTCATATCTCACTTAATCCATTCTCGTCACACCACGTACCTAACGTCCACCACTGGGGAAAAAATCGAAGACATCTACCAATCCGCACTGGAGCCACGTGGTGGATTATGGCCCATTCTCTCTCCTAGAAAAAAGGTCTGAGTCCTAGCAGGGTAAATATTATAAGTTTGATTAATATGCTATTATAATTATTTAATTGTCAAACTATTAACTATAATTATTTAATTAAAACGCCATAACGCGCGCGCGCGTTTTCTTGCGTGATCGAATCAGGAATGAGGATATCCGCAGGAGAATCAAGGTTACTGACATAGCACGAAGAATTGCCAAACTTAAGTGGCCATGGGCAGGGCACATTGCGCGCAGAACGGAGGGCCGTTGGGGCCGAAAGGTTCTGGAATGGCGACCACGTACCAGAAGACCTAGCGTTGGAAGGCCTCCTACAAGGTGGACCGATGACTTGGTAACGGTTGCGGGAGTCCGATGGATTCGAGACGCACAGGACCGTTCATTGTGGCGACACTTGGGGGAGGCCTATGTCCAGCAGTGGACGTCTTTCGGCTGAAATGATGATGATGATGATGATGAATATAAAACGAATTCTATTTTCTTCCTTTTGTTTGTTTTTAGAATTATTTCTACCCTGAAACATCATAATTATAATCATGTATGAAAAACAAAGACGAATAAAAAAAAAATGTTTCCATAACTCAAAGCCATCCGGTTTCCTTGCAAGCGGTTGGAAAAGCAAAATATTGTGTTTACACTGCGTCTTCGAGATAACGACACTCCTCGCAGTAACGAGATAAGTCTGGCGGAATTTAATTTTGTCCCGCCTTATGGCATCCGCCATTATTGTGCCAATTACATGGCACTGCGGCTTGGGACATGATGCATTGGGCCATGGATATATTTCGTAGTGAAAAAGCTGGTAAAATAAATTTTATTAAGAAACTGATGATGGGAAGATGCTAGACGGGATGATTATAATGCCTTGGAATTAGAGTAGATTGGTGTTTCGACTCTGTAAGTATATAGGTGGGTATTACATAAGTTCAGGCAACTTCAGTCAGAGTGAAGCTATTCGGAAATCACTTAGTCAAGTCACAGGTAGTAGTTATTATTTATTTAATAATTATATTTAGAAAATAATTCCAAAAAAAAATGGTTAAACTTAAAACTAAAGGATGACTGGTAGATTTTCTACCAGTTAACCTTTAGTTTTAAGTTCTAGGGGCATTAGGTCCACCTCTGTACTTTTGTGTGCATAAATAAATAAATAAAACTATGTTAGTACCTTATGCCAACCTATCCTTAACTATCAACCATTTGTTTTATATTAAAAAGGACACCCCCTGAAGTGTGTACTGTGATATCGAAAGGAGATCGCATGAGTTAGCTTAATGAACTGACATGTAAAATATACTTTTAAGGATTTTGTTGTTCTAGAATAGGTTTAAAAATTGAGTAGAACGTAGAACAAAGAAATGTCTAGTTTTTTCAGTTCGGACATAACCATTGTAGCGCGATGTGCTAATATTTATTTGACTGACCTGTTGGTCTAGTGGTTAGTGTCCCTGACTGCTATGCCGGGGGTCGTGGGTTCGATTCCCACCCAGGACAAATGTTTGTGTGATGAGCACAATCATAATTTGTTCTGTGTCTGGGTGTAATTTATCTATATTATGTATGTATTTAGAAATATATAAGTAGGTTTATCAGTTGTCTAGTACTCATAACACAAGCTCTGCTTAGCTTGAGACTAGACGGCGTTGTGTGATAGTTGTGGAAAAAAAAAGAAAAACTGTTCCATTACAGTAATGGAACAGTTTTTCTTTTTTCTTGTTACAAAATTTTAAAAAGTGCCAAAAATATATATAAAATAAAAAAATATTGAATCTTGAACAAAAGTATAAGTATTTTATATCATATCAAGTATTTCATTGAAGTAAAAGTCTCGGACCTCAAATCAAATCGTCACAGAGTTGCGACAGTACCTTATTCCGACACAATAGGAGACTCAACTCTTTCTGTTTTGGTCAAAGCAATCGATGTTGCCCTCCTCCAACATCCCCGATGCACTACAGTAACGAGGCAGCCCCATCAACATCCTAAACCCATTATTGTAGAAGGTTCTTCTAGGACACTGAAAGCCTTTTGCGTAGTTCAGGCAACATCAGTTAGAGAGAAGCCATTCGGAATTCTAGTCATATCTAAAACCCGAATGAAGATATGGACAGAACCATTTTTATTTATCACTAAAACAAAATTTTACTTTCATTTTGATAACTCTGCTATCACGCTATATCGCGTGTTTAGGGTTAAACAAAAGTCTTGCTTGTTCCGTTACTTTAGTCTATAAAATGATTGTAGTCGGTAGGCATAACGTAAAGTGTTGATGCCACATAAAATATTGAAAAAGCTTACTACCTGGTATCACGCTTGGTACCTGAATATAGGGTTATAAAAATCATCGGACTAGATTCTCCGGGATTTATCATAGTTAGATATATATGTATACACGGTGTCTTTGAAATCGACGCAAAATCGAATACCACGGATCCAGTAATTAATTTTGGACCCCCCAGTGGTGGAATTTTTCGTTTGCTTTTTCCAAATTTATAAAAAAAAAATTGTACTTTTTTAATTTTAACGGTGTTAAATGGTAAAACCTCGATGATATTTTTAGCAAAAAAAATAATTAAAAAGTCATCGGAGTAGATGACATCGTTAATCTAATCAATCCCGATGACATTTTTAATTTTAAAATTAATTCATTCATTTTTGTTATTAAAAATGTTTGCATAACGATTTTATACAGTTTAAACTAAAAAAACGTACAGATTAAAAAAAAATAGGAAAAATCCGACTAAAACTTCCACCACTGGGGGGGTCCAGAATGATGTACTGGATACTGTATAGTACACTTCTGGCAGTGGCGTGCCTAGGGTTTCAAAATAAGGCAAGCCCAATAAAATTTTAACCGATTTCAAAAAAAGAAAGTTCAGTTTTCGACTGAGTATGTAGGTACCTACGTATGAATCATCGCAATTTTCTCACACACTACTGATTAGGTACAATAAATTAAAAGCAAAAAACAGTCATGAATTTCATTTATAATTATATCTGAGAATCAAGCACAGTTGTTTTCTATGACTAACATCGGGGGTTTCGTCAATAATAATTGAAACAAATTTTGTTTGCCTAACTTCGTAATCGATGCAAGTTTGCATCACATCGGCTACGGAATGAATAATATCGTTTTGAATTTTGTTAGATAAATAACTCGGCCCCGGTTTGTCACTTTTCTAATGCTGCATATGCTTTTCTAAAACGACATCGTATTTTGAAATTAACGAGACCAGTTCTAAAAAATTGCCTTTATTTTTGAATATTTAATTTCGTTATTTTAAAAAGTCGCTAGTTTTTATTGTTGCTAAATCTTAAAAAAAGTCTCCAAACTCGTTAAAAATCTCCAAGATCTCACAACGTCGCTAAAACGGCAACACTGCAGAGTTGGCAAGGTGACAAGGTCACGCATACGCGAGCAACTTCATACGAATGCCCGGCTTAAATCTTCCATACTGATCGATTTGTAGACGCATAAGGTCCTAACTCGTTATACGGCACATCGCTATAAGTGCGAAAGTGACAGAGATAGTATTTGAAAGCCCGGTAAAAGCCGGTACGTGTAAGCGAGATAGATATAGCTCTCGCGTAGATGCTGCTAATGCGAAACTCTGCGCGCGCTGTGTAGTAGTGTGGCATAGGTAGATACTTTGTGTTATTTTGATAAGAATTAAAGCGCGCGAACTTTTAAATAGTTCGGGTTTGATATTGATTCTCTATCGAGCATTTTAGTAAGGCATGCCTGACTTTTCTGCTTGTATGAAGGTACCGCCACTGACTTCTGGACACATCTATTGGCCCACCTTGTATTTTCAGTTTCGTTTGGTCCTAGCTAAAATTTTATATTAGGTCGAGCAAAAAGTTTTTAAGCAGTTTTGAACCTGGCACATTCACAATTTCATTCAATAGTCTTTTTTTGAATTTCGAACACAGAATTTAAAAAAACAAAAGACAATTTGGAGCCTGTTTGTTGATATCAAACAATCGAATACTAAGAAAACTTGGTTTTATTGGTTTACTTGGATTTAATTCTTGAAAAAGTGATTGATATCTTTGGTTTTGCAACAAACATTACTTATTCTTAACATTAAGGTGAGGTTCTATCAATAATCTATGGATACTTCACCTGAAGTCGCCGCCCAAACTGTGGCACTTATTCAGGCCGGACACAGCCAAAGAAACGTGAGTGCTCAACTTAATTTAAGTCGATCTGCGGTCCGAAATGTTTATCGGAGGTACCTAGAGACTGGCGGCTTTGTTCGTCGCCAAGGAAGGCCACGATCTCGGGTCACAACTGAAAGGCAGGATCGATTCAACGCGACGACCAGCTTGAGAAATCGTCACCTTACCTCCATTGAGATACAAAACCAACTTCGCGATTTCCATGGAGTATCTGTGAGCGCTCGAACTGTTTGGAGAAGGTTAAAAGAACGCGATATGGTACCACACAAGCCAGCTAATGGGCCCAAACTAACGCGAGCCCACCGAACAGCGCGCCTTCATTTCGCACGCAGTCATTTAAATTGGACACAGCAAGATTGGAGCCGTGTACTCTTTTCTGATGAGTCTAAAATTGTGTTACATGGCAATGATGGAAGGAAGAAGGTCTACCGACGTAAGGGAGAGCGTTTCGCACAATGCTGCTTTGAAGAGAGGGTTGCTTATGGCGGGCTTGTCTGGGGCGGTATATCCGCGAGCGGCAAAACTCAACTTGAGGTTGTTACAGGACCACGGCTGCCAACATTAAATGCTGAAAGGTACATTCGTGAGTGCTTAGAACCTCACGTGATACCATACGCGGACTATGTGGGCCCAAATTTCCTTTTTATGCATGATAATGCAAGAGCCCATGCGGCCGGCATCGTCAGGGAATATCTTCGGGATGTGAACATCACAGTTATGGACTGGCCAGCCAGAAGCCCAGACATGAACCCCACTGAGCACATGTGGGACGAGCTAAAAAGACGTGTTAGGGCTCGTCAGCCAGTTGCCCAGACGATGCAGGAGTTGAAAACTGCCATAGAAGAGGAATGGGAGATGATCCCTCAAAATTTCATAGAGTGGTTGATAAACTCTATGCCTAATCGTATGAGAGCTGTGGTAGATGCCCATGGAGGCAACACGCGTTATTAAATTAAACCTTTATTTGATAAAACATGTTTTTTATTCAAAAATCAATTGCCTTTAACAAGGCGCATATCCGACTTGTTAGGCGTAGCTCCATGTCGTATGGTATTCTGAATTCAAATTTAAAACAATACGATCGAAAAAGATGGTAAAATGTATCAGGTTTAAAACTGCATCAACAGTTTTTGTTCAATCTAGCAATCATATTTCGGTAGGGGCCATCGAAACCTAAACTCTAAGGTGGGCCAATAGATGTGTCCAGAAGTGTATTATAGTCGATGTCAAAGACACCCTGTATACACGCCCCGGCCGCCGGGATACCTATACCGATTTCCGGCCACCGTAGGCGCGGGCATGCGGACGGCGAGCAATGGGTAGCTCGCCGTCCGACCGCCCGGTAACCGTCCGGACCGAGCCCAAGTCGTTGACGCCGCGTACTGTTCCACGCGCGCCTCAAAGAGATGTCAGCAAACCGTAGGAGTCCAGCAGGGTCGAAGCCTACTGGGGCCAAGGGTCTGTTTCTGAAAGGAAGACTCGGCCCTGGTACGAAAGGCAACGAAGGAACAGAAGTGGGTTTTTAGTCAGTAAAAGTCTGTCTCGCTCCGCCCAAGAACGGGGGATGTCATTGGATGATTTTCCCAACTACAAAAAAAGGTGTCCTCATCTTTAAAATGACACAAGTCCTTACTGGACATGGTAAGTTCGAAAGGTTCCTGTTTGCATTTGTAACTCAAATGGTTCGTGTATTATTTTTGCATGAATTTTAATTTAACTAAAAGTATTTTAAGTTTTATGATTTGTATATTAAAATATCTGTTAGGTACAAATAAGATACTTACCTAGAAAAAAAAAACAGTAAATAATAAATTAAAATTATTGACGAAATCCTTTTGAAAGTTCAATCAGTGTATCCAGCGAGCGCTTATTAAATTGGAAACTTAATAAAAAGCCTGTGGTTGTTAAAATTTGTTCTTGTTCGTATTTACTCTATAATTGAATATTTTTTTATAAAATAGAGACCAAGAAAATCTAATACGTATTACGGATATTATATTACCTTAGTTCGAAATGTTATTATTTTTCATATTAGATTTTATTTATGTTGTTATTACTTATTTGTCGTCATACTGCAAAGCAAGGACCTCTCTTTCTATTTTATCTTACTTTCCGGTTATATTTACATAGCTTAACATAATCAGACCTAGAACGTTCTCTCTGGAACTCAGCTCCTCTCAAGGAGAGGGAATGCGCCAAAAATATTATGTACGTACACAAATAACTTGAATTTTATTTATTATTAATTTTTTTCATAACACAAGCTCTGTTTAGCTTTTGACTAGATGGCGTTGTGTGATAGTTCTGTGAATATTATATTATATTATTTTATTTATATTTATTTTATTTTACAGAAGGTTTAAAGACAAATAGAAAAAATGATATAAACATATTATTGTAATATTATCAAATCGCTAAATATAAGCCTCCACACGTAGATAAAAAACTGGCCAAGTGCGAGTCGGACTCGCGCACTGAGGGTTCCGTAAAAACTTATGTAAATAGTTTTATTCCCGAATGCAGTCTCGCAGATTTTTCCGAATCGCAAAAAAGTTTTTTTTTTTGTGACGTATCAACAAATTTACTGTTTACAGATTTATTCCTATATCTGTGCTATAAGACCTTGCTTTATACCAAATTTCAGGATTCTGGGTCAACGGGAAGAACCCTATGAATTTTGATTCCCTTGAGAGTGTCGAAATATATGTTTTTTGCGACATAAACGACCATGTCTTTTTTTTCGTTAAACTTAGAAGTTTGATTTTTTCACAGCTTTAAAAGACCGCTGACTTAAGTATATGGTTTTAATTTCAACTCGTAGGTGACGAGTTGAACCTTTTATCACGCGTTCCCGAGATAATAACTAAGACCTACTCGTTCGTTCTTTCTTTGCCTTCGTTCCAAGGCCCCGGGGTTCTCTTTCGCACAACCCATGTAGTTTGAGTCAGTAAAAGTAGTAGTTGTAGTTTGAGTTTTAGTCAGTAAAAGTCTGACACTCCCGCCACGCCCTGAACGGAAGATGTCATGGGATGATTTCCCTCCTAAAAAAAGGGTGTTGACACAAGTTGCGTTTGGGACACAACCGGTGATACGTGAGCCATGGGAAGAGACCGTGACCAGAGCTCGACAAATAATATCGTTGAAACTCGCCAGTTTTTTTCGCGTGCTGTGCTATACGGCCAGTGTCCTTGCAAACAATGTTCTGCAAGGCCCGAAGCTGTCGACAGTTACACCAAACATGTGTTCCATGCAGGAATCGAACCCACGACACGCAACGCAGTGGCCAATCGCTTAACCAATGCGCTGATCGTACCGTCATATTCTTGCTGAGCATAAGATAAATACGTACGTAGGGTGTTTATTAAATCTGCAATTTAATAAAAATGCTGCGTTCAGTCAATAAGATAAGCCAGTACTGTGCGCCAGTACTGGAATGGCTCTAACTCAATATTATTCAGTAAAATTGACGAGAATAAATCGAGTTTGAAGCTGGAAAATTTCTAGTTTATTGGATTTTCAATTTATTGTTATGTATACAATAATAATTTTTTGTCGAGCGTTGAAATTGAATTTTAACTTTTTAACTAAACTAGAATTCGATGTACGTGCTCTGTATTTTTATTCTTATGAATAGTGGACACCCAATGGATTTTGATTTAAAGTAGTAATTTTATAAAGATATCTGCATGAAAACCAAGGTTAGGCATAGCCCAAAAAATTGCGAAACTTAAGTGGCAGTGGCAGTGACGGATTAAGACGGAGTTTTTGTAAAATAAGATGATGAGATGTAACCTACCTTAGAAGTGGAGTAGGTGCGACAACAATAAAAACCAAAGCATAATTTATTTATTAGGGGTTTACCAATTATGACTAATTTTCATGGACAATTTTGGGATTTCGTTTTTTTTTTTACTTTTGACTACACAAATAATCAGTATCGGGTACATTAAAATATTGTGGTGTATAAACTCGTACCTTTGTTCGTTTGGGACTAGGTGGTAACTGAAGAATACCACCAGTTCCGATTCACATATTTTAATCCTTGTTTAATTGCAATCGATACTAAGTATTTGCAAAGACTGGTAGCTTTTGTTAACTTAAGCTTGCCCTTGTAAGTCGTTCGAAATTTTAAGCACAAAGCTCAAATCGATGAACGTATGTTATATTGTAACTACGAGTAGGTAAGTATGACCTTTTTGGTTGAGAGTGTGAAGTCAACAATCAACTTCTCTCACTCTGGGTGGTGTCAGATTTTTTTTTACTGTCTAAAACCCACTCGTGTTCCTTCCGTTGCCTGGTGACCTTTATAGCTCAGTTACTGGGTAAAACGATACCTCTTGGTAAAACTGGGTGACCATTCTGAGAATAATTACAGCTTTAATAAAGAACAAAAAATTTTGAAGTGTGGGAAATTGTAAAATTTTAATAACTTCTCTGAGGGAGAGGGAGACTTACAGATCTACACCCTTCAGGTGCACTTTGCGTCCCAGGATGAATCTTTTAGATAATCCTGCAACCCTAATTAAAATACTTGAATTAACATTTACATAGAAAGTGTAAATACAAAGCAATGACAGTGACTTTTAAATATTTATTCACGAAATTCATTCAAAGGCAGGTATTTTAAGCAGTCGATTGAATAAACATTTATCGACTGATAGTCCGTCTGAGTTTTACGTAAACCCTATAAATATAAATACATACCCAAACCCTTTGCTAAGAAGCTAGTTTTAACAATGTGAGGGTTAAGTTAGCGGAAAGTAGCGATTTTGATAGATTAAAAAAAATACTTACTGTCTCACCCTGCACCGTAGGTGCGGGCTTGCGGACGGCGAGCAATGGGTGGTTCGCCGTCTGACCGTCTGGTAACCGTCCGGAACGAGCTCAAGTCGTCGACGGAGCGTATTGTTCCACGCGCGCCTCAGGGAGATGTCAGCAAATCGTAGGGGCCCAGCAGGGTCGAAGCCTACTGGGGCCATGGGTAGTGTGAAAACGAAACCCGGGGTCCTGGGGCGAAGCCAACGAAGGAACAGGAGTGGGTTTTTAGTCAGTAAAAGTCTGACACTATCTCGCGCTCCGCCCAAGTGCGGGATTTGTGTAAAAAAAACTGGCTCACCCTTTCTGTGTTTCCTTCAATTATCTTTTCTGTACCACTTGTACATTTTGGACACATTAAAGAGTGTTCTATTTATTACATACAAAGGCGAACTTAATAACTAGATATATTGAATACCTTTGTACACGTTCAACAATACCAGGGCTGCCAAATACAAACGCACAGAATCGTCGAACCAGACGCCCCACGGCATCAATTAAGTTGTATTATTACAATAGTGAAACTTGTAACTAAATTGTATTTTACCAAACAAATTGATTGTGTATTTGTGTATACCTATATTAATTTCTAGCACTTTACCAGCGTCTCCGAGTGAAAATCTAAATATCTATCTATATCTATATATTTATAAATAAATAGCTGTTCGTTAGTCTCGCTAAAACTCGAGATCGGCTGGATTGACTTGAAATATTCGTGATAGGCCAGGGAAGGTTTTAAACCTTCTCTGGCCTATCAAGAATATTTCAACCAGGGAAGGTTTGAACGGTGAGAAAAAATGGACAAATTCACGAAAAAATGTCCGATTACAACGCCATCTCTAATTAAAATGTCATTTTAAAATGAATTATGCTGGTACGTTATCCTTTGACAGTTTAGCTAAAATCACAACTTTCAATAACTATTGGGCGGTACGAAGTTCGCCGGCTAGTGTTTTTATACATATAAACTACTATTTGAATTTCCAAAAACCTCTTAGGTGCTCGCCTGAAAAGAAGCTTTGTGCAAAATTTCATATTCCTAATTCCAGTAGTTTCGGCTGTGCGTTGATCTGTCAGTCAGTTTATTTCGGCTGTCCATTAAAATGTCAGTCAGTCAATTTCTCCTTACGTAAATAATAACTTAACTTATTGGACTTTATAATTAACTTGAATAAGTTAATTATAAAGTCCAGTTAATATGTCCCCTGTTCCTTCGATTGATTGGTGGTACGTATTATTGATATTTACATTATTTTTTGAGGGAGACAAGCGATTATCGATATAAAAGATTTTTACGTTCTGACGTTTTTAGGATTCCGTACCTCAAAAGGAAAAAATGGAACCCTTATAGGATCACTTTGTTGTCCGTCCGTCCGTCTGTCTGTCTGTCAAGACCCTTTATCTCGAGAACGCGTGGAGGTATTGAGTTGAAATTAAAACCAAATACTCAGGTTTGCGGTCCCTTCAAGCTGTGAAAAAATTAAACTTCTGTTCACGAAAAAAAGATACGACGTTTTATGTCGCAAAAATCGTAAATTTGACACTCTTATGGATACCGAAATTCATACGGTACTTCCCGTTGACCTAGAACCCTGAAATTTGGCATGAAGCAAGGTCTTATAGCACAAGTATAGGAATAAATCTGAAAACTGAAAATTTTAATTTCGTCACAAAAAAATACTTTTTTCTATTCGGAGAAATCTTCGAGACCTTATTCGGGAATTGAACTATTTACATAACTTAGTTTGTACGGAACCCGCAGTGTGCGAATCCGACTCGCACTTGCCCAGTTTTTTAAACGTTGCCCCACTCTAGGAATTACTCCTATATTTTGTGTGCGTTCACGAATATGTACACACACAAACAAGACACCCAGCCCTGTAACAACGATCTGCAGCCTGCAAACCGTACAAATATTGATTTTATGCTGGAATCGAACCTGCGACACACTCAACAGCAGCCAACGCTGCGCCAAATGCACCGTCGATTCTGATCGTTTGTCAATAGAAAAGCAGAGCGTCCCATACATGGATTGTCTCTGTCTGTGTCTCTGTGTGTGTGTGTGTATGTGCCTGTGTCTGTCTGTGTGTGTCGGTGTGTGGTGTCTGTGTGTGTATGTGTGGTAGCTGTTTGTCTGTGTGTCTATGTGTATTTAAATGTCGAGATAGAAATATAAGATTATTACCTGATGGTCTCAGTACTTGCCTGCCTACACAATTACATACGTACACACTCGTAAGGTAACTCATGGAAATAATAACATTCTAAATGCTAAACCGTAGCAATATAATTCTCATTACGTCGAAATGAGATTTTAATACATGACGTAACATTAGAATAAAATAAACAATGGTACCTCGGGCCATCTTCTCGCTTAAAATTTGACTTTATTTACCTTAACCTCTAAAGCAAAGAAAATAAGTTCCAATTTAAAACATACCTAAGCTCCTTAATTCGACTGTTTGATGACGTGATTTGGATGTTCGTTAGTCAATCTGATTTGAGAATTTGGATGTAACTTAGCAGACACGAGGATGGAGCAGTGGTGGCCGAGTGGTAAAGGCCCCCACTTACGAGTTGTAGGTCAAGGGTTCAAACCCAGCCAGGCGCATTACTTTGTGTAATTTATTTCTATGTGTAATTTATTTCATCACCACTGTTCTCAGACGGTGAACGAAAACTTCGTGAAGTTTTTCTTCCAGCATGTCCAAGAACCAAAAATTCGAAAACATGTGACATCCACCAACCGGCACTGGGTCCGCGTGGTGGATTACGGCCCATTCCCTCTCCTAGAGAGGAGGCCTGAGTCCCAACAGTGGGAACATTATAAGGCCGACTGTTCTATTTTTTATTCTAGCAGACACGTAGACCAACGATTTCGACTGGAATATTTGTAATCCAGTGCTAGATTCTGCCATCGGTTTTGCGAAGAGAACGCCCTCCTGGAATTGAAAGTGTTTTATGTCCTATTTCAGGATATGATCTACACTTGCACCTTTATTTAGCTGTTTCAGCTTTCAGCGCAAAGGGGTAACAACATACACGTACACACACACATTGGGATATAGCATTTGTAATATTAGTAAACTCGTATATTAAATAATCAGCTTGCACACAGGTGACGCCGCTGCAAAAGCTTACTAACTAGCTTTTGCCAGTGGCTTTGGCCGCATGAAAATAGAAAGCACAAGCACTAGTCTAGTTAGTTTAGTTTTAGTTTATATAAGGTGACTGGTAATTAGTGACCGATACTTAAACACATGATTGTACTCATGATTACAAACAACTTTCCCAAAGAAACTTTTTTTATATTCTCATTAGTTTTATCACAGTAATAAAACAGCTGTTTAAACACGTGCGCGCGTCTGTGACCGCTCAGCTGTTAGCCGCGTGACGCCGTCGTATCTACAATAGTGATAGAACACCCACGCAGCTTGCAAACCCATAGGTGTACGTACCTAATCAGTGAATGTACCTACAAACTAATAATAATAATAATAATAATAATAATAATAACCCCATCGCCGTATCTCTACGTTGACGTCGTGGTGGGGCTTGCGTGCTCCAATATACCCTAGGTCTGTATCGGTAAAGTTTGCTTTGCCGTAATATGCCTAGGGTGAGGGGCCAGACTAAGAGAGATACAATCCGCAGTGCAGTTTTGTGGCGAACTGTTGGGCATTAGCGACCCCACGGACCCGATCTCCCGGGAGAATTCTTGTTCTTCATCTCCGGCTTGCCTTTATTGGCCGGCCGTAGTGAACACTGACGAGGAACTGAGCTCCCACCTCTCTCTTGCCTTTATTGGCTGGCTTGAGTGGAGATTCGCAAGAGCAAACGTGCTCGGGAGAAGGATGTATAATCCAGTAAGGTGCTGGTAGGGATCTTGACCGTACTTCCGGGATTGTCCTGATAGCCGTGGTATACCTCTCCACTCCTCAAGCACCTCAGGATATGTTGCCCTCTTGTTGCTACGTCACTTCGTGCTAGCGGCCGTTTTTGGGGGCCCATTTATTGAGTGTGCAAGTCACCCCCTGCCTTTTTTCGATGCATATTAATAACGTTGTTCAGGCAGGGGCCATAGTCTTGACATAGTTCCATGTTACCAGTCCACTTAAGACTCCAAAAACCATAGCCCTATTATCTTTATTCTCCATATGTCGCAACAGTTTTTCAATAACCGGGGGTTGTCCTTGGGTGCACTAGCATAGCGCGTACAGGGATAATCGTCGGTTGATATCATGTTCCTTTATAATTATCTAAAGGGCCTCTGCGAGTTGGCTTCGGCTCCTCGTACGCCTCCCAAAGGTCCAGGACCTCAGGGTCCTGAGATAAATAAAATATATAAAAAAATAATAATAATAAAGCCTTTTATTCGGACATAAGATAAACAATTACTTTCCTTATACTAAAACAACATTTTTACTTAATTAACTTATTCACGTATTTGGTTCTTCTTTATTTTTTGTAAATCCGTTTGCCAGTTGGCAAAGGCCTCCTCCAACCTATTCCATTCTGATCTCTCTCTGGCCACTCTACTCCATGTTATGCCTGCTACTTGCCTGATATCATCGTCCCATCTCTTTTGCTGTCTCCCTCTTTTCCTCTTACCTTCTCTTGGATACCATTCTGTAACTATTTTGGTCCACTTGTCCTTTCCCCTAATCATGTGTCCAGACCACTTCCATTTTAATCTTTTTATTTTTAGGGTTACATCCTGTACCTTGGTCTTTTTCCTAATGTTAGTGTTTCTTATTTTATCCCTTTTCTTTACTCCTAATATGCTTCTCTCCATTGCTCGTTGACAGGTAGAAATTTTATGGGTCGTGTTTTTTGTTATGGCCCATGTTTGGCTTCCATACATTAAAATTGGTAAAATGCAGACATTGAATAATTTGCTTTTCGTTGCTATATGTAGGTTTTTGTCTTTCATTATTTCCCTTAGGCCCCAATACCTTTTCCAGCTATTTGCTATCCTTCTTTCGATTTCTTTGTTTATATTTTCTTTAGGTGATATCAGCTGTCCCAGGTATATATATTCCTCGACGTAACTAATTTCTGTCTCTCCTACATTTATGCTGCATCTACATGAATTGGTCATTACTTTTGTTTTGTCTGGGTTTAATTTTAGCCCTACTTTCTCACTCTCATATGCCAGATCGTTCAGCATTCTATTTAGCTCTCCTGGGGTTCTTGCAAACAACACAATATCATCGGCAAATCTTAAGTGTGTTAGTGTGCGACCGTCGATATTTAAACCTAGATTTTTCCACTCGAAGTTTCGGAAGATCATTTCCAAAACCGCTGAAAAGAGTTTTGGGGAAAGTGGATCTCCTTGTCTTACTCCTTTTTGTATTTTAAATGAGTCTCCTTTCTTTTCTAGCTGTATGCACGCCGAGCTGTTTTTGTATATGTTTCTAATCAGTCTTATATATTTTTGCTCAATTCCTTGCTGTCTTAACACGTTCCCTGCGCCATCATTTTCAAAGAACTTTCAGCTGGTGCTTTGGAGATCTAAAAGATCTCGAACCTAACCTACCCTTTGGTGCGTTTGAGACCTAATCAGTCTCCTAAAGATACAGTTTTGAAAATAATTTATATGTTCCTAAAAACAATGACATATATTTTGAAGTTTTTGTGGGTGAAAGATAGCCTATTGCTTTATATTTTGCTAGATTCGCACGCAGTTATGACATTTGAATAAACTACAAACACCAAAAAAAAAATTGATATCGATTGTATCTCGTACCGCAACCGAAGATAGTTCAATATGTGTAGTAAGTAGTGATGGGAATAAAATAATATATCAGTTGTCGATTGTTTTCTTTATAAGTACGTCAAATATTTCATCATCAGGATCACTGTTATTCCAATGTCAATTTGCCATTGCCAATTTTTCATTTTTTTTTTTGCCATTGTTTGCCAATGGGGGGCAAATTTGAACATTTTCCAAAAAAAATTATTATACTGGACGATGCAGCAGTATAATCCGGTGTTGATTTTTTGTTAGAAATCTCACCAAAATAAATAGATTTTGTACACTTTTTTCTCTTAAAAGCACTCATTGTTTATCAAAAATAATCAACACGTAGGTAAATACGCGAGTGTTATTTCTAAAACGTGCGCGCGACCTTTTACGTCGATGCTAGGACAACACTAAAACGAGTCACGCAGCGCCCGCGCCGCACACCCTCTCTCTCTTGCGTCTACGAGGCGTACGATTCCACGAGTACCGACATATCTCCTAACGCAAGGAATCAAAATAATTACAGTACCGTGCGTTAGGGACCTAATCCATCTCTAATTTCTTTTTTAATGTCATTGAGTTCAGCTTTAAGTAGGAAGCAAGTATGTATATTTGTCCTACTCATATTTAAAGAACTTTACACGTTAGATCCTCCCGCAAGGAGTGAAACAACACGATTATATTCAACGCACAATACAAAAGTCCTGCAAGAGATCTGATAGATCTCGTAATGCAACGAACGTGTTAAAGCCTCCCAGATGTTTGTATGTATTAGTGAGTCAAATGCTTTGCTATAATCGACAAATGCTAGATAGTATGTAAGCTGATATTCCGTATATTTTTCGATTATTTGCCGAACCGTATGAATGTGATCAAGTACTGAGTAGTCTTTTCTAAAACCTGCCTGCTCTATTGGCTGTTGTTCGTCGAGTTTTCTTTCAATTCGTTTGAGTAAGATCTTTGAAAATATTTTGTACAGGTTCGACATCAAGCTTATGGGACGGTAATTTCCGATGTCGTAGTGATCTCCCTTTTTGTACAGAAGAATTATATTAGATTGGCTCCATTGCTGTGGAATTGTTTCTGTGTGTATAATACCATTGAAAATTTCTTTGAGAATAGGCGATAATTTCTGTTTTGCTTGTTTCAATATTTCATTGCTTATTCCATCGGGTCCTGGAGCTCTGTCATCTCTTTGGGTTTCTATGGCTAATTCTATTTCTTCCTGCATGATGCTGGGTACGGGTGAGGTTTCTGAGAGTTCTTTTTCCGTTTCCACTATGGAGCTTTCGTATAATTCCTTGTAGTATGATGTAGCAATTTTTAATATTCCTTGCCTTTGATTCTCTTTTTTATTTTTGTATTTCATCTGTACGATCCAGTCCTTTTTGTTAGTTAGCTCTTTATATGCCTTTTTTATTCCTCCTGTCTGTAGAATGTGTCTCTCTATTGTTTCCATTCTTTTCTGATATTTGTCTTTTCTAATACTTTCCTTAATTTCTTTGCTCAATATTGCTATTTTCTTTCGATTGTAGTTGGTACTTTTTCCCTTGATTAGATCAGCTCTTTGATTAAGAAGATTATTGGTTCGGGTAGTCATCCACGGTTTCGACTGGTCTTTGCAATTGGTGCCTTGTTGAGTAGATGTTTTTATTGTTCTTTCTAACCAATCGTATTTTTCTTGCACTCCCATGTTTGTTGTCTCTTTATTGTAGTTCATCATTTTCAACGTTAGGTAATTGGCTGTTTGGGCTGTTTGGTCGTTAGTAGGTTTTGTACTTATGTTATTTCTCGGTCTTGGGTTTTTTGGTGGAGTTGTCAACAGTTCTGCTCGAATCATTCGATGGTTGGTATTAAAGTTGAGATTGCTTATGACTTTCGTGCTCGAGAAGTATCTACTTTTATTAGTCATTATGAAATCTATTTCATTCTTTGTTTTGCCGTCTGGTGATATCCAGGTCCACATTTTACTTTCTTTCTTCTTGTATATTGTATTTAAGACTTTTAAGCCATTTTCTAATGCAAAGTTTACAAGCTTCTCTCCATTTCTGCTTCTTTTCTTTTTTCCATATATGAATGGTCCCAGGACTGAGTCTTCTTCTGGTTGTCGTACTCCAATTTGGCCATTGAAGTCTCCCATCACGATCAGGTTTTTGTGAGCATAATTTTGAATTGTTCTATTTAGGTCAAGGTATAACGAGTCTATTGATTCTGTATCGGATAGTTCCGTAGGAGAGTATACTTGTATGATAGACCAGGCATCTTTGTATCCCGGTAGCTTAAGATTCATGACAGCTATTCTTTCTGATATCCCTATAAAACTTTCCACATAATTTGTGAGATATTTTTTAATCACAAAGCCAACCCCATGATGGCCTGGGGTCATTCCCATGTGGTATAGCAAGAAGTCTGGATAGGAAATAATTCTTTCTCCCATTCGTCTTACTTCGCTCAGGCCGACGATGTCCCATTTGATCTGTTTTAACGCATAAGTTAATTCTTCAAGATTTTCATCGTTTTTCAATGTTAGTACGTTGAGGGTTGCAATACATATGTTAGATTTTTTGTTTCTGCTTTCGCGATTTTTGCAATGTTTTTCCTGTGTTGTTGGAGGGTTGTGGTCGTTTTCCCCCACGAGGACCAGTCGGCTTGGGGGAGGTTGGTGCATTCTTGTTTCATTGTTGCCAGTTTCATCGGTTGGTTTTGGTTTCCATTTGCCGGTTCTTAATTGCTATTGTTTTCCTTTAGTAGAAATATTTGAAAGAGAGTTGGACCTACCGCGCATCATCTCAAAGGCATTTGCTCTGTTCGCTTTGATTGAAGCTGCAATCTGTTGTCTTTTAGGTTGGTTATTGGGTGATAAAGAATGGCAGGCAGTGGGTGAGGTAGATGGTTCTCTTTTCCGTTTATCTTGGTTCTTTTTATTCTCTTTAATAATTAGTTTGTCATATTTCAAATATGCAAGATTACCTTTTTCCCTTTCTTCAACTAGTTTAGCTTGTAATGTTTTCCTCTTTTCCAACACTTCCTTTGAGTAATCTTCACTAATATAAATTTTGTTAAAGTTCTTTTTATTTTTAATAATTTCCGTCTTTTTCCAATTATTTAATAACGAACATAATACCGGTCTTGGTTTGTTATTTACTCCATTTTTAGTACCTATGCGGTAAATATTGTTGATTTCGGAATCTTCTATCGAAATATTCAAATCTTGTTTCAGATGTACTTTAAATTCTTGTAATAGTTCGAAAGTTGACGTCCCTTTTTCTTCCAAGCCAAATATTATGATATTATTATTCTTCTCTCCTCTTTTCAAAAACTCGATTTCTTGTTCTAATTTTTCTACTTTGCTTTTTAGGATTTTGTTTTCTTCTACTAAAGGGATTAACTTTTCATCCATTTTATCCATAATACTGCTTGTGATAGAATCCTTTAATTCAGCAGTTTGGTTCTGCATCTCAATTTTCATTTTGTCAAATAGTATTTGAAATTGACCTTCCATTGTATTTTTACGAAGTTGTATTTGCGTTTATTGGAACGTACTAGTAGAAATGTTAGGATTTTATTTTTGCGATTGGCAACACTGGTATACTGTCAGTGTCAAAAAGTGTGTTGATGTTTCAATGACAGATCGATGAGTAATGACTGTCCTAATTTATAACCTCCAAAACAGTTATGATGTTGATAATCAATTTAATCGATGCTCACCAACAATCACACAGATCTGATTATCGTTGGACACTTCACTGGTGTTTTTCTTGTGTTTTAAGGCGGAGTTTATGCCAAAAGTTCACTGTAACTATTTTTAATCGTTTAATTCCTTCACTAAGATATCACTATGATGTTGACAGTTCTACCACCGGAAACGGAAGACCTACAAACTAGTGAGTATATAAAAAAGTTTATTTGGGAAAGTTGTTTGTAATCATGAGTACAATCACGTGTTTAAGTATCGGTCACTAATTACCAGTCACCCTATATATAAAAAATAGGTCTATGTTACTCAGTGATAAAGTAGCTTTTTATTGGTGAAAGAGTTTTGAAAATAGGATCAGTAGTTTTTGAGTTAAATCGTAACATACAAACAAACATACAAAAAAATCATTCCTCTTGATAATATTAGTTTAGATAGCTGTTTTTAAAAAGAGCACTAAAAGCTAGATCGCACAGATTATGAAAACTACACGTCAATATTGCTATGTAGCTACTGCCAGATGTAGTGACAGCCCAGTAGTTAAGACACCTGCCTCTCATGCATGATTTTGCGGATTCGAAACCGGACAAGTACTAATGTGTTTTTTCAATTCATATGCACTTTTCTAAGTTTATCTAGGATATTATTGTGTGATGATTTTTAAAGAAAATATTCATAAATCGTTCAACTTCCATCTATAAGCGATAGATGGCGCTAGTAGTTACATGAACTTGAGGCATTCGTTGTAGACATTAACTTCTTGAGTAGCGTAATTAGAGACACAATAGTAAGACAATAGCGCACGACCGCCGGCGTTCGTGCGGGGATCAACAGCTTAAGTAATAATTTATTGTAATAGAGTTTATGTATTTGTTTTGTATAAATATATCATAATTGTTAAAATGAAATATTTACTTGCAGTTAATTATTGATAAACCCTAATGTATATTAGTTAGTCAATTGATGTTACGTACTGTTTACTTTGCTCTGATTGGTCGGACCGAGTGTTTGTGAAAGTTTGTGGTGGGGAAACATTGAGCTTGTGACTGTCATTCTGGACAAAGTCAGTCTGTTTTGAGCTGTTGAACAGTGAACATGTCCAACCAATCCGTGTATTTGAAAATGATTGTTAATAGAATGATAAATATGAAATTGTGTTGATCAAAGTGAATAAAATATTTATATAACTGAAGCTTGAAGTTTATGATTCATCACAATTGACACTACGTGCCTCGGAAAGCACGTAAAGTTGTTGGTCTCGGTTGTCATTCGAAGATCTTTGACAGTCGTTACAGTTAGTCAGAGACTAGAGAGTCTGACCATCAGTCTATTCAGGGAGTATCGTGTTAATTCATACTGGGCCATTACGATAGCCTCTATAAGTGAGACAATTATTTAATTCATTTTTAGGTTCCCATACCTCAAAAGGAAAAAAAACTGAACCCTTATAAGATAACTTTGTTGTCCGTCTTTCTGTTTGTCTGTCAAGACCCTTTATCTCGAGAATGTGTGGGGTATCAAGTTGAAATTAAAAAAATAAAACATTTTTTGCGATTCGGAAAAATCTTCGTAACTTAATTCGGGAATTGAACTGTTTTCATAGGTAAGTTTGTACGGAACCCTCAGTGCGCGAATCCGACTCGTACTTGCCAAGTTTTTTGTTTTAATATTGGTCGGGAGACCGGCGAACAGGTAATTCGCGAGGCTCTCTGTTAATGAAACAATGTTAATTTAAACCTGGATATACGAAAAACTGAATTTTAAGTGATAAAAATCCTAGGACCCTTAAGATCCCAGTTGTCCAGGTTTCACTGTACAAGTACTACAATACCAAACGACAGAGAGAAAGAATATTAGAAATAAGGGACATAATTTTTAAATAGGTATTTTTTTTCTTGGAAAATGTCCAACATTCAACTACTTTCCAACTATAATTGAATATTGAGTCAGCCTGTTTTGTTCCACGGCTGGGCAAATGTGTCCCTCTCACTTTTACACATATGTATATCTGTATCTATAGACATTTTTATTATAAAGAAGTGTGTATGTAGGCGATAATCTCTGAAACTACTGAACCGTTTATATTTAACCACACTGTCCTCGCCATAGGCTATAAATTATTTTCACAACATGAATTTTGCGGGAGATAACGTTGATAGCTAGTCTTCAGATATTATGATCAATTGATTTATTCAAACTTCATGCAACAGAAACGTACAGGTGGATTTTAATTAAATAACGGTAAAATAATAAGCATAATCAGCCTTTTTAATGTTCCCACTGCTGGGACTCAGGCCTCCTCTCTAGGAGAGGGTATGTGCCATAATCCACCACGCGGGCCCAGTGCGGGTTGATGGATGTCACATGTCTTCGAATTTTTGGTCCTAGGACATACCGTTTTCCTCACCATGTTTTCCTTCACCCTTTTGAGAGCAGTGGTGATGAAATAAATGACACAAAGTAATGCTCCTGACTGGGTTTGAACACGCGACCTACAACTTGTATGTCGAGGTCGTTACCACTCGTTCACCACACCAATAATCACACAAAAATTATAATAACGGTAATGCCTTAGGCATTCTCTACCAGTTAATCATTTTTCCTCGTTCTTTTATTTGATCTACTACTGACATACTACATGTTTTCGTCATCACCATTGTCTATGACCTTTTTTACTAACATAATTTATTATGTAAGCCAAAAAAAGATCATAGAAATTTTCGCCAACGTTGGTTACTTTAAAAATATTTTTACTCTGTATTTTACGAGTAATTTCGGGTGTACCAGCAGACACTACAGTTTGTAATTTCATACTACAACAGGAAAACTGAGGCTTAATATATTTAATTAAAAATACCTTCCTTTTTTACTTTTTTCTTTGTAAAGAAGAAGCTTTTTTAAAATAATATTATCTTTGTGTAAACTTTGCTTTATCCTGAATTAAATTAATTTGGAAGTAGTGAAGGCCATGTTGAATTAAATTTAGAGTGGACACGTTAAAAATTATTGTTAATTATTATTATTATTGTCATGGATCACCTATTTAAATAAATATTAATTATCATTACAAAGAGGAAAGATTTGTATTTTAGTTTGTAATTAATAAACTCAAAAACTCAGGACCGATTTTGAAATTTCTTTCACTAATAGAATGCTTTATCACTGACTGTCATAGGGATGCGGGCGAAGCCGCCGGCAGAAGCTAGTTATTCTATAAAGAGATGTTAATCCGCAGGAGAATCAAGGTTACAGACATATGCCAAAGAATCGCTAAATTTAAGTGGCTGTAAGCAGAATTCTGGAATTGCGACCACGTACTGGAACATGGTATACTGACAACCAAGGGGCGCGGGAATCCGACGGATGCGAGACGCACAGGACCGGTAATTATGGCGATACATGAAGGTGGCCTATGCCCAGCAGTGGACGTCGTTCGCCTAAAATTATGATGATGACGAATTAATTTGGATTTTAAATATTGACATAATTAATTATTAATATTACAAATTACATTTTAAATATTGACATTATTAATTATTATTATTACAATTTGCATTTTAAATATTGACATTATTATTAATTAATACAAATTACAAATTATTAATTAATTATTTCATAAAAATGTATTTAGATTAAGTTAGATTATAAGATACCGAAAATAAGTCCTCTTCTCCGCTTATTATATCCTTCTTTTGCTGTGCCCGACAGGGTCCATGATTGATTCTTTTGGCAAATATTTACCACCTAAGTCGACATTGTGGAATGCAATAAAGAATTGAGTATTGAGTATTAATAATAATTATTTCTCATGCACATAAGTGTTTATTAACTCTTTAACCGACTTCAAAAAGGAGGAATATGTGGTCTTTGTATTTTTTAGAATGTGTGTTTTATCGATTTTTGGGTCAATTGACGATCGATTTTGAAAAAAAAAATTGATCTTCCGAATTGGTCCCATAAAAACATTGTCATTATTATAATAAATTATGGAAATTTGGGACGGAACTCATAGGATCATAGCAGAAGTGTCGTAACAAGTAAAATTGCTTTTTATCTACGGAAAGAAGAGGGGGAGGGGGTAGCTCGAACAGATATGATGATGAAGCCGGAGGGTATGCACCGGGACTTAGTAATAAATCAATGTATCTTGGCTGTGTTAGGCATAATAGAATAAATTGTCATTAGATGTACTTTGGCTATAAGGTACTATCGAGCTGATTTGAAGCCGGAAGGTGGAAGGTAGGCACGGGAACTCCATAAGAAAACAATATCTTAACCGTGTTCGGGCTTATTGGAATTGTCATGAGATGCATTTTGGCTACGTTCCGTCATGAGTAAAGACATCGACCATCGTACTAATTGTACAATTCCACGGGGATTTTTTGATAAGGAAACCCGTAGTCCTAGAACGCAAAGGGCAACTGGAGGATACCGGTGTGATTTTAGTCAGTAAAAGTCGTCAACGCCCTCGCACTCCACTCAGACCTCGAGAAGTCATTAGATGATTTCCCTCCTTAAAAAATAAACTAACGGTACAATTGGCGAAAAAAAAGACAGCTGGTCAACGCTACTACAGCTTCTAAAATTAAAAAAAAAACGAAGTACTAGGGTCCATATCCTACCACATTAGAAACGAACTCCAACAGGTCAAAACCCTTGTCACGCAGTCAATAGGACACTGCCGGAACTTATTTGATCCCTAAATATATTGGGACAACAAATGTAGGGTACGATCAATGGTTTGCTAACACGTGATGTAGGTCATAAATGGGATATGTGCATGTCATAGTGAGAAGGCTGTAAGCAAGGGAGGGTGCTATCCTACCAGAGATATGCTATGCTATGTTGCTGTGGATGCGTTTCATATGCGTTATATGGGCCAATGAATATTCATTGGTCTATATAGCTCGGTTTTTTTTTTGTAAATCATCTAATGACTTTTTCCACTTTTGCCGTGGAGTAAAACGGCGTGTCAGACTTTTACTGACTAAAACCACCTATGTTCGTTCAATTGCCCTTTGCGGTCTAGGACCACGGGCTTTCTTTTCAGGAAATCTCCATGGCCCTAGTGGGTATCGGCCCTGCTAGGGCTCTACGGTTTGTTGACATCTCTTTGAGGTACACATGACTCGATTCGGGCTCTGTTTTTATCGGACGGGTTCCTTTTGCGTTCTCTTACTCTTGGGGCCGTCTCCTTCGCTTGCTTAGCACTGGTGGAAATGTGTACTCAATTGAGCTATGTTTTATTAAATGTAGATGCGTGCTCTGGATGCGTGCTCTGAATGCTTGCTCTGAATGCTTGCTCTGGATGTGTGCTCTGAATGCGTGCTCCGGATGCGTGCTCTGGATGTGTGCTCTGGATGCGTGGTCTGGATGTGTGCTCTGGATGCGTGCTCTAGATGCGTGCTCTGATTGCGTACTCTGGATGCGTGCTCTGGATGCGTGCTCTGGATGCGTGCTCTGGATGTGTGCTTTAGATGCGTGCTCTGATTGCGTGCTCTGGATGCGTGCTCTGAATGCTTGCTCTGGATGTGTGCTCTAAATGTGTGCTCTGGATGCGCGCTCTGGATGTGTGCTCTGGATGCGTGCTCTGGATGTGTGCTCTGAATGCTTGCTCTGAATGCTTGCTCAGGATGTGTGCTCTGAATGCGTGCTCTGGATGCGTGCTCTGGATGCGTGCTCTGGATGTGTGCTCCGGATGCGTGCTCTGGATGTGTGCTCTGGATGCATACTCTGGATGCGTGCTATTATTTAATTGATAACTATTTTGTATGTACTTATTTTCCTATTACTGTTACACACGGTGTCTACATCTCTATTTTCTTCCAACTCTCCTTTCTTTGTGCTGGAAGAGATTTCTTTAGAAATAAGCATCACCTCTGTACCTATTTTTCTGTTTCCTTCTTCTAATCTTTTATTTTGTGTGTGTGTACATAAATCGTTAAATAAAAATATAAAAATATGGATAGTAGTGGTGAAGTAGCTGAGTATAGAGTAGAGTACCTGTAGTAAGCGTACGTTTGTCACTGAAAGCACAGCAGAGCTACCTAGAGGTGGCGCATCTTACTCGTCTCGCTACATAGCTTAGCATCAGTTGTAAAGCACATGGTGGAAAAGCACCCTAAGGAGGTTGTAAGGAAGGGTTAGTATCATTTGTGGTTGGGTTTGGGAAAATATTATTTATGTTTATTAGATGCCTTAACATACAGTCCTATATTAAAAGAAAATTGTGCGGAACAGAATACAAGAGTTCGTGGCTAGAATAAAACCCGCTACACGGGACGATCTCCAAGGTTAAACAACGCTTGCCGAGGTCAGTTTCTGGATGGGTGACCATCTTAATATACCGAGACTCGTCATCTCGTCGTCATCGGAAAAAAGTTTTTTTTTTGTGACGAAACAAATTTACTGTTTTCAGATTTATTCCCATATCTGTGCTATAAGACCTTGCTTCATGCCAAATATCAGGATTCTGGGTCTTTTGATTCCCTTGATATACGTTTTTTGCGAAATAAACGGCCGTATCTTTTTTTTCGTTAACTTGGAAGTTTGATTTTTTCGCAGTTTCAAGGGACCGCAGACTTGAGTATAAGATTTTAATTTCAACTTGATACCTCCACACATTTCCGAGGTAAAAGGTCTTGACAGACAGACGGACAACAAAGTGATCCTATAAGGGTTTCGTTTCTTCCTTTCGAGGTACGGAACCCTAAAAAACAGTAAAATAACTTTAATTTCGGCAGTCGTTGTAAAATAACAAAAACACAAAACTAAAAACACCTCTAAAAGACTTGTATTTTTTTGTAGAAAAAAAAATAGACAAATTACAATTTATAAAGTTTTGAATGCTATTGCAGCGTTACTGAAACTGGTCGGCTTATAGTACGATAAAAAAAAGAAATTAATTTCCACGTGGACTTTGTCACACATCTTCTAACGAGGATGTAAACAATAGACCCAAAAACACATCTAAGAAAACAAAACAGTTCATTAGTCTTCCGTACAGAGTCGTAGTAAAACAACAAACCAAAACCGCAAAGCTTAGGTTCAGTTTACCTTTCATTTCTATTTTCTCCCCGCCATTAGGTTTGGGTACAAAGAAACACGTCCACACTACCTCTCCCACGGACCTCACTCAAAACTTCCCTGCGGCTTGAATCTGGGTATGTCCTTACCACGACATTAGTTACGACCCTACGGCTGTGTCCTCTATGTTAGCGGGGAGCGGAGCGAAGGAGATGATGACGGGAGGATGTCTCTCTCAGTGTCTACAAGACTATATTTATGTTGAAGAAGTAAGTGTCAATGTCGTGAGGATGCTCTACAATAATAATCAAATAATAATAATCAATTGTGCAATGGCTTAATAGCCCAGAGCCTCGACCAACACCTTAGGAGGCTCGCGTTAGGCAGCTGGATAAAGGGCTTGATTCAGAAAACAGTACTCCTGGACACGGCTCGTATTGTTAGGAGGTTCCTATCTCTGGAGCCTTGACCGCCGGTAGCTTGCACCTTGTTCTAGAATACCGGTGGTGTAATATTTTTTATATTTTCAAAATGTTTTTTTTTGTGATTAGGTTTAAAAAAAAAATAAAAATGTAATTTGTAGGTATTTAAAAGTAATAAATAATATAAATATTAATCATCAAAGCATCGGCTTTTGTTATTGGAAATCATGAAATGACTTCTATGATGTTAGATTTTTATAGACTGAAACCCACCTATGTTTCTTCAGTTGCTTTTTGCATTCTAGTGCCTAGGTAACTCTTTAGGTTATAAGAATGATTAAGAATTATTGGGAAGTTCACTAAACGTTAGCTACTAGTTTTTGCAATCGTATTTTATTATGAGTTTGTACGTTAGGTATATGCTTTTTATTCACAAAAAATAAAATACTGTTTCCCTTCTCATTCGCTGCAATTTAAATTTAACCTGCCCTGCCCGTCATCTCAACGCTCAGTAACGTGGTCAGAACAAAGGATTAGGAGGCGTGGCCGACTCGAAGCGATCAACGAAAAGAGAATCGAATAAACGAAACGGTTGTAACTTGGCTAGGGGGCCAGAACGCTTCCCGCTCCTTCTTCGCTCGCCTCTGGCATTGTGATCTCAGCTTACCAGTGACGAACATGGCTTGAATTAATTATAAGCTCACTTTACCTGTTTTACGTACTTACTCGTGGTAATTATTTTAATGACTGTTTAATGATATTGTAATTTATTTATTTGGGTGCGGATCTGGATGAACCTAGATAGAAATTTTACGGGATAAGACCGTTATGAGTCGGATATTACACTTTTTTATATATGCTCTACAAATAGTTGGTTCAAATTATTTTAATAATAATTATAATAATATATAATACCCCACAACTATTACACAACGTAGTCTAGTCCCAAGCTAAGCAGAGCTTGTGTTATGAGTACTAGAAAACTGATAAACATACTCATTATATAAGTATTAAAGTTTATAATACTTATATAATAAGTATTTAAGTAGTAGTTATATATTATATATATATTTATTAATACGTATATAAGTATTAAAGTTTTTTTTGCTGTTTTAAATGGCGTTAAAATTACAGGCATATATATGTAATAATATTCCACAACTACCACACAACGCAGTCTAGCCCCAAGCTAAGCAGAGCTTGTGTTATGAGTACTAGACAACTGATAAATTACACCCAGACACAGAACAAATAAAAACAAAGAACCCAGCCAGGCGCATTACTTTGTGTAATTTATTTCATCATCACTGCTCTCAAAACGGTGAAGGAAAACATCGTGAGGAAACCGGCATGTCCTAGAACCAAAAATTCGAAGCCATGTGATTATGGCCCATTTCCTCTTCTAGATCGCCTTTATAATGCATGCTTATTAGTGTAATGATTTTCATAAGCCTCTCTTCGTAAGTATAATTTCTACTACACGAAACAATGGTTCCGAGAATAATCAAAGGGCTATAATCCTTACTTCTGATAAAATTATACAAAACGCTCATCATAGTATATTTTTCACTGTTAGTCGGAACTTCATAATAAAGCCATCCACGCTGCACTGAAAGGTCAATAGCGCAACCCACAGAGCATAGGACGCCTCAACCGTCACTGACTAAGGGGGCTTGTACACGGTATTTTTTTTTTGTCAGATTAAGGCATGAAAATTGCTCGTGGCATCCCTCACCTACACCGCCGTCATATCGCATCATAGCAACTTCACGCATCGTGTCTAGCGCAGACCTACACTATTTTCTTCTTGATCAGCGCCAAAGTAGTAATATACTTAATCATATTCCACCGAAAACTGAAAGGTTCTGGAATGGCGTCCACGTACCGGAAGACGCAGCGTTTGAAGGTCTCCTACAAGGTGGGCCGATAACCTGGTAAGGGTTGCGGGAATCCGATGGATGCGAGAAACACAGGACCATTCATTGTGGCGACACTTGGGGGAGGCCTATGTCCAACAGTGGACGTCTTTCGGCTGAAATGATGATGATGATGATGAATATTCCACAACTTTCACATAACGCCATCTAGTCCCAAACTAAGTAGAGCTTGTGGTATGAGTTAAACTAGACAACGGATAAACATACTTTTATATTTCTAAACACATACATATTATAGACTAGCTGACCCGGCGAACTTCGTACCGCAGTCAATGAATGTAGTATATCTTTTGATATAGTCAACCGATTGTGAAGAAACAAAGCCTAATTAATAAATCAAGTCTAATAATGTAACAATTTTAATGTATAAAATTTCAGGATCTATACGAGGCCAATAACAGAGCCATAGAGGTTGCCAAATACTGGTCAGATAAAATTTAGTTAGACACGACACGAAAAGAAGAAGAAGAATGTATAAAAGTTGTCTACATCAATTTCGTACATTTTACGTGATGTGCGCATAACTAAAAACTTCTACAGATTTATTATATGTATAGATAGGAGATAGATAAATTACACCCAGACAGAAAAAATAAATCATGCTCATCACACAAACATTTGTCCTGGGTCCTTTTAGATTTGCATTCACACTACACACACTAGCCAATCGGGTGCCATACAAATATGGCATTTAACTGCTTCTTATATAGTCTCTTTTTATCTTCTGTTTGTGCGCTTGGTGTTGAAAATTGTTCATAAAATATTGCATTTCTGGTCACTGCCAACGGGGCGTTCCATACTCTGCTGCTTGCTCTATAGATACTGCACTAAAAACGAGTAAATATATGAGCAGAGCAAACATCGCGGTTCGCGAACAACAGACGGGCGTTTGTTATGCCTTCATTATGTTTGAGTAACAGTTACTCATTAAATATTGCAGCGATTAATTTAACTGCAATAGGAAACTTGCTAGCGTTTTTCTCTACATTATTTTAAAGCAAAAAAAAAAACACATGTATTTAATACTTATGCCGACAAACCTGCTTATTTTAGAAGGATTCATAAATTGTTCATAATATGACCGGTTAAACATCTTTCAACGATTTTATTCATTTTCTATATTTTTAAAATCATGATATCTCTCCAATGGAATGTCCAAATTGGATTATTCAAAAAGTAATATACAGGCATTGAACCACACTTAAATATGAAATAATTTATTTTGATAAGAATTAATACAAAGGTATAAGAAACAGCCTTTTTAAAAGTCGGCGCTTAAATTCAGTTTTAAAATGAAAAAAAAAATGGCATATGAAGTAGTAGTTAAGTAGCTTTCTGTTGGTGAATAAATTTTCAAAATCAGTTCTATAGTTTTTGAGTTTATTCATTATAATCGTTTGTGTTTATTTTTGTATAATTTCATAGACATAGTTTTAGGTATTAATGTACTATAATCTTATTTTCGTAATTATGAATATAATTTTTTTGTAACTTTAAATTTTACTGTCGCAATGATACTGGACTGTAAAGTGATGGCCTGAAACAGAGGTTTAAATTAACCTAAATCGGGCGGTCCACTATCAAACATTGCAATTCCAAACCACGATTAATTGCACCTTTAATAATATTTTAGTTTTAGTATATTTTTAGGCACTGTAATTGTATGGGAAACCTTGTCACTGTTGGCTTAATGTTATTTTTTTGTAAACGTTAATTGAATAAAAAAATATTATTTATTATTATTATTATTTATTACAAACAAAAATATAAATCTTTCTTCTTTAAAATATTAGTATAAGTAAGGATATAAGTAACGATTCAGGTAGGAATTCATCAAATAACTTCTCCCACTCTTGGTAGAGTGAGAGGCCTTCCTTGGTGTTTCTTTTTTTAAATAATAATAATAATCCTTTATTATCAGGCAACTAAGGGCCCATAGAAAAACTACACAAAAAATAATAAACTAGTACATATGTATAAAAGAAACTATCAACTAGTGCTTGACTGCAAGACCACCCGATGGTAAACAGTGATGCAATCGATGACGATGAAACGCACTAGTTTATTAAGAGCCTATTCACTCCAGTTTTGAAGACACATAAATTTTAATCGCCTCAGCAAGCACTACTTTACCTTGGGGATCGAATCGTGCGGCTGACTTGAAATGTACGCCAAAATATATGAAGCAGAGATAATAGACTACCCTTAACCATAGTTAATTGAATCCAATCTAAGCACCACATAAGTCAATTAGAGACCAATTTCCCAATCAATTGGCACATTCAAACCGCTATAATTTCAGTGGTAATTGGCTCAGACCAGTAAATGGACGGTCAGAGTTGCCTACCGACTATTTAACAGTATTCGAATAAACACGAGTAAATAAAGAATGCTGATTGAGATAACAGGTTTTTGGATGTTTCGGTTTCTGCACTGTGTGCTGCGGTTAAAACCAGAGAATTAAATGTCTGCGATTTATTTATTTTTACACCACCTGCTCGATAATGCCCTTTTATACGTCATACAACCATCACTTAAAGCAAGTCATTATGTCCCTAGGGAGATAATGTAGTACGGGCGATCCCTAGGGAATAATGAGATTTGAATTTGGAACGTGAAAAACCGACAGCATTATGTGAATTAAAATGTAGCGCATCAAAAAAGTTTATTCAAATTTCAAACTACAAAAAACTACAACACTAACAAAAAAAAAAACAATAAAAAAAGTTTCTAAAAAAAAGTAATGAACCAGCGGAAGCGTTATAGAAAATTTAAACTATAGAATCTTTGAGTAGTGAATTTTGTTTGTTTCAAATCTCAAAACATTTTGAGTGATAGTTAAGATTAACTCGTAAATCCATACTTCCATACTATCCATACTAATATTATAAATGCGAAAGTAACTCTGTCTGTCTGTCTGTCTGTCTGTCTGTCTGTTACGCTTTCACGCTTATACCGCTGAACCAATTTTGATGAAATTTGGTACATAAATAGAATAGAGCTTGAGAAAGGACATAGGCTATAAATTATCACGCTATTTGCTATGGGGGGTGAGCAATATTCCAAAATGTCGGTATTGAACGATTTGCCGTGACTTCGATCCCCAGTTTTAGTAATAATTTTTGTGAGTATTTTGTCGTCTTTTTTGTATATAATATGCGATGGTACTTCGATTACAATAATAATAGGACTTTTAGCATATTTTTAACACATCTTAGACATTTTAACTCCATATTTTTGTAAAAAGTAATCAAACATGTAATAAAATCTAAGTGGAAAAACGAAAATAATATTTCTTTTTTTCATTTAGCTACAAATTTAATATCTGAGATGAAAATCATCACGCTATCATCGACAAAGGGTTAAGCAGACAATGATGACGTTTATATAAGAACGCCTATTTTACACAAAAAATAACGAACACCGTAGTGCAGTCGTGTCTGGATTAGATCGGCACGTAAGGGGATAGTGGTTCAAAACTCAGTTTCTTTTTTGTGATAGTTTTGTTTTATTTTACTGTAAACAAGAAATTTTTACATATTTTTGCGTTCTTACTATTATTTTTATCGACAGTCTGGTTTCTACATCAGCACTTTCGAAGCAGTTTGGCAGATTATACTGACCTTCACTATACAAGACAGAAATCCAGCGGTTATGCATTCAAACGTCTACAAAAAGATCTAAAGAGATACAATAGAGCGGCTATCAGAAAAAATGTCTTAGAAAAACTGTCATCCTATGCCTCAGTGACGCCATCTGGCTTTGAATAGCAAACACACGAATTAAATTTGTCAAACTATTTATTTAACTATCGCTCGGTAGGTGGCCAGGGACCTTACCATGATAATGTCAAAATGTCAGACTAACGAGCGAAAAAGAGTGATGGAGCTATACACCCTATATAGCTCCATCCCTTTAACAGTCCGGTTTAGGTCGTAAAATGGATCACGTTATGAGCTCGTGGTAGAGCCTCAGTGTGTGATAAAGGTAAGGTTAAGCTTTTCAGCAATAGATGGCGTTATCACGAAATCAGCAAATGTTTCTAGACCTATTTATAAAAATTATTGAATTCTAATTAATTGCTTCGTAAATGCCAAAAATATTTACGAAAATAAACCGCAGTTAGGTCCAGTCATTTTATCATAACAAGATTTGTAATAGCGTAAAGCGCGCTGGGCCTTGGGCGCGGTCGCCTCCTTCTGCGAAGCAGTAATGCTAGCAAAGGAGGCGGCCGCACGCGCGAGAGAATAACCCTCGCGACCCAGCCGATCCGAACCGAGGGGTTCCGATCCCGATTTCCGGCCACCGTAGGCGCGGGCTTGTGGACGGCGAGCAATGGCTAGCTCACCGTCCGTCCGTCCGGCAACCGTCCGGACCGAGCCCAAGTCGTTGACGGCGCGTAGTGTTCCACGCGCGCCTCAAGGAGGTGTCAGCAACCGTAGGGGCCCAGCAAGGTCGAAGCCTATTGGGGCCATGAGTGATACGAAAGAGATTCCCGGGGCCCTGGAACATTGACAAAGGAACAGGAGTGGGTTTTATGTATGTTTCTTTCTGGTTTATGTTATGATAAAACAACGTTGTATGATTTTAAAATTATTGGTTCATTAGATATACTAAAAGTATATTATACCGTAGAATTATCTTTTTTACAACACTAAATAAATGTTATTTAACGTAGGCTATCAAAAAAAAAGTGGATAAAGTAGTTTTCAGTTGCCAAAATGTATAAATAGTCTGAGTCACGGAGTTGATTCTGAGGTCCGATACCCACAGTTTTTAGTGTGTGCACCTTTTGCTTTTAGGTAGGAAATTATCAAATACCTTCCCCCGCTCTAGGTAAAGCGAGAGGTAGTACCAGACTTTTACTGACTGAAACCCACCTGTGTTCCTTTAGTTGCCCTTAGCGTTCCAGGGCTATGGTAACTTGCACGCCACAATTGCGGCAGCAAATACCTTCTTTGAGGAAAGTCTAAAAAGGCTCTCTTTCCGCCTGACGCAGGTCTTCATCGAACGTAGATGTTTCGGAAGGACCCCCAAAAAACCAGCAAATATAGGTAGGTACTTAATCACAGAAAGATGCTTCTTGAGCAGTTCGTGAAGGTTACCAGTACTTCAAGTAGTCTCTCCCTCGGACTTGACCACAACCTGCTGTTTGGAACAAGTACCTAATTTCAAAGATTCCAAAAATTGAAGATCATTAAGAATTTCATGAAAAACCCATGAAGAAATATTTCACACAAGGCCCCGACGTGGTTTGCGTTCCTGAAGATAGTTTGATTACGTATGATGTATCCTACATTACTTGCAGCCTTAAGTCGACAACTGGACGTTACCTCCTTAAGAGTGGTCAGTGAGTGGTGATCAACACTGGGACAACATTCTGACGGATGCCAGAGTCAGTCACAGCCCCAATTGGTTGCGACATTTGTTCGCTGTCATTTTATAGTTTTGTGGAGTCACAAACACGGAGTAATGAGGGGGTATTAGGGTGTTTCGAGAGGTTTCTGTTTCAAATTCGACGTGATGTAAGTCAACATCAAACTGCAACAATTTTTTCACAAATTCTTTATAAGTACAGTTGTGGAGCAAGATGTCATCGTAGGTTACTCTGTAGTATTTTAATAATCGCTAGCAGCAGTGGACTATCAGTGCACGTTATCCAGCTGAAGATGGGCTGAAGCCGATTATGCTCCTTTGAAATTCACCTCCACCAAAGTTGCATAACGGACCCGGCTAAAAGTCTGCAGAGAAATATCATCGAGGCAAATTCTTATGGGAGGTAATTCTTTCGAAAAATCTCATAGCTCTAGCAGGCATTGGCCCTAGAGATCTTCGTCAGGCGAAAAGAGAGGACGCTGTGGTGTCTTTAGAAAGACACCACAGCGTCCTCTCTTTTCCTCAAAGAAGGAAGATTTGCTGCCGCGTGCAAGTTACCGTAGCTCTAGAACACTAAGGGCAATTAAAGGAACACAGGTCGGTTTCAGCGGGGGAAGGTATTTGATGATTTTCTTCCTAAAAGTAAAACGTGCAGACACTAAAAACTGTGGGTATTGACCTCAGAACAAGATCCGTACAGACTCTTTATACATTTTGGCAACATTTAACATTTTGAAAACTACTTTATCCACTTTTTTTATAGCCTACGTTAAATAACATTTATTCAGTGTTGTTAAAAGAAAACAACGGTTTAATACACTTTTAGTCTATTATAATGAACGAATCATATTAAAATCATACAGCGTTGTTTCATCATAGAATAAACCAAAAACAAACTTAAACTATCACCTTTTCCTTTTAGGGGTAGGCAGAACCACAGTTTATCAACTACTTCGACCTCAACATGTCTGTTTCTGTTTATTGATGATGATAAGTAATTTATTTGATGTATATCATGAACGAGTATTCTATTACTGTTGAGCCAAATAAATAAAATAAATTATATATCTGGACATAAGAAATACATTTTACATAATATATTTACTGAAATTAATTTCCGTTATTTGAATTAGATGTTTTTAGCACGAATCACAAGCACAGAATTATAACGTTCGTGCATTTTTACTAACTTGACGCAGACAAAGTCGCGGGTAACAGCTAGTAATACTTATATTTCTGTATTATATGATTTCTTTTACTAAATTGTCTTTTAATTATCTCACAGATGGTGTAAAAAGTAGAGTATCCAACACGGGGATAAAGCTGTCTTTGTCTTGGGCGGCTTGAATTCCTCACTTCACTCAGGTTTCTTTATTAACTCCCTCGCAATGCTCGGGAGTTAATTATATAAATCCCTCACTATCGTTCGGAATTAAAATTAGCAACCTTCGTTTCGTTCGGAATTCAACATCCGCCACCCGCGACTTAAAGACACTGCTTTATCCCCTAGTCACATAATCTACTATTAAGTACTTATACTTTATTCATATTATACTTTACTAGCTTCTGCCAGCGGTTTCGCCCGCATGAAAATAGGTTTTTCCATACAAACTTCCAACCCCCGTTTTACCCCCTTAGGGGTGGAGTTTCGTAAAATCGGTTCTTAGTGGATGTCTACACTCTATAAGGAACCTACCTGCCAAATTTTAAGTTTGTAGGTGTTATAGTTTCTGAGATTTCGTGATTAATCAGTGAGTGGTATTTCGCTTTTATATATATAGATTTATAACAAGACTAGCTTTTACCAGCGGCTTCGCCCGCGTTTAAGTAGGTTTCCCTATACAAACTTTGGACCCCCGTTTTATCCCTTTAGGGTATGAATTTTGGAAAATCAAAAAACGCTCCTAGTCCCAGTAGTTTCGTGTGTGTTGATATGTCAGTCAGTCAGTCAGTTTCTCCTTTTATACATATAGATATACATATTAGATGATATGTTTGAGATAACGAAGTCTCGTTTGAGTGACAAACAATCAATTTTTTTTTTTTTTTTTTCTCTGCACGAGCTTAGTGAAAGGATATGATTTTATTCACCGAGGTTGTACTGATAAATCGTATCTAAAAGCTGGTGAAGAACACAGGGAAGTGAAGTAAGTTACAAAATTTACAAAAACGAAACCTTACACTAAATAAAATACAATTTATTGTGACGAAGAGGTATCAAATACTTGATATTATTCATATATTAAACGATCCTAGTACAAGCAAGCAAGACTTATCCAGAATTTCTTATAATAGGTACTTACTCGTAATTTTTGTATCCAAAAATAATACTTGACTATTTTAGGACAAAAATCTTACCTACCTATTTTGAAAATAACTGAAATCGATTCAGTAGCCGATTCTGAACATACTACATTTAAGATGTGCGTGTATTATGGAACATGCTGTATAATTATTCTATTGAAAAACAAGTGAATGTATGCCGTATTAAAAACGAATTCGCATCACCTCGCTCAACCGCCATCTTCCATCTCTCCTATTCACTCCTCACACAAAACAATGAAAGGTAAAAAGAAAGGCAAGTGTCAACAGCGGATGCACGTCCTCTCATTTCAAGTGCAGTTCTCAAATATTAGAGGGCTGCACTCCAATCTCGTTGCGGTCCACCACCATCTTGAGACTGACAAGCCACACTTGCTTTTCTTGACGGAGACCCAAATTAGATGTCCGTCAGATACGGCGTACCTCAACTACCCGGGATACTCACTGGAGCATCATTTCCTGCAGCGTGCCGGGGTCTGTGTGTACGTCCGTAATGACATCTGCTGCCAGCGTCTCCGTCACCTTGAAGACCCTAATTTATCTACGCTGTGGCTGTTGGTGGACACTGGTACGGACAAAATTGTTTATGCCTGTGTCTACCGTTCGCACAGCGGTGATCAGGAGACGACTCGGTTGTTCGACCACCTCAGTGAGGCTGCCGATAAGGCTCTGCAACGGCACTGATGCGCAGCTCGTCGCTCTGGGGGACTTTAACGCGTGCCACCAAGACTGGCTGTTCCCATACCAGAGGACCGACCACGCTGGGAGAGAAGCGCGAAACTTTGCAATATCGATGGGCCTTTCCCAGCTGGTCAAGCAAGCGACTAGGGTGCCTGATGTAGTTGGTCATACTGCCAATTGTCTGGACCTTCTGCTGACCACCGATCCGGACAGATGTATCGTAACAGTTTCCTCACCACTTGGAACTTCAGATCACTGTCTGGTGAAGTCTGTTTCGTCCTTCTCCCCACCTGACTGCGACTCACGCGGTGAACGGCGAATGTGGCGTTACAGGTCAGCAGATTGGGATGAGATGCGGCATTTCTTTGCATCTTATCCTTGGCAGCAGGTCTGCTTCTCTTCTGAGAGTCCGTCGAGCTGTGCGGATGCTATATCCGATGTGATACGTCAAGCTATGGAGTTTTTCATCCCTTATAGAGACGTACCCGTTGGAGGCTCAGCTCACCCATGGTTCAACGCCGATTGCGTTCAAGCTGAAGAGCGTAAGCATTCGGCGTTTCTCGCCTGGGTTGACGCTCGTGACCGCAAAGCTCCGGATCTGAGCTCAAAGAAGAGAGCTTTCAACCATGCTGCCAAGTCCTACAAAAAGGCACTAAAGAAGGCTCGGTTCGACCGCATTACTCATATTGGCACAAAGCTCTCTGCACAGCCGTCCGGTAGCAGAGCGTTCTGGTCCCTTGCCAAATCGGTCGAAGCGAACTTCTGTAGGCCCACACTGCCTCCGCTGGTTAAGCCTGATGGAACACTGGCTCACTCGGCGAGAGAGAAAGCAGGTCTCTTTGCATCTCTCTTCGCCCATAATTCTCGTCTTGATACTAGCAGTGCTACTCCACCGGCTCTACCTCACTGCAACACCTCGATGCCTGAGGTTCGCATAAGAAATAAAGAAGTTTTGAGAGCACTGTGTCGCCTAGACGTGAATAAAGCTAGTGGACCAGATGGTGTACCAGCAATAGTTCTCAAGGCATGTGCGCCCGAGTTGTCTCCTGTGTTGACGCGCTTGTACCGCCTCTCATTTAGGACTGGTATAGTGCCCAAGTCCTGGAAGCTTGCCAACGTGCAACCCGTGCCCAAAAAGGGCAGTCGTACCGATCCTGCCAACTATCGGCCGATTTCAATAACCTCCATACTCTGCAAGATTATGGAGCGTGTATTGAACTCGCGCCTCATGGCATACCTGGAAGGTAACGATCTCCTCAGTGACCGACAGTACGGATTTCGCCACAATCGGTCTACTGGGGACCTACTAGTGTATGCCACTCACATGTGGGGCGAGGCCCTCGAGAAGAATGGAGAAGCGATTGCTGTCTCCTTAGACGTCTCGAAGGCCTTCGACAGGGTATGGCACGCCAGCCTTCTGAGTAAGCTTCCAGCGTACGGCATTTCCCCTGGTCTGATTAACTGGGTAAAAGACTTCCTGAGTGAACGGTCTCTCCGAGTTGTTGTTGATGGATGCTCATCAGAGCCCATGTCCACTAATGCCGGAGTTCCTCAGGGGTCAGTTCTCTCTGCAACTCTTTTCCTGCTGCATATTAACGATCAGATGATAGCACAGTTGTAGAGAGATACCTTCCAGGTGCTCGGGCTAGTAAGGAACTAATCCGGTCCGAACGAGAGGCTATGGTGGAGCGTACGAATGTCTCACTTCAGGCAGTCTCCAAGTGGGGCGAAACCAATCTAGTTGAATTCAACGCCGCCAAAACACAAGCGTGTCTGTTCACCGCCAAAAGGAGCCCGTTCACCTTGGCTCCTGCTTTTCGGAATGTATCCCTGGAGTGCACCGACCGCCTTCAGCTCTTGGGA